>OU342743.1:171094344-171694344 GCA_910589775.1 Avena eriantha | reverse complement strand
AACAGATAATGGCACCAATTTTGCTGAAGGAGCATTTGCGCGATTCTGCCGAGATAAGAAGATCCGCCTGGACGTTGCCTCGGTAGCCCACCCTGCATCGAACGGACAAGTGGAAAGATCCAACGGATTAGTATTATCCGGGATAAAACCCCGGCTCTTTGAGCCGCTGCAAAGATCAGCGGGGTGCTGGATAGAAGAACTACCAGCGGTACTGTGGAGTTTAAGAACAACTCCTAATCGATCAACAGGCTATACGCCATTTTTCTGGTATATGGGGAAGAAGCTGTATTACCAGCCACATAGAGCATGATTCTCCTAGGGTCACCCTATACACAGAAGCCGAAGTGCGAGAAGCCCGGCAAAATGATGTTGATCTGCTGGAAGAAGCGAGAGAATTGGCATTGTCTAGATCCGCCATATATCAGCAAAATCTCTGACGCTATCATAGCCGGAAAGTTAACCCCCGGGTCTTCCGGGAAGGTGATCTGGTACTCCGGTTGGTACAACGTACTGCTGGCATGCATAAGTTATCCCTCCCATGGGAAGGGCCATTCATTGTGAGGAAAGCATTGCACAATGACTCTTATTATCTCATCGATGCAAAACCACAAGAGAAGAACAAGGCGGACATGTCCGGCGAGGAATCTAAGCGTCCATGGAATGTAGCTCTACTTCGTCCATTCTACACTTAACAAAGAAGTGTCTGTATCCGAGTTTCTCATATGTCGGTATGTATGCCGGAAATGAGTTTATTAATGAAATCTTGGCACCTCAAGCAGTAACTCGGGGACTGCCTTAGTAATATTTATCGTCCTTTAAATTAGTTATTTATTTTTATGTCAGCTAGCTCAAGTTTCTTCTACCTAAGCCGGATTAGTAGTGTGTGAGCACCAAAAACTCAACTCTTTGACTTGCTGCTATCCAACAAGAATTGGCTTCATGGCAAGCAAGAGAACAAGTTTGGAAATGCGCAGCACACGAAAAACGACTAAGGAAAGGAACGTAATCGAGCCGACGTTTGTTGTTGTACTAACCCCATGTTTCCCCATGTTTATTTTACCTTTGCCATGTTGGATTATTTTGAGCTAATCCTAAAGTTTCCAAGTATTGTTAAGTCAATTTTTGAAACTCGATCTCGTAAGTCACAAAACCGAATCAAGGTAGACACGAACCGAGCCACGAAATTGAAGGAACAAGAAAATGAAACTCGGGGACCACGCCCAGTTAATTCGATGTGGATAACTTAGCAGCAAAATATGATTTGTGTGCTTAATACATCTGCACCTGGCATACCGGGGATCTGATAGAATTCAAAGTGTTTTTTGATGCTCAAGGAGTAGCAGCAGCAAGAGGTAACTCGGCGCTAGTAGGTGGAACTAAGGCCTCAGCTTCATCGTCTTCATTTTCTTCAACATCCGAAGCTTTGTCCCCTTCATCATCGCCCGAACCATCTTCGACATATTCGTCGTCAACAGCGTCAAGGAAGCTTGGCCCCTTGTTCCATTGATGGACGGGGGCAAACTGGATGAGGTTGTGGGCGCAAGCCTTGCGCCGAGCTACCCAATCCGGGTAAGTTGACCACTTTGATCCGGTGCGTAGGCTCTCGAGAAGCTTCAGGTCTAACTTTTCGTACCATGTGAGAAAAAAGTGGAGGACAGTTTCAGCTCCGGCACGTGCGGCGGATTCCCTCCAGAGGTCAAGCTGGGTCTTGCACTCCATTAACTTGGTAATCAGAGTTGTGGATCCCTCCGGACCATCCTCGTCAGGCTAGAGGGCATGGAAGATCCGGACAGATGAATCTAGGAGACCCGAACCATAGTTCTTCATGATTTCAACTCGGGAGGATAGGCTGACTATCAGATCCTCCAGGTCAAGAGGAATGGAGCCAGGACCAGATGGAGTACCTCTCTGCTAGCGGAACTTAGTAACGGCATTGGATGCAATGGCATCGCCCTCTAGGAATTTATCTGCAGACAAAACAAGTAAAATAAGTAAAAGAACTTAACCCAGAAAAATTCACGGCAGCTTAAGGAAAGGAGTTTACGGGAGACGTGGCTATGAATCCGAGTCAGCTCCTTGGTGCAATTATCACGTCTTATCCAGAGCTGCTCAAGTTCAGCATTAGCCGAGCCAAGCTTGACGTCGGCCTCCTTCAGCAATTCTTGATCCTTTGCGAGTTGGAGGTTAAGACGTTCTCGCTCCTCGGTGAAGTCTTGGCCAGCTTTCTCCATCTCAGTCTTGTGGAGCGCCTTGAGCTTTTTCATTTCAGCTTTGAGCTTGGCAATTTCATCATCTTTGGCCCGGAGAATGGCAAGTCCGTCGTCCTTCTTCTTGAGCTCAGCCTGGTGTTGCCCTGCTTGTTCAATAAAATGCAGCATCATATCAGGCACGGGCACACTATCTTCAAGGGATGTTGCAATGGTGTGTTAACCTAGCAGAGCCGAGGCATAAATATCTGCCGAGCCAAAAAGAAAAGGAGAAAGAGTGCAGAAGGAGATTAGCCAAACCTAGTTACCTTTTATCTCATCCAAGTTCTTCCTCATGATTTTATTTTGACCTCCACTCCAGCTATGCACGTCGGATGATGGATTAGTTCAACGGGAAAAGACAAAGAAAAATGCGAAAAAATCAAAGAGAAAACTTACCCTTTTTGTTGAACTCGGCAAGAAGTACTGAATGTTTCGAGCGCAGCCCCTTGTGTGTGTCCAAGAGGCGCTGAAACTCAGCACTCCGACGATTGGTGGTAACCTGAGAAAATCAAAGTTGACTTAATTGTGTGCATATTCGAAGTATACAAAATCCGGGCCAAGCGGAACTTAACCCGGCTCTAGGTGTGTGCATATTCGAAGTGTACAAAATCCGGGCCAAGTGGAACTTAACCTGGCTCTAGGTGTGTGCATATTCGAAGTGTACAAAATCCGGGCCAAGCGGAACTTAACCCGGCTCTAGGTGTGTGCATATTCTAAGTGTACAAAATCCGGGCCAAGTGGAACTTAACCCGGCTCTAGGTGTGTGCATATTGGAAATGTACAAAATCCGGGCCAAGTGGAACTTAACCCGGCTCTAGGTGTGTGCATATTCGAAGTGTACAAAATCCGGGCCAAGTGGGACTTAACCCGGCTCTAGGTGTGTGCACATCCAAAGTTACTAAGGAGCTACGCTAGTTTTGTAAGGAGCATCCGGCCGAGTAACAAGTTACTCCCCTGGAGGCCCGAGGACTAATGGATATGTCTCTAAGCACTTGTGCATGCTAAAGAAAAGACAAAGTAGCGTACCTCCATCATCCGGCCGACGAGGTTAATAGCCTTAGTTGTTGTGTTCATTTGCGTGCTAAACTCCGCGGGCCCAAACTTCTCCGGAAGATCGTCACTGGGATTGACGAACTCCGCTTTGTTCCAGTTATTGACATATTCAAATAGGGCTGGGGGGATGCACTCTCCGCTAAGCATATGGAGTGCAATCAAACCCTTGGCATGGGCCTCCCTACTTTCAACTTGGGCAGCAGCAGGGCTGGTGTGCAATGCAAGTTGCGTGCTAGCTGACCCAGGGGATGCATCTTTCTTCGGCGGAGTTTTCTTCGGAAGCATGGACGGGAGCGTGCGCTATCCAGCTTCGATGGACGCTGCCATGACGGCGTCAGAACCTTTCTTGGTCTTGGGATGTTGCTAAGAAGATGAGGTTTGAGCTGCGGACTTAGACTTGGGTGCAGCCTTGGTGCTAGTTGTGTCTTCTCGCTGAGTCTTGGAAGACTCGGACAAGGAGGAAGGAGCTGATACTTGTGGTGATGTTGTTGGTGCTAGCACTAGTGCTTGTGCTGGTGCTAGTCTTGGCGGTGGTGCTGTTGGTACTTCGATGGTGGCAGGTTGCGGCTGAGCCGATAAGGAGCTGGGAGCATCCGCTGCATCGGCAGAGCCACTTCCCCCTGCTCCAAGGTTGCCCTCCTCTGGACGAGGTGGGCTAGAACCTGGAGCAGCCACTGAACCCTCCTGGACGGGGCTCAGCGGGCGTGTATCGTCATCACGAGGGGGAGATGGGCTGTGCGGGAAGGAAGAGGAGATGTTGGAGCCGCTCTGAGGAACCTCCACCGCAGCCCTGCCGAATCAAACAACGAATAATAAGTTACAACAGAAGAAAAGCACGAAGCAAAGGATTGGACAATGAGAAATGTGACTTACTCATCAGAAGTCAAGGGCTCCTTGGGCTTCCGAGCTCTTTGGGTCATGACCTTAGTCGGAGGCTTGGTGGCGGCCTTGTCTGCGGACTTCTTTCGCCTCTTGGTAGTCTTATGAGGTCCGGAAGAAGCAACAGAAGCAGCTGCCCATTTCTTTGACGCGGCTAGGATAGGCTCACACGTGGCAAGAGGAGGATCTTCGTGGATCTGCCTAGTCGGGTTAGCTAAAGTCGGAAAGGCGTAAGAAAGGGGTACAGCGTCAAATGCTTCCATCACCTCAACGTCGGAATCATCTTCATCATCAGGCCAATCTCTTAAGGAAGAGAAGTTACCAGTGGGTCACTTAGTTGCATCAGGGAACCGCAGGAACATCTCCTGATCCGGCTCCTCCTCGTCCGAGACAAGTCGATCCTTTGCCCACTTCAGGGAAGGCTCGGTGCCATCTTCGAGGGTTTGCTGAAGGAACAACTAAAAAGGAAATACAAAAGGATCAGATAAACAGCATACTTCAACATAGAATAAAACTCGTAAAAACATTGAATCACGAGATTTACCGTAGGAGGAGGCTTGTCCCGGCAATAATGCTCCAATCCCCACTCCCAATCAGCGGAGAAGTCCTTGTCAGTCGTAAAAAGGGACTTGACCCGACGGAATAATTCGGTGTTGTTCAGTTCAAAGGAAGAAGTCCGATTGGGCTACGGTCGCCAGCTCATGTGGCAAAGTTTGTGTGTGCGCTTCTAGAGAGGGGATATCTGGTTGCGGACGAAATTGATCATCGCGTCCTCATTGCGCAACCCCGCATCCTTCAGCTCTTGGAAGCGCTTGTTGACCTGATTCGCCAGGACAGTGGGTTTCTTGGAAACCCGGTCCCACAAATCCGGATTAGGAGGACCCGGAGCATAGGGGCGCAGCCGGATCAGATCCTCATCCGTGTCGTTTTGGACATAGAAGAAAGTTCGGGCCTAGCCCTTGCAGGAATCGAGCCCCGTGACCCGGGGAAAGACGGATAGTTTTCGGGGAGAGATGGAGGCGGCACCGAACTGAGTCAGGTGTTTGTCCTCCGGGGCACGCAGTTTATCCGGAATCACGTTCCTTCGCAGACCGAAGAACTGGATCCAGAGCTCTTTGGTAGGCCATAATCCGACGTATCCTTCTACGGTGGAGGCGAATGAAGAAAGGGATGTGATGGCATTAGCCGAAAGATGGTGAGGTTGGAGTTCGTAGGTGTTGAGGAAGTCGTGGAAGAAATCGCTCGTGGGTAGGCCGAAGCCGCGCTAGAAATGGGATAGGAACACAACAAACTCACCCGGATTGGGTGAGGGAGCGAGTTCCTCGGAGGCGAGGCGAGCAATCACATCCTCCGGGATGCGACGGGTGCGGTAGAGCCAGTCCAGATCATCCTGGCATACCCAGGAACCGGCCCAAGCTCCACGCTCCATGGATTCCCCTCCCTCCTCCATCTCTGCCTCAGCAACGGCAAGCTCCTGTTCGGTCATCTCTAGATTGCTGTCCTCGCCGGCCTGATCAGACGAGGGAGGCAGAGGCCTAGACTGGCGCGGACCCGTGGCGGTGGAGCTATGCGGGAGCGGCAGCAAAGCAGGTGCGAAAAGGTACGGTTCGGCAGCGGCGCTGCTTAGTAGATGCGGCGATGGCGGCGTTGTCGCTAGGAGGAAGAAGAAGAAGAGCAGAGGGGCGCAAGAAGGGGAAAAGACCAAGGGGCGCGCCCCTCCCCTATTTAACCACGCCCCAGCGGGGCTAGTGGGATCGAGCGATGCGGCGAGGCCACACGGTGTGGCCGTGTATCTGCCGGATCACCCAATCAGAGGCGAGCCACAGGAAGGGCCACAGGGCGCAGGGGATCCCACGACGCGACGTGGTGATACAGTTAACGAGGAGACAGACGCGACGTGACGTGTGCAACAGTAACACCTGACATTAACTGCGGCAGTAACTAGTGCAGGCCCTTAAAATGAGGCAAGATAATGATTACCCTCCATGTGAGGAAGCGTATGAGAGAAGGAAGGATAACCCAGAAAACTAAAGGGTAACCCGGCCAGCGAGTGAAAACTCGGAATGTGCCAAGGGAAAGCTAGCCAATGAAATCCGTACTATAAGGTAACTCGAAAGAGGGAGCAAAAGGCTTGGTAAATTGAACCTATTGTGGCCTTAGCAGCTGGAGCTGCTAAAACCGCACCAGCTTCGGGGACTAATGTGGGGGGATACCCCCGGCTAGGGTCACGCCGGGGTATAAAGGCCGAGTTAGCCGAGGTATAGCAAGGTCAAAGCGAATGCTGGCCGGGTCACCTCAAGGCAGGCCGAATCACGGAGTAACCCGGACCGGAGGATGTCCGCCTAACTGAGTCCCGGCCGACGTATGTCATATGCCGGCAGGATTTATGTAACTTGTATGCAGGTACCCACGGGGCCGGATTAACTAGGCACGATCCGGGTTATTTCAGGCTTGCAAGAGAAGGAAGGTATCTTGTTGGTCAAAAGGTGGTCACTGTACGCTGGAGTATGAGCGAAGTGGACAGATAGAAGGACCACTGAGGCGTGGCCGACAAGGGTGACGTGCCATGTGTCGGATGACGCTGGCACCGCAGAGGCTCACGTAGCCTCTGCATGGCTTATGATGGCGAAAAGTGACCCGGTCGGTTTGCTATTTTGGGAAGAGGCATATTCCTTGGAATATGCCTCCATGTATGCCCTAATTAGAGACCTAGCCACCCCTTTATAAGGAGGGCTAGGGCATCTGTAGAAGGGGTTGAATTCGAGTTGGTTGGCATTTGAGTAGTTGGTTCCTTGGAGATAGGTAGTGGTGAGAGTAAGAGAGCTCCTTCTTCCTCCTCTCCCCAATACATCTCAAGGAGCATTGTAAACCTTGTAAAACTAGTGAATATAGAGCATCTGTGTGGAATCACCACACTATCCCTCCCTGGATTCCTCTAGTGCATATTGGCCCCACCTTTAGCCTATCCATGGCATCTGACGTGACACCACCACGACATGCATATTCTTGAGGGATTTGAAAGAGGAGATCTAGATCTATAACCCCACAAATCAATCTCTCCTCTAAGTGAGGGGAATTCTTGGGATCTAGATCTTGGAGTCTTATGTGGATTTCCTCCATTGTTCTTCCTCTCTTATTCCTCCATAAGCTTTTGTAGTTTTGGTGGAATTTGGGAGAGAAGGACTTGAGCACTTCTTGTGTTCTTGCCATTGCATTTGGTGCATCGGTTTGAGTTCTCAGTGAGGATTCGATTGGGTGAAAGGTGAGAAGCTTTTTACTCTTGGGTTATTGGAGCCCTAGATGGTTTTGTTGTATTGCAGGTTTGTGGATTACTTGGGGCCTCCAATTAAGTTGTGGAGCTTACCCCAAGCTTGTTAGTTGGGAGCCTCCAATTGAGTTGTGGAGAAGTGCCCCAATCTTGTGAGAGGTTCCGGATTGCCACCAACAAGTGCATCGATAGTGGAAGTGTGGATCGATCATGTTGGGGTGAGATTCACAGGAGAACAAGGGAGGCCTTTTGTGGCGTTGGTGGTTTGATACCACCCCCTCTCCAAACGAGCGTACTCCATTGTTGGGAGGAACTCGGTAAAACATCACCGTCTCCGCATGCCTCGAGTTATCTCTATACCTAGCTCTTACTTATGCACCTTACTTTGTGATAGCCTTCGTGCTTGAAGTCTATATCTTGCTATCACATAGTTTCTTGTCTTACTTAGCATAAGTTGTTGGTGCATGTGAACCCTAGTTGTTCTAGGTTTTGTGCTTGACAAAGTAAACACTAGTTTATTTCCACCTTTTTAAGCCACTCTCGTAAAAGTTTTAAATCGCCTATTCACCCCCTCTAGGCGACATCCGTGTGCTTTCAAATGGTATCAGAGCCAAGTCTCTCATTTTAGGCTTCATCGCCTTGATAGTATAGATATCGTCTAGGGGATTAGTGCACAATGATATGTTCATATTCGATGGCACAAATTATGATATATGGAAAACTTGTATGCTTATTCATTTTCAGGACATGGACCCAAATTTGGAGCATATTATAGATATAGGTTTTTATCCTCCTATGGATTTCGAAAATCTATCTTGTGGGGATGAGAACAACTTATATCTCGATGCTCAAGCTTCTAATGTGCTTGTTAATGCTTTGAGCTATGTAGTTACTTCTTCAATCATACTTTTTTGGAGCGCTCATGAGTTATGGACAAAACTTCAAGATAAATATGATGTGTCTAACATTATTGAGGATGATTATATTGCTTCCACTTCTGGTCGTGATGAGTTCTGTTTTTCTTCCACTTCACCAAAGTGTGGTAAGACACAAGGTAATGATATGGTGAGTGGTGGTGAACTTTGCAATGTTGATAGTGAGCTTACTCTTATTGATCCCTCTTCTCTATCTCATTGCAATACTTCATCTTTGGACTTAAACACGTCTAGCACTATATATGAGTTACATGTTAGTGTTGATAGTCCTTGCATATCATGTATAAATTGCCTCAATAGATCTCATGATGATATGCTCTCTTTGCCTTGTTGCCATGATAAAAATGCTTCTATTTCCTCTAGTACTCGTGTTGCTAACCATGTAGAGGAAAACAAAGATTATATTGGCCAAGACAAGATCTTGAATGAAGCTTCAAATAATTCATCATCATCATCATCTCATGGTACCCACCTATGCCTTATGGCTAGGGAATCAAAGGTAACTCCTACTTTGGAACCCAATACCTCTTGTGATTATGCGGATGAGGATAATGAGGTAGAAGAGTTGGATGTTGATGATTTATATGAAAAGGGTGAGATGGTTTATCATGCTCTTGTTAAGAATAATATTGCTTGCTCTAACTTCGTTGAAATCTTGGAATTTGATATTAAGAGTAAAGAACATATTGATAAGTTAGAAGCACAAATTGAGGAGCATGAGAACACCATTGATAAAATGAGTAGCCTTAAGCTTGAGTATTCTAATCAAATTGCACATCTGAATGAAGCTCTTGAAGAGGAACAAACCACTAAGGAATCTCTTGAGGAGACTTTTGCTCTAGAGTTGTCTAGAGTGAAGGAATCTCATGATAGAGGCATTAAGGTGGCTAGTGGTCTCAAAAGGAAAAATGATGAGCTTCAAGTTGCTTATGCTAAACTCCTTGAGGATTTTGAGCACCTCAAAAATGGCTCTAGGGTCATCAAGGGCGAGCTCATCAAACTCACAGATTCACATGAGCAACTTAAAGCCTCTTACTCAAAAGAGCTTTCGAAGTTGTCCTCACGTCTTGCAATTAATTATGATGCTTGTGCTACTAACTCTATTTCTTGTGAAGCATCTATTGAATGAGAATGTTGAGATAAAGACTCAACTTGCTTTGTTAACTAGCAAGTATGGGATCTTGGAAGAAATTCATGGTAAGCTATCAAGCTCTCATGAGGATCTTCTAGCATCCCGTGCTAGGATTAAGTTAGCTCATAAGGTTACCTGTACAAAGGTAATATCTTGTGATCCTCATGTGGTCACTAGCACAATATCTATGAATAATGCTATATTTCCGTGTGCTAGTCCTTGTAATTTGTCCACTCACATTATTGGTAAATCTTGTGATGAATTACATTGTTTGCCTTGTTGCTCTAGCAATGAAATTTCTACTTCCTCTAGTATATGTGTTGTCACTAACCATGTAGAGGAAATCAAAGAGCTCAAGGCTCAAGTCACTTATTTGAAGAATGACTTGAAAAAGGGTCATGAAGGGAAGACCACACTCAACAAGATCTTGAGTGTGCAAAAATCCCCCAATTATAAGAGTGGGCTTGGATTCAAATCTAATGTCAAGAACAAGTCCACTATCAAGAAGAAGTCCAAGAGCAGCAATAAGAAGGGCCAAGAACAAGTCAAGAATCCGACCAAGATTGTATGCTTCAAGTGCAAAATTGAAGGGCACCATGTTAGATCTTGCCCTTTGAAGAAGAAGTCTCTTGGTGAGAAGCAAAAAAGGTAAGCAGCCTCTAGTTCAAGGTCATAGCCTATCTCAAGTTGGATAAAGGCCACTTCCCAAGAAGATTGAAGCTAATGCTCCCATTGTGGAGAAATCAAGTGAAAAGAATGGGAAGAGAAGAACTTGCTACATTTACCGAGAGAAAGGGCACATTTCTTCCTCATGCACCATTGGTAACTCCTCATCCAATCCTATCATGATTTATGATGCTTATTCTCTTCATAAGGATGAGGGTGGCAATGTGTTTGCCAAATATGTTGGTGCTCAAAGTGGTGTCAAGAAAAGAACCATTTGGGTTGCCAAGCCTATTGTGACTAACCTCTTAGGACCCAACTTGGTTGGGGACCATCAAGCTAAAACTTTATCAATAGGTGTTTGTTGGAGAGCATTGGAGACTTGGCTACATCATGAAGAATTAAGGGATCTTCATCTATTATATTTGTCAAGCCAAGTCAAGTGGATTATATTGTATATTGTCTCTATCATATTTCCAACATTCCTCCTTGCGGTAACATGTGCTCAACTCATTACATTGAAAGTTACCCACCCCCTTGTGCATGTGTTAGTTTTGTACCTTGCATGCTTTTGTACATGGTGTGCCTCCACGTAATTATCTTGAGTTGTCAAGTATATTTGTGTATGGTGGGTGGCACACCATGTATGTGTGTTTCTTGAGTTGGAGCCTTTCTTGATTATATTTGGTATCCTATTTGGCTCTTGTGATAGATTAATGGACTATCCCATTTTGGGGGAGTGTTATGCTTGGGCATTCCACAATCCTAAAAATGTGTGTACATGAGGAATACCACCTAGTATTGATATTGCAATATTATCTAGTCTCTATGTGGTATTTTTCTCATGAGAAATTCAAGTTCTATAATGTCCATTAATTATCTCTATTTGTATCCTTTTGCCTCGTGTTGATATTTATGGTTTATCACATTATGGGGGGTCATATGCTTAGTGAATATTACAAGCCTAGAAAATGTGAATATTTGAGGTTGTGTCACTTAGAAGTGATAATTATCTAGCTCATATGTGACCCATTTGCTCAAACAAGTTCAAATTTGCTTGACTACATTGTTTCTCATATTATGGATCTTGTTTGTGTGAGCTCTTCTTGGTATGCGCTTCCTCATATTTGTACATATATCCTCCATGGAAACCATTTGCTTCAAGTTACTCTAATCATTAATGATTGTGTAGCTATTTGGAGCTATCAAGATTATCTTCCTAAGCATCAAGCGTAATTCTTACATATTGCCATACGCTTGTGTTATGAATATGATCTTGGATATTTGTGTAATCTACCTCGAGAAAATATCTATCTACTTCTTGTCATTGGACAATTTGTACACCATATGTGGTAGAACTTATTGATCATATTCACATTGGTTTTTGAGTGCTTATGTTGCTCCCAAGTTTTCCTTGCTATTTTTGGATCTATTAATTTAATTGGTATTCTCGTATGTGTTACTTAATTGAGGTTATAGTGTTGATCCCATTTGTGTACATTTTGCATTCAAAAGCAAAATCCGACATAATGCACTATTCATGGGGGGAGCTCTGCTATATTATTTAAAACGCTCCTTTATGTTTCTTTCTTTGATCCATATCATGCTTTATGTTCTTGGAAGTTTGATCTTGGTATTTTGTGCCAACATGAAAAGTGTTGAGAGTTTGGTTTAATTGTTGGAACCTTGCTATCTTTGGGAGTTGGCTTTGTCTCATTCCTTGTTTCGTGTTTTGACCTTTTAGAATGAGATAAATCCTTGAGCATTTGTATTTGTTTATCCATTTTGCTCTTTAGATTTTTCCTCATTCATTTGTTAAACTTGGGGTCTATTATGTGTTGATTTGGTCCTTGATACAATTTGGACACCTTTTGTCGTGTCACACTATTGTGTGTACCATCTTGGTTTACTTTGTGTTTTTGTTCAAATTGTATATCCTTGTTGGTTCTTGAAAGCCTTGTGCATGCATATTTACTACATGTTCTATATTATGACATGCTTTCTCTCTTGGTCCAATATATAGGGGATTCTCCACCAAATCCTATCGGCTAAGATGTGCATGAAATTCAACTTCATATCAATATGCACATATTTATGTGGAGAGTCTCTTGTGTATTGTGGTTGCACTAACTACTTCGGACCCAATTTGTTTGGGGACCATTGTGTACTTGAATGTCTTATAGGTACATTGGGGATTCATTGGATGCTTGTCACAATAATAAGAATATGTCAGGACTAAATGATAATTGGAGGCAATCTAGGATGATCAACAAACTCATATCTACTACATCCTACCAATGGTATATTGGTAACAAGTATCCCTCTCATGCATACTTTTCTAGCATCCAACCTTTGTGGTTGCATCTTGGCATGATTTCCTTCAGTTGTTTTTTATTGTGGTTCTTGCAAGATTTTATTGTATAATCCTTATTATTATATGAGTAAGTTGAGATGAATGCATATTTTGGGGAGTATATAAAAATCATGTTTATGATTCACCAATCCCACATATGCCAATCTAGAAATTCTATTGCCAATCATTTCCTCAATTTCTCTCATGTGTAATATGAATGAATTTGCAAGGTTTATTTGTACTTTATGATACTTGTTGCCTTTCCCAATGCATTAAAACTATCTCGTGTTCCCTTGTGATAGTTGTGATGTATTCGTTGGTGTTTGAAGGTCATTGATAATGTTCAACTAGATAAATTTGAGCCTTTGGCCATGCTTTCTAGTAAAAATCTTATTGGCATTATATATGACTTTCGTTTGGATGTCTTGTTCATTATTGAGTATCCATTTTGTGTGTACATGTTTCTTTGTGGATGTATAACTTGGTGATTGTTGTCTACCTAGAAACTTGTACACATGATTTGAAGGAGTTATGCCATAGAGGCAAATAATAAAGTATATTATTTGATATATCTCCTATATGTTCATAATACGTTTCATACTGTGCTATAACTGTGTTAATACAAAACGTTAATACACGTGTGGTATGTAAACAAACCGTGTCTCTAGTTACCTCTAGCGAACTAGTTCATTGGTCATGAGGATGGTTTGGGTTTCAAGATCATGGGCATTTATGCCAACTAACAATGAGGTCATGTTATTAGTTGAATAACATGATAGACAAACATCCGACCGTTATTTCTTAATGAGATCTAGTTACAAAGTTCACCATTGATGATAAAACACAAAGAACCTCGCAACCTGATCCTTTGACTGTGAGGTAATGCAAATCACCATTCCAGAAGAAGCTTAGATGGTTATCAAGAATCATCTTGTAACAGGGTGATCAAAAAGGTGCCACTCAGGTTTTCCGAAGGGATGCGTAGAGGAGTACATATCAATACCAAGATTTGTCTAGTCCATGTAACGGACAGATATATATGGCCATCTCGGTGGCGTTGCATTAATGAAGCTTGCAAGCATGTGACTAGGTCACGAAATGCAACGACATGAGAACGAGAAAACAAGTTCATCAGTAACGAGATCGAACTAAGGTATGGAGATACCGAAGACCAAGTCTCGGATGAATTAGGTATCGAATGACAAAGGGAACGGGAAACGACTATCTCACGGTTCGAGCGATTATATTCGTGAAACGCACGGGGGTCACATGGCCATCCAGGTCCCTCTGTTGATCATTGATGTGAGAGTAGTCTCAATCATGTCCAGAGTGTTTCTGAACCGAAGGATGTCACGCTTAAGGGTAGGGACGCTTAGGGTAGATAAGGCATCGTAGGAGAAATAGAGAAAGAGAAACCAGAATAGTTCGGGGTAACATCCGATGGAGATCGGAAGGGGTCCGGAAGGTGTTCCAGAGTAAAGGAATAATATAATATGTGTATTTGAATGTTAATTGGAGAATTAATATTAAATATATATATTCTATTTTATTATTAAAGGCATCTTAATGCTAATGGGCCTCACCCGAAGGGAGGCCCAATAGGGCATGGCGCCTAGGGAGTGGGGGCCAGCCGGCCTAGGCTTGGTGGGCCGCCCCAATGGGGCCCACCTAGGTCTGGCGACTGCCCCTAGGTGGCCGGTGGGTGTGGGGTTTAGTCCCACACCGCCGAGCCCCTGGGTTGATATCCTTTTTCTTTGGAGTCTACACCTTGTTCCCCTTTTTATTATTTGGTGGCTCCAAAAGTTTTGCTTTGAGTGCTTGACATTTTCATTTGCATCTTTTGGCACTCATTGGTGTTAATAAAGTTGATCTATCATGCCTTTGTGGTGATATGTAAGTTTGGGGGAGCAAGGATACCATGTTTATGCACTTTGTATTCAAATAAATTATTATATTTGGTGCATAAACCTTGGGGAGTTATCCCAATTTACCTAAGAACATGCATTTGTCTTCTTATTCTTGTTTTGTGTTTTCTTTGATTATGGGGAGTTAGGATTCCATAATTGTGCACTTTGTTGTGCATGAACCTTGGGGATCTTCCTATTTTCATCTAAACACCCATTTGCTCTCATCATAATATCTTATCTCTTGCTTGTGCTCATGGTTTAAATAATATAGAGGGAATGAGGATGCCATGTTTGTGCATATTGTATTCAAACACAAATTATAATTTGTGCACAAACCTTGGGGAGTCTCCTCATATTATTTAGATCACTCTATTTTCAACCCTATCATAATATATATCTTTCCTTTGGTATCTTCCTTTTGTGAAGCGTATCTTTCGATCTTTTCATTGCTTGCTTCATTCGTTGAGGCTTCTTCACCATTTTATTTCTTTGCAATCTTTGGATCCTCAGTTTAGTTCGATTTCCTCTTGGTATTGATCATTGGATACGTGCATTTGACTCCACTCATATTATGAGAAATACAGACCATATGGAAGAACTCTCACTAAATTGGCCTTCTAAAATTTTCCACCCATTTCGGCAATCGACGGCAATGGGGGAGAAGTTTAGAGGGTTTAAGGGAATTTGGTTGTGTGCTTTGCATCTTAACATATTGCTTTGCTTATTGTATATATCGAGGAAACTCCACCACCGGTAATTGTTGGCAATATATGCAATGAAATTCAAGTTCATCCACACGTGCATAGATTGTGGGGGAGTTTGCTCTATATATATTGTGGTTCTACTAACATCACATACTTGTGTAGTATTTGATGTTAGGACAACCATTTTGTTTCTTTAATTCCTTATATAAACCCTCTCAAAGGGATTGTCATCAATTACCAAAATGGGGGAGATTGAAAGAGCATGTGTGTCCCCATGTGTGGTTTTGGTAATTACTGACAATCTTTATGGACTTATGTTTGCATTGAGTTTTACCTGTAGGATTTGTCCATAGGCAATGCTTGAACCATATGTTGGATTCAAGGTTGGGAGAAGAAGAAAGTTAAGAAGATCAAGTGTTGACCAAGGTTTCAAAGAGTGATCCGGAGATTGGTCAAGTGAGAGTTGAGCCTATAGCAAGTGTGTCTTGAAGAATAAAGTTGGAGTGATATCTCTTATGTACCTTCAAGACACCAACATAATGAAGAAAGAAGAAATTATGTGCAAGATCAAGATGAGACATCTCGAAGAGATCATTTGCTTGAATCTTGCCATCATATGCTGATCATGGATTTGGGAAGATGATATTCCCAAAAGAGAATCTCTACCATAGTGGAGTATGGGGAGCAATTTTCAAGTCTTCACCAAGCTAGCGCAATCAAGAAAGGTGTTCCATCTTGAGGTGGAGAAGATCGTCATCATCAAGATCAAGTGGAATATTCACAAGGCAAAGGTATGTTCTTGATAGGGTTTCCTTCTTATCGGTGTCGTGGTGTTAGTTGGAGAGACCGGTTTATAGGATAGATAACCGTAGTATCAAGAGGGGGCTCTCGAGTGAGTAACTTGATCATATCCTTCGGAGAGAGCTCAAACCTTTGCATACTTGGCATCATCTTTCTTGGTTGTTATTTGGATCTTATCCATGTGAGGTGCTAGAGCTTGTGGTAATATTCATCACAAGCTCTAGTTCATCGAAAACAGATTTCATATGCATTCTCTATGGCGTTTTCGATGTTGGAGGTTTTACCGGTTTGTCTTTTTGAGAGAGGTCAAACCTTTCGTAATTTGGTTCTATCCTCCCTTGATGGACTATGATGGTTCCCTACATGATCTTGTAGAGATTTTTCCCTCTTTACAATGAGCCCAAGATCATCAAAATCGGAGTCCGGATGCAAAAGTTATGGTTGTTTTTCTACTGCTATTTCTGTCAGTTTTGCCTTGGCCGGAATGTCCAGGGTGAAAATGCCGGACACTCCGGTATCGCGCAGAAATCTCAGTTTTCAGTCGCATGGTTGCCATTCAGTATGCCATATCGGAAAACAATATGAAACTGGCTGGAATGTCCGGCCCGAGCGCTCTAGAGCTCCAACGGTTGGATTTTGGAGGACCTATATAAGGGGCCCTTCTTCCCCAACAGTTGGATAACCTTTCTTGCAAGTTTTCCCCTCCATTGCTGACCTTCTTGAGCTTGCTATCCCTCAATCCCTCCATTAATTCTTGCATATTCTTGAGGGATTAGAAACAGGGGACCTAGATCTACAACCCCACCAATCAATCTCTCCTCTAAGTGAGGGGAATATCTTGGGATCTAGACCTTGGAGTCTTGTGTGGATTTCCTCCATTGTTCTTCCTCTCTTATTCCCCCATAAGCTTTTGTAGCTTTGGTGGAATTTGGGAGAGAAGGACTTGAGTACTTCTTGTGTTCTTAACATTGCATTTGGTGCATCGGTTTGAGTTCTCGGTGCGGATTCGATTGGGTGAAAGGTGAGAAGCTTTTTACTCTTGGATTCTTGTAACCCTAGACGGTTTTGTTGTATTGTAGGTTTGTTGATTACTTGGGGCCTCCAATTAAGTTGTGGAGCTTACCCCAAGCTTGTTAGTTGGGAGCCTCCAATTGAGTGTTGGAGAAGTGCCCCAATCTTGTGAGAGGTTCCGGATTGCCACCAACAAGTGCACTGATAGTGAAAGTGTGGATCGATCCCGTTGGGGTGAGATTCACAGGAGAGCACGGGAGACCTTTTGTGGCGTTGGTGGTTTGATACCACCTCCTCGCCAAACGAGACGTACTCCATTGTTGGGAGGAACTCGGTAAAACATCGTTGTCTCCACGTGCCTCGGTTATCTCTATACACGAGCTCTTACTTATGCACCTTACTTTGTGATAGCCTTCGTGCTTGAAGTCTATATCTTGCTATCACATAGTTGCTTGTCTTGCTTAGCGTAAGTTGTTGGTGCACATAGATGAACCCTAGTTGTTCTAGGTTTTGTGCTTAACAAAGTAAACGCTAGTTTATTTCCCCTTTGTTAAGCCACTCTCGTAAAAGTTTTAAATCGCCTATTCACCCCCCTCTAGGCGACATCCTTGTCCTTTCAATGGGTTTGATACCCACGTGAGTTGCTAAGGGGGTAACCCAACATATGTGATCGGAGATCCCGTGAATTAGGACCTGGGAAAACAATCCGAAACAACTGAGTTGAGCGAAACTTTTAATACTCCTACTTCACTACAGATGCAATTCTCTCATAGCATATTATTAGGAAGGTTGATTACATGTTAATGTGTTCTATCTGTCTCCTTGGGAGCAAAGACACTATCCTATGGAGCGATCTTGAAAGAACACACTTATATGAGCTACATTGCTGGTCACAGTGTATGAGACTTGGGTGAATCTCTAGGAAACTCATGAAAGATCGAGGAGTACGACCTATAAGCTCCACCCGAAGGGAGCATATGGAAGCCAAGTACAGGTAATGATATTGAGTGAAATTTGTTGCAGAAGACTGACAATTCAAGGCATGGTCCATTGTCAGTTGTAGTCAAGTGTATCTCTTTGTCTAGGTGAAAGTTGAACTTAACAATCTTCATTGAACCGCGGGTATATTAAATACTAGTAATTAAAACTAATGTGACATATGATGTGCCTTTGAGATCTGGTGGGGGCTTGTTAGATTTATATGTACTGAGGCCCATGTAGGCAACCCATGTAGTCTAATAAATCCTGAAATCTCAAGGTCCATCTATTATAATAGCTTGGGAGATGCGTGGGAGAAAATTTTAGCCTCACATTGCTAGTTGGGAGAGAGTTGGACCAACTTATAAGGTGAGTTGTTCCACTCCCACTAAGTGAGTGAGAAGAGAAGGAGTCCACGCACATTCCTCCTTCGTTGACCGCCTCACCGCGCCCTCACGCGCGACGCGACATGTTTCGTAAATCGAGTTCGAGTTAAAAACTCATTTACGAAAGACTAAATTTTTGCACGGTGCACTAACCGTTGGATACGTGTCAACCTTCGTGTGCATGTTTGACGCGTGTCCCCATCTTCCACTATATGGCGACTCGGTCGGCTCACCTCCCAGGATATATATAGAGAGAGAGGGAGACAAAACAATCAAGATGTAACATGTTCTTTCTCTATCGCTCTCGCCTTGTTCCTTTTGTTGTTCTCCTCTAGGCTTCGCCATCCTGGCGACTGCGTGCACTGTCGTCCGGGAGAGCAGGGCTCCAAAGTCGCGTCCGTCGAGATCCTACATCGGGAGACGGACGATAAGTTTTTGGGGGAGCGTCTCGGCGTGACTGCTCGCCTATGTTGGTGTTCTTCTTTTTCAACCGACGACCGCAATAGCACTATGGACGACCTCACCAATGACCAGGCTACTACGGTGATGACCTTCCCGGTCAACGTGTATGTGATATTCTTCTCTTTGTATGCACAATTTTTGCTAGATTTATAGATCTACTAGATTCGTTTGGCTGCATGTGTTTAGATGTGCTAGTGCTTACGTGGTGTGATTTTGATCTCATAGGAGAAATTGCTTAATAATCAGAAATATTTTTATATGTATAAACAAGTACTTACTTCCTTCCAATTTTTTTGACAATCAGTACTTACTTACTTCCTGATTTGATTACACGTTCGACAAGGAGGGAAGTAAATGTTTTCCACACAAAAATGGTAGGAAGTTAGTCGAGTAGGCTCATTTTTAGTGGGTTTTTAATGGTTAGAGCCCATTTACAAAAGACCGTTGACAAGATACGATATACATATCTGTTTACTATAAGTATCTGTTCACTATATATAAGATGTTTTTCCATCCCACACTAGTCAATGCGTTCGATAAAAGCAGTCTTTTCTCCTGGCTGTACTACTTGGCTTGCATGTCCCTGTCAGCCATATACTTTGCCTGTGTCAAAAACAGCAACTGTAGCTAGCAGCCTCGGTCGTGTGAGACCGAGAGGAGAGAGCGACCCACCGAGCTGAACTGGTCCCTGAGCGTTGCATGGCCTGGCCGCGCCGCCTGCTAATCTCAGTCGCAGGTTTGTGCCTGCATCCATGCGCGGTCGGAATAGCGGCCGCCGTGGCTCTCGCTTAATCGCCCCTTATATTGACCCTGTCCGCGCGACCACACACGCGGTCCGGTCTTCAGGCGCGTAGGTCAATGCCGACGCGGACGCCCATGGATGCCGCCAAGAAGGTGGCCGTGACCTCCTACGAGGAACTGCCCCGCCGCCGTCCCGCCAGCCGCGACGCGACGTCGTCAACGGCCGCTCGAGCCAAGACGCGCGCGGCCGTGGGCGGCGGCTACAACCGCCGGGCGGTGCTGCTCGCGTACGCGCAGCACCTGCGGCGGCGCGGCGGCGGCGGGCAGAGATCGTCGTCAGGGCCTCGGGCGCTGGGGTGGGGCGAATGGAAGCGGGCAGATCTCGGCGCGAGCAACGACGACGGCGATCGCAAAGTGAGCGCCACAGATTAGCAGAATTAACATTTCTTTTGATGCATCTGCAACGACAACGTATGCCTAGATTCGTATACTACTCCGATAACGTTTTGTGTTGGTGATCTCTGTCATCCGCAGGTGGCATCGTGGAGGAGGAGAAGCTGGTGCTGCAGGTTCCGGTTATGGGTACGGCTTTGGATCAGGACGTTTTTCCGGCGAGTTCGGACGATCGGGGAGAACGCCTCCTGCAAGAAAGTTGATTGAACAGATTGGTGATGGGTCCCGATGTGTTGTGCTAGACTCTTGCATCTCCACATGAATGAGGCGTGTAACTTAACAAAAATGCACGCAGATGGTCAGGGTACGTAGCTGGCTCTTGCAGAGTGCCGACTCGTTTGTTTAGGCATGAATTAAAACACATTTAAAATCCATATATTCTCCTATGAACCTTATGGATTACTAGATCATGCAAGCAATTTTCATCCAGTATCCCACTCAAAGGATACTCGCAAACTACCCAATCATAGATGCTAATCTGACTAAAGAAATTTGTGCAATTGAACCGGTGTAGTAGCCACATACACACACATCACAGAGATCCAATTTTCATCAATCCTGCGAGCGGGCGGTGGGAACCTTGCTTGCCGACGGTTGCCATGCTCCAGTGCTTGCCGGAGTGCCCGGCCGTCGCGCGCTGCAACAACTCGTGTGTTTCTGGCCATCGAGCCCCCCTTTTTTTTTGGAGATGGCCATCGAACCCTACTTGCGCGCCGCTCGGCTGCCGCCTGTCGTCTCTAGGAATGATCGACGTATGTCTCCTCCGTCTAAAAAAAAAAATCGGAAATTTATCTAATTTAAAATGTAGCTATATACTAAATAGTGTCTAGATACATTCAAATTTAAATAATTTTGCGATATCTATTTTAAGACGGATGGAGTACATTGTATTCAGCACGTTTAGTTCAAGGGATAATTAGGGAATGGGAATATGAGGTAGGAGACCAAAAATCTCTCGTATGGTTGTAAGGAATGGGAGTTGAGAAGCGACAGTGAGAAGGAACTAAAAGGGTGAATTCCCTCAGATCTCTTCCGTGGAGGGGCGTAGGGGGTGGAAATAAAACTCCATGCCCACGAGCTTAACGAGTACTCGATAACTCGGCTTGACCCAGCTCGAATGATAGTAATGAGTTGAGCCGAGTTGACATTTTTAGCTTGTTAAGAAAACGAGTTTGATGTATCGAGTCGTGAGTACTCGAGAAACTCATTAATATTTTTACGTAGATATGCTAACTTACAGATTAGTCAAGATAAACCAAAACTAGTGGGACAAAGATACAGGAGCACTCTGATTAAAGTCGCCAAAATATACATGAAGAGGCATGAATGATGAAATATTCTTCTTCTACTCTTACTCTACGATGAATTGATTATGACCTTTAGTTTCTTAATGAGCTTATCGAGCCACCTCGAGTATTTATCGAGTCGAGCCAAGTTAAAGTTTTTAACTCGTTATGTTAATGAGTCGAGTCGAGCAAGCTTGTTAACTAATGGGTATTTATGAGTTGAGTCGAGTTTGCTCGATATCCACCCCAGGAGGCAGGTAATTTATCGTGCGGATTGGGAATTAGAAGGAAATCACATTCCTTTTCAAGTTGTTGCCAAACACGTTGTTAGCAGTGGTGTAGTCACGTAGAGAGCTGTGTGGTCAAATTCTTTATCTAGAAGTATAAATTATGTAAAAAAATATTAAAAACTAGAAGAAATAAACATCACATATTTGAAATGATAACACAGATTTGAAACTCTGGCTCCGCCACTGGCTGTTAGGGTATTCTCCAGCCCGCGCTCGCGTCAGGAATTTTTTCCATTGGATCCGACTAGATTTTTTTTCTTTCTTGTGGAACGTACTTCGTAGGAAGCCAATCCTGTGGGTTTCCCTTTCCTATTCCCAAATTCCAAAGGACACGCAGAAAACCTTTGCTAGTAATTCCTCCGACCAATATTAGTTGACTCAAATTTGGCTAGATTCGGATGTATCTAGCACTAAAACATGTCTAGATACATCCGAATCTAGACAAATCTAAGTCAACTAATATGGGTCGGAGGGAGTACAAAAATCCTATGCTTTGAAGTTCCTACTGCAGAAAACCTGTGTTCCAAACGAGTGATAGTAGTAGCAGAAGGTGGGAACTGACCTTATGTTTGAAAGGAAAAAGTACCTCGGGTCTATGAAACAAAACCATGAGTGCGAGCCATGCCAACAAGATTGCCATCGGCATTCGACAACGATTGCTTCTTCTGACTTTATTCTCTTTGTGAGTGGTACTTCTGCTGGGTTTACCTTAACTAAATAAGTTAAAGCACTTGTAATCTTTAAAAAGAAAATCGGGTAACGTACTAGCTTTTCAGTGAGAGTTTGAAGCAATGTATTTACATTACATAAGTGTGTACTACTACAAGAACGGTACGACTTGGAATTGAAACCCTAGCATGAACAGTGCGACTAGGCGAGACGGAACAGATTGTCTCCGATCTAGAACAACCACGTGATCACAGTGGATCAGGTATAAAAACCCTAGCGACCAACCAACCAAACCCTAGCGGCGAAGACACCGGGAAGAATCGACCCGAGTCGCCTTACCGATTGGGTAGGACAGCGACGTGATCACTGCGGAATGAGAGAACTAGCCCGGGCAGAATCAATCTGATGCGCCTACCTTTGGCTACGATGGTGACAATAGCAACCCCGGCGGACGAGATGCGATAGCAGCAAGAACAAAATTTGAAAACGCGCCACACAAGGTCATCGATAGCAATAAGGGGAGTTGGGGTCGGCTGGTGGGGACGTGAAGTATACCTAGCTCGACGAGTATGGCTTTACGAGGCTATATAGGGCACGCAAGGGCCTGGATATGGGTTTTTGCCGGTCATAAACAAAAACTATCAGGGACAAACTTATGTTTGGGGGTGGTGGGAGACCGAATCACACCTCAAAGCTTTATACTACACACATAGATCAAAGACTCAACTTCCAACTTTATAGGAACTTTCTGCTTCAAAAATGTAATCAAGATCTCGGTTTCCAACTTCTAATTAAATTGCAAGCTTCTAGTATAAAATAAAATACTCCATCCGTTTTAAAATATAAGATGTTTTAGCTTTGTGAATGGAGTGTATCTAGACTTCTTTTAGTGTGTAAGTTCATCTAGTTTTGGAATGAACCTACACTAAAAGGTCTATTTTTATAAAGCTAAAATATCTTATATTTTAAAACGGAGGGAGTATAACACTTAGGTTCATACTTCTTTGCAAGCTTTCTACTCCAGAGACGGTTAGAGCTCTCAACTTCCAATTCTAGTGCAGAAGCCTCCAACTAGATGGACTGGAGCTTCAGACATAAAAGTATGCGATGCTTCGGTTTCACGAGCTTCCAACAGAAAATGAAGGTTGTATAGAAACTCGGGAGTTTCTAACCTGCGCGACCCAGATATATCCCCCAATATGCCCGGACTTCTTTCCGTTCAACTAAAGAAACACGTGTATCAACCAACTTTTTGTTAAACTTGGAGAAATGCAGAGATATTTCAGAAATTGAGACACGTGTGCATCCTTTTGAAAACCTTCACTAGTAGTATCTTTTTGCAAAGTAACACTTGTCCCTCACTTTGCCACGGGGTGTTTTAAGTGTTGTGCTGGGTTTTTCTTGTCTCGGAGGACGCCAAGGGAGGGTATTGCATAGTCATCATGCAGTCATGCAGGCCAGTTGGGCTATCTAATGATCCTTGATGGGCTCGGCATTCACATCTCCTTGTCAACGGTGTTTAAGTAGTACGGTTTCCGCCTCCGTGTGAGTGCGATCCACTTGGGGTTGCAAGACGGAAGCAGTTTTCCAACCGATGATACAGCGTGTGGATCAGTTGCGATGATCTCAAGTTCTTAACTGTATGAGCGTTTTGCAAACAAATCATTCATGGCCCACCTCCTTTCGTTTGCAGGGGAGGCAAATGTTTGACATGGTCCCAGAAGCTAGGAACAACAATTTAGTCAGTGACATCAGGGGTCTGTTTGTGTAGGTTGTCACACAATTTCATGGTTCATGGATCTTTGGCAAATCGTGCAGCACATACCAACAATATTGAGGATGGACTCCTTCAGATGGCGTCAGCCTGTCAGCATAATAGGGTTTCTTCATGGAGACAATGGAGGCCGAGGCTTTGATGAAAAAACTAGGCCAACCAGGATTCTAGGAACCTCCCAAGGTGAAGCTTTTCCATGGCTCGTCACGCACTCGAGGATGGTGGCTTGGTCAACAATTTGCTCAAGCTCCTGTCTTCCCTAGTGATGTTGTGCAGGCGGCTTTGTCGTTTTGTAAGTACTACAGAATACCATGTGAAGTGTTGCTCCCTGTGACATGCAACATTGTGTTGTGGGCTCTTCAAATAGGTGTTGCCTGTATTCAGGAATTCAATCCTTAATATCGGAAAGCTATCTCGTTCAATAACATCACTAACCAATCATCAAATTTAATACTCCTATTTGCAAACAGTTGCATGTCTTGTGAAACATACGGAGTATTAATAACACATGATTTTATAACCGGATCATGTGGTCAGGCATTGGTTTCTAAGAAAAAACAGACGAAAACAAGCAGT
Source organism: Avena eriantha (assembly GCA_910589775.1). Lineage (NCBI taxonomy): Eukaryota > Viridiplantae > Streptophyta > Magnoliopsida > Poales > Poaceae > Avena > Avena eriantha. Next base: position 171,669,774 of record OU342743.1, on the reverse strand, counting down.
GCACTATGCCTAACACGTACACTTGAAGACTTGTCTTGCACTACTTCCTTGTGGGCAAACAGAAGCTTCCACGGAACAAGTAAAATGTCAATACAAATTTTAATCTCCACTCACAAAGTTAAGGATTTAGATACCCTCATATAGGATTTGAGTATGCAGATAGCGCAAGTTTTATCTGCATATACCTTACAACGTACAATTCCTGGCGGTTGGTTACCAGCCTGCAAAGAGTGATCGCCATAGGAGACCACAGGCCACAGATTGTGTAGTCTAAACATTAAGCCCCTGCCAAAATTTGGTACCCAGTGCTTAAATTTTGCTTAAACCAGGAAAGTAAAACTGCAAGTGCAGCCCACAGGTAAGTCTCAAGGTCTGACATACACCACCTAGATTTATGGAGCCACAACCGAGAGAAATTTGACAATAAATATGGCACAACCAATACAAAGTAGCCCGACTAAAATTACAAGACAATAAAATTAAGACATCTCCCTGAATCTTGCAATGGCCTTCTTCTGGATTATAGTTTTATAACTATCGCCAGCTTGAGCCTCCAGCGATGGATCAGCTTTCTTCTGCTGACTACCCAGCCCAGCTCTCGCGTCCCCAGACTTGGCCTGCACCGGCTCCTTGATCCCACTACCGTTCTTTCCAAGACCCTGGGTATTTGCAAAGTAGTTGCAAGGGAAAAAATACCAATACATACTCACATCAGAATGAATGTACAGGTCACGCAGCTTCCATTCTGTAGGAAATACTGGCAGACTGATCCATCTGCAGTCAGATTAACTTTCTACGCCTAACAGTTTATGCCCACTAAAAATATCAAGCTAAATATGTACCCCTTCCCATCGAAAAAAGGATGTCGCGGATCTAGATCGTTTTAGTGTCTACATACATGCAAATCTGGACAAATCAGTGACATCCTTTTTGGGACAGAGGGAGTAATTTTTCAGTGACTTCAGCGATTTGCCAATTAAGCAAAGAGATGCAAAAAAAATGAACCCAGGACTTGAAAGTTGAAACCACAAAATGGCAGGTGACAGCCCATAGAAACCCGAACAAACAATATTAAAGAAACAAAAACAAACATTCAAGGACTTCACACAAAAAAGGTCATATGCAGCTGGTTTTTATATAGTGACAGCAGATTAGTTCTCAAAGAATACAGGAACAGCAACGGAGACACTTTGAACTTGAAGTGAAGAAAATTGCAGCTAATTCATCCAAAGAGGATAAAAACTGAGAAATATGTTTGAGGTGAACATACCAGTCCTTCTTGCCAACCCATGTTGCGCAGAATACGGTTGCCCACATTGTTTTCATCGATTGCTCTATCAGCAGTGATCACCTCATAATTTTCAGTGTTGTCAATTTCACCAACAGAGCGTTCACCCACCCCTGGAGGAAATGGCATGGATCCCATCTCACTTGAACCCTTTCGTGACGGGTAGTCACCAGCTTAACAAGGAATATCCAGAAAATTAATACAGATCTTGAACAAGCAAGATGGGAAACATTCCTATAATGCATAGTTCCATAGGATCAAGAAACACAAATTCCAGATAGGCAGTACAGGCAACCAAATCCCCATTCACACCAAGTTGGGCTTAGATTGATATACAAGACTGGATATACTGTCAGCAAAACTTGTAAATGAGATAAGTCTAAATAAAGCAAGGATGCCATCTCGAATTAGGCAAGGAAAAAAGGCAATGTACAAGATGTCATGGTAAGAAGTAACGAAAGTGTGTTCTTACTTGTATCTAGTCCATCATTGGGAAGCGATGAAGATAATCCGTATAGACTTCGTCTCTCTGCAGCCCGATCTCTGTACTGGGACTGTCCTGGTGCCTCAGAAAACCGACGTTTAGCACTCCCAGAAACTCCAGACGAAGTGTATGATCCTAGAGAGGATAAATCTGTCTTGAAGGGTGCAGAAGCAGTATGCATCTCAGCATTTGTCATCATCTCACTTGTGTTTGCGGTTATATTAGATGAATAATTGCTTCCGCCAACATCAGATGATGCATGATATGTAGTATCTGACTTGATTGCTCCTCTTCCAGAGCCTCTTATGACACCCATAATAGTAGTTCCTAAGCTATTACTAACAGGTCTAGGCTTTATGTCAGAATCCAGTATTTGAGAGCCTGCAGTTCCTCGGCCAAGAGAACTAGATCCAGCAACCGAGTCTATATCCCTAGAATTTCCGATATCAGACTTAGGCTTGGCTTTCAATGAGAATGCAGTCCCACTGGGTGAAATGTTCGATTTGTCAGCAATGGACCTGGTTGGTTCCTTATCATCAAAGGCAATATGTGCAGCCTGGCCTTCTTGATTCCTTTGCTTCCACATTGCTAGGACATTGTTCATCTTCTTCTTATTGGCTAAGAGACTAATTTTTGAAGCCAACTTTATCTCTTTTGCTTTCTCCTTTTCTTTCTTTTCAGCGGCTAGCGCTGCATTGGCTGCAGCTTGAACAGCCTCAGGCAATGAAGTTTTCTCACTTTGTTTAACCGTGGCTGCAGGCGCAGAAATCACCACCTTTTTGCCACTGTTACTTTCTGGGATCTTCACACTTTCATTGACTGTGTCCCCAGTTGCTTTACTGTTGTTGCTTTCGTTACACGGGACATACTGTTGACTTTTTTGGTCATATGAATACCAAACTCCGACATTACTGTCATAGTAAAGGCCTGAAAAGAACAATTTTAATAAATTTAGTCATAAATGAAGCGCGTGTCAAAGGCAAACTATGTGTTTTGAGGTCTAAAACCACGATAGTAATAGCATATTTTCATACTTACCAGTATTTCCATCATAATAGAATCCAGAAGAAGAATCAAAGTAATAGCCTGACTTTTCATCCCAAACAAATCCTGACTGTGGAGCAGAATCATCTTTCTGAGATTCAGAATTGTTATTCGGTTTGTCCTCAGCATTGTACTCTTTTGGGGCCCAACCCACAGCATCATACTGATCGTAAAGGTAAATAAGGGAGTAAATAACGAGACAGTGTGTACAACCAGCAAAAACTATGCTCCAAAATAATAGATGCGGATTCAGAATGTAAAGTACTCCATCCGTTCGGAAATATAAGACATTTTAGCTTTGTGAAATGAATGTATATAGACGCTTTTTAATGTATAGATTCACTCCAAACCTCTACGAACCTATACACTAAAAGACGTCTAGATACATTCGATTCACAAAGCTAAAACGTCTTATATTTCCGAACGGAGGGAGTAACTCTTTAAATTTATTAGTCTGCAAAACCATATTGGTTGTAATACCATCTTATATTATGGGACAGAGGTAGTAATAGCTGAATGTTTCTTAATTGACCACAAAGGAAAGACAACATCTAGCTGTATGGTAGTATGGTTTTGCCTTATCAATTGTCACAGAAACTGTATTACTGTAACAGACCTGCTGGGCAAATGATGCGGCCTCGATGGCTGCTGCAGCAAGGTTGTTTGAATGTGAAGACCCCGATACAGGTCCATGTGTGCTTTTAGCATAGGCTACACGTAGTACCTGACCATTTTTCTCATGTCTAATCCCATTTGTAGCTTCAAGAGCTTTAGTAGCATCTTCGACCTAACACAAATGGTGTATAGTCAGTGTGAAAAACTGAAATAAGAGAAAAGTAATCTTAGCTATCCAGTAGTACGTACCGAATGAAAATGGACAAATGCAAAACCTCTAGACACATGAGTAAATTTGTCCCGAACAAGCCGGATATCCTACAGAGAAATGAGTTAAATTGACATGTAACTCTGCACAAAGGAAACAATTAGTCACAAGAGTTAGCTTTTGCCCACCTTTATTGGTGCATGCTTAGCAAATTCATATCGAAGCATTTCCTCATCAGCATTTTCTTCCAGGCCTCGAACAACTAAAACATGAGTTGGGCCTGCAAATGACAGTATATAGTAAGGCAATGCAGTCTATATTTCACATAATTCCACAATCAAGGCACGAACTTGCCTAGTTCAGGTCCCCGTTTTCCAAATTGTTGAGTGGAAGATGCTGCATCAGCTGGTGGAGCATCATCTGTACGTGGCTCATTGCACTATGAGGATACAACAATTAGATATAAAATGAAAGCGAGAGCAACAAAAGAATTGCAAGTAGACAAGTAGTTATAATGTTATAAACAACAACTGCTATTTGTCAGCCTTTAGCCCGTTACCATGTATTAAGGCAGCATGTGACAGGAGTTTTCTCTCAAATTTTACTATGTTTCAATTTTGATTTCATTGGTCCTATTCCCAGGTTTTCAGAAACCAGAACCCTGTCAAGCAGAGCAAAAAAAAAAAGGGAGTCGCATTTTTAAGGCTACGTTTTCCCAGGTTCTTGGACTCTATTTTGCCTTAAACTTTTTTCTTATAACCCCGTAAGACATCAACCTCAAGCATGCAAGCAGCGGTAAAAAAGTATGTTGTATAACTGTTGTCTAGTTTGAGCAACTGGATGGTCCAACTGAATTTCTTTCTTTCTTGAAAAGATCATTTCAGTTGGAGTGGACACGAGATAGCATTGCAGTTGTACCTATAGAACTAGATATTAGATACTTCCCACATAGATATGAACAGGACTCAGTAAAGTCCAAGCCATCCAACATCTAAGTGATGTAAGTACTCCCTCTGTCCTAAAATAAGTGACGCGGAGTGATGTAAGTACTCCGTCCTAAAATAAGTGACGCAGTTTTGTCCAGATACGCATGTATCTAGACACGTGGGAGTAGTATATTGTCCAGAAGCGAAAATATATGGAAATTCTTAATTGACCCTTCAAATGGAGACGTATACATCGACACAGAACTTTTCAAGCAAGTTCAAACCAGCCACAGATCATGGAACTACTACAGCACATCTACTTTGACTAGGTTTTGCAACTTATTCCTAACAAAAGATATGTACAGATTAAATGGGAAAATCAGAAAAGGTGCACTCCGCAAATAAACGCATGCTATAAGAGATACATTCCATTTGGAAAATTGGAAGGAAGTTTAACCCACAAAGAATGGAGCAAACTAGATTGAGAATGCTAATGCAACTATTTGATAAATAATTGTCCCATAGTATTCCTCAATTAAATGAGACCAAAATATACCTGAAAACAGGAGGTTCTGCGGGCAAAATTCATACAGCCACAAATAGTACATATCCAATCACATGGTGCGGATATGGCCCTGCGACCATAGGCAGGCCTTGTAACATTTTCAAGAGAATCCCCACCAGTTGGTTTACTGCTGCAGTGACGACAGTCAGCAGAAAATTGTTAGAGTACAAACAATAGATAAAGAATATAACAATGAGCACAAAAGAACTAGATATTTGAATAAGAGAACATAACGACTCGACAAAGTCATTCCTGTACAAGTTAAAGTTAATGCTCTATTCAATTTCCTCATATGTCCCTTTCTGCAATAGTTATGATGTACAAATACATGATAAAAACAAAGACAATACAAGAATAGCATTTGAAAAAATGACCAGGGAATGAAATAAATTCTACTTTGTCAATCTTTAATGCCATCAAATAAACTGGAAGTTACTGTCCTGTTTGGTTTCACCGACATCATATGCAATTTGGCTCAGTCAATGACAGAGCAGGCAGAGTTTGTTTCAAAGGGCAGTAAACACAAAAATACGAGGTTGAGACATCTGACAGTTTGACATATCAAGGCAACCTCAGAATTACTAATATGATGGTGATTGCAGGACAAAATACGATCGGTGGTTCCACAACCATGGATTCTTAGGGACTACAAGTAAGCAACATGGTGTCCATACTAATTGATTCTACCAGTGTACAATCTTTGATATTCTTACACTTATATAAATTAATTGTATTAAAGATAATTAAACAAATTGCTCAACAGTGCAACTCTGAAGCTACAATCAAGAACATTTCTTCACATGGATAATTTGCAACACATCTTAAAAGAGGATACATACCTGTACTCGAAGAATATTTGCCTACCATCAATTAGAAGGCCATTGTCTCCAGTACCTTCCATCATTTTACGGGCAGCTTCCTATGGGAGCACACAAATCTTTGTGAGCGTGACAGCAAATGACAGTCTAGTCGGTAATGTACAACTCAGATCACATGTATGGTTAGTACCACAGTAGGGAAGTCAATGAAAGCAAATCCTCTAGACACGCCAGAGGGTCGTTCCTTGATCACGCGCACACTACGAAGAGGGCCCCACTCAGCCTAAAAGAGACCAGACCCAAATGATTAAAATGAACGAGACAATACACTTCCAACCAGTTTAACAGTTTATGACGAGGAACTTGTACAAGAATCTGATATAGGTCATCTTCATTGGTCTTCTGGGACAGACCCTTAAGAACAACCGTCGCAGATGGTGCCTGCAAGTATTGATGCAACCTTAATTAGCTTTGTGTTGAAAACACGGAAGAAAAATAATAGTAGTCCTCACCACTAAATCATCATGCCTTCTTTCATCCCAGTCCTGTTCTCTTCTTCTGTCAAAGCGATTATCATCATAAAAGCCATCTCTTTGACTCCGACTATGACTTTTGCCACGCGGCGACCTTGATCTTGACCGAGATCTTGATCGGTTATCACGCCCACGTGACCGAGAACGGCTATGACGAGCATAGGGGCTATCATGTCTTTCATGGCTTAACCCCTTCCTTTCGTGGTCATGCTCAAACGAATCATGCCTTCTCCAGCTACTCTCTCTCTTGCCCCTCTCATAGTCCGAATCACAGCTGTGGCGGCCGTATTGATGATCTCTTTCAAAGCTGTCCTCTCTTGTTTGGTAGCGGTCTTCAAACTCAGCACCGAACTCCCCTCGGTCTCTACTTCCAATCCTTTTGTTCCTATCAACATGAAAATAATGATAACTACCAGATTAACAGTCATTCCCAGTAACACGATAGTCTTTACTCCTATAGATATCAAATTCATGATATTTTCCATCATTGCGGAAATCAGAGGCATGCCTTCTGTAATCTTTGTCAGTAGCAAATTCCTCGTCAAAATTTCTTCGAGGCTGAGACCACATCGTGCCAGCAGAGGGTGGTGCTGGATACATATTTCTATCATGTATATCTTGACCAAATGCACCCCTTCGATCACTAGGAAATCCTTCATCAACATATCTCCTACCACTGTAGGATCCACCAGCCCTGCAAATTGAGTTAGCAGTAGAAATATGGTAATATGACAAAGCTCTTAAAAGCGAAAATGTGTGTCAAACATAAATGGACAACCATTGCAGCTACTTTAAGAATATAAAGGTAGCAAACTCAGGTGTAGAAATAGAAATAGACTAAACAGCACTTATGGTGAATACTGAATACAAACATTTTAACAGGAAGTAGTTGACTTACCTAAAGCCTGGCTCATTAATGACACCATACCCATCAGGTGCCTGTAGATTCAACAGAATAAGTTGAGTCAGCAACAAAGTCTACGGAACAGGCAGGTAAATCCATTCCATTTAAGCAACGGCCGCTTCTTGAATTTGTTTACAACATAACGCTCGTTACACAGAAGCCAATCACATGGCCAATAGATCTGCTATCTTCACCATCCTTGGTAGTTAATAAAGGAAAGGCTGCAATTACACTGTTGTTCTCCCATCCATGATGTGGGGCATAACGCCCACGGTCCATTTCTCTTGGTGGTCCTTCAAATTTTGGGGCGCAGATATTTTGGGGGGTATTCTGTAAGAGAAGCATAAGACAATACAGTTAAGTGCGAACAAGGAAACCACCATAACACACCTCACTAGATCTTTGGAACGGACCAAAGTACTAAAAGCATCTAAGGTTCAAGCTCTTAAATCAATCCAGGAGCACTTATTGCTGGTAGATAAGCCCATTCCTCAAGCTACTTCTTATTGTGCAAGATCTTGTACGTATTTATACCATATACAGGCCTGCCGTGAATGCAGGAATTATGCACAAAACGGAACAATTTGTCAAGAACTCATGGGATTCCTACATTCCAAATGGGGCCAATGCATATGTGGAGAAAAACAAATCGACATGCATCTTGCAAATAGAGAGCAGGAATTCAGCAGCATGACTACAACAGCAGCAAGCTCCACTGAGACGAACTTACCAGTTAGTAGGCAGGGAATTAGTATGCAGGAATAAATTTACACATGAACATTTAACTCCGAACACTGTGTGCCAGCTTATGGCTTGTTCCCATGGAAGACTAAGCCCTAGGCATCAAACATAGGAAAAAATGCAGGGCCTAGTTCCACACTATTCCTGGTAGAAACCACAAACCAGCACTACAAAACTAAATATCCCCCACCCACCCACTCACCCTTCAAGGCAAGCGATCCTAGTCGCCGGGTAGTCACGTGACTTACGCAACGAGTCGCAGCTGCAGGTAGCCACCCTCCCTGCACCGGCTAAATGAGTACTCCCTCCGTTCGGAAATATAAGACATTCTAGTTTTGTGAAACGAATGTATCTAGACATTTTTTAGTGCATAGGTTCACTTCGAACCTATACACTAAAACATGTCTAGATACATTCGATTCACAAGCTAAAACGTCTTATATTTCCAAACGGAGGGAGTAGTTGGCAATCAGACTACAACTCGGAAACCTTGCTGCCATGGCAGAACTACCAATTTCTCACTGTCATACCATACATCAAAGAATGATGAAACATTATGCTGTCACGCCGGTCGAGAACCTGGGCGTGACCACTGACACGTCAACTACAAGACGTGTCCCCGAAGTGAAGATGTAAATTAGTTAGTAAGTGCGGACCCGTGTGGGGCCTAGTGGAGACCGGGTGCGTTCTATGTGGTGGGTTGTCATGCAATTGAGGCAGCGTGTATGAACTGAATTCTAGACATCTTTCTCCCTGCTGTCTGTCTTCCTCCCCAAGTTCTTCCTCCCTCAAACTCCAATTCTCTTGTATCCTGTACTTTGTGAGAAACCATCTCCCGGGTCGTAACATATGCGCAAACACAGAGTGCTCAGTCATAGAAATAACACCGCAAACATTTGAGCTTGGTACACAGCATAATTTCTCCAATTATAAGACCATGCACTTATCCAATTAACTGCATAGAAGACTCCATAGTACAACAAAACGTTGCAGTGACTGGTTCAAAAATTACCTTGGAGGAGGAGACGAGCTCGTGCGTGCGGACCAGCAGCCGTAGGCAAGTTCGTGTGGGAGGCGATGGGATCAGCAGCCTGGACTCGTGGTGGACCACGGCCGTAGTCGGAGCAGAGAGCCGGGGAGGATGTAAACCACGGGACGGCGGCGTCAGCTTTGAACTCACGAGCTACTTATTCTCCTCAGTACCTGAAATTTCAGAAATCAAACACAATTTAGATGGAACATTGACACTCTCGGTACAAGAAATAAGAGATGGAAGATGGCAGGAAGATGGGCTCGGGGACAGTCCAGGGGGGTGGACGCCTTTCCCCTCTGGCCGCTGTTGGCCTCCCACCGCCGTTCCCCCTCTGGCCGCTTCGCCTCCCGCCACCGTCCCCCCTCCCGTCGATCTAGGGTTTGGGGGCGGGCAGTGGAGGGGGACGAACTCCAGGGCCGCTGCCTTCTTGCTCCGAGGGCGCAGGGAAGGGAAGACAAGTGCGGGAGGAGGGCAAGGAAGAGGAGAGGCGGGGAGACTCACCGGAGCCGCCGGAGTCGCCTTCCTGCAGGGTCCGCGCTGTGCACCGCTCCACAAGGACGAAGAGGTAGTTTCCGAGCCTTTCCGAGCTGAGAGAAGGCAGGTGCGGGCCGGCGCGGAATTCATTCCTTTTCCACGTCCCAATTCACGAGTAACGGCAAAAGGGCCGGGCTCTGGGTGGGCCAGCCCGCGGCACGTGGAAATGGCATGGCCGGCCCAGCTCATGGCGTGCCGTGCCAGTGCCGGCCCGTGAAGGAGTAGAGCCGTACCTGGGCCTGAGTCTGCGGCCCAGCCCAGCGGAGAATCCCATAATATACTGGTATAATCAGTGAAAAGGTAACGTCGAGAGTCGAACTCGCGATCTTATCGCTTCCCACGGCGTGCTCGACCATCAGAGCACCGACATACTAAGAAATTAACCCTTGTTAAAGACATTTCTTGACGGGCTAGTGGAAATTTGTAACGGGCATGCGTGCCTGACGTGCCGCGGGTCGGCCCGTCTGATGCATGTGTCGTGCCCAGGTTTGGGAGGCAGCCCCCGGCACGGCCCGCCAGGTAACAGGCTGTCGTGTGTCGTGTCGTGTTGGGCCCGCTACGGCAGTGCCTGGTCGGGCCGGCCCGTTGGCCAGGTTTGAGTAACGTTGTTAAGTGGGAGTCGGAGTTCCGCGTCTCCGCTTCCTCGAGCCCACATAACAGCATATGTGGGCGCCCCAATAAGATGACCAAAATTATGTGGGATATGCGAGTAGTTTCGCGAGGCCCGCATCTAGCCCACTGAGCCCACGTATGATAGTCCATAGGAAGCACTCCCGTCTCTCTTTCGACCAGGCAGAGACAAAGTAGGGTTAGGGCGCCGCCAGGCTAAGCTCCACCATGGTCGTGGCTCCTTCTCCGACTCCAGCGGCTAGTCAACTAGCAGTATGTTCCTCCGCCTCTCCCTCCATTCTTGTACCAAGGCCTAGCATGCTCCTTGACAGTGGCATGGGGAGGGTAAAGAACTCAGGGTCAGGGGGCGAGATGGGCACCAACGACGTGGGGATGGTAGGCGGCCAAGACTACGTCGATGGCAGGGATCCAAAGATGGGCAAGGTCATCGGTGGGAAGCGGCAGCAATGCAAAAAGGTGGCTGAGCTGAATTGACCCAAGTACCTAAACGACAGCTCCCTCGTCCCCAGAATCACCAAAGTTAAATGTTTCTCTTATGAACCATTTTAATTTGCATTTGTTTATTTCTAAATCATTGCACGGTTGCAGCCAACGGCATTCATGAGGACTATACGGAGAAACGCGCTTCGCCGCGATGTCTACATTGTGTTCTGACAACGTGCGGGGTGGACGTGATACCATGTGTTTTCAAAAGGAGTTTGGTCATCTATTTGAAAACTTACGGTGTGTTTTGCATGGTTCAAACACAACATAATCATGCATTCACTCAGTCTTGTGACCGCATTGACTGTGTATAGCAAGAAGACTACATGTTTAAATTGAGAATAAAAGAACTTCCATTTACGTTATTAGGGAAATCATGCAAGTATATATAATAGCACCAGAGAAAATAATACAAATCTATCTAATTTTGTTATGTGCATAATGGCAAAGCACTCATACTAATCACATCTAACTCATTATTAAAATGTGTAGGTAGTGTTTTCTGGTCTTCTATGGCAGATACAGTAATCATTACATGAATTGTAGTGAGAAGCAACTCATTTTATTATGTAAGAAATATAGGTCAATGCAAAAACTACCCACATCATATATATACTCATTTCACCTCCTCAAGAATTTAAATAAAGTTGTGCACTCGTGTTATGTGAGTAGATAAAGAACATGACATGCAAAATTAGGTAAAACTAATAATTGCAGAATATTATTTAAATAAAATGCAGCATCACATTAAATACATAACCCTGTTAAGGGCAAGTAACAGATAACTCTAGTTGTTACCACTCATATTTAATTCAGAGAAACCTGAAAATCTAAGTTTGTCAACTTTAGCATTTTTATATCTCCACAAGTTTCTTCCGAAAATTAGAACTTAGTGATCCTTGAGTTGCCCTCATATCATTCCTCCAATCTCCTGGTCGAGCATTGTTCAGGAAAATGTGTAGTGCTTGCTCGATATGTGTACACCCCGACTCTTCAACTCTAACCCATATGCATCCCAATTCTCCAAAAACAAAATGTAGGAAGATACTTGGAATCTTATCAATCGAGGGTTCGATCAATCAAACAATTTCTAACCTCGTTGGAAACGGTGGTGTCAACAGCTCAAGCAGACACACTATGCAAGTAGTGGGAAGGAGGCAAATGTAAGCACCAGCAGGACCACCATGATAAGTGGGTGAAGGGACGAGATGGCGTTGAACGCTCTCACATCCCATCTCTTCGTTCAAAAAGCTATTTGCGAGACAATATTAGACCCAAGTATAATTATAATTAAAAAAAGCATAAGCGGGCGGAATGGGTATGACTATCTAAAGTAGATTTAAAAAAACTACCAAGATGGGACAATCTAAAGTTTAAAGAGACCGACATTCACTATTTTAGGAACTACATGCTAAATTGAGTTCATTTTGAAGTTCAGTTATACATAGATCGTCAAGTTCAAAGAACTAACATAACAATGATATGCTCTAACGGAGAAAAGCTTAATGGAGGAGTCAATCCATGGTCTTGTGCGCTTCTAAAGAATCATTCAAATCGTATACTATCACTAAAGAACACAAACAACACAAAAACAACAGATCAGAACCCGTAAGCCTACCATGATGGGGCGGACCTGGAGAGGGATAGAATAAGGAAGAGAGGGCCAAAGGAGGTTTATACCTAAAAATATGATGCAAGCAAGCGTTCCTCCATGACCTTCACCTCTACGTCTACGTAGCCATGCTCGCCATGGGGGCAGGCCCAGCAAACTTCCTCCCCTCAAAGCTAGCAAGGGTAGGGGAAATCCACATGGAGCGCTTGTTCCAGGAGTGGGCGCCGATGGAAGGGAGAAGCGGGAGGGAATGGGATAGTCGGGGAGGCATGGAGCAGCACAGCTAGGTGGGGCGGGCGCCGACCGCTGGTGAGAAACCCTAGCACATAGACCGACTGCAGTGTTCAATGGTGTTGTACATGGTCGTGCTGGGGCACCAGCCATAGGCGGAGTCAGCAGTGACGCACCTGAGGATCGACTCCTAGGCTCTGAGAGAAGAAGGCGCCCCTCGGTCTGTCCGGTAAAATCATCCGCGGGCTAAGCGTCAGTGGCAGTACATCTAGGACTTGTTGGTTCAGCAAACGACTCAGCTTTAAACCGGAATTGTACGAAGGAAATTTCTTTAAGCGATGAAGATCTCATCAGGTACGATGCAACCAAACTTACAACTTAGAATTAATTAATTAGTATGAAAATGGCCCCATATGGCAGCGTGTTGGCAGTGGAAAATAGCCTCAAAATGTTTGCACGTGACCAGACTCAGCTTTAAACCGGAATCATATGAAGGGAAGGAAATTTTTTACACAATAAAGAACTCAGCACCCGTGAAACTTACAGTTTAGAATTAATTAATTAGTATAAAAATGAGCCCATGGCATTGTGTTGGTAGTGGCAAATAGCCTCAAAATGTTTGCATGTGACTAGGCTTAAGCTTATATAAGTAATTTCATATATTGTTGGACGTTGATGTACCATTTAAGACATATGTACTCTTGAAGACGAGCATTCCTGGAGTACTCTATTAAAAAATGCACTCAATAATCAAGAAAAATCTATACAGAGAATTAAGGCAATTCTTAAACTATACAAAAAGAATTACCAATGATTCTTTTGTTGATTTCTTTTGCGGTGTGGTAGCATCGAAAGACTCAAGATAGATCCCCATATAGTTATAATTTAGCGTTGGCTTTAAAGCATGGCAATACTTTTTCACATATTTTAGAGAAGTTCATTACACTTTAGTAATAAAGTAATTTAGTTCTTCACCGGTTTCGCCCCAACCTCCGCTATGTCCTCCATTTGTTGCCAAGGACGGATGCCACCGACTCGCACACAAAGTACTCTTGGGATCTACGCAATGCCCACAAGAGAAAATAAATACGGAGTATATAAAATGGAATAATATGAAGTAGTTATAGATGATTTATCTACCGTGTCGCATGTAGAGGAGCCATACATGTTCAGCTGGCCATCCTATAAATAAATTATTAGAATATAATGTTACCTTTTCTTCTTAACAACAGGTTGGTCGTACTAAAAATAGATTTGCAGTAAGCATCAGCGGATGATAGATTAAACTTAAATACACATGCTTGTATTCTTCTAGCCACATGGGCCTTTTCCCTGACCACAACCAGCTAGCATATAGTATTCAACAGTTCAGTGAACAACCAGATACAGGCAGCCAAAACCTCCAGCTTAATTTACATCAAAACACTCATCCTCTGCATACATTATGTTAATTAATACACCGCAAGAGATAAACCAGAAATCACAAAACAAAAGCATTCAACAATAATTGAGATAAATATGCACCAAAACCAAATGGGATGGATGCACCAAAACAGTAACATCACTACTCGTACCGGAGTGTGTTGGCGAAGAGTAGCAACACCGGCGGCCGACGGGACAACTTTCACCAAACCCAGCCGCAATACCGTCGGTCGGAGCCAAGGCTCAGCGCCGGTGGAGTCCAGGAACCTCAAGAGGGAGGGAATACAGAGGTGTGGCCGACATCTCAGTATCCGGCGGTGTCGGCCAGAATTAGGCAGCGGTGTGGCCTGGCCACCCCGGGAACAGTAGAGGCGTAGAGCCTATTCTAGAGAGACATCGCACCTCCCTCCAGGTCCTTTCCTACCTACTGGTTGTGTATCTCCGGTCCGGCAAGTGGCGGCGAGGCAACAAATCCTAGAGTGCGCTGACAAAGAGGAGAGGAGAAAAGATAGGTTGTTTGGGTCGCGGTGCTGAGTTTCGGCACAAGACCTGAGAGCGGTGCGAAGGCACATGGTGTAGTTGTCCTTTTCCTTTTCCCCCATGGAAAATTGGCAATTGCGAACTACCTATCGCGGTGAATTATGGGCCTAATAGAAAGATGGGACTCAGTGTTAGCCAATAAAGACACATAGAGCAAAGTAACAAAAGTTACACCGAACAGACCAAACGGACGGCCATGTGTGGTTTAAGGTGGAGATCGAACGGATGCAATCATCTAGCGCGGGATGGTCTGAGAAGGCTAGGTCATCACCAAGATTAAGCCATAGAATAATAATAGTGCAAATAGAATTACCTCATCTAAGCTTCTTTGGTGGTTTGATCTTACTGAATAAATTCAGAAGACTGTGTATGTTGTTTGGCTTCTGAAACGCATAGTACTAGTGTACATGTTGTACCTTGTTGCACTGATTATGTCGATTCTTGTGGTTTTAGAGTATCTCTAGCAGATACCGCATCTCGCAGTACTGCAAACCACGGATGCGATGTACCGCAAACCGGTTTTTCTGTTTTGCGGTACGCGTATGCGGTATCTGTTCCATGCCGCCATTTTTGGCCCGCAAAACATAATTGTATATTAATCTATATATTTGCAGAACAAATTAAGCAACGCATGCAGATTTTATTCATCAAATCGATATCAATGTTATAGAATTTCAAATCAACAATATTCCATAGTTTACAACAACATTTCAAAACTGAAGAATTGAAGAGCACAAATAAATGATGTGAGTTTTGTATGGAAAACAAATGGATACAAAGAAAACTCAATGGAAATTCCTGCCTAGCAATGACCAACGATGGGCAATAAGATTTTGACGAAGATTGGAATGTTGAGTTCTGTTTTCAATCTGCCGGTAGGTTTCAAGGAATGCTTGTAGCTTGTCAGGGTTTTTTCTAGTCTTGACACAACATCCAACATTGTCATACTCCAGGGGCAACTCTTCTCCCTCTAATCCTCAACAATCATGTTGTGTAGAATTACACATGATGTTGTTCATGTGTTTTTTGCTAGTAACGAGCAGGCCCTCGAACAATTGCAAACCTAGCTTGAAGAACACCAAAAGCTCTCTCAATGTCCTTGCGGGCTGCTTCTTGACAAGTTGCAAAATGAGCTTCTTGGGGGTTTTCGGGTCTACTTATTGTTTTCACAAATGTTGCCCATTATGGATAAATCACATATGTGAGATAATACCCCATATTGTACTCACGGTCATTGATCTTGAAGTCGCAGGCCGGCTGTTCTCCATTTGCTAGCTTCAAAAACAAAGGAGATCTCTACAAGACGTTGATGTCATTCAGAGAACCTGGTAGACCAAAGAAGCAATGCAATATCCACAAGTCTTGCGAGGCCACAGCTTTGAGCACGATTGTTGTATCTCGGGCCAATGTAATGCCCATGACATGCTTTTGGGCGGTTCTTCCATCTCCAATGCATGCAATCGAGGCTTCTGAGCATCCCATACCAACCTCTTTTTCTCATTCTCTGCCATGAGCTTCCTCGTGTCCTCCTCGTTTGGTGATCGAAGGTACGCTAGGCTAAAAACCTTGATCAATGTCTTCGCGAATTTGCGCACACATGCCATGATCGTATCTTCACCAATACGAAGATATTCGTCAGTGTAGTCAGCTGACATTTCATAGGCCATCACACTCACTTCTGGTACGAACTGAAACCAAGCAAGCCAGCACAATTTCTTTGTTGCGTGAAATACCGGCAGTTGGCCTTGCAAGCTTTCACAATCTTCTCGAACAGGGGCCGTCTCATCCGATACCGACGGCGAAACAGACGAGCGGGGTAGATGGGTGTCTCAGCAAAATAATCTCGCATGAGCATCTCGTGCCCTATAACGCAGTTGCGCGGGATGCACAATCACCCGACAGTTGATCCCCTCCTCCTTTTTCGGGTATTCTCATCTGCCTCCAGTTCGTCGATGATAGCCAACAGATTGAGGTCCTCCGCGTCATCATCGTCGGAGGTCCTCCCAGTCGGACTCGTCGGAAGACGAGTCCTCCATCAAAATTCGAACGGAAGAACTCGTCACAGAACACCATGATTCACTCCACGACGAACTCATCTGCAAAATCTCCCATGCTCGGATCCTAAATCTAAGAAAATTTGAAACTTGACAAAAAGGAACGTTGGAGCAAGGGGGTTTACCGTCTCGGACGGCGCCGGCGGACGGCCGGCATGCAGATCCAACACACGGGCGATTGATTGGCAGGGGGTCAGATCCACCAATTCCGTCGTAGATCGAGAGGCGATGGCGTCAGCGGTGGCGGCGCGTTGGGTAGCGCGATGACGGCACGCGGCAGGCACTCTAGAGCGATGACGGCGCGCGGCAGCGGGGACGGTGCCGGCGCGCAGTGGCCGGGAACCAGGGAATTGGTACGGGGCGGTGGTAGTGGGAAACGCGACGGAGGAGGATTCCTAGACGGGAGGCGTGAATCTTCAGCGCGTCTCCACTCGCGAGCGTTTGCGGGGAGCGGCAAAAAGACCAGTCGGAACCGAAAATATGCGGGATACGGAGGGCGATGTGTGGGAGCCGTAAAAAAATTCCGGAAGCAGTACGATATGCGGTATCTAGAAAAGCCATTTTTTTTCGTTTCATACCACAAACTGGTGGTTATTTTCTGTACAGGGCGGGATGCCGTATCTGCTAGAGATGCTCTTACTGCATCTAGAAAAATTAGTTCTCCAAATGGTCAAATCGGATGGTATGGTTGCGTGCCAAGGAAATAAATTTGAGAGTTACAGTAAGAGTATTTCTGTCCTTAGGCCGCAGTTGTCAACAGTTAATACGGGAATTCATCTTGACTTTGTAACATTTGCATTGTTGCTGAACAGGTAATCGAACCAGAAGCACAATCTCCTGGTTTTGGCTAAGTGGAGCCCATTTTATTCAAGGGGTATTAGGAAGATTACAAAAGGATAATATGTCTAGTTCAGCTTCCGTTCAGCTTCATTTTTTGAACTGACACTACTAGGAGTAGCTAGCATACTCTTCGCTATGTTTTAGAGAAAGGCACCTTTGGGCTTTGTAGATTTACCCGACATGTGTGATATATATTTTTTCTATGTTTTACAAATATCTAGGTGCAAGTGGGAGAGGGCAAGCGTCACACGTAAAAAATTCAACCAAAGCCAAGATTAAAGAAGAGCATCTATATTGATACCTAATAATAAAGGACAAATTATTTCTCTTGGCCCAACATTATTTTGGACATGTTTGCCATCCCACCAAATCTCATATTATTACTTTGCCATTGTAGCGTTTCGTTCTTAATATTTTCTCCGTCGTTAGTGCTCACGTTTTTTCCGGAGACACCCACCCCGCGTGCTTGTCCTGATCCTCCTCAACTCCAATACAATCCAGCCCAATCTCGCCCCCGGCCGCACGTGCCCCTTCTCTACTTAAACACGGGCCTGTCAATCTATCTCTCCGTTCTACTTCTTTCGGACCTTCGCCTCGTCGATCGGAACTTGCGCTGTCGGGTCGGAGTACAGCCATGAGAGAGGCGCGTGGAGCCGCGGCCAGCCGTGGAGGCGAATTGCAGCAGGAGGCGCGAGCACGGCGGCCCTGGGAGAGGCCGGCAGCTGCTGTGCTTGCGGACGCGTGCGGGAGAGAGAGGCGGAGGTCGAGCTCACGCACGGAAGGAGAGATGACCCGGTGAGGCTCGGAATTGACCATAGGAGGTTGGTGGCGACGGGGAGCGAGCGTCGAGTTGGAGCCTGGGAAGGAGAACATGGTGACACGCGCGGGCTATGGAGCAGGAGCTCAAGGAGGTAGGGGCTAGCAAGCCTGGCTTGGACAGGGATGGAGCAGAGGAGGTGGAGCGCCGACAGTAGGGACATGTCCTCTGAAATTGGCCGCCGCCGCCCGCCAGACCTGACGCGTTTCCCGGTAGTCCAGCTCTGGCACGTCTCTGTCGTCTCTATGCACAAGTACGCCGAGTAGGCGAGGCCACCATCAGGTCACGAAGCTAAGCATAGCACGCGAGGCGATACCAACACCACTATGCTGATTACACGTGTGTGACTTTTTTCCCGAATCATGTTTGCATGCGTGACACTCTCGTCTATCAGTAGTGCTACTAGCCACTAATTTATAATTATGTGCTTGTTAGTTTTCACGCCTGGAGTTATCCAAATGACTTGTATGGTTGCGCTATGTTTCCTGCTGTTGTATAATTTATGTGAATCCATGAACTAATCACAAGCCGAAACATGGTCACGCTGCACTGGGTCGTGCTCGCCATGAACCTCGTCGGCTAGCTCATGGTCTACCTGGTCGTCGACAACAACATCACCTTCTCCACCTGGGTCAAGAACTTGCCGTGCCGTGGTGCTGTCTACACAGCTCTACCTCGCCTTCTCCGGCGGGACATGGCGGCAGGGCGGGCTAGGTCGGGCGGCGACTCGGGATGGAGTGGGGCACTATTGGAGGGAGAGAGGCTTGCCCTGGCTGATTTTCCGGTCGTGTGCGACGGGACATGCTGAAGCTTTTTCTAGCTGGGCCGGTTCGGGTGTGGTGGGCTGCTTAAAAACAGGCTTAGTTCTACCATCGCTGATTTTCGTTTCTGATCGCATGCATTTTTGGGTTAAAAATAGTCCCACCTTGCTGCTTTACAATGAGTATAACCAGTTTATATACGCTAAAAAAATCAAATGATCAAGTGGAATAAAATTCCCCATGTGCTGATAATGGGCAAAGGATCGAGGAAAAGTGGGTTGTTGCATTCTTGAATGAAATGAAGGAGTATGGTTGGGTGTTGGTTGTATGTGCATTTATCATCATGCACCGAAATAGGTCTGCTATCATATTCAAAAAAAAAATAGGTCTGCTATCGTCCGGCTGGGCCAACTGGGCCTCGTGGGCATGGTCTATTTAAGGGGTTTTCTGATTTTTTTTAATTCAATCGATGGATAAAATAAATTTTCCTAATTCTTTTATTTTTTTCCTAATTCTGTCTGATCTATTTAAAACGGATATCCGGTTTTAATTGGTTCGCTCTGGTTTATTTGTTTTCGTTCATGTCTCCATTGGCTCAATGGCAGACCAAAGCTGACTGCATGCAGTTACTGAAAAACAAGATTTGACATGTCTATTATCTCGGCAGAAGAACTCGGGTTGGCAGTTTTTTCTATTTTTCAAATAAATCTGGGGGAATTTAGATCAGAAATGTGTTTTGTCCTGTTAACAAAAAAATCGAGTAGTCAAATTCTCTAGGCTAATATTAGATTTCCACGACTTTTTTCCACTTGTTGCAATGCACGAACATTTTTCTATTATCTACAAGGTCGACAAGATGTTTTTCGATGCAACGCGCGGGCATTGTGCTAGAGGTTTCTTTTTTATATCTGGTTTGGCTTTATAGTTAGGACATAAAAAATAAAAACTAGCGGGCATTTGGGTAGGAGCAATTGCATGCACCGTACCTTTCTAAGCACAAAAGATAAGATTTTTGATTAGCCAGCTCATTTAAAAACAAAAATTTAAAATGTTTTCTGGGTTAAACCATTTGTCCGATTAAAAATACGTTTTCACTATTAGGCTAGTCATGACAAGATCTTCGAAACTAGATCTCATGTTGATATATTCTGACAACTTTTTTTCGGACTAAAAGTTATTCACCTGTAAGGCCACGCGAGTTATCTGGGTTTTAGCATGTAAATTATCCACCCAATAGCATGTAAGTTATCCACCACTATAAAATTATCCACATATCACATGTTAGAGATGGGTAACTTTTTTGTTTATCCACAAGTTAACCATCAGTAACACGAGAGTTATCCTGGCTTTGGCATGTAAGTTACCCACCCAATAACATGTAAGATATTCACCACTACAAAAATTTATCTATGGATAGAATACAAAATGTTATTCTAATGGCTCGGCCTCGTCGCACGTCACCGCTCTCGCCGCGTACGGACTACTCAACCCGTAAAGGTTGCCGCGTCAAACTTCAAACATAATTTCTTTAAAGGAAGTAAATCTAAACTTCTTTTGCAGACGATATAAATAAATGTGGTCTTTCACCCCAACCACCGACCACACTAAGGCGTAGTGAACAACGTGACGCGCAATCAGTAGTCTAGCGGCTCGACTTCGTTGTCCGTTGCGGCGTACCGACGACAGCGCCTCGAAAAATTTTAGGGTACCGAGCATTCATCGCTCGTCGACGCTAATGCATTGATGGCAATGAAGTATCAGTACCTAACAACTAGACTATTGCGTCCTAATTAAACTTGCTCAACACGTATGCAAGAAGGTCTTTACCTAACACATTTATATGGTGGGTAACTTATGTGCTACTGGGTGGATAACTTATATATTTTGGTATGGATAACTCATGTGTCTGGGGTGGATAACTTTTGATCTAAAGTTTTTTTATCGAAATATATCAATATGGGATCTAGTTTTGAAGATCTGACTAGTCCAACGGTGAAAACATATCTTAAATTGGACAAACGGTTTGTTCTACAAGATATTTTGAATTTTTGATATGATTCTAAGCTGACTCACATCACGCGTTCATACCTTCTGTCAGACTTTGCAAACTAACGACGGGTCTGAGAATAGAATTTCCGTATAGTTAACTAGATTTTTCTCTGCGTCTCTAGTGCACGGCCGATAGGCAAAACGCCTTATGATATGACCGCGTCACTCCATGTGCAAGATAAAAGATCTGCAATCCGTGCATTCTAATGCTATCGTAAATGCCTCCGTGTTTACCATCACCAAGTAGTAAGAGATGGCATATAGGGTTATAGGGCAGCGGAAAAACAATTCGTCTGATGATAAAATTGATCCACAATTCGGTGAATCCGATGATCCGTTCTGGATAGCACCGATAGCGAAACCGATTAGACGCTAATATTGTCTAAGATTTGGTCGTACACGTTTCGATAGCTAACAGGATATTGTGCGACAACTGTTACATAGACACAGTCTAAGTAAAACGCTAGACGAAAAAAAGAAACAATACATAAAGATAGAAAGTAAATATTATTCATTATTTATATAAATCAGGAGTAAATAATATCGCTAGGTTGTTTCGGTTCAAACTGTTATCCACGTCATCCTAATTCTTCTCGGCCGTGGGATGGACACCGAGGAGGACATGCGGCGACGTAGCAACAGACCCTCCTATCCCGTGAGGCGGATCTAGTTGTGGCATGTGGGTCAGGGCAAAAGATTCTATACCACGGGCGGGTGTACCGCGCGTCGTCGTACCCCGCATCGCTGGAAGGTGGACTGCGCGTGCGACATGGGCCTGCCGTCAGCGTACGCGGGTTGGAACAGGCATGGTGAGAGGCGTTCCCGGTACGACAGCGCTTCGCACCCGTCGGGTTGCGGCGCCCCTCCAAGAGCCGACGTGCAGGTGCGAGCCCATGTCGGGCACGGATAATCACGGTAATGGACCCGCCGAGAGCCGACGTGGCGTCTTAAACCTGGCATGGACGCGTATTTTCACGGACGAGGGGCCCTTGAAGAGCCGATGTGGCGATCTACCGTCGTGAAACCCTACATGTGTGCGTAGTTTCAAGGACGCGGGTCCCATCGATAGTTGACTTTGCTACGTAGAACCTCGAAGGGCAGGCGTGCTACCTCGCATGCCGCGGTTTGTTGCAGCAATGGCCCTGTCCTAAGCCAGTGTGGCGTAGTGTAATCTCTACGGCAGCTTTTTCTCGCGGGCGTATCGCGGCCGTGTGTGATGGCATATAGGGTTATAGGGTAGTGTAATCTCTACGGGGGAGATCATCCGCCGCGGTAGGAGGCACCTCCAGGGTCACTGAAGGCGGAACCGTGGTGTTGTCCTGGGTGCATATCGGGGTCGGGGTCACAGTCGCCGGTGTCGGACTGCTGTTCTGGTTAGCGGTCGCTTGGTTCTCGAAGAGGATCAGGGCTGATTAACACACCACGCTGAAAGAGCATGTGGACCCCCATGTGTGATTTTGGTAATTAATGACAATCTCTGTGGACTAATGTTTGCATTAAGTTGCACTTGTAGGAATTGTCCATTGGCATTGCTTGGAGCATGTGTTGGCTTCAAGGTAGAAGAAATGAAGAATAAAAAGCATTGTCCAAGGGCTTTGGGCCTATTGGAATCTTGTAGAAGAAGAAGAATAAAGAAAACAAGATCAAGTGTGGCTTGAAGAAGTAGATGGAGTTCCTCATGTGTATCTTCAAGACATCATCCAATTGTAGTTAGAAGAAATGGTGTGCAAGCTCAAGATGCGCCATCTCTATAAGATCTCATGCTTGAAACTTTCCATCCTCGATGATCATGGATCGATGAAGACAAGGTCAAAGAAGAGGTTTCCCATGGTGTATGGGGGAGCATGTTTCAAGTCTTCATCATACGAGCTCAAGGAAGAGCAATCAAGAAAAATGTCCATCTTGAGAAGGACAAGATCGTCTACATCGAGCTCAAGTGGATTGCTCAAGGCAAAGGTATTATCTTGATAGGTTTTCCCTTTTGCCGGTCTCATGTTGTTGGGAGACCGGGTTTAGGATAGATAACCATACTATCAAGAGGGGCTCTCGAGTGAGTAACTTGATCATATCCTTCAAAGAGAGCTCAAACATTTGCATACTTGGTATCATCTTTCTTGGTTCTTATTTGGTTCTTATCCATGAGAGGATTTATAGCTTGTGTTAATCTCCATGACAAGCTCAAGTTCATCGAAGACGGATTTCATATGCATTCTCTATTGCGTTTTCGATGCTGGAGGTTTTACCGGTTTGTCTTTTATAGATAGGTTAGAACTTTCATCATTAGGTTCTATCCTACCTTGCTGGACTATGATGGTTCACTACATAATCTTGTAGATCTTGTTTTCCTCTTCGAAACGAGCCTAAGATCATCAAAATCAGAGTCCGGATGCAAAAGTTATGATTGTTTTCGTATCAGTGTTTCTACCAGTTTTATGGGGGGCAGAGACTCCAGGGTTCGCACCCCGGAGACTCTGAGGGGTGGAGATTTCGGCCCAGACTCCGTGGGGTGTACAGAGAGCATCTAGAGGCTCGCTGGAGTCCTGTTGAGAGTCTGGACCCTGGAGACTCCGGTCCTAAAGGCCGAAGACTCCTGGATAAGTGTTCTGCAATGGCTAGTTGACGTGGGGGGACCTATAAAAGCCCCCTTCTTCCTCCTTGGTCTAGTTGCTTGCTCTCTCTCTCCTCCATTGTTTCTACCTTCAAGAGCTTGCAAATACTCTCAATCCCTCCCATATTTCTTGAATCTTGTTGGGGGATTTGAAAGGGAAGATCTAAATCTACAACTCCACCAATCCATCTCTCCTCTATGTGAGGGGAACATCTTGGGATCTAGATCTTGGGGTTTCTTTTGTGGATTTCCTCTCATGTTCTTCCTCTCTTATTCCCCAATAGCTTTTCTAGCTTTGGTGGAATTTGAGAGTGAAGGACTTGCCATTGCATTAGGTGCATCGGTTTGAGTTCTCTATGGAGGATTTGGTTGGTGAAATCAAGAATATTGTCCCTCTTGGGTTCTTAGAACCCTACACGTTTGTCTGGCCTTTGTGGTGTGTTCTTGGGGCCTTCAATTACATTGTGGAGCTCTCTCCAAGATAGTGGCCTTGGTGGTGATTATTGGGAGCCTCCAATTAAGTTGTGGAGATTGCCCCAATCTTGTATGGGTTTGGTGATTGCCCTTAAGTGTCCCATAGTGGATCAGGTGATTGCCGTGTGGTGGGTGCTTGGGAGAATAGGGTGAGGCCTCTTGTGGCATTGGTGGTCTTAGTATTGCCCACCCCTCCAACGAGACATACTCCCTTGTTGGGAGGAACTCGGTAAAATATCATTGTCCCCGCGTGTCTCAGTTATCTCTATACCCGAGCTTTTTTACTTATGCACTTTACATTGTGATAGCCTTCATTCTTGAAGTAATATATCTTTCTATCACATTTTTTGCTTGTCTTGCTTAGCATAAGTTGTTGGTGCACATAGGTGAACCATAGCATTTATAGGCTTTATGCTTGACAAAAGAAAACGCTAGTTTTATTCTGCCTTTGTTAAGCCCTTCTATTAAAAGTTTTAACCGCCTATTCACCCCCCTCTAGGCGGCATCCGTGATCTTTCAATTGGTATCAGAGCGAGGTCTCTCGCTTTTAGGCTTCACTGCCTTGAGAGTAAAGATGTCTTCTAGGGATTTAGTTCATGATTCCTTCTATATATTCGATGGCACAAATTATGATGTTTGGAAATATCGCATGCTTGATTATTTCTAGGGCATTCACCCATCTATTGAGGGAATTCTATATATGGGTTTTTCTTCTCCTATGGACCCCCAAAATGAATCTTTAGAGGAGAAGATAAACTCTTATATAGATGCTCAAGCTACTAAAGTGCTTTTACTTGTTGTGAGCAATGTAGTTATTTCTTCAATCATGCCTTATCGAAGTGCTCATGAGATATGGACAAAGCTTCAAGAAAAATATTATGTGTCCAACATTATTGAGGATGATTGTTTTCCCTCCACCTCTGGCCGTGATGAGTTCTCATCTTCTACCACTTCACCAACATGTGAGTTTTCACAAGGTATGATATGGTGAGTGGTGATACAAATTGCAATGTGTATAGTGAGATTACTATTAGTAATCCTTCATCTCTATCTAGTTGCAATGTTCTACCTTTGGACCTCAACACTTATAGCACTCAAGACTCCATACATTCTTGTGTTGATAATCCTTGCATATCATGTAGAAATGGCTTGAGTAGATCTCATGATGATATGCTTGCTTTGTCTTGTGGCCATGATAAAAAAATGCTTCTATTCCTCTAGTGCGTGTGTTGCTAACCAACAAAGATTCTACATGTCATGGCAAGGTTTTGAATTCACCTCCTTCTGATTCTCACATATGCCTTATGGCTAAGGGAACGAAGGTAACCTCTTTGGATCCCATTATATCTCATCATGTTGATGATGATGATGTTGTTGTTGATAGTAGTGATGATGATGATCATCTTGTTGATTATGATACTGCCACCATTCAAGAGATGGGAGAGATTGTCTTTCCCGCTCTTCATAAAAATAAAATTTCCTAGTCCAACTTTTTTGAAATCTTGTCTTGTGCTAATGAGGGCAAAAAACTTATTGAGGGGCAAGAAAATATCATATTTCAAAAGAATGAACATGAGCGTGAGTATGCTGACGCGATTACATATCTAAAGAGCTCCCTTGAAGAATAATAAACCACCAAGGAATCTCTTGAGGAGACCTTTACTCTAGAATTATCTAGAGTAAAGGAAAACCATGATAGAGAACTTGTGGTGGCAAATGTTCTCAAAACTAAAAATGTTGAACTCGTAGTTGCCCATGCTAAACTTGTTGAGGATTTTAAGTACCTCGAAAATGGCTCTCGAGTCGTTATGAGTGAGCTCATCAAACACACTGAGTCGCATGAGCAACTTAAAGCTTCATATTAAAAAGAGCTTGCCAAGTTGCACTCACCTCTTGCAATAAATGATGATGCTTGTGCTACTAACTCTATTTCTTGTGAAGCATCAATGTTGAAGGAGAATGTTGAGCTAAAGGATCAACTTGCTTGCTATCTAGCAACTATGGGAAATTGGAATAAAGTCATGTTAAGCTCTTATGCTCGCATGAGGATCTTCAAGTCTCCCGTGGTAGGCTAAAGTTAGCTCATGAGGCCATTCTGTCAATGGTAACATCTAGTGGGTCTCATGTGGACATTAGAACTGCTTCTACTCCTAATGTGATATTTCCATGTGCTAGTCCTAGTAATTCATCTCCGCATAACTGACGAGGGGTAACCTCGGCAATGCCCATGGTGATGGACTTGGAGTTTCGCGGAAAATAGAACGCTGAGGATTTCGTCGGATGTCAGGAAAACAATGAAGACAAAGTCGCCTGAATATTGGGAAAACACTCTATTACAAGTTGTCCTCTAGATTTCGATACCCTCGCTGGAACTTCTCCCGCCCTATATATAATAGGCCGGGTCTCAAAGTTGTATGCGGATAGGTTTCATACACGCGTGATTACAATACCAACATAATGTTGGTTCGTGGTTTCTTTCCTAATACAATAAAAAGTCTCTGGCGGTTGCTTCCTTAGGCCGTTATCTAGAATCTTTATGGGCCATAGGCCTTTTACCCAATGTAGGGTAGCGAATAATGAGCATCCGAGTAATCATACCCATGTTAGTAGCCCCCGAGACTTTACCTAAATCCGCAGTTTTCAGGTTGAGTCTCAAAGTTTTCTTTCTTCTTTCTCTCATTCTGTTTGATTTGATTTTTTGTAGGGATTTTGGTACAACGAGTCAGATGCTTCTGACAGATCGGGAAACAGTTAATTGCTCCTAGGCAAAAACAAGGTTGACCTACATCAGACTCAAGTCCCCAGACTCGAATCTGAAATTTGTAACTGGTGTAATTCAGTTCGAGCCGCTGAGGTCTTACCGAATAGTGAATTCTAGTTTCTATTTTATCGGATACTCAATGCGTCCGTCGAGATTTTTCATCGTATCGTTGATACGGATATTTTACTGGCAGAGCACATTCTTGTGCGATTACCAGGCCACACAGGACGAATCCTGGGGTCTTACCTTCATGTTTCTGAACACGACATTCAGATTTTTGTCGCGTCGGGTGCGATCCGAGAGTTTTATTTTACTTTCTGTATCCTGCTCCCGATAGGAGTATTTATCGTTGAATGCTTCCGTTGTTTTTCTTTATTAGGTGTGCGCCAACGCTCCTGATAGGAGTAGCCCCCAAGGCTATGTTTGGATATATGTATCAAAATATAGGCTCGAAAAATGCGTCATTGTTTCTGTAAATTTTGTCGGGTGCACGACCAGTGCTCCCAATAGGAGTAGCCCCCGAGGCTACAATCGTAATGTTCTATATTCGAGTGTAGTCTCAAATCTTCTCCTGGAGGAATTTACTTCGACTCCAATTGAATTTCTTCGGGTCATACCCTGAAAAAGCCGCAATTTTTGCTGTAGTGCGTTTTTGTGACATCAGTGATGACGTATCTGATGTTGTTAGTTTCCAGAAAAACACACCTTGACGGGACGTGTCGAACATGGGCCCATGCACAGTAATGATGACGCGTGATGGCGTTTTCAGCGGAGATTCTTGACTGCACATCCTCTCTCTGCGCAAGAATCGAGGCGTCACGCGCTGTTCTCCTTTTTTACCGCAGTCATCACTTCTTTTATCTTTTCCCTTTACGAGACCTTTGTAAACACGTGTCATCATCGTGCGATCCTCTGTCGTTTCGATTTTGCATCAAACGGTTAGGTCCTTGCGTTGTTACTCTTTATAAGAGAAGGGATATGCTTTTTACTGTTTCACCTAGCCTCCCTCTGCTCCTTCTTCCTCCGTGCGCTGTTGCCTCTTGCAAACTTTGATTTTCATGCCCTTTTTCCTTGTTTCACCGCCATGGGCAAAAACAAAGCTGCTGGGACTTCCACTGCCGGCGCAAAGGCCACCAGGAAAAGGGTCGTCGGGTGGGCTCCCACCAAGTGCGCGACGCGGGAGCTCCGCGAGGCGCGGAACTCCGACCTTCCAACGGAGGGCTCCTTCAAGCTCCCCAGTGACGAAGCTGCTCCCATCCTCGAGCCTAGCTGGAGGGTAAGGTTCCTCTCCTTCCTCTTCCGCGATCTTTCTCTCCCCGTCCACGAATTCCTTCGGGGCCTTTTGTTTGTTTATGGCGTGCAGCTTTATCAGCTCACGCCCAATTCTATCCTCCATGTTGCTTGTTTTGTCACTCTTTGTGAGTGTTTCCTTGGGATTCATCCCCATTAGGGCCTTTGGAAATATTTCTTCTATGTTCGTCGCAACACCACTGACACCATTGTCCATGATGTTGGTGGCACCATTTTTTCTGTCCGATCCGACATTGATTACTTGGACTTCAAACTCACGGATTCTGTCCAAGGTTGGAAGTCAAAGTGGTTTTATGTCAAGGACCAGCCACTCGAAGGCCAATCTTTTGGGTTATCCCCCTTTAAACCTAAAAAAGTCTGTCACAAACTCGACTCCTGGGATCAACGTCCCTCTGCCAAGGAAATGACGGAAATCCAGCCCTTTGTTGATCGTATTTCTGAGCTGCGGCATGAGGTTGGCAAAGAATTGTCGGGTCTCCAGGTCCTGGCATATATTTTGTGGATCCTTGTCCAGCCGCTTCAAGCCCGATTGTCCGGTATGTGGGCGTATACCGGGAAGAAGGACATGATGAGGATTTCTTCGTAGGACCTCACCCTTAAAGTGTATGAGAAGAGAGTCCAGAGCTTCACAACTTTGACGGCAAAAAGCCTGGTTCCTTAGACTTGCCTTGTGGAGCCCTATGGCAAGAAGAAACGGCTTCCTACGGTACATTTCCTTCGCCTTTGTCTTTTTCTTGTCTTCTGTTTATAGATACATTTTTCAATTCTTCCGCTTTCTGTAGGATTTTGATCACCTGAGCTCACTTCCTCCCCTTCTCGGAAGTGGTGAGCCCCCTGTCTACC
Organism: Avena eriantha; assembly: GCA_910589775.1. Taxonomy (NCBI): domain Eukaryota; kingdom Viridiplantae; phylum Streptophyta; class Magnoliopsida; order Poales; family Poaceae; genus Avena; species Avena eriantha. The sequence continues at coordinate 171,640,645 of OU342743.1, read as the reverse complement.
CCTCTGCATCCGACGATCTCCCTATGACTGGGGCTGCCACGGATGAGGAGGGGGATATTTCTGCATCTGACTCTTCGTCGAAGACGTAGTCACTCCCTTCGGCTGGCTCCGAAGATTTTCGCATCGAGCGTGCCGGCAAAAATAGGAAACACCCTTGTGCTATGGAAAGGGTCGAGGATTCGGATGACTCGACTACTTCCAAGCCTTTCGGCACTTCTCTGGTTGCAGCTGCTCCTGCCCAGATGAACTTGTTTCGTCTTGCGCAGGATGTGTCTTCGTAAGTATTTGCTTTCTTCTTTTTTCTGTTTCATCGGGTGATTTTACTGCTGATGCTTACTGTTGGTCGTGTTGTTTGTAGTGATGACGAAGATCTTCCCGCTTCTCCTCTTCCCACATCTGTGGGATGCTCCACAAGGAAGACCCCTCCGCCATCGGCTAGTGGAGCCGAAGGAGAAAATTCTGTCTCCTTTGGAGAAAAACGTCGAGAAGGATGTCGCCGCTTCATCCAAGCCGCCACCACAAAAAAGGAGGAAAATGGCGGGTAAAGTGGTGGTGATATCTGAAGAACCCGTTGATGTGGACATGAAGGATGTAAGTCACTTTTGACGCCGAAATTTGTCCTTCCCCGTATATTTAGTCTTCCTTTATATCCTTTTGCTGTGTTTTTCCCTTGCTCAGCCTTTGATGCGCGAGATGGTCGGTATGGCCGCTCGTTTTATAAGGATCCGTGATGATGCCGAAGAGCTGAAAGGTATGTGCTGATCGCTTTTGTAATCTCCTTGCAAACATGTTCATCCTCATTTTTGCGTTTCGCTCCTATAGCCGCTGCCAAGCAATCTAGAATTATTCGGGATGAGGCGATGAAGCATGCCCATGATCTAGAAAGCAGGCTCCGAGCTACCGAAGAGGTCAATCAGAAGACGAAAGTTGATGCTGAGGAAGTGGCCAGGCAAGTCGCTGCTCGAGATGCGAATCTACGGCAGCGCCTGGAGGCCCTAAATAACTCGTTAACCCGTAAGTTTTTATCTAAATGTGTACTTTTTGTTTTGTTTCTTTCTTTTGGTTGTCAACCTCTTCTTCTCTCTTTTTGTTTGTCAGAGCTGACTTGCCAGAACTTGACGCTGGATGATGATAAGAAGGTTGATCCTTTGTCAGATGATGTTGGCACTTTGGAGGCTACCATCGTTCATGGGCGCAATCTTCTTGTTCATTCGAGCCGCAGCTTCAAGAAGCTCCATGCTGAAGTATTTCCAACCACGGATGTGCCAGAGGACCTAAATGATCTTGTCGCCATTTTTGGTGCTGATCCTGGCCCCTTGTTGGTTATAGTCTGACGCAGTCAAGGAGCGGTGCCGAAACTTCGATGGCCCTAGCGATGGCGCATGGCGAGATGGTCGACTAGGAGAAGGTTAACTCCTCTGTCCCGGTCACCCCTAGTGGCAAAGCAATTGACCTAAAGCCGCATATTAAAAAGGCTAGAAAATATTCTCGGCTACTCCTGGGTCTGGTCTCGAGTTTAGGAAAACTGGTTGCCCCTTCCTCAGCTGCTCTTACTACGACGGGCGCTCCTTCTTCGGCTAGTCTTGCTGCTTCTGTAGCTAGTGCTCCTTCTGCTAGCGCCACCTTGTCTTTGAAGGACGCATCCTCATATTCCCTATTTTGTAATCGTTTGTCGTGTCTCCCTTTATTGTAATGGATTCTGAACTTGTCCAGCCTCGTTTTGCTTCTTTTTGTAAGAAAGCAGCTTTTGAATATATGCATGTGACCTTGCCTTTGTATGTTGAGTGTTTTGTATTGCCTTGTCAGATCTTGAATGATTCTTCGGCTCATTCTGGTTCCGTGCAACCGTTGGATGTTGTTGTGCCCTCTGCTATAGCGGGTGCGATCAGTCATGTCATCGTGCGTACGGTGGACCCGCCGCTATATGCTGAAAAGATAGAGCAAGTGAAGAAACTTGAAGGAAAACTGCGGGTTGTTCAATCAATGGTGGATGTTTCTCAATCGAAAACACGCCAGGCCCTCAACCGCGAGGCTTTTTTCTTGGAAGAGATCTCCCGGGCGAGCGAAAAGCTACTATGTAAGCTGCCTTTTTCTTTGGTTGCCTTTTTTGTCTTGATAGAAATTAATTTCTCTCCAATGCGCAGGTATTCGATTGTGTGAGAGGAAGGAGAGCCAACGTTTGCGCGACCGGATGCATGCTCTTGTATCTGCCTCTCGAAGTTCTGAAACAGATTTTTGGACTGACCACCATCGTGCCTACACTGTGGCACTGTTGCATGATCGTATATCGAAGCTGGAGAAATATGTCGAATGCTGCCGCAGATCTCTGGCTATTGTTTACAATACCATGTTTCATCGGGATCCTCAACCTCAGACCTTGGCAGATTGAATTACGAAGTTTCGGTGAGGTGAGAGGATCCACCATTATGTGAAGCTTTAGCTTGTGGCGGGTGCCAATCTTGCGTTATCTTAGGTGCATGCGCATCACCCGACATTGGATCTGGACATCATATCTTCGGGTCTGCCTCTCCCTTCCGGTGGCGACCTTGTTTACATGGCGCCTCACTATGCTGCCGCTCGAAGTCCCGCCATTAGGATTGTGCGTAGGTGTTTAGAAGCAAACGAGGAATTTTTTGTAAATTTTGAGATCTGACTGCTTGTTTGTGCAGCTTTGTACTTTGTATAGAACTACTTTATACTTGTCAAAAAGGTCGTATGTTTTATACGAGATTTTGATTGTATGCTTTATTCTCTTATGGGGGATCTAGCAAACTGACGCGCCATAGAAGTTTTTGTCGCGGGATACTTTCTTTAGTTATTCATATCAATGGATGAGAGTACATTGTGGTGGCGCGATCGCCTGGCCGTTGGCCTTTATTGAAAATAAGGTGTATCTAAATAGAAATTTTCTGAAGGGACTTCGACTTCCATCAATGGGTATTCTTATGCGGGACCATTATTAGAGGCTGCATACGTTGCTTCTTGCGAGGCTGCTGCGTGCTTGCTCTTTCGATATTTTCTTCTTGTGGGTGTGCCCTTCGTATGCCGACTCTTCATCCGCCAATTTTAGTTGTCCGAGCTCTGCCTCCATCCCGAAAGATTCTGAGATTTTGTTGAATTCTCGATCGCAGCTGTCTGCACGGCTGAAGCTTCCTTTGACTGTGATGACCCCGTTTGGGGCTGGCATTTTTAGCACTAAGTATGCATAGTGAGGTACTACCATGAACCTAGCGAAAGTTGGTCGTCCCAGGATCGCGTGGTATTGAGATGGCCAGTCCATGACTTCGAATTCTAGCTTTTCTTGTCTGAAGTTGTTTTTTGACCCAAAAACTATGTCGAGGTGGATTTTGTCTAATGGAATTTTGGCTTTTCCTGGAACTATCCCGTGGAAGGTTGTGTCTGTTGGTGTGAGGTTCATCATGAACCAGTTCATGGCCCGCAAAGTTTTGGCGTAAATTAGATTGATGCTGCTTCCTGCATCCAGGAAAACCTTGCTCATGTCGAACCCACCGATTTGTGCTTCCACTATTAGTGCTGATTGGCCTGGCTGAGGGAGCCATAATGGATGGTCAGCTCTACTGAAAGTAATTTCTTGCTCTGACCAATGGAGATACTCTGGTGTAGGAGGTGGCTTTGTTACCGCCAAATTTACTTGCCTAGTGATCAACTTATGTGTTCTATTAGAGGGTGGCCCCTTCTGGATCATTGACATTGCTCTCTTTCATATGGGATATTCGTTGTCTTGATATACTGTGTTTTGCGGCTGTCCTGCTGGTGGAGGCCCCTGCGTGGTGGTGGAGCGCCAATGGCCAAAGTGCCAGGTGTAGGTAGTAGTTTCTGTTTGTCGCTTCGGTTGTCTTTGCATTGCCAAGTTATTGCATCTTTAGCAATGTCCGGCAGTCTTCTAGGAGGTGATTTGATCGCCTTTTCCCTTTTAAGTCGACGTAGTAATGCATATTGCAGGGTCCTTCCAACATTTGTCCTGCTGACACTGGTGGGTCTCGGTTCGTCGGCTAGTATCGTTGCCGCAGCTGGCTTTCACCGATGTTGTCCCTACTGCCACGATATCCGCTGTTGCAGTCATCACTTCATCGGTTGTCCTTTCCAGAAAAGCCCGCCGCGGCGTAATTGGGTGTATGCTACCCATCATTGGTTTGTCTTCTCCGGTCGTTGCTACGCCAGTGTCTGTCATCGGGTGAATGAGCCCTTTTGTTGTGTACTGCATCCTCTCCATCGGCCCAACGATTGGCTATTTCCATCAGCTATGAAATTGTTTTTGTCTTTGTTCGTCCTAGTTCTTCAATGAACTCCTATCGACGGAGACCATCATTGAAGGTGTTGATTGCTATTTCGTCGGATATTGCTTCAGCCGAATTTTTGGTAATGTTCCATCATTGGATGAAGGCTCGTATTGATTCTCCTGGCTTTTCTTGCAGGCACGCAATTGCTCTAGAGACGCGGGTCGCTTGAATGTGGATTGAAAGTTTCTGATGAATTTGTCTTCAAGATCATTCCAACTGCTGATGGAATCTTATGGTAGTTGCTTTAGCCAGGAGCGTGTCGCACCGGTTAGGTGGAGCTGTAGGCTTTGCATTGCCGTGGATTTGGATCCTCCTTGTAATCTGACAGTCGCCAGATAATCTGTTAGCCAAGCTTCGGGTTCTTGGAGGCCGTCGTATTTTTGTCGATCTTGGGGTAGCTTAAAATCTTTTGGCACTAGAGTTTTGCGAACCCGTCGGGTAAAGCAGCTGGCTCCGCATAATTCTTGTTCGTCCTCACTTTCACCGTCATGGTACCCTCGGGTGATGCGCTCTTCTCATGATCGATCAATCCTTCGTTGGGTGATGTTGTTTCTTGCGTCGTTGCGCGGTTCTTGTTCAGAAAAGTGGACCCGGTGTGGCGATCATCGGGTGTGACCTCCTTGCCGAGGGTTGTTGCGACGGCGTGGGGACCGGTCATGTTGCCTCGTGGTTTCTTTATCTTCTTGTGCAAGAGTTTCTCCCACCAAGCCGAGGTTTATCAAGGCGGATCGGTGGAGGGCTGCACAAGGATCGTCGGGTGCAGGTTGTGTTGTGATTAGGTATGTTTGTGCAGTCACAATAGCTGCCTGGGCTGTTTTCGCCTTGATATTTCCATCTTGGTCTACCGACATAAACGAGAGACCGAGGTATCGAATTAATCCGCTTCTCTCTTCTTCGTGTATACCTCGTAATCTAGACGTTCCTCTTCTTGGTGATGCTCCTCCTGTTATGCTTCTTGATCCTCGGGTGGGGCTTAGCTATGCCTGCCGTAAGCTAGATTCGTCGGCTACATTTTTCCTTTCATCGAGCTGCCTTTGCATCCTGAGGATTTCTCTCTTTTTGCAGTGTAGCAGGTACTGGTATGCCAATAGATCTTCATGGGTGGCGTTTGTTGCCATTGGGACCACACCCGAGATTGCTGCTCTTGCTTTTTCCCATGCACTAGCTGGTAGGTCAAGGGTTTGCCTCTCATCTTCACATGGTTGCCCGTCTTCCTCATTTTCTCGGTTGACTATTGGGTTTGCTCCATTTCCTCGACTCCCTTCGTTGTCATTACTTCCTGCATTATGGTTTGAGAGAATATCGTCGGGGTTAAGAATTGGGTTACCGTTGGAGTCTTGCTGGGTCATGGCGTCTGATAACCCACAAGTATAGGGGATCGTGTATAGCCTTTTCGATAAGTAAGAGTGTCGAACCCAACGAGGAGCTAAAGGTAGGATAAATATTCTCTCAAGTTCTATCAACCACTGATACAACTCTACGCACACTAAACGTTTGCATTATCTAGGAAATAAAACTAGAGCAACAATACGAGTAATAGAGATAGCTTTGCATGATAATAAATAACAAGAAAGTAAAGCTAGTTGCTGCAGCAATAAAATACACTAAACTAACCGAACCATGAGTGTAGAATAGTGGTGGTAATTGTGGTGGCTTTGTCTAAGTTTAAATAGCGAATAGATCAGGTTCATTATCTTCGATGCAGTTTTCTATGTGGGAGAGGCTAAATATACATGCGCTTCACTACTTGGAATTACATGTACTATATGATTGGATTGTTAGCAAACATCCGTAAGTACTAATCAATGCATTAAGGTTTCCCCAACCATAGCCTTAAGTTTAATGGTCCTCTTACTCCCATACGTGCAACGTTCCGGTTCGCGTCCTTAGGTTTCTATCGCTCCGGCAGAACTTCCCCTTCGTTTTACACATACTACAAACCCTATGATGTTTAATCCATGCGCGCACAAATATAATGGACAACAAAGGACTATACCATATCAACATACAACTTTAATGAACCAAAGACGTTCAACCATTCAATCTAAGAATAAAGAAACTACACAAACATGACATAGATCATAGGATTATAACTTATAGCATCAAACACCATGTTTATATAGGACGGTACAAAGGTGTGTTGGAGGATGAACCACTCCATACTAGTAGGATTAGGTGATGGAGATGGCGGTGAAGATGGTGAAGATGGTGAAGAAGGCGACGGCGGTGCCGGCGGCGGCGCGGGGGACTCATTCCCCGCCGCCGGTATCATGGGGGAGCACCGCCCCTTAGCCCCCTTCCTTCATGGATTCTTGGGAGCCCTCCCCCATGGAGATGGGATCCATGGGGGAGGATAAAACGTGGCTTTGGTGGCTGCAAATTCGTGGGTGGAGATGTCTTGAGCGAATTAGGTTTCCTCCCTTTATATAGCTTCTCGGATTCCCGTCACCCCATCTTAGGATGCAAAAAATCGGGACTAGCGGGCCCATCCGGACTCGTAATCAGCTAAATTTTATGTCCAAAACGTTTGCCGCGAAATTTTCAATAACTTTGTAGTTGAAGAGTTTTTCGTTTGACGCCATCTCTGACCCGAAATGTGACCATCTTCAAAAAGAGTTCTGAGATAGTTTTCTGAAAAAACCCCAATTTGACTCCAACAAGGTTTCCACTTGTATTCTTGGTAATTCCTACACATCAAAGTGTAAAACAAGAACATTGTGCACTTTTGCAACTATTAGTAGGTTAGTCCAAATAAATCATAAAGTTTATACAAAAAGAGTGTCAAAAGCATATTATTAGCATAAAACCATCAAAAATTATAGATACGTTATGGACGTATCGGTGTCTCCGATGATCACGCAGACTTGGTGCTGAGTGGCGTCCACCAGTTTTCACCAATGGAGACACTATCGGATGAATCGGTGAAGTCCACCAGTTTTTGCTATGGATAGATTTCTGCCATCCGAATTCCAAAATCGATGCTTTCGCCACTTTCTCCAGGTTATGAATTGGTTGGGCTTGCTTCACGTTGTGGTGTGAATGGCTGGTCTGATCTGAAGGAGAGATTGTCATAGAGACCGATACGTTGCAAGCATATCTATAATTTTTGATATTCCATGCTTGGTTTATATCTACTTTCTTATGTTTTGTCCATACTTTGGAGTATTTTTATACACTTTCTTAGACTAACCTATTAACAAGATGCCACAGTGCCAGTTGCCTGTTTTCTGCTATTTTTGGTTCCAGGAAAGTCAGAAAATGAATATTCTCGGAATTGGACCGGACAAAAGCCAAAGTCGATATTTTACCGGAAGACTCATGGAGCCAGAAGACGAGACGGAGTAGGGCCACATGGTGGCCACACCACCCCTTGGCGCGGGCAACCCTAGGTTGTGCCAGGTTATGGTGTGGGCCCCCTGGCCGGCCACCGACCTTGCCCCTTCGCCTATAAAATCCTCTCGATGCAAAAACCCTAAATCATCAATCAGAAATCCATGAAAAGTTCTATAGCGCCACCACACCGAAGGGGAGATTCGAGGAACATAAAGTCTCTGTTCCGGCACCCTGCCGGGACGGGGAAGTGCCCCCGGAGCCATCTCCATCTATCTCCACCACCATCTCCATCGTCGTTGTTGATTCCCATGATGATGAGGGAGTAGTTCTTCCTCGAGGCTAAGGGTTCTACCAGTAGCTATGTGTTCATCTCTCTCTATGCATGATCATATTGTGGTCATGAGCTTTGTAATCAAGTAGATCTACCTTTCTACTCAAGTGCTTTAATAGATCTCTGCTCTCCCCATGTGTGTGAAAGTGACAGCGTGCACACCATGGTGGCACTTAGGCTAGAGATTACAAATACTTGTTATGAGTTATATTTGGAGCTGGGTGTTTCTATGAAATTGTGGTGTTTGTTGGAACCATCTAGAGCTCAAGGTGACAGTGTGGGGTTATCTAGATGGGGAAAGCGAACTTTGAGGTGTGCTGTTATAGCCCTACCATGGATTAGAGTGTCCAACCGGAGAGTAGTTAAGAGTAGTATCATAAAGAGAAGATATTTATATGAGAGTATTCACTAGTGAAAGTATGATCCCTAGGCCTTGTTTCTAAGCATTGAAACACCGTTTGCAACTAGATCTTTTACATGTTTGCTTGCTTCCATCTTTATTTTAGATTGCCTTTAGTCTCTTCCTACCCGTCAAGCTATTTTCTGGTACCGTTGTCTTATATCTATACCACTTGTATTTCACTATCTCTTCGCCGAACTAGTGCACCTATACACCTGACATGTGTATTGGGTGTGTTGGGGACACAAGAGACTTCTTGTATCTTGATTGCAGGGTTGCTTGAGAGGGGATACCTTTGACCACTTCCTCTCTGAGTTCGATAAACCGTGGGTGATCCACTTAAGGGAAAACTTGTTGTTGTTCTACAAACATCTACACTTGGAGGCCCAACAACTGTCTACAAGAATAGAAGTGTGTAGACATCAAGCTATTTTCTGGCGCCGTTGCCGGGGAGGTAAGGTAAAAGGTACTCACATCCTCTGGCTACTAAGCTATCTTCTAGTACAATTGCTAGTGTGTGAGTGCTCAAAATTATTTCCTTTAGATTCTGTAATTTTGTCTTTTTGTTTCTTGTTTTCACTAGTTAGGCTTAATGGAAAACAACAACAAAAATTAGAGAGCTTTATAGTATTTATCTTGAGTTAGGACATGAAGTGTTTGAAGAGAAAACTAAAAAACCCATGGAACTTTATTTGCATGCTAATAGCAATGTTGTTAGTACGAATTCTCTGGACACCATTATTGCTAATGCTATGGAAAAGTCTAAGCTTGGGGAAGCTAGTTTTTATGAAAATGATCTTTTTAGTTCCCCAGCTTTGGAAGATAGCTATTCTATTGCTTATGATGATACCAAACCTCCAATATATGATGATTACAATGATGAATATGATATTTTTAGTCCACCTACTATTGAGGAGGAAATTAATTATAACTACAATATGCCTACTATATTTGATGATTATGGTGATGAGAATAATAATGATAGCTATTTTGTTGAATTTGCTCCCACTACAATTAATAAGAATGACTATGCTTATGTGGAGAGTAATAATTATTATATGCATGTGGCTCATGATAACAATGTTTTATGTGATAGTTATATTGTTAATTTTATTCATGATGCTACTGAAAGTTATTATGAGAGAGGGAAACATGGTGTTATGTGTCTCAATAATATTAAGTTTCCCCTCTTTATGTTGAAAGTCTTGAAGTTGCACTTGTTTTGCTTTCCTATGCTTGTTGCTTTGTGCTTTCATGACTTGTTTCTTTACAAGATTTCTATGCATAGGAAGTGGGTTAGACTTAAATGTGTTTTAAATTTGCTTCTTGATGCTCTCTTTTACTTCAATTCATATTTCTTGTGTGAGCATCTTCTCAAATTATCATGCCTAACTTAAAGGCATTAAAAAAGTACTTATTGGGAGATAACCCAAAAGTTTTAGATGAGTCTTGGAAGTTATTACTTCTGTAATAACCGCTCCTTATCCTTTTTATTTGCTTTTTGTGCCAAGAGTAACCTCTAATGAGAGAGAAGTAATGCTTGGGAAAGTTGCTATCCCAAAACAGATTTTTGTTCTTCACCGTAAAAATTCGTGTAAAATCTCTGTATGTCTGTTTGAGGCATGAATTTTTGTGCTTCTGCCCCAGGTTGTTATCTAACTTTCGTTAGTTCAACACTTTTTTATTTGAGAAGAGAAGGTCTTCGAAAAATAGGTTTTTACCAGTTGTCCGTTTTGACAAATTTCTGCCATTATTTGCATTTGCTTCTTGTTGGTTCCTTTTTGAGTTCATTTGGGGAATTGAGCTTTTTGAGGGAAGTGCTACAGTAGCTTGTGTTTAAATGGCAATTTTATTGGTGTTGAAACTGAACCTAAAGACTTATTATCTTGAGTGCACTAATGTTGCTAATAAAGATTGTGTGAAGTTTTGTATGAAGAAAAACTTTCAGGTGTAGGGAAAGAATGATGTAAGGAGATGAAGAATGGAAAAAAGCTCAAGCTTGGGGATGCCACCTGGTGTCACCCCAAGAAATATTCAAGAGGTACAAGCGTCAAAGCTTGGGGATGCCCAAGGCATCCCCTTCTTCATCAATAAAAATCTTAGGTCTTTCTAGACACTTCGTTTTTATTATTTCATGCACTGTTGTGTTGTTCTTGGAGCGTCTTTGTTTTTGTTTTTAGTTTTCTTTTGCTTGGTTTGCTGCAATAAGTTGTTTGGATCCCATCACACTTCTCTTGGAGAGAGACACACTCCATTTTCATTGCCTAGAACACCTAGTTCTCATTCTTATTGTTTTGTGAGTGTTCTCTTTTGCTAGCTCTGTGTTTAGCCTTAGTTTTCTTGTGCTTTCAGCTTAGAACTTTTTAGTTCTTTGATACATTGCAAATGTATCTTAATTTTTGATGTTCCATGCTTGGTTTTATCCACTTTCTTGTGTTTTGTTCCAATTTTAGAGTACTTTTCATATGATTTCTTGGACTAACCTATTAATAAAGACACACAGTGCCAGCTGCCTGTTTTCTGCTGTTTTTGGTTCCAAGAAAGTCAGAAAATGAATATTCTCGGAATTGGACGGGACAAAAGCCAAAGTGCCTATTTTTCCGGAAGACATCAAGTGCCAGAATATGAGACGGAGAAGGGCCAGAAAGCCACCACACCACCTGGCCGCGCAGCCAGGACTGGCCCGCGCCAGGGGGTGGTGTGGCCGCTACCGGCACCCCCTCGGCCTCTCCTTCCGCCTATATATTGCCCTCGGGACGAAAACCCTAAGTACCCGATCAAAAATGCACGAAAGAGTCTGTAGCTGCCGTCATCTCCATCCCTAGATCGGGAGGGATCTAAAGCTCTTCCCGGCACCCTGCCGGAGAGGGGAATTCATCCTGGAGGCCTTCTTCATCACCATGCAAGCCTCCGGTGTGATGCGTGAGTAGTTCATCCTTGGACTACGGATCCATGTAGTAGCTAGATGGCTAGTTTCTCCTCCTTTGTGCTTTCATGTTTAGATCTTGTGAGCTCCGTTCATGATCAAGATCATCTATTTGTAATTCATACATGTTGTGTTTGCGGGGATCCGATGGATATTGAGATGCTATTTCAGATTGATTATTGATTCTATCATGTCTTTGTTATTTGAGATCTTGCATGCTTTCCGTTGTTAGTAGCTATCTTGGCCAAGTAGATGCTAGCAACTCCAAGAGTTAGTATTTATGCTCGATAGTGGGTTCATGCCTCTGGTAATCTGGGGAAGTGACAGAAATCTCTAAGGTACTAGATGTGCTGTTGCTACTAGGGAGAAAACAACAATCCTTTGTTCATAGAACAATCATATTGTTTACTTTACACGCAGTTCATAAAGCAATAATCTGTTGCTTGCAACTTAATACTGGAGGGGGTACGGATGATAACCTGAAGGTGGATTATTAGTCATAGATGCAGTTGGATGGCGGTCTATGTATTATGTTGTAATGCCCAGTCAAGTCTCAGAGGAGTCAAGATGATTAGTATATGCATGTATTGCTTTCTCGGTGTTTGTCAATTGCCCCGCTGTAATTTGTTCACCCAGCATGTTATCTATCTAAGGAGAGCCACCTCTAGTGAACTATGGATCCCGGTCCTTTTCTTTACATACAGCCTATAAACTGTTTACTGCTTTGTGTTTACTTTTTGCAAACTTTTACTTCTTTCCATTCGATACGTTTAATCCTTTGTTTTCCGCAAAACACGGTGAGATTGACAACCTCATCGTAAGTTGGGGACAAAGTTCTGTGGTTGTGTTGTGCAGGTCTCCACGTTGCTACTAGCACCGGTAGTGCGCCCTGCCAAAGCTCAGCTAGTAACACCTTTGGGGTGTTTCCTTGCTCCTACTGGTTCTATTAAACCTTGGTTTCATAACTAAGGGAAAACTTACTGCTGTGCTCATCATACCTTCCTCTTGGGGTTCCCAACGAGCTCTACGTTGAAAGTCGAGTGCATCAAGATCTTTTCTGGCGCCGTTGCCGGGGAATGAAGAAAAAGAAGCTCCCACGTCAACTACACGCCTTCAAGATTTTCTGGCGCCGTTGCTGGGGAGTCAAGGACATCTTCACAAGGGGAGTCCCTCATAACCAATCTCTTTACTTTGTTGTTTTTTTTTGCTTAGTTTTCTTTTTGCTTTGTTTGCTTGTTTTGTTCTTCAAAAACACAAAAGAATTAGTTTTACTTGTTTGCTTTCTTATTTGAAAACCCAAAAAAAATAGTTTTACTTGTTTGCTTTCTTCAAAAACGCAACTCCACTACTAACAACAAGACTTCTCCCATGTCCTCAAGAACAAAACGAACTACTCACAAGACATCATATGGATCATGATCAGAGATGGAATAATGATGTATAACAATCTGAACATAAACAATAATTCAATGGTTCACTCAATAGCATCAACTACAAAGAGTAATCAACACCGGGAAAGTTTCCCCTATGAACTATGCAAGATTCAACACAATTGTTACAGCAATATGGAGATGGTGATGAGGGTGCTGATGGTGATGATGATGATGATCTCGATGAAGTCTAGCTTGATGGTGGTGTTGATGGCAACGATCTCCCCTCTCCAAGAAGGAATTCCCCTGGCATAAATCTGTTTGCTAGAGAGATCTTTCTCTCTCGGTGTTTTCCGCCCCGCAGAGGCGGCGGAATCTTTCTGTGGTCGCTCCCCGAGTCTTAGGGTTTCGGGAGGATAATATACGCCAGAGGGGAGAGGCTAGAGTGGGCCAGGGTGGCCACACCACCTCCTGGCGCGACCTAGGGCTGCCCGCGCCATGGGGTGGTGTGGGCCCCATGTGGCCCATCTCCACTCCATCTTCTGGCATCCTTAGTCTTCTGGAAAAATAGGATTTTCCGTATATTTTCCCGGATTTTATGATCTTCGTGAATTTTGCCTCCAAACAGCACATTTTCCATCAGAATCCTGACTGCAACGGTCCATGCTCCAAAAGTCATCAACCATGCAAAAACAGATGAAATAACATAAGTATCACCTCTCAATATGAAATATATCAATGAATAATAGTGAATTAAGACATAGAATAGTGATGCAAAATGGACGTATCAACTCCCCCCAAGCTTAGACTTCGCTTGTCCCCAAGCAAAACTGAGCTCAATAAACATGGCCTCAGGTTTATGGAGTGAAGAGTCGATAAAAGAATACGGACAAGAAGCATCACATTCATCAAAAGCATAGATCATAATAGAAGACACCTCACTATTACATAACTCAACTTGCAATGAGTAAAGGAAACACAATAAAGATACATAAAGTGAATCATAATTGGTAATGGCAAACTTAGCTCTTGGTCGAAGAATAGTTGATAATTTGCTGGAGTTCACAAATAGCTGGTTTTCAATGAAATCTTTCAAAGTAGTAAACATCAAGATAAGAGCAATGTGCAAAACAAGGAACATAAGAAACATGATTGAATAAATCATCATATGAATGAATGAAACACAACAACTCAAAATACTTGCTGAGGTAGAAGGGAATAGGTTTACTGACTCAAGTACAAAGTAAAAGAAAGGCCCTTCACAGAGGGAAGCAGGGATTGCAAGTCTCATAAAGAGCTCCCAAAAATTATGATACTTACTAGCTTTCATCTCTCATTGCCCCTATCATAGGCATCTTTAGGTGATTAAGGTAAAAGTGACACAACTAAGAGGATATGCTTGACAAGTTATAAGTTAAAATCTCATGCCCCTTACTTATGAGTACCGAACCTCATGCTACTCAACTTCAGTCACGAGCAAGCTCTTGTCATTGTAAATACATGCGTATCATTGAGAACCGCCAACGGGGTACCCCTTGCACATGACACAGGAGCTATCCCATAATCAAAATGACAAGGCAAGCAGACAGTGAGCATCTTAGCGATCTTTTTATTTGCTATTTGCATAGTTTTTATTGAGGATGCTTCATAGAATGCTCACAATAGTTATGCTGCAAGTTTCCACCATGATTAGGCATGGCTTAGGCTAGCGGCCCATGCGTTTCTCTAACACACATACAAACTCCATGATCTTACAAGTTCCACTTTTATTTCACACCGTCGGGATCCATAAGCAAAAGAACATGATATCTACTAGGTACAAAGTACCAAATGAAGTGTTGAAAGCGGTCCCCATGATACATGGTTCGGCTAACTTCAACTCATAAAGCGCAAGCATATACGCAACAAAGAAGGACCCAATGGTTCAAGTTTATTAAATGCAAGAAAGTGTGCCATCAAGTTCGTGAGAGCTTTAATCACTAATTTTCACATAACAATTTTAATTTGGGAGGTAGATAAAACAAGAATTTACTTGGAATAGCAATAATGCTAATAGGTAGGTATTGTGGACACAAATGGCAAGGGTTTTGGTTTAAAGGAGGTGGATGCACGAGAAGAATACCCTCTCAGTATAGGTTTTTGGCTAGCAAGGATGGGTAGAAAGTATAAGAGTTGAAGGAAACAACCAAACATACAAGTGATAAAGACAAACATGCAATCTTCCTTGGAAGCACAAAAGATCTTAACTAGAGAATACTAGACTTATGAGCAAATCAAGAAAGAAAGATGATGAACTAATTTTTCTTTAAAGGTACTTTTATCTTTTTCATTCAACTCTCAAAAATAGTGTTGCTACTGACCGAGCCAGGTTTGCCAAAACCAACTAAATTAACTCAATGATCCCAAAGTGATACCAATACTAACAACAAGATTAATCATATAACAACGAATTGAAAACTAATATAAGATATGCAAAAGAGTAAATGATAGAAATTCTCATTAATATTCCATAAAGGCAACTCACACCAAGGGATACATAGATATCTAACGAGAGGGGGGACACTTCCATAATGCAAACCATCCTACATAATAACTCCTCTATTCATGATATGACTCTACTAATAAGGTAAAAAGATAGAAGATAGTGATATGCTACCGCGGCACTCCCCCAAGCTTGGAACAAACCAAGGGGATGCCAAACCTGATGACGAATTACTCCTTAGGTGGTGGTGGTATCTTCTCATCTTCGTCCGTCTTCTAGGGTAAAGGCTTCCCATCAACAAAGGACATCGTGGTTTCCAACATCTTGAAACTTGCAGCAGCACTTATGCGTTTAAATCTAGCCTCATACTCACAGTTTTGATTTTGAACGTCATAGAACTGTGCTTGCAGTTTGTTGGTTGTCTGGCGGAGTGAGATGACTTTGTCTTTGAGTTCAGCAGTCTCCTTTTGGTGCTCGGTGATGAGTTCGGAACATATCTTATGGATGACATCCACTTCGCGTTCCGCCATCTTCTTGTACCTAAAGACTTCTTGCTCTAGTGCTTCCATCCTGTCTTCTAGACTTCCTTCACCTTTAGGGCCTTGAACCTCTTTAATACGAACCTCCCCACCTTTGAGCAATAACTCCTTGGGATGAATCTTCAATTCTCTCATGTATGGGTTGATGATATCTTCTAAGGAATATCCCTCGACTGATCCAGTGGAAGACATTGTGGCTACAAATCTGGGATCTTACCTGGCAGAAACAGATCGAAACAAAAACGCGACGAAAGCAGGATATACGAACCTCGGAAGATCCGGGGGTGATATAATACGAAGTTTCATATCAAAAGGAAGGTACTGGGTGAAAACGGGTCGGAATCGGAGTCTGGGGTGGCCTCACCACCTGGTGGCGCGGCCAGGGGTGGGCCCGCGCCACAGGGTGGTGTGAGCCACCCTGGCTCCATTTCCGTCCCTTTTTCGCTTCGTAGCTTTCCTTATTGACTAAAAACTGCAAAAATATAGTTGGATAGTATTTTCGCGGAACTTTTCTTACCAGAACTGTTACCTATTCGAAAACAGAATCTGTAGGTCTCTGAATTTGGTATCTAGTAGATCCTTCCAGAGTCATCACTTGAATAACATCAATATCTTCATCTTCATACACATATTACTTGAGTCATAAAACCCTTCTCTTCCTTATTACACCATTATCTCCACTTCCTGGAAATTTCTTTCACACAAAACTTCACACAGTTCTCATTAGCAACATTAGTATAAGTGAAGTGATAAAACCTTTTGAGTCCAACTTCAACTGAAAACCATCAAAACAAAATCTACTGAAGCAACTCCTTCCAAAAACCCAAAAAGAATTCAAAAAGGAAATCGAATAAAGAAGCAAATGCAAGAGTGGCAAAATCTGTCAAAAGAGACCAGTAGGTAAAGATCAATTTTTTCGAAAATCTTCTGTTGCTCAAATCAAAAAGTGAAAAACTAACGAAAGTTAAATAACAACCTGGGTCAGAAGCACACAAAATTACAGCTCAATCCTACATACAGAGATCTCTCACGAATTTTTATGGTGAAGCACAAAAATCTGTTTCGGGACAGCAACTTCCTCAAATCTTACTTCTCTCTCATTAGAGGTTGATCTTAACACAAAAACCAAATAAAACGGATAAAGAGCGGTTATTACCGAAGTAATAACTTCCAAGACTCAAATAAACAAAAACAATCTAAAAGCAAAAATAGATTAGGTTGTCTCCCATAAAGCTCTTTCTTTATAGCCATTAAGATGGACATGATAAATTTGAAGAAACTCTCATAGGGATAAGAATTGAAGTGAAAGAGAGCATTAAGAAGCAAAAACACACACACATTTAAGTCTAACCCACTTCCTATGCAAGGGGATTTTGTAAACAAACAAGTTATTAAAACCAGAGGCAACTTGCATAAGAAGGCAAAAGAAGTGCAACGTAAAAACTTTCAGCATAAAACGAGGAAACTTGATATTATTGAGATACATAAGAACACTTTTCCCTCTCTCATAGTAGCTTTCAGTATCATGCATAAACTTAACAATATAGCTATCACAAGGACAATCATAGCAATGATCACTTATTCTAACAGAAAGCATGGGAATACTAGCTCTCATAACACTACTTTGTGAAACAACATTAGAGGTATCCTTAAAAAGGATAGGGTGTCCCTCTTTTTCATATTTAGTAACAAAGTCTGTCACACTTGCTATTATAGGTTCATCAACCATTTGTTTATCAGCTTCAATAGCTTTATTTGTACTTTCATTAACCATACTAGCTATCATAGAATGTTCCTTTACCTTAACTGGGAAAGGCATTTTCTCGATGTAAGGTTTGGGTAAGACATGATTAGCAGTATAAACTTCAGTATTTATTGCAGGAACACTCTTAGCAACATCTTTATAAGGTTCATGATACTTATTCCACTTCTTTTTAGGCACTTCAATGTAGGAAGCAAAAGCCTTAAAATAAGAAGCAATAGCTTGAGAGTCTAGACCATAAGCATTTTTAATAATTTGAAAGTCATCAGTTCCCATAAAAGATTCAATGCATTCATAATCATAATTTATACCTGACTTTCTACCTTTGTCATTCTCCCAAGCTTCAGCATTGTCTTGAATACGATCTAGAAGGTCCCATTTAGCTTCTTCTTCCATGCGAGTGAATGATCCAGCACAAGAAGCATCCAATAAATCTTTATCATGTATAGGGAGCCTTGCATAAAAGTTATTGATAATAATATTGTTAGGGAGCTCATGAATGGGACATTTGAGCATTAGTAACTTCAATCTCCCCCAAGCTTGATCTGTACTCTCTCCATCAAGAGGCCAAAAGTTGTATATTTGATTCCGATCTTTATGAATCTCACTAGGAGGATAAAACTTTGAATAAAAGAGAGGCACTATTTCCTCCCATTCCAGAGCTTGACCATTCTTCAGCAGCTTATACCATTCCTCAGCTCTTCCTTTCAGTGATAATGAGAATAACTTCTTCTTAACTTGATCTATAGTAATACCTGCACACTTGAACAACCCGCATAATTCGTGTATAAAGAGTAAATGATCACCGGGATGGATAGTTCCATCCCCAACATAGTAGTTATCCATAACACGATCAATAATTCTTGTAGGTATTTTGAAAACATCATTCTCAGCAGGTGGCAGCTTATCTACTACCTTAGCAGTGGTAGTAGCATTACCAAATAAGAAACTCAGTGAATTATCCATAACGAAAATAAAGCAACTAACAGAAGTAAACAATACTCACAGTAGAAGTTTCCTTTACCAGTTCCACTCTCCAATAGCGCTTCACTCCCCGGCAACGGCGCCAGAAAATAGTCTTGATGACCCAAAAGTATAGGGGGTGTATCATAGTATTTTCGATAAGTAAGAGTGTCGAACCCAACGAGGAGCAGAAGGTGCTGGCTAGTGGTATGGATCAGGAATTCTCTGCAAATACTTAGCAAACGGATTTTTAGGGTTTTTTGATAAAGCAAGTAAACAAAGTACGAGTAAATAAAAGACAGTAAGAATAAATGCAGCAAGTGGCCAAATCCTTTATGCAGCAAAGGACATGCCGGTTGTATTATTTAAGATGACCAAACGTTCTCGAGGCCACATGGGAAGACTGTCAAGTGCTTTTGCTTCATATAGTTGATTAATCTTCTCTAGCTTGCTAAGTGTTGTGTGGGTGAACCTGTGCTAATGTACCGCCCCATCCAAGACTAATACATACTTGTGATTAAACCCCTTACAAACATCCGTAAGTACAAGAAAGTAATTAAGGTAGAAACCTAACCACAGCTTTAAACTCTAAGACCCTTACGTCCCTTGTGCAATGGTTTCCTAACGGGGGTTCAGGTTTCTGTCACTCCGGTAACCCCTACGATTAGTAGCCAAATACACAATGCATTCCCCTAGGCCCATATAGGTGAAGTGTCATGTAGTCGACGTTCACATGACACCACTAGAAGAAGTACACCACAACTTAAATAACAATCTATTGAATCTTTCTCAACGCAACTCCACTACTAACAACAAGACTTCTCCCATGTCATCAAGCACAAAACGAACTACTCACAAGACATCATATGGATCATGATCAGAGATGGAATAATGATGTATAACAATCTGAACATAAACAATAATTCAATGGTTCACTCAATAGCATCAACTACAAAGGGTAATCAACACCGGGAAAGTTTCCCTTATGAACTATGCAAGATTCAATACATTACAGCAATATGGAGATGGTGATGAGGGTGATGATGGTGATGATGGTGATGATGGTGATGATGATGATGATCCCGATGAAGTCCAGCTTGATGGTGGTGTTGATGGCGACGATCTCCCCTCTCCGGGAAGGAATTCCCCCAGTAGAAATCTGTCTGTCGAAGAGATCTTTCTCTCTCGGTGTTTTCTGCCCCGCAGAGGTGGCGGAATCTTTCTGTGGTCGCTCCCCGAGTCTTAGGGTTTCGGGAGGATAATATACGCCAGAGGGGAGAGGCTGGAGTGGGCCAAGGTGGACACACCACCTCCTGGCATGGCCTAGGGCTGCCCGCGCCATGGGGTGGTGTGGGCCCCCTGTGGCCCATCTCCACTACATCTTCTGGCATCCTTAGTCTTCTAGAAAAATAGGATTTTCCGTATATTTTCCCGGATTTTCTGATCCTCGCGAATTTTGCCTCCAAACAGCACATTTTCCATCAGAATCCTGACTGCAACGGTCCATGCTCCAAAAGTCATCAACCATGCAAAAACAGATGAAATAACATAAGTATCACCTCTTAATATGAAATGTATCAATGAATAATAGTGAATTAAGACATAGAATAGTGATGCAAAATGGACGTATAACCTATCCCATTTTGGGGGAGTGTTACGCTTGGGCATTCTACAATCCTAAAAATTTGTGTACATGAGGAATACCACCTAGTATTGATAGTGCAATATTGTGTAGTCTCTATGTGGTATGTTTCTCATGAGAAATTCAAGTTCTATAATGTCCATTAATTATCTATATTTGGATCCTTTTTCCTCGTGTTGAGATTTATGGTTGTATCACATTATGGGGATTCATATGCTTAATTCATATTACAAGCCTAGAGAATGTGAAAATTCGAGGTTGTGTTACTGAGAATTGATATTGATAATTATCTAGCTGACTAGCTCCTATGTGACACATTTGCTCAAACAAGTAGAAATTTGCTTGAATGCCTTTATTGCTCATCTTTTGGATCTTGTTTGTGAGAGTGTTTCTTGGGATGTGTTTTCTCATATTTGGATCTCTATATCCTCATGGAAACCATTAGCTTCAAAGGTACTCTAATCACTAGTGATTTTGTGACTATTGGAAGCTACCAAGAATCTCTTTCGAAGCATCAAGCTTAATTCTTATACTTTTCTATATGCTTCTTAGTGTGAATATGATCTTGGATATCCATGTGAACTACCCCGAGAAGATTATTCCCAATACTTCTTGTCCTTGGACAATTAGTACTAGATTTTGTGGTAGATTTTTTTGATCATATTCACTTTGGCCTTAGTTTATTTTTGTCCTACATTTGGCCAAGAAATTGTTTTCTGTTTCTCCAAGCTTTCCTTGTCTCTTATGGATCTTCTTATTTTATTGGTATCCTCTTGTGTTTTATTCAATGTAGGTAGTAGTGATGATCTCATTTGTGTGCATTTTGCACTCAAAATCAAAATTCTATATAATGTACTACTTATGGGTGAGCTCTCCTATATTATTTAGAACACTCCTATTTATGCTTCTGGTTTTGTTCCATATCATGTTTTATGTGCTTGGAGGTTCGATCTTTTCGTTTTGTTATTTGTGCCATCATGAAAAGTGTGGAGAGTTTGGTTTATTTGTTGGAACATTGCTCTTCTTGGGAGTTGGTTTTGTCTCATTCCATGTTTATTGATTTGATCTTTTAGAATGAGATTAATCCTTGAGCATTTGTATTCATGTCTATCTTTTGCTCTTTGGACATTTTCTAGTTCATTTGTTGAACTCGTGATCTAGTTCATGTGTTGAATTGGTTCTTTGATACAATTTGGACACCTTTTGTCGTGTCACACTCTTGTGTGTGCCATCTTGGTAAACTTGGTGATTTTGTTCAAATTGTATCTCCTTTTTGGTTCTTGAAAGCCTTGTGCATGCATATTTACTACATGTTTATATTATGGCATGTTTGCTTTCTTTGATCCAATATATAGGGGAAACTCCACCAAATCCCATTGGCTAAGTTGTGCATGAAATTCAATTTCATACCAATATGCACATATTTATGTGGAGTCTCTCCTATGTATTGTAGTTTCACTAACTACTTTGGACCCAATATGTTTGGGGACCATTTTGTACTTAATGTATTTTAGGTACATTGGAGATATATTGGATGCTTGCCTCTCAATTTTCAAGAAGTGGTGCGTGCATGAAAAGTGGGGGCAAGCTATAGGATGATAAACTAATTCATATCCTCTACATCCTTCCAATTATATCTTGGTAACAAGTATCTCTTTCTCATGCTCATATATCTTTCTTCCAACCGTTTGTGGGTTACCTTCTAGCATGAATTTTGTATTTGTATTTGTTGTGGCTCTAGCTTTGGTTTTAAGAGAACTCCCTATTGCAAATGTATGTAAGTTGAGATGAGTGCATATAATTGGGGCTATACAAAATCATGCATATGATTCACCAATCCCAAATATGTCAATCTAGCAATTTTATTGCATCCTTTCCTCAACTTCTCTCATGTGCAATAGTGAGATTTTGTTAGTTGATTTTTCCTTTGTGATACTTGTTGCTTCTCCCCATATATTCCAACTATCTCCATTTCCCTTGGTGATAATTGTAATGTATGTGGTGTGTTGAAGCGTATTAATGAACAATAAGATAAAATTGTGCCTTTGGCCATGCTTTCAAGCAAAAATCTTATTGGTATATGTTATGACTTCATTTTCTTTTTATGTGCTCTCTTGTATATCTTCTTTGTGTGTGCTTGTTTCCTTGTGGGCATATGCCTTTGTGATGTTTTCCACTTAGAAACTTATACACATAAGAGAAGATATTTTTCGTTGAGATTTTATTCCATGGAGACCACCTTATTTTTGATGTTTCGGTGGCTTCCAAATTTATTTGCCTATGAGTGCTTGTTCCTTTTGTTTTGCATCTTCAGGAACTCGTATTTGTTCTCTCATGCACCTTGTATTGTTAAATGGTTTGGAGGAGTGAGGATTCTATGATTATGCACTTTGTTCCCAAATGCAATTATCATAATTGGTCCATAATCCTTGGGGAGCTCCTCTAATTCATTTAAGAATGCTCATTTGTCTTCTTTCTCATTTGTTGTGTTTTAAATGTTTATGGGGGAGTGAGGATTCCTTGTTTGTGCATTGTGTATTCTAATACAATTATTCTAATGTGTGCACAAATTTTGGGGAGCTTCTCTATTTTTATTTAAAACACTATTTTGCTCGTATCATAATATCTTGTTGTTGCCATTTGGTCTCATTTGTTGTTGTCAATTGGTTTGTCGGATCTTGTGATTGCTTGCATCATTTGTTGATGCTTCGCTCATTTCATTTCTTTGGCAATCCTTGGGTCCTCTATATAGTTCTACTTCCTCCCAAGTATTCATCATTGGATTTGTGCGAATGCACACCTTTGGAGGAATTATCACTATATTGGCCTTCTAGAACTTGTCACCCATTTCGGCAATCGATGCCAATGGGGGAGAAGTTTTAGAGGGTTTAAGGGAAGTTGGTTTATGCTTTGAGTTTGTTCTTAAGCATTTGCCTTTCATGCTCTTGCATATTTGTTGTGCTTATCATGTGCTTTATATAGAGGAAACTCCACCAATGATAATGATTGGAAATATATGCAATACATGTAATGAAATTCAAGTTCATCACACATGCATAGATTGTGGGGGAGTTTACTCTATATATTGTGGTGGTACCAATATCACATACTTGTGTAGTATTAGATTGTGGCTTGGAGCAGGAATTCTCTATAAATACTTAGCAAACAGATTTTTAGGTTTTCTTGATAATGCAGGTAAATAAAGTACGAGTAAATAAAAGATAATAATAATAAATGCAGAAAGTGGCCCAATCCTTTCTTTAGCAAAGGGCAAGCCGGTTGTATTACTTAAGATGACCAAACGTTCTCGAGGACACACGGGAATATCGTCAAGTGCTTTTGTTTCATATAGTTGATTAATCCTCTTTAGTTTGATAAGTGTTGTGTGGGTGAACCTGTGCTAATGTACTGACCTTCCTAGGACTAATACATACTTGTGATTAAACCCCTTGCAAGCATCCGCAAGTACAAGAAAGTAATTAAGATAAAAACCTAACCACAGCTTTAAACTCTGAGATCCTACATCCCTTGTGCGAAGGTTTCCTAACGGTGGTACATGTTTCTGTCACTCCGGTAACCCCTACGATTAGTAGCCAAATACACAATGCATTCCCCTAGGCCCTTAAAGGTGAAGTGTCATGTAGTTGACGTTCACATGACACCACTAGAAGAATAACAACACAACTTAAATAACAAACCATTGAATCTTTCTCAACACAATTCCACTACTAACAACATGACTTCTCCCATGTCCTCAAGAACTAAACGAACTACTCACAAGACATCATATGGATCAAGATCAGAGATGATATAATGATAAGTAACAATCTGAACATAACAATAATTCAATGGTTCCACTCAGTAGCATCAACTACAACAAGTAATCAGCACCGTGAAAGTTTCTCCAAAGAACTATGCAAGACTCAACCCAATTATTAAAGCGGTATGGAGTGGTGATGATGGTGCTGGTGGATATGATGATGGATATGATGATGATGATCCTGATGAAGTCCAGCTTGATGGTGGTGTTGATTGCGACGATCTCCCCTCTCTGGGAAGGAATTTCCCTAGCAGATTTCTGCCTGCCGGAGAGCTCTTTCTCTCTTTGTAGTTTTCCCCCCGCAGAGGCGGCAAAATCTTTCTGTGGTCGCTCCCCTAGGCTTAGGGTTTTGTGGGGATAATATACGCCAAAGGGGAGAGCCAGAAGTGGGCCAGGTTGGCCACACCACCTGGTGGCGCGGCCATGGGTGGCCCGCGCCAGGGGGTGGTGTGGGCCCCCTGTGGCCCAACTCCGCTCCCCCTTCTGGCATCCTTCGTCTTTTGGAAAAATAGGATTTTCCATGTATTTTCTAGAATTTTCTGATCTTCGCGAATTTCACCTCCAAACAATGCCTTTTCCATCAGAATCCCGACTTCAGTGGTCCATCCTCCAAAAGTCATCAACCATGCAAAAATAGATGAAATAACATAAGTATCATCTCTTAATATGAAATGTATCAATGAATAATACTAAATTATGATATAGAATAGTGATGCAAAATGGACGTTGATGACCCACAAGTATAGGGGGGGGTATCGCAGTATTTTCGATAAGTAAGACTGTCAAACCCAACGAGGAGCAGAAGGTGCTGGCTAGTGGTATGGATTAGGAATTCTCTGCAAATACTTAGCAAACGGATTTTTAGGGTTTTTTGATAATGCAAGTAAATAAAGTACGAGTAAATAAAACATAGTAAGAATAAATGAAGCAAGTGGCCCAATCCTTTATTCAGCGCAGGACAAGCCGGTTGTATTACTTAAGATGACCAAACGTTCTCGAGGACACATGGGAATATTGTCAAGTGCTTTCGCTTCATACAGCTGATTAATCTTCTTTAGTTTGCTAAGTGTTATGTGGGCGAACCTGTGCTAATGCACCGACCTTCCTAGGACTAATAAATACTTCTGATTATACCCCTTGCAAGCATCCGCAAGTACAAGAAAGAAATTAAGGTAGAAACCTAACCACAACTTTAAACTCTAAGACCGTGATGTCCCTTGTGCAATGGTTTCCTAACGGGGGTTCAGGTTTCTGTCACTCCGGCAACACCTACGATTAGTAGCCAAATACACAATGCATTCCCCTAGGCCCATATAGGTGAAGTGTCATGTAGTCGACGTTCACATGACACCACTAGAAGAAGTACACCACAACTTAAATATCAAACCATTGAATCTTTCTCAACACAATTCCACTACTAACAACATGACTTCTCCCATGTCCTCGAGAACAAAACGAACTACTCACAAGACATCATATGGGTCATGATCAGAGATGAAATAATGATATGTAACAATCTGAACATAAACGATAATTCAATGATTCACTCAATAGCATCAACTACAAAGAGTAATCAACACCAGGAAAGTTTCCCCTAAGAACTATGCAAGATTCAACCCAATTGTTATAGCGGTATGAAGTGGTGATGATGGTGCGGGTGGAGATGATGGTGGTGATGATGATGATGATGATGATCTCGATGAAGTCCAGCTTGATGGTGGTGTTGATGGCGACGATCTCCCCTGTCCGGGAAGGAATTCCCTCGGCAGAATTCTGTCTGCCGGGGAGATCTTTCTCTCTCGGTGTTTTCCGCCCCGCAGAGGCGGCGGAATCTTTCTGTGGTCGCTCCCCGAGTCTTAGGGTTTTGGGAGGATAATATACGCTAAAGGGGAGAGCCAGGGGTGGACCAGGGCGGCTACACCACCTGGTAGCGCGGCCTAGGCTGGCCCGCGCCAGGGGGTGGTGTGGGCTCCCTGTGGCCCATATCAACCTCCCCTTCTGGCTTCCTTCGTCTTCTGGAAAAATAGGATTTTCCATGTATTCTCCCGGATTTTCGGATATTCGCGAATTTTGCCTCCAAACAACACCTTTTCCATCAGAATCCTGACTGCAGCGGTCCATGCTCCAAAAGTCACCAACCATGCAAAAACAGATGAAATAACATAAGTATCATCCCTTAATATGAAATATATCAATGAATAACAGTAAATCATGATATAGAATAGTGATGCAAAATGGACGTATCAACTCCCCCCAAGCTTAGACTTCGCTTGTCCCCAAGCGAAACTGAGCTCAATAAACATGGCCTCAGGTTTATGGAGTGAAGAGTCAATAAAAGAATACGGACATGAAGCATCACATTCATCAATACATAGATCATAATAGAAGACAACTCACTATTATATAACTTAACTTGCAATAAGTAAAGGAAACACAATAAAGATACATAAAGTGAATCATAATTGGTAATGGCAAACTTAGCTCTTGGTCGAAGAATAGTTGACAATTTGCTGGAGTTCACAAATAACTGATTTTTAATGATAGATTTCCAAGTAGTAAACACCAAGATAAGAGCAATGTGCAAAACAAGGAACATAGTAAACATGATTAAATAAATCATCATATGAATGAATGAAACACAACAACTCAAAATACTTGTTGAGATAGAAAGGAATAGGTTTACTGACTCAACTAAAAAGTAAAAGAAAGGCCATTCGCAGAGGCAAGCAGGGATTTCAAGTTTCATAAAGAGCTCCCAAAAATTATGGTACTTATTAGTTTTCAGCTCTCATTGCCCCTATCATAGGCATCTTTTAGGTGATTAAGGTTAAAGTGATCAAATATGAGGATATGCTTGACAAGGTGTAAGTTGAAAATCTCATGTCCCTTGAATACGAGGGTCGCTCCTCATGCTACTCAAGTTTAGTCACCGGTAAGTTCTTGTCATAGTAAGCACATGTGTATCATGGAGAACCGCCAACGGGGTACCCCTTGCCCGATGATACGGAAGAATGCCCATATCAAAATGACAAGGCAAGCAGACAACGAGCATCTCAACAATCTTCTAATTACCATGGGAATATGGTGCTTTTTTCTTTCTTTCCTCTTTTCTCATCTTTTTTTTATTTTCCTCTTTTTCTCAATCTCTATCTCTTTTTTTATAAGAAGAATGCTTCATAGATGCTCATTATGGTTACGTTGCAGGTTTCCACCATGACAACATGGATTAGACCGGCGGCCCAGGCGTTTCTCTAACACACATGCATAACTCCATGGACTTACAAGCTCCCCTTTCAATTCACACCGACGACATCCATAGACAAAAGAACATGATATCAACTAGGTACAAAGTATCAGTGCAATGTTGAAAGCGTTCCTCATGACAACATGGTTCTGCTAATTCACAACTTACAAAGCGCAAGCATATACGCAACATAGATGGGCACAATGGTTCAAGTTTATTAAATGCAAGAAAGTAAAGCGTGCCATCAAGTTCGTGAGAGCTTTAATCACTATTTTTCACATAACAAGTTTAATTTGGAAGGTAGATAAAAACATGAATTTACTAGGAATAGCAATAGTGCTAATAGGTAGGTATGGTGGACACAAATTGTATAGCTTTTGGTTTAAGGATTGGATGCACGAGAAGAATTCCCTCTGAGTACAGGTTTTTGGCTAGCAAGGCTGGGTAGCAAGCATAAGAGTTGAAGGGAACAAACAAACATACAAGCGATACAAAACAAACATGCAATCTTCCTTGGAAGCAGAAAAGATCTTAACCAGAGAATACTAAACTTATGAGCAAATCAAGAAAGAAAGATGATGAAATTATATTTCTTTAAGAGTAATTTTATATTTTTCATTCAACCCTCAAAAATAGTGTTGCTACTGACCAAGCCAGGTTTGCGAAAACCAACTAAACTAACTCAATGATCCCAAAGTGATACCAATACTAACAACAAGATTAATCATATAACAACGAATTGGAAACTAATATAAGATATGCAAAAGAGTAAATGATAGAACTTCTCATTAATATTCCATAAAGGCAACTCACACCAAGGGATACATAGATATCTAACGAGAGGGGGGACACTTCCATAATGCAAACCATCCTACATGATAACTTCTCTATTCATGATATGACTCTACTAAAAAGGTAAAAAGATAGAAAATAGTGATATGATACCGCAGCACTCCCCCAAGCTTGGAACAAACCAAGGGGATGCCAAGACCTGATGACGAATGGCTCCTTCGGTGGTAGTGGTGTTTTCTCGTCATCGTCTGACTTCCAAGGTAAAGGTTCCCCATCAACAAAAGACATCGTGGTTTCCAGCATCCTGAAACCTACAACAGCACTTATGCGTTTAAACCTAACGTCATACTCACAGTTTGATTTTGAACATCATAGAGCTGTACTTGTAGTTGGTTGGTTGTTTGGTGGAGTGAGAGAATTTCATCCCTAAGCTCAACAGTCTCCTTTTGGTGCTCGGCGATGAGTTCAGAACAAATCTTGTGGATGATATCCACTTCGCGTTCTGCCATCCTCTTGTATCTAAAGACTTCTTGCTCCAATGCTTTCATCCCCTTTAGGGCCTTAAACCTCTTTTATCCGTATCTCCCCATCTTCAAGCAACAACTCCTTGGGGTGAATCTTCAACTCTCTGATGTATGGGTTGATGATATCTGCTGAGGAATCTTCCTTGGCTGATCCAGAGGAAGACATTGTGGCTCCAAATCTGGAACTCTACCTGTCAGAAACAGATCGAAACGAAAACACGATATATGAACCTCGAGGGATCAGGGGGATTATATATTACGAAGTTTTACAACAAAAGGAAGGTACTGGGAGAAAACGGGTCGGAGACGGAGTCCGGGGCGGCCACACCACCTGCTAGCGCCACCAGGGGGTGGTGTGAGCCACCCTGGCTCCGTTTCCGTCCCTCTTTCGCTTCATAGCTTTCCTTGTTGAATAAATACTGCAAAAATATAACTGGGTAGAATTTTCGCAGAACTTTTCTTACCAGAACTGTTACCTATTCGAAAACCGACTTTGTAGGTCTCTGAATTTGGTCTTTAGCAGATTCTTCCGGAGTCACCGCTTGAATAACATCAATATCTTCATCTTCATACTCATATTGCTCGAGTCATGAAACCTTTCACTTTCTTATTACACCATTTTCTCCTAACCTGGAAATTTCTTTCACACAAAACTTCACACAATTCTCATTAGCAACATTAGTATAAGTGAAGTGATAAAACCTTTTGAGTACAATTTCAACTGAAAACCATCAAAACATAAGCTACTGTAGCAACTCCTTCTGAAAACCCAAAAAGAATTCAAAAAGGAAATTGATTAAAGAAGCAAATGCAAGAGTGGCAAAATCTGTCAAAACAGACCAGCAGGTAAAGATTAATTTTTTCGAAAATCTTCTGTTGCTTAAATCAAAAAGTGCAAAACTAACGAAAGGTAAATAAAGTCCTGGGGCAGAAGCACAAAACATTACATCTCAATCCGACATACAGAGATCTCTCACGAAATTTTACGGTGAAGCACAAAAATCTGTTTCGGAAAAGCAACTTCCCCAAATAGTACTTCTCTCTTATTAGAGGTTGATCTTGACACAAAAACCAAAGAAAAAGGATAAGGAGAGGTTATCACCGAAGTAATAACTTCCAAGACTCAAAGAAACAAAAACAAACTTAAAGCAAGAATATATTGGGTTGTCTCCCAAAAAGCTCTTTCTTTATAGCCATTAAGATGGGCATGATAATTTTAATGAAGCTCACATAAGAATATGAACTGAAGTAAAAGAGAGCATTAAGAAGCAAAAATACACATGTTTAAGTCTAACCCACTTCCTATGCAAGGGAATTTTGTAAACAAACAAGTTGTTGAAACCAGAAGCTGCAAGCATAGGAAGGCAAAACAAGTGCAACATAAAGACTTTAAGCATAAAACGAGGAAACGTGATATTATTGAGATGCATTAGAACATTATTTCCTCTCTCATAATAACTTTCAGTATCATGAATAAATTTAATGATATAACTATCACAGGAACCATTGTAGCAATGATCACTTATCCTAACAAAAAATACATGGACACTAGCTCTCACAACACTACTTTGTGAAACAATATTAGGGATACCCTTACAAAGGATAGTGTGTCCATCTTCCACATATTTAGTGACAAAGTCTTTCACATTTGCTATTACAGGTTCATTATTTTTTTGTTTATCAGGTTCAACAACTTTATTCATACTTTCATTAACCATACTAGCTTTCATAGAATGTTCCTTTACTTTAACTGGGAAAGGTGTTTTCTCAATATAAGGTTCAGGTAAAACATGATTAGCAGTATAAACTCCAGTATTTCTTGCAGGAACACACTTAGCAATATCTTTATATGGTTCATGATACTTATTCCACTTCTTTTTAGGAACTTCAATATAGGAAGCAAAAGCCTTAAAGTAAGTTACAATAGCTTGAGAGTCAAGACCATAAGCATTTTTAATATTTTGAAAGTCATCGGTTCCCATAAAAGATTCAATGCATTCATAATCATAATTTATACATGACTTTCTTCCTTTGTCATTCTCCCATGCTTCAGCATTGTCTTGAATACTGTCTACAAGATCTGATGGGGGAATACCAACCGGGGTATGCCCACGAAGCAGAGTCGCCAGCTGGAGCGAGCCGACTGAAGCCAAGCCCATGGCGGGTCGACTCGCCAAACATAGCGACTGGCGCGTGCTAGACCTAGACGATTCGCCGACTGAAGGCCCAAGACGGCAACCCCAATAGAAAGCCCATTAGCACTTGTAAACCCTAATTGGCTGCGTATATAAAGCCACTAGGGGCACCCCCTTTGAGGAGGACTCTCTCACGTCAGATTAGATCTAGTCTCTCCCACATCATATGAGATATAGTCTCCCCCTCCGCCTCCGGTGGCTCCATGTAAACCAATCTATGAACATATACTGGATTGATAGCAGGACGTAGCGATCCTCCATCGAGGGGATGTGAACCTGGGTACATCGTGTGCCAATCTCGCTCTCGAATTCTCCTACGTGGCCTTGCTTCCTCTACGTAAGCTACCCCTAGTAGCATCTGCCGTGCCAATTCCACAACAGTTGGTGCCCACCGTGGGGCAAGCGGTGCTTGGAGGTGATGATCCGGGCGGGATCCTCAAATTCATCATCAACATATGCGCGTGATCAAGAAGAGGTGGCACCCACAGTGACCGTGCTCCAAGGCAGCCTCGAAAGCCTAATCGCTGTGCTATTTTACCTCGACTCGGCCGGCGGTGTTCTCCGTATTGTGAGTTACAGCGCGAGGCCCAGCAGCACCTTGTCTCTGCTGCGACAAGGTTGCCTGCAAATCAAGGCTCAGGTGCCAAGAAAAAAGGATTTGGCTTGTTCAGATTACACCATCGATCACCACCACATGCCTTGTCTCCCGCGAGAAAAAAAGCTGCACGGAAGTTACTCGCCATCGCGGACTCACCTTCGCGTACTCCCCATCGTCGCGTACTCGCCATCATCATGGACCCGCCATGGTCGCGGACTCGCCACACTCGGGGGCTCTCCATCCTGCACTCGCCCCACACGGGCTCGCCGCCATCACGGAATCTCCATGCTTGCTGACTCTCCAGTTGCGACTCGCCCCTCGCATTCTCGCCGTCCTCACGGACATGCCACGCTCGGGGACTCGCCCTCGTGGGCTCGCCCTCGAGGACTCGCCCTCATGGATTCTCCATTCGCCATGCTCGGGGACTCACCATCACGACTTTGCCCTCGCGGCCTCGCCATCGCTGACTCGCCATTCTACCGGCTAAATGCCGCCACATTGCGACCCCCGTCCGCCGCGTCGATCCCGTGCCCGCCGCGTCGACTTTGCCATAGCGTGACATCCGTCCGCCGCGTCGACCCCTTGTCCGCTGCGTCGACCTTGCCATAGCGCAACCTCCGTCCGCCGCGTCGACTTCGCCATAGTGCAAGCTTCGTCTGCCGCGTCGACCCCATGTCCTCCGCATCGACCCCGTGTCCGCCGTGTGGACTTCGCCATAGTGCGACCTCTGTCCACCGCGTCGACCCCGTGTCCGCCGCATCAACTTTGCCATAGCGCGACCTCCGTCTGCCGCGTCGACTCTATGTCCGCCCGCCGACTCCGCCAAAGCGCGCCTATACTTCCGCTACGTCAAATGCGTACGCCATGCCTTCTAAGGGCCCCTCATCATACGAGTCGCCAGAGAGGGTCGCATGCCACACTGCATGGACTCAACACTGGGCGTCTCTTTCCCCCGGGAAAATCGGTTCGCCTTTGTCAACCTTTGAAAGAGCGATTCGCAATGGCCAAGTAGTGCGGATGAGGACTCGCAAACCAAGCCTTGGATCGTCCACGAAAAACGCTATCCGAGAGCCATCATTGGAGTCGCCTTGCTCGACTGGCCTTCCGGGCCAAGACAAATGAAAGTGCTACACAAACAGCACCATGTCCTCCTCAACCTTAGATAGTGCGACTCGCATGGCCAAGTACTACGGACGAGGACTCGCAAACCGAGCCTCGGATCGTCCAGGAAGAACGCCCAGCCGAGAGCCATCTTTGGAGTCGCCATGCGATTGGCCTCCCAGGCCAAGACGAGAGACTCGCTAACAAAAACAGCGCAATCAATCCCTCCCAACATCGGATGAGTGACTCACTATGCTCGGGGACTCTCCCCTCGCGGACACACCATCATCGCGGACTCGCTATGCTCGGGGACTCTCCCCTCACGGACACGCCATCATCGTGGACTCGCCACGCTTGGGGACTCTCCCCTCATGGACTTGCCACACTCGGGGACACTCCCCTCGCGGACTCGCAATCATCGCGGACTCGCCACACTCGGGGACTCTCCCCTCGTGGACTCGCAATCATCGCAGACTCGCCATACTCAGGAACTCTCCCCTCATGGACTCGCAATCATCGCAGACTCGCTACACTCGGGGACTCTCCCCTCACGAACTCGCTCACCGCGAACTCTCCGCCCGTGGACTCGCCATTCTCGGCAACAACCACTACTATTTTTAGAATATGCATCTCTAAAGAGCCTTAAGTCGCCTCTACAAGCCAACTCAAGCCTCGGGGACTACTCCTAGGCACACTGCGTGTGCGCGTGGTTCCACGACCGCGGATAGCTACGCTTAGGGACTCGCCACCGCGGACTCGCCCTCGCGTACTCAACATGCTCGGGGACTCGCCACCGCGGACTCATCCTCGCGTACTCAACACGCTCGGGGACTCGCCACCACGAAATTGCCCTCGCATACTCAACACGCTCGAGGACTCGCCACCACGGACTTGTCCTCGCGTACTCAACACGCTCAAGGACTCACCAACGTGACTCGCCCTTGCATACTTAACACGCTCGAGGACTCGCCGCTTTCACGGACTCTTCACGCTCGGGGACTCGCTACCCTCGCGGACTCACCATGCTCGGGGAATCGCCATCACGAATTTCCCTCGTGGGCTCGCCCATTACAGAATCGCCTACGCCGATTCGGTGACATCATCATCAACGACTTGGCGGCCTCCACGTCTGCTATTCATCAACCTCTGCGACATCAAGTTGACAAGGCGCTAGTCAAACTTCTCCAAGGGGCGACTCCGTCCAATGACGACTCGCCCGACGCGTCAACTCGCCTTGGCGATTGGGCTACTTCATGAGCTATTTCTCTATTTCAGGAGCTCGCCAACGACTCACCATTGACTCTACCCTGGAATCACCTACACCAATTCGGTGGCTTGAAGTCGTCGCCGAGTCCCTGACGTGCTCTAGGACTACTGATGGGGGAATACCAATCGGGGTATGCCCACGAAGCGGAGTCGCCAGCTGGAGCGAGCCGACTGAAGCCAAGCCCATGGCAGGTCGACTCGCCGAACATAGCGACTGGTGCGTGCTGGACCTAGATGATTCGCCGACTGAAGTCCCAAGACGGCGACCCCAATAGAAAGCCCATTAGCACTTGCAAACCCCAACTGCCTGCGTATATAAAGCCACTAGGGGCAACCCCTTTGAGGAGGACTCTCTCACGTTAGATTAGATCTAGTCTCTCCCACATCATATGAGATATAGTCTCCCCCTCCGCCTCTGGTGGCTCCATGTAAACCAATCTATGAACATATACTGGATTGATAGCAGGACGTAGCGATCCTCCATCGAGGGGACGTGAACCTGGGTACATCGTGTGCCAATCTTGCTCCCGGATTCTCCTACGTCGCCTTGCTCCCTCTACGTAAGCTACCCCTAGTAGCATCTGTCGTGCCAATTCCACGACAAGATCCCATTTAGCTTCTTCTTCCATGCGTGTAAATGATCCAGCACAAGAAGCATCCAATAAATCCTTATCATGTAGAGAAAAGCCTTGCATAAAAGTTATTGATAATAATATTGTTGGTGACCTCATGAATAGGACATTTGAGCATTAGTAACTTCAATCTCCCCCAAGCTTGAGCTGTACTCTCTCCATCAAGAGGCCAAAAGTTGTATATTTGATTCCGATCTTTATGAATCTCACTAGGAGGATAAAACTTTGAATAAAAGAGAGGTACTATTTCCTCCCATTCAAGAGCTTGACCATTCTTCAGCAGCTTATACAATTCCTCATATCTTCCTTTTAGTGATAATGAGAATAACTTCTTCTTAACTTAATCTGTAGTAATACCTACACACTTGAACAACCCGCATAATTCGTGTATAAAGAGCAAATGATCACCGGGATGGACAGTTCCATCTCCAACATAATAGTTATCCATAACACGATCAATAATTCTTGTAGGTATTTTAAAAGTATCATTCTCAGCAGGTGGTGGTTCATCTACTACCTTAGCAGTGGTAGTAGCATTACGAAATAAGAAACCCAGCGAATTATCCATAATGAAAATAAAGCAACTAACAGAAATAAACAATACTCACAACAGAAGTTTCCTTTACCAGTTCCACTCTCCAATAACGCTTCACTCCCCTGCAACGGCGCTAGAAAATAGTCTTGATGACCCACAAGTATAGGGGGTGTATCGCAGTATTTTCGATAAGTAAGAGTGTCGAACCCAACGAGGAGCAGAAGGTGCTAGCTAGTCGTATGGATCAGGAATTCTCTGCAAATACTTAGCAAATGGATTTTTAGGGGTTTTTGATAATGCAAGTAAATAAAGTATGAGTAAATAAAAGACAGTAAGAATAAATGCAGCAAGTGGCCCAATCCTTTATTCAGCAAAGGACAAGATGGTTGTATTACTTAAGATGACCAAACGTTCTCGATGACACATGGGAATATCGTAAGTGCTTTCGCTTCATATAGCTGATTAATCTTCTTTAGTTTGCTAAGTGTTATGTGGGTGAACCTGTGCTAATGTACTGACCTTCATAGGACTAATACATACTTGTGATTATACCCCTCGCAAGCATCCGCAAGTACAAGAAAGTAATTAAGGTAGAAACCTAACCACAACTTTAAACTCTAAGACCCTGATGTCCCTTGTGCAATGGTTTCCTAACAGGGGTTCAGGTTTCTGTCACTCCGGCAACCCCTACGATTAGTAGCCAAATACACAATGCATTCCCCTAGGCCCATATAGGTGAAGTGTCATGTAGTCGACGTTCACATGACACCACTAGAAGAAGTACACCACAACTTAAATATCAGACCATTGAATCTTTCTCAACACAATTTCAGTACTAACAACATGACTTCTCCCATGTCCTCAAGAACAAAACGAACTACTCAGAAGACATCATACGGATCATGATCAGAGATGAAATAATGATATGTAACAATCTGAACATAAACGATAATTCAATGGTTCACTCAATAGCATCAACTACAAAGAGTAATCAACACCAGGAAAGTTTCCCCTAAGAACGATGCAAGATTCAACCCAATTGTTACAGTGGTATGAAGTGGTGATGATGGTGCTGGTGGAGATGATGGTGGTGATGATGATGATGATCTCGATGAAGTCCAGCTTGATGGTGGTGTTGATGGCGACGATCTCCCCTGTCCGGGAAGGAATTCCCTCGGCAGAATTCTGTCTGCCGGAGAGATCTTTCTCTCTCGGTGTTTTCCACCCCACAGAGGCGGCGAAATCTTTCTGTGGTCGCTCCCCGAGTCTTAGCGTTTCGGGAGGATAATATACGCTAGAGGGGAGAGCCAGGGGTGGACCAGGGCGGCCACACCACCTGTTAGCGCGGCCTAGGCTGGCCCGCACCAGGGGGTGGTGTGGGCTCCCTGTGGCCCATATCAACCTCCCCTTCTGGCTTCCTTCGTTTTCCGGAAAAATAGGATTTTCCATGTATTCTCCCGGATTTTCGGATCTTCGCGAATTTTGCCTCCAAACAGCACCTTTTCCATCAGAATCCTGACTGCAGCGGTCCATGCTCCAAAAGTCATCAACCATGCAAAAACAGATGAAATAACATAAGTATCATCCCTTAATATGAAATATATCAATGAATAACAGTAAATTATGATATAGAATAGTGATGCAAAATGGACGTATCAACTCCCCCAAGCTTAGACTTCGCTTGTCCCTAAGCGAAACTGAGCTCAATAAACATGGCCTCATGTTTATGGAGTGAAGAGTCGATAAAATAATAAGGAAAATAAGCACAATAAAGATACATAAAGTAAATCGTAATTGGTAATGGCAAACTTTGCTCTTGGTCAAAAGATAGCTAACAATTTGCAGGAGTTCAAACATATTGGGGTTTTCAATGATAGCTTTCAAAGTAGTATTCACTAAGATAAGAGCAATGTGCAAAACAAGGAACATAAGAAACATGATTGAAGAAATCATCATATGAATGTATGAAACACAACAACTCAAAATACTTGCTGAGATAGAAAGGAATAGGTTTACTGACTCAACTAAAAAGTAAAAGATAGGCCCTTCGCAGAGGGAAGCAGGGATCTCAAGTTTCATAAAGAGCTTCCAAAAATTATGGTACTTATTAGCTTTCAGCAATCATTGCCCCTATGATAAGCATATTTAGGTGGTTAAGGTTAAAGTGAACAAACTATAGAGTATATGCTTGACAAAGTATAAGTTGGCAATCGCATGTCCCTTGAATACGAGGGCCGCTCCTCATGCTACTCAAGTTTAGTTATCGGTAAGTCCTTGTCATAGTAAGTACATGTGTATCATAGAGAACCGCCAATGGGGTACCCCTTGCCCGATGATACAGAAGAATCCCCATATCAAAATGACAAGGCAAGCGGACAATAAGCATCTCAACATCTTCTTATTTACCATGCGAAAATGGTGCTTTTTTCTCTCTTTCCTCTTTTCTCATCTTTTTTCTCAATATCTATCTTTTTTTAATATAAGAAGAATGCTTCATAGATTGCTCATTACGGTTACGCTACAGTTTTCCACCATGATTAGGCATGGATTAAACCAGCCGCCCAGGTGTTCCTCTAACACACATACATAACTCCATGGACTTACAAGCTCCCCTTTCATTTCACACTGACGACATCCATAAACAAAAGAGCATGATATCAACTGGGTACAATGTACAAGTGTAATGTTGAAAGTGTTCCCCATGACAGCATGGTTCTGCTAATTCCCAACATATAAGTGCAAGCATATACAACTTAGATGACACAATGGTTCAAGTTTATTAGGTGCAAGAATAGTAAAGTGTGCCATCAAGTTCGTGAGAGATTTAATCACTAATTTTCACATAACAAATTTAATTCGGAAGGTAGATAAAAACATGAATTTATTTGGAATAGCAATAGTGCTAATAGGTAGGTATGGTGGACACAAATGGCATAGGTTTTGGTTTAAGGATTGGATGCACAAGAAGTATTCCCTCTCAGTACAGGTTTTAGGCTAGCAAGGCTGGGTAGCAAGCATAAGAGTTGAAGGAAACAAACAAACATACAGGAGATAAAAACAAACATGCAATCTTCCTTGGAAGCACAAAAGATCTTAACTAGAGAATACTAAGCTTATGAGCAAATCAAGAAAGATGATGATGAAATTATATTTCTTAATAGTACTTTTATCTTTTTCATTAAATTCTCATAATAGCGTTGCTACTGACCGAGCCAGGTTTGTCAAAACCAACTAAATTTACTCAATGATCCCAAAGTGATACCGATACTAACAACAAGATCAATCATATAATAGTAATTGAAAACTAAAATTAGGTATGCAAAAGAGTAAATGATAGAACTTACCATTAATATTCAATAACGGCAACTCACACCAAGGGATACATAGATATCTAACGAGAGGGGGGACACTTCCATAATGCAAACCATCCTACATGATAACTTCTCTATTCATGATATGACTCTACTTAAAAAGGTAAAAGATAAAAGATAGTGATATGATACCGCGGCACTCCCCCAAGCTTGGAACAAACCAAAGGGATGCCAAAACCTGATGACGGATTACTCCTTCGGTGGTGGTGGTGTTCTCTTGTTATCGTCCGACTTCCAAGGTAAGGGTTCCCCATCAACAAAAGACATCATGGTCTCCAACATCCTAAAACTAGCAGCAGCACTTATGTGTTTAAACCTAACCTCATACTCACAGTTTTGATTTTGTACATCGTAGAGCTGCGCTTGTAGTTGGTTGGTTGTTTAGTGGAATGAGATAATTTCATCCTTAAGCTCATCGTTCTCCTCCTGGTGCTTGGCGATGAGTTCAGAACTAATCTTATGGATGATATACACTTCGCGTTTCGCCATCTTCTTGTACCTAAAGACTTCGTGCTCCAATGCTTCCATCCTGTCCTCCAGACTACCTTCACCTTTAGGGCCCTGAACCTCTTTTATCTATACCTTCCCATCTTCAAGCAACAATTCCTTGGGATGAATCTTCAAATCACACATGTAAGGGTTGATGACGTCCGCGGAGGAATCTTCCTTGGCTGATCTAGAGGAGGACACTGTGGCTCCAAAACTGAGACTCTACCTGTCAGAAACAGATTGAAATGAAAACACACGAGAACATGATATACGAACCTCAGGGGATCCAGAGGATTATATATTACAAAGTTTTACAACAAAAGGAAGGTACTGGGAGAAATCGGGTCGGAGATGGGCTCCGGGGTGGCCACACCACCTGGTGGCGCGGCCAGGGGGACCGCTCCACGGGGTAGTGTGAGCCACCCTGGCTCCGTTTCCGTCCCTCTTTTGCTTCGGTTCTTTCCTTGTTGGATAAAAACTGCAAAAATATAACTGGACAGATTTTTCGCGGACCTTTTCTTACCAGAACTGTTACCTATTCGAAAATAGACTCTGCAGGTCTCTGAACTTGGTGTTTAATAAATTCTTCCGGAGTCAATGCTTGAATAACATCAATATCTTCATCTTTATACACATATTGTTTGAGTCAATTAACCATTCACCACCTTATTACACCATTTTCTCCTATAACCTGGAATTTTCTTTCACACAAAACTTCACACAATTCTCATTAGCAACATTAGTGTAAGTGAGGTAATAAACCTTTTAAGTTCAATTTGAACTGAAATCCATCAAAACATAAGCTACTGAAACAATTCCTTCCGAAAACCCAAAAGGAATTCAAAAAGGAAATCGATTTAAGAGGCAAATGCAAGAGTGACAAAAATCTATCAAAACAGACCAGCAGGTAAAGCTCAATTTTTTCGAAAATCTTCTGTTTCTCAAATCAAAATGTGCAAAACTAACGAAAGTTAAATAATAACCTGGGGCATGCACACAAAAAATTACAGATCAGTATGGCGTTCTGGGATTTTTCACGATTTTTTATAGTGAAGCACAAAAATCTGTTTCGGGACAGCAACTTCCCAAAATCTTCTCTCTCATTAGAGGTTGATCTTGACACAAAAACTAAACAAAAAGGATAAGGAGAGGATATTTCCAAAACAATAACTTCAAAGACTCAAATAAACAAAAACAAACTTCAAAAACATATTGGGTTGTCTCCCAATAAGCTCTTTCTTTATAGCCATTAAGATGGGCATGATAATTTTAATGATGCTCACATAAGAATATGAATTGAAGGAAAAGAGAGCATCAAGAAGCAAAAATATGCATGTTTAAGTCTAACCCACTTCCTATGCAAGGTAATTTTGTAAGAAAATAAATTGTTGAAACCAGAGGCTACAAGCATAGGAAGGCAAAACAAGCGCAACATAAAGACTTTAAGCATAAAACGAGGAAACTTGATATTATTGAGATGCATAAGAACGGTCTTCCCTCTCTCATAATAACATTCCGTATCATGCATAAATTTAACGATATAACTATCACATGAACCAATGTAGCAATGATCACTTATCCTAACAGAAAACACAGGGACACTAGCTCTCATAACACTACTTTGTGAAACAATATTAGGGATATCCTAACAAAGGATAGTGTGTCCATCTTCTACATATTTAGTGACAAAGTCTTTCACATTTGATATTACAGGTTCATCATCCACTTGTTCATCAGGTTCAATAGCTTTATTTGTACTTTCATTAACCATACTAGCTATCATAGAATGTTCCTTTATATTAACTGGAAAAGGCATTTTCTCAATGTAAGGTTCAGGTAAAATATGATTAGCAGTATAAACTTCAATATTTCTTGTAGGAACACAATTAGCAATATCTTTACATGGCTCATGATACTTATTCCATTTCTTTTTAGGAGTTTCAATATAGGAAGCAAAATCCTTAAAATAAGTTGCAATAGCTTGAGAGTCTAGACCATAAGCATTACTAATGTTACAAAAGTCATCAGTTCCCATAAAAGATTTAAAGCATTCATAATCATAATTAATAACTGACTTTCTTCCTTTATCATTCTCCCATGCTTCAGCATTGTCTTGAATACGGTCTAGAAGATCCCATTTAGCTCCTTCTTCCATGCATGTAAATGATCCAGCACAAGAAGCATCCAATAGATCCTTATCATGAAGAGAAAGCCTTGCATAAAAGTTATTGATAATAATATTGTTGGGGAGCTCATGAATAGGACATTTGAGCATTAGTAACTTTAATCTCCCCCAATCTTGAGCTGTACTCTCTCCATCAAGAGGCTAAAAGTTGTATATTTGATTCCGATCTTTATGAATCTCACTAGGAGGATAAAATTTTGAATAAAAGAGAGGTACTACTTCCTCCCATTCAAGAGCTTGACCATTCTTCAGCAGCTTATACCATTCCTCAGCTCTTCCTTTCAGTGATAATGAGAATAACTTCTTCTTGACTTGATTGGTTGTAATACCTGCACACTTGAACAACCCACATAATTTGTGTATAAAGAGCAAATGATCACCGGGATGGACAGTTCCATCTCCAAAATAGTAGTTATCCATAACACGATCAATAATTCTTGTAGGTATTTTAATAGTATCATTCTCAGCAGGTGGTGGTTCATCTACTACCTTAGTAGTGGTAGTAGCATTATGAAATAAGAAACTAAGCGAATTATCCATATTGAAATAAAGTAACTAACAAAAATAAACAATACTCATAGTAGAAGTTTCCTTTACCAGTTCCACTCTCCAATAGCGCTTCACTCCCTGGCAACGACGCCAAAAAATAGTCTTGATGACCCACAAGTATAGGGGGTCTACTGTAGTATTTTCGATAAGTAAGAGTGTCGAACCCAATGAGGAGCAGAAGGTGCTAGCTAGTCGTATGGATCAGGAATTCTCTGCAAATACTTAGCAAATGGATTTTTAGGGTTTTTTGATAATGCAGGTAAATAAAGTACGAGTAAATAAAAGACAATAATAATAAATGCAGCAAGTGGCTCAATCCTTTCTTTAGCAAAGGACAAGCCGGTTGTATTACTTAAGATGACCAAAATGTTCTCGAGGACACACGGGAATATCGTCAAGTGCTTTCGTTTCCTATAGATGATTAATCTTCTTTAGTTTGATAAGTGTTGTGTGTGTGAACCTGTGCTAATATACTGACCTTCCTAGGACTAATACATACTTGTGATTAAACCCCTTGCAAGCATCCGCAAGTACAAGAAAGTAATTAAGATAAAAAC
This sequence comes from Avena eriantha, assembly GCA_910589775.1. Taxonomy (NCBI): domain Eukaryota; kingdom Viridiplantae; phylum Streptophyta; class Magnoliopsida; order Poales; family Poaceae; genus Avena; species Avena eriantha. The sequence goes on along the minus strand of OU342743.1, from coordinate 171,598,738 downwards.
CTAACCACAGCTTTAAACTTTGAGATCCTACATCCCTTGTCCAAAGGTTTCCTAACGGGGTTCATGTTTCTGTCACTCTGGCAACCCCTACGATTAGTATCCAAATACATAATGCATTCCCCTAGGTCCTTAAAGGTGAAGTGTCATGTAGTCGACGTTCACATGACACCACTAGAAGAATAACACCACAACTTAAATAACAAACCATTGAATCTTTCTCAACACAATTCCACTACTAACAACATGACTTCTCACTTGTCCTCAAGAACTAAACGAACTACTCACAATACATCATATGGATCAAGTTCAGAGATGATATAATGATAAGTAACAATCTTAACATAACAATAATTCAATGGTTCCGCTCAATAGCATCAACTACAACAAGTAATCAACACCAGGAAAGTTTCCCCTAAGAACTATGCAAGATTCAACCCAATTGTTACAGTGGTATGGAGTGGTGATGATGGTGCTGGTGGAGATGATGATGATGATCCCGATGAAGTCAGCTTGATGGTGGTGTTGATGGCGACGATCTCCCCTCTCCGGGAAGGAATTTCCCTGGCAGATTTCTGCCTACCGGAGATCTCTTTCTCTCTCTGTAGTTTTCTGCCCGGCAGAGGCGGCGGAATCTTTCTATGGTCGCTCCCTAGGCTTAGGGTTTTGTTGGGATAATATACGCCAAAGGGGAGAGCCAAGAGTGGGCCAGGGTGGCCACACCACATGGTGGCATGGCCAGGGGTGGCCCACGCTAGGGGTGGTGTGGGCCCCCTGTGGCCCAACTCCGCTCCCCCTTCTGGCATCTTTCGTCTTTTGGGAAAATAGGATTTTCCATGTATTTTCTGGAATTTTCTGATCTTCGCGAATTTCACCTCCAAACAAAGCCTTGTCCATCAGAATCCTGACTTCAGCGGTCCATCCTCCAAAAGTCATCAACCATGCAAAAATAGATGAAATAACATAAGTATCATCTCTTAATATGAAATATATCAATGAATAACAGTAAATTATGATATAGAATAGTGATGCAAAATGGGAGTATCAATGGTTCCGTACATAATCTTGTAGAGCTTGTTTTCCTCTTCGAAACAAGCCCAAGATCATCAAATCAGAGTCCGGATGCAAAAGTTGTGATTGTTTTTGTATCGGTGTTTCTGCTAGTTTTGTGGGGGCAGGAGACTCCAGGGGGCGGAGACTCCGGCCCAAATTCCGACCCAGACTCTAGGGGTGTACAGAGAGCATCTGGAGGCTTGCCAGAGTCTTGTCTAGAGTCTGGACCCCGGAGACTCTGGTCCTAAAGTGTTCCGTAATGGCTAGTTGACACGGGGGACCTATAAAATCCCCCTTCTTCCTCCTTGGGCTAGTTGCTTGCTCTCTCTCTCCTCCATTGTTTCTACCTTCAAGAGCTTGCAAATACTCTCAATCCCTCCCATATTTCTTGAATCTTGTTGGGGGATTTTAAAGGGGAGATCTAAATCTTCAACTCCACCAATCCATATCTCCTCTATGCGAGGGGAACATCTTGGGATCTAGATCTTGGGGTTTCTTTTGTGGATTTCCTCTCATGTTCTTCCTGTCTTATTCACCAATATCTTTTGTAGCTTTGGTGGAATTTGAGAGTGAAGGACTTTCCATTGCATTAGGTGCATCAGTTTGAGTTCTCTACGGAGGATTTGGTTGGTGAAATCAAGAAGATTGTCCCTCTTGGGTTCTTGGAACCCTAGACGGTTGTGTGGCCTTTGTGGCGTGTTCTTGGAGCCTTCAATTAAGTTGTGGAGCTCTCGCCAATATAGTGGACTTGGTGGTGATTATTGGGAGCCTCTAATTAAGTTGTGGAGGTTTCCCCAATCTTGTACGGGTTTGGTTACCGCCCTCAAGTGTCCCATAGTGGACCGGGTGCTTGCCATGTGGTGGGTGATCGGGAGAATAGGGTGAGGCCTCTTGTGGCGTTGGTGGTCTTAGTATTACCCACCCCTCCAACAAGACAATACTCCCTTGTTGGGAGCAACTCGGTTAAATATCGTCATCCTTGCGTGTCTCGGTTATGTCTATACCCGAGCTCTTTACTTATGCACTTTACATTGTGATAGCCTTCATGCTTGAAGTAATATATCTTTCTATCACATTGTTGCTTGTCTTGCTTATCATAAGTTGTTGGCGCACATAGGTGAACCCTAGCATGTATATGCTTTGTGCTTGACAAAATAAAATGCTAGTTTTATTCCGCCTTTGTTAAGCCCTTCTATTAAAACTTTTAACCACCTATTCACCCCCCTCTAGGCGACATCCATGATCTTTCACACGCCCTCACCTCAGTGTCCATGTCCTTCGTGTCGACCATCAAGATCTCCAAGTCCTCCCTCCTCTTCTTTGCCACCATGTTGGCCTTGATGAGGCTGAGCTTGATGTCCTATCGCTCGATGGCTGATGCACACCTTGCCGCGGCGATCTCCTCGAGCCTGGTGGCTTGCTCTGCCCTCATGGTGGCGTGCATGGCAGCGTCGGCCATGCATGCAAGAATGGACGAGTGTAGTTTTTTGATGGCCGGCGCTGTGTCCCTCATGGCATTGGCCTTCCTGTGGCCAATAGGTCGACCCTCCGATGCCACCGACGGCGCCACTCCGAGGGTCGTAGCCGCTGGACTTGGCCTTAGTGAGAGTGGTTCGTGTCTCCGCCCACTTGTTGCACCCCTCGATCCGTGCAAAGACATGGATAAACTTAAACTCGTTGTCGTCGTTATCCTCACGGTAGGTGGCAATCATGGTGCGCATCTACGAAAAACACCAACAGTCAGACACAAGGTTGAAATGGGCGGGAGCGGGCGGCATCGGGGGCTGCTTACCTGGTCATCGTAGTTGGTGCCGCTAACATGGACGTGGCGCACCTCTTCCATGATGATGTGCCACTTGTTATAGGCGTGCTAGATCATGGCCCAACGATGAGACATGCTGGAGTCGTTGCGGTCATAGTGCAACGCCTGGAAGTAGGTATCCAACAATCTCGCTCATCGTATGCCACCTTCACCCTCTTCCAATAGTAGTCCGTGTTCTGGTTCGCGCCGGTGAAGGGGTCTATGCTGACGGTCTTCCAAGATTCGGCGAGGCACTCATCCTCCCTCGAGCTCCACTTGGGGCCGCGTCCGCCGCCTCCTTTCTTCTTTCCCCCTCCGCTTCCACCGCCTTCTTCTTTCCTTTCAGGTCACCCACGATTATCACCGGTACCTCCACCACCTCATCCTCGGCCTCGGCTACCTCTGCGTACTGATGTCTACACACTTCTATTCTTGTAGACAGTTGTTGGGCCTCCAAGTGCAGAGGTTTGTAGAACAGCAACAAGTTTCCCTTAAGTGGATCACCCAAGGTTTATCGAACTCAGGGAGGAAGTGGTCAAAGGTATCCCTCTCAAGCAACCCTGCAATCAAGATACAAGAAGTCTCTTGTGTCCCCAACACACCCAATACACTTGTCAAGTGTATAGGTGCACTAGTTCGGTGAAGAGATAGTGAAATACAAGTGGTATGGATATAAGACAACGGTGCCAGAAAATAGCTTGACGGGAGGAAAAGACTAAAGGCAAAAAGATGGAAGCAAGCAAACATGTAATAGATCTAGTTGCAAACGGTGTTGCAATGTTTAGAAACAAGGCCTAGGGATCATACTTTCGCTAGTGAACACTCTCATATAAATATCTTCTCTTCATGATACTACTCTTAACTACTCTCCGGTTGGACACTCTAATCCATGGTAGGGCTACAACAACACACCTCAAAGTCCACCTTCCCCATCTATATAACCCTACACTGTCACCTTGAGCGCCAGATGGTTCCAAGAAACACTACAATTTCATAGAGACATCCAACTCCAAATTATACTCATGACAAGTATTTATGTAACCTTAGCCAAAGTGCCACATGGTGTGCACACTGTCAACTTCACACACGTGGGGATAAGCAGAGATTCATTAAAGCACTTGAGTAGCAGAATAGATCTATAGATTACAAAGCTCATGATCTCAATAAGATCACACATAGAGAGAGTGAAAGGGCATGTATGCCCCATGTGTGGTTTTGGTAATTAATGACAATCCCTATGGACTAATGTGCAAATTGAGTCTTACCTTTAGGTTTGTCCATTGGCATCGCTTGGACCATGTGTTGGTTTCAAGGATGAAAAAGATGAAGCATTGTCCAAGGGCTTTGTGCCTATTGGAATCAAGTAGAAGAAGAAGATCAAGTATGTCTTGAAAAAGAAGATGGAGTTCCTCATGGCTTTCTTCAAGGCATCATCATCAAGAATTGTTGTGCAAGCTCAAGATGCGTCCTCTCTAGAAGATCTCATGCTTGATGCTTGCCATCCTCGGCAATCATGGAGTGATGAAGACAAGGGCAAAGAAGAGGTTTCCCCATGGGTATGGGAGAGCCATTCGCAAGTCCATCAAGCAAGAGCAAGCAAGAGAAATCAAGAAAGGTGTTCCATCTTGAAGGTGACAAGATCGTCTACATCAAGCTCAAGTGGGATGCTCAAGGAAAAGGTATGATCTTGATAGGGTTTCTATTTACCGGTCTCTTTTAGTGTTGGGATACCGGGTTTAGGATAGATAGCCATTCTATCAAGAGGGGCTCTCGAGTGGGTGACTCACTCGTATCTTTCAGAGAGAGCTCAAACCTTTGCATACTTAGCAAATGGATTTTTAGGGTTTTTTGATAAAGCAAGTAAACAAAGTACAAGTAAATAAAAGACAGTAGGAATAAATGCAGCAAGTGGCCCAATCCTTTATGCAGCAAAGGACAAGCCGGTTGTATTACTTAAGATAACCAAATGTTCTCGAGGACACATGGGAAGACTGTCAAGTGCTTTCGCTTCATATAGTTGATTAATATTCTCTAGCTTGCTAAGTGTTGTGTGGGTGAACCTATGATAATGTACCTCCCCATCCAAGACTAATACATACTTGTGATTAAAACCCCTTGCAAACATCCATAAGTACAAAAAAAGTAATTAAGGTAGAAACCTATCCACAACTTTAAACTCTAAGACCCTTACGTCCCTTGTGCAATGGTTTCCTAACAGGGGTTCAGGTTTCTGTCACTCCGGCAACCCCTACGATTAGTAGCCAAATACACAATGCATTCCCCTAGGCCCATATAGGTGAAGTGTCATGTAGTCGATGTTCACATGACACCACTAGAAGAAGTACACCACAACTTAAATAACAATCTATTGAATCTTTCTCAACGCAACTCCAGTACTAACAACAAGACTTCTCCCATGTCCTCAAGAACAAAACGAACTACTCACAAGACATCATCTGGAGCTTGATTAGAGATGGAATAATGATGTATAACAATCTGAACATAAACAATAATTCAATGGTTCACTCAATAGCATCAACTACAAAGAGTAATCAACACCGGGAAAGTTTCCCCTATTTACTATGCAAGATTCAACACAATTGTTACAGCAATATGGAGATGGTGATGAGGGTGCTGATGGTGATGATGATGGAGATGATGATGATGACCCCGATGAAGTCCAGCTTGGTGGTGGTGTTGATGGCGACGATCTCCCCTCTCCGGGAAGGAATTCCCCCGGCAGAAATCTGTCTGCCGGAGAGATCTTTCTATCTCGATGTTTTCCGCCCCGCAGACACGGCGGAATCTTTCTGTGGTCGCTCCCCGAGTCTTAGGGTTTCAGGAGGATAATATACGCCAGAGGGGAGAGGCTAGAGTGGGCCAGGGTGGCCACACCACCTCCTGGCGCGGCCTAGGGCTGCCCGCACCATGGGGTGGTGTGGGCCCCCTATGGCCCATCTCCACTCCATCTTCTAGCATCCTTAGTCTTTTGGAAAAATAGGATTTTCCGTATATTTTCCCGGATTTTCTGATCTTCGCGAATTTTTCCTCCAAACAACACATTTTCCATCAGAATCCTGACTGCAGCGGTCCATGCTCCAAAAGTCATCAACCATGCAAAAACTGATGAAATAACATAAGTATCACCTCTCAATATGAAATATATCAATGAATAATAGTGAATTAAGACATAGAATAGTGATGCAAAATGGACGTATCAAGTATCCCATTTTAGGGGAGTGTTACGCTTGGGCATTCCACAATCCTAAAAATTTGTGTACATGAGGAATACCACCTAGTATTGATAGTGCAATATTATGTAGTCTCTATGTGGTATGTTTCTCATGAGAAATTCAAGTTCTATAATGTCCATTAATTATTTATATTTGGATCCTTTTTCCTCGTGTTGAGATTTATGGTTGTATCACATTAAGGGGGATTCATATGCTTAATGCATATTACAAGCCTAGAGAATGTGAAAATTCGAGGTTGTGTTACTGAGAATTGATATTGATAATTATCTAGCTCCTATGTGAGACATTGCTCAAACAAGTAGAAATTTGCTTGAATGCCTTTATTGCTCATCTTTTGGATCTTGTTTGTGAGAGTGTTTCTTGGGATGTGTTTTCTCATATTTGGATCTCTATATCCTCATGGAAACCATTAGCTTCCAAGTTACTCTAATCACTAGTGATTTTGTGACTATTGGAATCTACCAAGAATCTCTTTCGAAGCATCAAGCTTAATTCTTATACTTTTCTATATGCTTCTTAGTGTGAATATGATCTTGGATATCCATGTGAACTACCTCGAGAAGATTATTCCCAATACTTCTTGTCCTTGGACAATTAGTACTAGATTTTGTGGTAGATTTTTTTGATCATATTCACTTTGGCCTTAGTTTATTTTTGTCCTACATTTGGCCAAGAAATTGTTTTCTGTTTCTCCAAGCTTTCCTTGCCTCTTATGGATCTTCTTATTTTATTGGTATGCTCTTGTGTTTTATTCAATGTAGGTAGTAGTGATGATCTCATTTGTGTGCATTTTGCACTCAAAATCAAAATTCTATATAATGTACTACTTATGGGTGAGCTCTCCCATATTATTTAGAACACTCTTATTTATGCTTCTGGTTTTGTTCCATATCATGTTTTATGTGCTTGGAGGTTCGATCTTTTCGTTTTATTATTTGTGCCATCATGAAAAGTGTGGATAGTTTGGTTTATTTGTTGGAACATTGCTCTTTTTGGGAGTTGGTTTTGTCTCATTCCATGTTTCTTGATTTGTTCTTTTAGAATGAGATTAATCCTTGAGCATTTGTATTCATGTCTATCTTTTGCTCTTTGGACGTTGTCTAGTTCATTTGTTGAACTCGTGATCTAGTTCATGTGTTGAATTGGTTCTTTGATACAATTTGGACACCTTTTGTCGTGTCACACTCTTGTGTGTGCCATCTTGGTAAACTTGGTGATTTTGTTCAAATTGTATCTCCTTTTTGGTTCTTGAAAGCCTTGTGCATGCATATTTACTACATGTTTATATTATGGCATGCTTGCTTTCTTTGATCCAATATATAGGGGAAACTCCACCAAATCCCATCGGCTAAGTTGTGCATGAAATTCAATTTCATATCAATATGCACATATTTATGTGGAGTCTCTCCTATGTATTGTAGTTTCACTAACTACTTTGGACCCAATATGTTTGGGGACCATTTTGTACTTAATGTATTTTAGGTACATTGGAGATATATTGGATGCTTGCCTCTCAATTTTCAAGAAGTGGTGCGTGCATGAAAATTGGGGGCAAGCTATAGGATGATAAACTAATTCATATCCTCTACATCCTTCCAATTATATCTTGGTAACAAGTATCTCTTTCTCATGCTCATATATCTTGCTTCCAACCGTTTGTGGGTTACCTTCTAGCATGAATTTTGTATTTGTATTTGTTGTGGCTCTAGCTTTGGTTTTAAGAGAACTCCCTATTGCAAATGTATGTAAGTTGAGATGAGTGCATATAATTGGGGCTATACAAAATCATGCATATGATTCACCAATCCCAAATATGTCAATCTAGCAATTTTATTGCATCCTTTCCTCAACTTCTCTCATGTGCAATAGTGAGATTTTGTTAGTTGATTTTTCCTTTGTGATACTTGTTGCTTCTCTCCATATATTCTAACTATCTCCATTTCCCTTGGTGATAATTGTAATGTATGTGGTGTGTTGAAGCGTATTAATGAACAATAAGATAAAATTGTGCCTTTGGCCATGCTTTCAAGCAAAAATCTTATTGGTATATGTTATGACTTCATTTTCTTTTTATGTGCTCTCTTGTATATCTTCTTTGTGTGTGCTTGTTTCCTTGTGGGCATATGCCTTTGTGATGTTTTCCACTTAGAAACTTATACACATAAGAGAAGATATTTTTTGTTGAGATTTTATTCCATGGAGACCACCTTATTTTTGATGTTTCGGTGGCTTCCAAATTTATTTGCCTATGAGTGCTTGTTCCTTTTGTTTTGCATCTTCGGGAACTCGTATTTGTTCTCTCATGCACCTTGTATTGTTAAATGGTTTGGAGGATTGAGGATTCTATGATTATGCACTTTGTTCCCAAATGCAATTATCATAATTGGTCCATAATCCTTGGGGGGCTCCTCTAATTCATTTAAGAATGCTCATTTGTCTTCTTTCTCATTTGTTGTGTTTTAAATGCTTATGGGGAGTGAGGATTCCTTTTTTGTGCTTTGTGTATTCTAATACAATTATTCTAATGTGTGCACAAATTTTGGGGAGCTTCTCTATTTTTATTTAAAACACTATTTTGCTCGTATCATAATATCTTGTTGTTGCCATTTGGTCTCATTTCTTGTTGTCAATTGGTTTGTCGGATCTTCTGATTGCTTGCACCATTTGTTGATGCTTCGCTCATTTCATTTCTTTGGCAATCTTCGGGTGCTCTATATAGTTCTACTTCCTCCCAAGTATTCATCATTGGATTTGTGCGAATGCACACCTTTGGAGGAATTATCACTATATTGGCCTTCTAGAACTTGTCACCCATTTCGGCAATCGATGCCAATGGGGGAGAAGTTTTAGAGGGTTTAAGGGAAGTTGGTTTATGCTTTGAGTTTGTTCTTAAGCATTTGCCTTTCATGCTCTTGCATCTTTGTTGTGCTTATCATGTGCTTTATATAGAGGAAACTCCACCAATGATAATGATTGGAAATATATGCAATACATGTAATGAAATTCAAGTTCATCACACATGCATAGATTGTGGGGGAGTTTGCTCTATATATTGTGGTGGTACCAATATCACATACTTGTGTAGTATTAGATATTGGTGCTACCATTTTATTCATTCAAATTCCTCTTATATAAACCCTCTCAAAGAGATTGTCATCAATTACCAAAATGGGGGAGATTGAAAGAGCATGTGGGCCCCATGTGTGGTTTTGGTAATTAATGATAATCTTTATAGAATAATGTTTGCATTAAGTTGCACTTGTAGGAATTGTCCATTGGCATTTCTTGGAGCATGCGTTGGCTTCAAAGTAGAAGAAATGAAGAAGAAGAAGAAGCATTGTCCAAGGGCTTTGGGCCTATTGGAATCTTGTAGAAGAAGAAGAATAAAGAAAAAAGATCAAGTGTGTCTCGAAGAAGTAGATGGAGTTACTCATGTGTATCTTCAAGACATCATCCAATTGTAGTTAGAAGAAATGTTGTGCAAGCTCAAGATGCGCCATCTCTAGAAGATCTCATGCTTGAAGCTTGCCATCCTCGGCGATCATGGATCGGTGAAGACAAGGTCAAAGAAGAGGTTTCCCATGGTGTATGGGGGAGCATGTTTCAATTCTTCATCATACGAGCTCAAGGAAGATCAATCAAAAAAGGTGTCTATCTTGAGAAGGACAAGATTGTCTACATCGAACTCATGTGGATTGCTCAAGGCAAAGGTATTATCTTGATAGGTTTTCCCTTTTGGCGGTCTCATGTTGTTGTTGGGAGACCGGGTTTAGGATAGATAACTGTACTATCAAGAGGTGCTCTCGAGTGAGTAACTTGATCATATCCTTCAAAGAGAGCTCAAACATTTTCATACTTGGCATAATCTTTATTGGTTCTTATTTGGTTCTTATCCATGAGAGGATTTAGAGCTTGTGTTAATCTCCATAACAAGCTCAAGTTCATCGAAAACGAATTTCATATGCATTCTCTATTGCGTTTTCGATGTTAGAGGTTTTGCCGGTTTGTCTTTTATAGACAGGTTAAAGCTTTTATCATTAGGTTCTATACTACCTTGCTGGACTATGATGTTTGATGACCCACAAGTATGGGGGGTGTATCGCAGTATTTTCGATAAGTAAGAGTGTCGAACCCAACGAGGAGCAGAAGGTGTTGACGCGTGGCTTGGAGCAGGAATTCTCTATAAATACTTAGCAAACAGATTTTTAGGTTTTCTTGATAATGCAGGTAAATAAAGTACGAGTAAATAAAAGATAATAATAATAAATGCAGAAAGTGGCCCAATCCTTTCTTTAGCAAAGGGCAAGCCGGTTGTATTACTTAAGATGACCAAACGTTCTCGAGGACACACGGGAATATCGTCAAGTGCTTTTGTTTCATATAGTTGATTAATCCTCTTTAGTTTGATAAGTGTTGTGTGGGTGAACCTGTGCTAATGTACTGACCTTCCTAGGACTAATACATACTTGTGATTAAACCCCTTGCAAGCATCCGCAAGTACAAGAAAGTAATTAAGATAAAAACCTAACCACAGCTTTAAACTCTGAGATCCTACATCCCTTGTGCGAAGGTTTCCTAACGGGGGTACATGTTTCTGTCACTCCGGTAACCCCTACGATTAGTAGCCAAATACACAATGCATTCCCCTAGGCCCTTAAAGGTGAAGTGTCATGTAGTCGACGTTCACATGACACCACTAGAAGAATAACAACACAACTTAAATAACAAACCATTGAATCTTTCTCAACACAATTCCACTACTAACAACATGACTTCTCCCATGTCCTCAAGAACTAAACGAACTACTCACAAGACATCATATGGATCAAGATCAGAGATGATATAATGATAAGTAACAATCTGAACATAACAACAATTCAATGGTTCCACTCAATAGCATCAACTACAACAAGTAATCAACACCGTGAAAGTTTCTCCAAAGAACTATGCAAGACTCAACCCAATTATTAAAGCGGTATGGAGTGGTGATGATGGTGCTGGTGGATATGATGATGGATATGATGATGATGATCCCGATGAAGTCCAGCTTGATGGTGGTGTTGATGGCGATGATCTCCCCTCTCTGCGAAGGAATTTCCCTAGCAGATTTCTGCCTGCTAGAGAGCTCTTTCTCTCTTTGTAGTTTTCCGCCCCGCAGAGGCGGCGGAATTTTTCTGTGGTCGCTCCCCCAGGCTTAGGGTTTTGTGGGGATAATATACGCCAAAGGGGAGAGCCAGAAGTGGGCCAGGGTGGCCACACCACCTGGTGGCGCAGCCAAGGGTGGCCCGCGCCAGGGGTGGTGTGGGCCCCCTGTGGCCCAACTCCGCTCCCCCTTCTGGCATCCTTCGTCTTTTGGAAAAATAGGATTTTCCATGTATTTTCTGGAATTTTCTGATCTTCACGAATTTCACCTCCAAACAATGCCTTTTCCATCAGAATCCTGACTTCAGTGGTCTAATATGTCCATTTTGCATCACTATTCTATGTCTTAATTCACTATTATTCATTGATATATTTCATATTGAGAGGTGATACTTATGTTATTCATCTATTTTTGCATGGTTGGTGACTTTTGGAGCATGGACCGCTGCAGTCAGGATTCTGATGGAAAATGGTGCTGTTTGGAGGCAAAATTTGCGAAGATTAGAAAATCCGGGAAAATATACGGAAAATCCTATTTTTCCAGAAGACTAAGGATGCCAGAAGATGGAGTGGAGGTGGGCCACAGGGGGCCCACACCACCCCATGGTGCGGGCAAGCCTAGGTCGCGCCAGGGAGTGGTGTGGCCGCCCTGGCCCACTCCAGCCTCTCCCCTCTAGCGTATATCAACCTCCCGAAACCCTAAGACTCAGGGAGCGACCTCAGAAAGATTCCGCCACCTCTGCGGGGCGGAAAACACCGAGAGAGAAAGATCTCTCCAGCAGACAGATTTCTGCTGGGGGAATTCCTTCTCGGAGAGGGGAGATCGTCACCATCAACACCACCATCAAGCTGGACTTCATCGGGATCATCATCATCATCACCACCATCATCACCATTAGCACCCTCATCACCATCTCCATATTGCTGTAACAATTGTGTTGAATCTTGCATAGTTCATAGGGGAAACTTTCCCGGTGTTGATTACTCTTTGTAGTTGATGCTATTGAGTGAACCATTGAATTATTGTTTATGTTCAGATTGTTATACATCATTATTCCATCTCTGATCATGATCCATATGATGTCTTGTGAGTAGTTCGTTTTGTTCTTGAGGACATGGGAGAAGTCTTGTTGTTAGAAGTGGAGTTGCGTTGAGAAAGATTCAATAGATTGTTATTTAAGTTGTGGTGTACTTCTTCTAGTGGTGTCATGTGAACGTCGACTACATGACACTTCACCTATATGGGCCTAGGGGAATGCATTGTGTATTTGGCTACTAATCGTAGGGGTTGCCGGAGTGACAAAAACCTGAACCCCCATTTGGAAACCATTGCACAAGGGACGTAAGGGTTTGATGTCTACGCACTTCAATTCTTGTAGACAGTTCTTGGGCCTCCAAGTGTAGAGGTTTGTAGAACAGCAACAAGTTTTCCCTTAAGTGGATCACCCAAGGTTTATCGAACTCAGGGAGGAAGTGGTCAAAGGTATTCCCTCTCAAGCAACCCTGCAATCAAGATAAAAGAAGTCTCTTGTGTCCCCAACACACCCAATACACTTGTCAGGTGTATAGGTGCACTAGTTCGGCGAAGATATAGTGAAACACAAGTGGTATGGATAATTATAAGTGGTAACGGTGCTAGAAAATAGCTTGATGGCGTGGAAGAGACTAAAGGCAAACTACAATAAAGATGGAAGCAAGCAAACATGTAACAGATCTAATTACAAATGGTGTATCAATGCTTAGAAACAAGGCCTAGGGATCATACTTTCACTAGTGAACACTCTCATATAAATATCTTATCTTTATGATACTACTCTTAACTACTCTCCGGTTGAACACTCTAATCATTGGTAGGGCTATAACAACACACCTCAAAGTTCATCTTTCCCATCTAGAAAACCCCACACTGTCACCTTGAGCACTAGATGAGTCCAACAAACACCACAATTTCATAAAGACATCCAACTCCAAATATAACTTATAACAAGTATTTGTAATCTGTAGCCTAAGTGCCACCATGGTGTGCACGCCGTCACTTTCACACACATGGGGAGAGGAAAGATCTATTAAAGCACTTGAGTAGTAAGGTAGATCTAATTGATTACAAAGCTCATGATCACAATATTATCCTGCATAGAGAGAGAGAGATGAACACATAGCTACCGGTAGAACCCTTAGCCTCGAGAGAGAACTACTCCCTCCTCATCATGGGAATCAGCAATGGTGATGGATATGACGGTGGAGTCGATGGAGATGGCGATGAAGATGGTGAAGAGGCAGCGGCAGCGCGAAGGACTCCTTCCCCGCCGTCGGTATCACAGGGGAGCACCGCCCCTTAGCACCCTTTCTTCATGGCTTCTTGGGAGCCCTTCCCCATAGAGAGGGGATCTATGGGGAGGCAAAAACGTGGCTTTTGTGGCTGCAAATTTGTGGGTGGAGGTGTTCTGGGTGAATTAGGTTTCCTCCCTTTATATAGCTTCTCAGATTCCCGTCACCCCATCTTGGGCTGCAGTAAATCGGGTCTAAAAGGTCCGTCCGGACTCGGAATCAGTAAATTTTTATGTCCAGAACGTTTGTCGCGAAATTTCCAACAACTTTGTAGTTGAAGAGTTTTTCCGTTTGACGCTGTATTCGACCTGAAACGTGACCATCTTCAAAAATAGTTCTGACACAGATTTCTGCAAAATCCCAATTTGACTCCAACAAGGTTTCCACTTATATTCTTGGTAATTCGTACACATCAAAGTGCAAAACAAGAACATTGTGCTCTTTTGCAACTATTAGTAGGTTAATCCAAATAATCATATGAAAAGTACTCCAAAGTGTGGACAAAACATAAGAAAGTAGATAAAACAAAGCATGGATCATCAAAAATTATAGATACATTTGCAATGTATCAGGGTCTTAGAGTTTAAAGCTGTGGTTAGGTTTCTAATTTAATTACTTTCTTGTACTTACAGATGTTTGCAAGGGGGTTTAATCACAAGTATGTATTTAGTCTTGGATGGGGCGGTACATTAGCACAGGTTCACCCACACAACACTTAGCAAGCTAGAGAAGATTAATCGACTATATGAAGCGAAAGCACTTGACAGTCTTCCCATGTGTCCTCGAGAACGTTTGGTCATCTATAGAAATACAACCGGCTTGTCCTTTGCTGCATAAAGGATTGGGACACTTGCTGCATTCATTCTTACTGTCTTTTATTTACTCGTACTTTGTTTACTTGCTTTATCGAAAACCCCTAAAAATCCGTTTTCTAAGTATTTGCAGAGAATTCCTGATCCATACCACTAGCCAGCACCTTCTGCTCCTCGTTGAGTTCGACACTCTTACTTATCGAAAATACTGCGATACACCCCTTATACTTGTGGGTCATCAAGACTATTTTCTGGCGCCGTTGTCGGGGAGTGAAGCGCTATTGGAGAGTGGAACTGGTAAAGGAAACTTCTACTATGAGTATTGTTTACTTATATTAGTTGCTTTATTTTCGTTATGGATAATTTGCTGAGTTTCTTATTTGGTAATGCTACTACCACTGCTAAGGTAGTAGATAAGCAACCACCTGCTGAGAAGGATGTTTTCAAATTACCTACAAGAATTATTGATCGTGTTATGGATAACTACTATTTCGGAGATGGAACTGTCCATCTCGGTGATCATTTACTCTTTATACACGAATTATGCGGGTTGTTCAACTGTGCATGTATTACTACAGATCAAGTTAAGAAGAAGTTATTCTCATTATCACTGAAAGGAAGAGCTGAGGAATGGTATAAACTGCTGAAGAATGGTCAAGCTCTGGAATGGGAGGAAATAGTGCCTCTGTTTTATTCAAAGTTTTATCCTCCTATTGAGATTCATAAAGATCGGAATCAAATATACAACTTTTGGCCTCTTGATGGAGAGAGTACAACTCAAGCTTGGGGGAGATTGAAGTTACTAATGCTCAAATGTCCCATTCATGAGCTCCCCAATAATATTATTATCAATAACTTTTATGCAAGGCTCCCTCTACATGATAAAGATTTATTGGATGCTTCTTGTGCTGGATCATTCACTCGTATGGAAGAAGAAGTTAAATGGGACCTTCTAGACCGTATTCAAGACAATGCGGAAGCTTGGGAGAATGACAAAGGTAGAAAGTCAGGTATAAATTATGATTATGAATGCATTGAATCTTTTATGGGAACTGATGACTTTCAAAATATTAGTAATCTTTATGGTCTTGATTTGCAAGTTATTACAAATTGTTTTAGAGCTTTTGCTTCCTATATCGAAATTCCAAAAAGGGGATGGAACAAATACCATGCACCTTACAAAGATATTGCTGACTATGCTCCTATTGGAAGTGCTGAGTATTGCATTATTGATCCCATCTTACCCGAACCTTATATCGAGAAGATTCCCTTTCCCGAAAAGGTAAAGGACCATCCTATGATAACTAATGTTATCACCAAAAGTGAAAAAAGAACTGTAAAACCTGATGAACAAATAAACATTGAACCTGTGGTAGCAATTGTGAAAGACCTTGTCACTAAAAGCGTAGAAGACGGGCACATAGTCTTTTGTGAAGATGCTTCTAATATTGTTTCACATCCCAATAGAACTAAAAAGGCTAGTGTTTTTGTGCTTTTTGTTAGAATTGGTGATCATTGCTATTATGGTTTATGTGATGTTGGTGCAAGTTCCAGTGCTATTCCTTATGAGCTTTACAGAGAAATTATGCATGAGATCAGTCCTTGCGAGTTGGAAGAGATTGATGTGGTTATTCACCTTGCTAATAGAGAGACCATATCTCCAATTGGTATTGTGCGAGACGTGGAAGTTCTTTGCGGTAAGATTAAGTACCCCGCTGATTTTTAGTACTTGGTTCAGCTGCTAGTAAAACTTATCCTATCATTTTTGGTAGACCTTTCTTGAGTACTTGTGGGGCTATTATTGATTGCAAGAGGGAGAAAATCTTGACTAAGTTTGATGGGGAATCCTATGAGTTTAATTTTTCGAAATTTGCTAAAGAACCCTGCGAAGAGGAAACCCATAATGTGGATTTTAGGGTTGAACAACTTGCTTCTATTTCTCTTGCTCCTAACAATGCTTTGCAGCAATTTATGGAAGAACATGAAAGTGAAATCTTCATGGAAGAAAGGAATGAGATTGACATGATTCTCCGCGATCAACCTATGATGCTTAAGCACAAATTGCCTGTAGAGGACTTGGGTACCACGATGCCACCTAAAAAGGACCCGGTTTTCGATCTAAAACCTCTCCCCGATGATCTTAAATATGCTTTTATTGATGATAAAAAGATATATCCTGTTATTATTAGCACTAAACTTTTAGGGGAGGAAGAAGAAAGATTATTGGATGTTTTGAAGAAACACCGAGGAGCTATGGGCTATACTCTGGTTGATTTGATAGGGATTTCACCTACTATATGTCAGCATTCTATCAACATAGAACCAGATACGAAGCCCGTAGTGGAGCACCAAAAACGTTTAAATGCTAAGATGAAGGAAGTGGTAAGGAATGAGGTATTGAAACTCCTTGATGCTGGTATTATTTACCCTATTGCTGATAGTGAATGGGTTAGTCTTGTTCATTGTGTTCCTAAAAAGGGAGGTATTGCCGTTGTTCCTAATGATAATGATGAACTTATTCCTCAAAGAATAGTGGTAGGCTATATGATGTGCATCGATTTTAGGAAAGTCAATAAAGTCACTAAGAAAGATCACTACCCGCTTCCTT
Organism: Avena eriantha; assembly: GCA_910589775.1. Lineage (NCBI taxonomy): Eukaryota > Viridiplantae > Streptophyta > Magnoliopsida > Poales > Poaceae > Avena > Avena eriantha. The sequence goes on along the minus strand of OU342743.1, from coordinate 171,581,743 downwards.
TTATTGATCAAATGTTGGAAAGGTTGTCTAAAAAGACCAATTTTTGTTTTCTTGATGGGTATTCTGGTTTCTCTCAAATTGCTGTTAAACAGCAAGATCAAGAAAAAACTACTTTTACTTGCCCTTATGGAACTTATGCCTATAGACGTATGCCTTTTGGTTTATGTAATGCTCCTGCTACTTTCTAAAGGTGCATGTCTGCTATCTTTCATGGCTTTTGTGAGGAAATTGTAGAAGTGTTCATGGATGACTTTTCTGTCTACGGAACTTCTTTTGATAATTGTCTGCACAACCTTGATAAAGTTTTGCAGAGATGTGAAGAAACTAATCTTGTTCTTAATTGGGAGAAATGCCACTTCATGGTTAATGAAGGGATTGTTCTTGGGAATAAAGTTTCTGAAAGAGGCATAGAAGTTGATAGAGCTAAGGTTGAGGCAATTGAGAAGATGCCATGCCCAAGAGACATAAAAGGTATTCGTAGTATCCTTGGTCATGCTGGTTTCTATAGAAGGTTTATTAAAGACTTTTCCAGGATATCAAAACCCCTTACTAATCTTCTTCAAAAAGATGTACCCTTCGTTTTTGATGATGAATGTAAGGAAGCTTTTGAAACTCTTAAGAAGGCTTTAACTACAGCCCCTATTGTTCAACCACCTGATTGGAGTTTACCCTTTGAAATAATGTGTGATGCTAGTGATTTTGCTGTAGGTGCTGTCCTTGGGCAACGTATTGATAAAAAGCTAAACGTTATCCATTATGCTAGTAAGACTCTAGATGCTTCTCAAAGGAATTATGCTACTACTGAAAAGGAATTTCTAGCTGTTGTTTTTGCTTGTGATAAGTTTAGGCCCTATATTGTGGACTCAAAAGTAACCATTCATACTGATCATGGTGCTATTAAATATCTTATGACAAAGAAGGACGCTAAGCCTAGGCTTATTAGATGGGTACTGCTTTTACAAGAGTTTGATCTACACATAGTAGATCGAAAGGGTGCTGAAAATCCTATAGCTGATAATTTATCTCGTCTGGAAAACATCTCTTTTGATCCTATGCCTGTTAATGATAGTTTTCCAAATGAGCAATTAGCCGTAGTAGGGGTGAACTCGCGAGGAAGCCCTTGGTATGCTGATTATGCTAACTTTATTGTCTCCAAGTATTTGCCTCCAACTTTTACAGCTCAGCAAAGAAGAAAGTTCTTTTATGATTTGAGGCATTATTTTTGGGACGACCCACACTTATACAAAGAAGGGGTTGATGGTATTATGCGAAGATGTGTTCCAGAGTATGAACAAAAAGAGATATTGCGTAAATGTCATGGGAGTGCCTATGGAGGACATCATGCAGGAGATAGAACTGCACAAAAGGTATTACAATCAGGTTTCTACTAGCCCACCCTTTTTAAAGATGCAAGAAAATTTGTTTTATCTTGTGATGAATGTCAATGTGTTGGTAATATTTCTAGACGCAATGAAATGCCTATGAACTACTCTCTAGTTATTGAACCGTTTGATTGTTGGGGATTCGACTTTATGGGTCCTTTCCCTCCTTCGAAGGGTTACACTCATATTCTTGTTGCTGTTGATTATGTTACTAAGTGGGTAGAAGCCATTCCTACGAAAAGTGCTGACGGTGAAACCTCTCTAAAAATGCTTAAGGATGTTATCTTTCCTAGGTTTGGAGTGCCTAGGTATCTCATGACTGATGGGGGTTCTCATTTCATTCATGGCGGTTTTAGGAAGACCCTCACTAAGTATGATGTTAATCATAGAATTGCTTCAACTTATCACCCCCAAACTAGCGGGCAAGTAGAGTTATCGAATACAGAAATTAAATCTATCTTGCAAAAGACTGTTAATAGGTCTAGAAAAAACTGGGCTAAGAAGTTGAATGATGCTTTATGGGCTTATAGAACTGCTTAGAAGAATCCTATGGGAATGTCTCCTTATAAAATGGTTTATGGGAAAGCTTGCCACTTACCCTTAGAATTAGAACACAAAGCTTACTGGGAAGTGAAAGTACTAAATAGAGATTGTAAGCTAGCTGGTGAGAAAAGACTTTTTGACTTAAGTTCTTTAGATGAATGGAGGAGTGAAGCCTATGAGAATGCTAGGCCCTTTAAAGAAAAAGTTAAAAGATGGCATGACAAGCGAATACTTAAGAGAGAATTTCATGTTGGTGAGAAAGTTCTATTGTATAGGTCTCGTCTCAGATTTTTTGCAGGTAAGCTACTATCAAAATGGGAAGGACCTTTCATCATTGAAGAAGTATACCGTTCAGGAGCAATAAAAATTTCTTCTCTAAAAGATAATACTACACAAGTAGTGAATGGACAGTGACTCAAACACTATATTGCTAGAGATTCTTACAATGAAGATGTTGATGCCTTTCAAGTTATAACTCCGAAGAAATTCATTGAGGACAAAATTCAGAGATCTGCAGAGTCCGTGTTCAAATAGGTAACAGTTCTGGAAAGAAAAGTTCCGCGAAAATACAATCCAACTATATTTTTGTAGTTTTCAGTCAATAAGGAAAGCTACGAAGCGAAAAAGGGACGGAAACGGAGCCAAGGTGGCCCACACCACCCCATGGCACGGGCCCACCCCTGGCCGCGCCACCAGGTGGTGTGGCCACCCAGGACTCCGTCTCCGACCCGTTTTCGCCCAGTACTTTCCTTTTGATATGAAACTTCGTAATATATACCCCCCGGATCTTCCGAGGTACGTATATCGTGTTTTCGTCGTGTTTTCGTTTTGATCTATTTCTGCCAGGACATACTCTTTGAAGGGTTAGAAGCACAATGGTGTCTGCCAAGGATAAAGGGAAGGAGCCCATGAAGGAAGACCTCCAAGACCCTGGGAAGGAGAAGGAGATCAAGAGTGAAGGTGAAGAGGAGCAAGGCCAATGTCCGCACACCGACACTACCATTGCAAGCATTGGAGTGGTGGCGAACCCTGCCAGGATCAGAAGGACTGCACAGATGCAGACTGGGGGGAAAGCTCCTCGTCACAGTTTGGCTCCAAGGTCACTTCCTCCACACACCAAGAATCCCTTCCATACCTTCATCCATAACCATGCAGGAAAAGAAGACTCCAAGTGGGAAGAATGTAAAAAGAATCACAAGAGCTGGGATCCACAAACTAAAATGATTATGGGCAGCATTGAGCACAACTCGGAGTTGATTCGTACTCTCACCTTCGAGATTGAGGACCTTGGGAAACAGATCAAGGAGCTCATCAAGAGGATACCACCACCACCAAAGGAGTAATTCGTCATCAGGTTTGGCATCCCCTTGGTTTGTTCCAAGCTTGGGGGAGTGACGCGGTATCATATCACTATGTTCTATCTTTTTTACCTTATTAGTAGAGTCATATCATGAATAGAGGAGTTATTATGTAGTATGGTTTGCATTATGGAAGTGTCCCCTCTCTCGTTGGATTTGTATCCCTTGGTGTGAGTTGCCGTTATGGAATATTAATGAGAAGTTCTATCATTCACCCTTTTGCATAGCTTATGTTAGTTTTCAATTCGTGGTTATATGATTGATCTTGTTGTTAGTATTGGTAGCACTTTGGGATCATTGAGTTAATTTAGTTGGTTTTGGCAAACCTGGCTCGGTCAGTAGCAACACATTTTTGAGAGTTGAAAAGAAAAAGATATAAGTACTCTAGAGAAAAATAATTTCATCATCTTTCTTTCTTGATTTGCTCATAAGTCTAGTATTCTCTAGTTAAGATATTTTGTGCTTCCAAGGAAGATTGCATGTTTGTATGTATCACTTTTATGTTTGGTTGTTTCCTTCAACTCTTGTACTTGCTACCCAGCCTTGCTAGCCAAAAACCTGTACTGAGAGGGTATTTTTCTCATGCATCCACCTCCTTTAAACCAAAACCTTTGCCATTTGTGTCCACCATACCTACCTAGTAGCATTATTGCTATTCCAAGTAAATTCTTGTTTTATCTACCTCCCAAATTAAACTTGTTATGCGAAAATTAGTGATTAAAGCTCTCACGAACTTGATGGCACACTTTACTTTCTCGCATTTAATAAACTTGAACCATTGGGTCCTTCTTTGTTGCGTATATGCTTGCGCTTTATGAGTTGAAGTTAGCCGAACCATGTATCATGGGGACCGCTTTCAACACTTCATTGGTACTTGTACCTAGTTGATATCATGTTCTTTTGCTTATGGATCCCGGCGGTGTGAAATAAAAGTGGAACTTGTAAGATCATGGAGTTTATATGTGTGTTAGAGAAACGCCTGGGCCGCTAGCCTAAGCCATGCCTAATCATGGTGGAAACTTGCAGCATAACTATAGTGAGCATTCTATGAAGCATCCTCAATAAAAACCTATGCAAATTGCAAATAAAAAGATCGCTGAGATGCTCACTGTCTGCTTGCCTTGTCATTTTGATTATGGGATAGCTCCTGTGTCATGTGCAAGGGGTACCCCGTTGGCGGTTCTCAATGATACACATGTATTTACAATGACAAGAGCTTGCTCGTGACTGAAGTTGAGTAGCACGAGGATCGGTACTCATAAGTAAGGGGCATGAGATTTCAACTTATAACTTATCAAGCGTATCCTCTTAGTTGTGTCACTTTAACCTTAATCACCTAAAGATGCCTATGATAGGGGCAATGAGAGCTGAAAGCTAGTAAGTATCATAATTTTTGGGAGCTCTTTATGGGACTTGCAATCCCTGCTTCCCTCTGCGAAGGGCCTTTCTTTTACTTTGTAGTTGAGTCAGTAAACCTATTCCCTTCTATCTCAGCAAGTATTTTGAGTTGATGTGATTCATTCATTCATATGATGATTTATTCAATCATGTTTCTTATGTTCCTTGTTTTGCACATTGCTCTTATCTTGATGTTTACTACTTTGAAAGCTTTCATTGAAAAACTAGCTATTTGTGAACTCCAGCAAATTATCAACTATTCTTTGACCAAGAGCTAAGTTTGCCATTACCAATTATGATTCACTTTATGTATCTTTATTGTGTTTCCTTTACTCACTGCAAGTTGAGTTATATAATAGTGAGTTCTATTCTAGTATGATCTATGTATTAGATGAATGTGATGCTTGTTGTCCGTATCCTTTTATCGACTCTTCACTCCATAAACTTGAGGTCATGTTTATTGAGCTCAGTTTCGCTTGGGGACAAGCAAAGTCTAAGCTTGGGGGGAGTTGATACGTCCATTTTGCATCACTATTCTATGTCTTAATTCACTATTATTCATTGATATATTTCGTATTGAGAGGTGATACTTATGTTATTTCATCTATTTTTGCATGGTTGATGACTTTTGGAGCATGGACCGCTGAGTCAAGATTCTGATGGAAAAGGTGTTGTTTGGAGGCAAAATTCGCGAAGATCAGAAAATCCAGGAAAATATACGGAAAATCCTATTTTTCCAGAAGACTAAGGATGCCAGAAGATGGAGTGGAGGTGGGCCACAGGGGGCCCACACCACCCCATGGCGCGGGCAAGCCTAGGCCGCGCCAGGGAGTGGTGTGGCCGCCCTGGCCCACTCCAGACTCTCCCCTCTGGCGTATATCAACCTCCCGAAACCCTAAGACTCAGGGAGCGACCACAGAAAGATTCCGCTGCCTCTGCGGGGCGGAAAACACCGAGAGAGAAAGATCTCTCCGGCAGACAGATTTCTGCCGGGGGAATTCCTTCCCGGAGAGGGGAGATCGTCGCCATCAACACCACCATCAAGCTGGACTTCATCGGGATCATCATCATCATCATCACCACCATCATCACCATCAGCACCCTCATCTCCATCTCCATATTGCTGTAACAATTGTGTTGAATCTTGCATAGTTCATAGGGGAAACTTTCCCGGTGTTGATTACTCTTTGTAGTTGATGCTATTGAGTGAACCATTGAATTATTGTTTATGTTCAGATTGTTATACATCATTATTCAATCTATGATCATGATCCATATGATGTCTTGTGAGTAGTTCGTTTTGTTCTTGAGGACATGGGAGAAGTCTTGTTGTTAGTAGTGGAGTTGCGTTGAGAAAGATTCAATAGATTGTTATTTAAGTTGTGGTGTACTTCTTCTAGTGGTGTCATGTGAACGTCGACTACATGACACTTCACCTATATGGGCCTAGGGGAATGCATTGTGTATTTGTCTACTAATCGTAGGGGTTGCCGGAGTGACAAAAGCCTGAACCCCCATTAGGAAACCATTGCACAAGGGACGTAAGGGTCTTAGAGTTTAAAGCTGTGGTTAGGCTTCTACCTTAATTACTTTCTTGTACTTACGGATGTTTGCAAGGGGGTTTAATCACAAGTATGTATTTAGTCTTGGATGGGGCGGTACATTAGCACAGGTTCACCCACACAACACTTAGCAAGCTAGAGAAGATTAATCGACTATATGAAGCGAAAGCACTTGACAGTCTTCCCATGTGTCCTCGAGAACGTTTGGTCATCTATAGAAATACAACCGGCTTGTCCTTTGCTGCATAAAGGATTGGGCCACTTGCTGCATTCATTCTTAATGTCTTTTATTTACTCGTACTTTCTTTACTTGCTTTATCCAAAACCCCTAAAAATCTGTTTGCTAAGTATTTGCAGAGAATTCCTGATCCATACCACTAGCCAGCACCTTCTGCTCCTCGTTGGGTTCGACACTCTTACTTATAGAAAATACTGCGATACACCCCCTATACTTGTGGGTCATCATGGTCCATCCTCCAAAAGTCATCAACCATGCAAAAATAGATGAAATAACATAAGTATCATCTCTTAATATGAAATATATCAATGAATAATAGTAAATTATGATATAGAATAGTGATGGAAAATGGACGTTGATGACCCACAAGTATAGGGGGGTATCGCAGTATTTTCGATAAGTAAGAGTGTCGAACCCAACGAGGAGCAGAAGGTGCTGGCTAGTGGCATGGATTGGTTTTTTTGATAATGCAAGTAAATAAAGTATGAGTAAATAAAATACAATAATAATAAATGAAGTGTAGCATCCCATCTGTCTAACATCTGTAATGCGACATGGTCGAATAATAAAATGCTACCTTCCTACATATATTTGTTGCATCATAATTATATCATGCTCATGTCACCATGCCACATTGCATTTGAACATCATATAAAACCCCTTTCATCTGGTTCTTCTGTCATATGCATTTGTATCACTTGTATTTGCATCTTGATATATTGTATTTGCTTCTCGATAAATTGTTGATGCCCTAGTTGAGTTGGGGGCATATATTTTCCACTCCACCACCTTTCTTGTCATCACCTTATAAATTCCGCCATCCAAACTACATGTGGGCACTTGCATTTATTTTGTCATTTGTCTAGCTCATATGTAATAGGATGGATCCACTTCTAATTCTTCATGCTCCCATATGTGATCTCTATTGTTTTCACAATATCAATTATGAGGAGACACATGGCCACGTTTGCATGTCATGTGAGTAGAAATGCTTCTATTAAGCTCCCATATGGTTTTAGTTACTATATGCTCATGTATGATGCTATATTTGGCTCCAAGTTGATCTAGTGGAAAAATACACACTATTAAGGCCATTTAGTTTCATGTATGTGCATATGATAATTATTCTCATATGATATGCAAGATTGTGGTTTTGTATGGGGTATAAACTCAAATTGGAATGCATGTATGGGAGATATGGCCACAATATCCTCTATTTGTCTTCACAACTAGTACTTGGTCAATATGGATCATGCATGGCCCCTGTAACATCATCATTCCTCCTCCCTTATTTCTTTCATGTAAGTTTATTTTGATGTTATTTGAATCTTGGTGGAATTAACCCACATGGGCATCTTCCGCACAAGTGATCATCTCTCCCTCCCTCTAGCTATCTGTTATTGTTTCCTAGCTACATCTCCATTCCAGTATTTATGCCCAAAGGGAATCTATGTGGACATCCTCCTCAGACCGTCCTTATCTACCTTTTATCTCATTTGAGGTGTTTCCTGCCTCTCTTTTCAATGTCCTAGCAAAGCAGTCTTCAACACAGTACAATTTTTCTAGAAATCGTCTTTGTGCTATCTCCCTAAATTCTTGTTCCATATGCCTTCTTTTTCTTTTACATATGTTCAAAACTATCAATCTTAGATGTTCCACCGATCCTAGTAATTCTTAATGCCTCCCTGTTTTCAATCTTCTTGGCCGCTCAAATCTGGGTTTTGCTTTTCAAAAATCTGGACAGTTTGGCGTCTGTCCCATATATTTTCCACTCCACCACCTTTCTTGTCATCACCTTATAAATTCCGCCATCCAAACTACATGTGGGCACTTGCATTTATTTTGTCATTTGTCTAGCTCATATGTAATAGGATGGATCCACTTCTAATTCTTCATGCTCCCATATGTGATCTCTATTGTTTTCACAATATCAATTATGAGGAGACACATGGCCACGTTTGCATGTCATGTGAGTAGAAATGCTTCTATTAAGCTCCCATATGGTTTTAGTTACTATATGCTCATGTATGATGCTATATTTGGCTCCAAGTTGATCTAGTGGAAAAATACACACTATTAAGGCCATTTAGTTTCATGTATGTGCATATGATAATTATTCTCATATGATATGCAAGATTGTGGTTTTGTATGGGGTATAAACTCAAATTGGAATGCATGTATGGGAGATATGGCCACAATATCCTCTATTTGTCTTCACAACTAGTACTTGGTCAATATGGATCATGCATGGCCCCTGTAACATCATCATTCCTCCTCCCTTATTTCTTTCATGTAAGTTTATTTTGATGTTATTTGAATCTTGGTGGAATTAACCCACATGGGCATCTTCCGCACAAGTGATCATCTCTCCCTCCCTCTAGCTATCTGTTATTGTTTCCTAGCTACATCTCCATTCCAGTATTTATGCCCAAAGGGAATCTATGTGGACATCCTCCTCAGACCGTCCTTATCTACCTTTTATCTCATTTGAGGTGTTTCCTGCCTCTCTTTTCAATGTCCTAGCAAAGCAGTCTTCAACACAGTACAATTTTTCTAGAAATCGTCTTTATGCTATCTCCCTAAATTCTTGTTCCATATGCCTTCTTTTTCTTTTACATATGTTCAAAACTATCAATCTTAGATGTTCCACCGATCCTAGTAATTCTTAATGCCTCCCTGTTTTCAATCTTCTTGGCCGCTCAAATCTGGGTTTTGCTTTTCAAAAATCTGGACAGTTTGGCGTCTGTCCTTCTTTTCTTTCGAGCAAACAGCAACAGCAATCTTTAGCTTCAGGTTCAGAGAGCAGCATCGATCAACAACTTGGGCCGCAGCCAGCGACCAAACCAGGTCCAGCCTTCTCCATCTCGGCCCAAATCCCTGCGACACCGCGCCGTTACTGTTTGCCTTCCTCTCCCTCTCTCTCGGCCTCTGACGGAGGAGCACGTAGGCGTCCACCCGCCGTTGTTCTCGTCACCCTCCACCACCACCGAGCCATGCCTCCTTCTTATCCCCCGGGGCGGCCTCTGAACCCTATCCCATCCCCTCTTCCACCCTCGTGCCGCCACCTCTTTACTCCGTGTCTCCCAGCGAGCACCGAGAGGAGCCGCCGGAGCATCATCGTCGTGTCATCGCCATGGCCTTCGTCGAGTCCACCTGAGAGCGGGGACCACGTCGCATGCTTTGGCTGTCCTCCAGAGAGAAGAAGAGGGACCGCAGCTCCCTGGAACCACCTCCCCGCAGTCACCTCTGTCCATGTCAAAGAGGACCTCGCCGCCGGCTACTTCCTGGACTTCTTCCCGGAGCTTCTGGCCACCACTGGCACCGCTTCTAGTGGGAATTGATCGCGGTGAGTACCCTCTCTCCTTTCCCCTCCCTCTGGCATCCTCTCAGTCGACCGGAAGCTCGTTCCGCCGCCGGTTTCTTTTTTCTCTTTTCCCAGCCAAGCCGCTCGCCGCGCAGACAACAGCAGCCTCGCGCATAGAAAAAACAGCAGCGTCTGTAGCCCGTGCCTGCCCCTGTTCGTCGCGTCGGTGTCGTCTTTGTGTCGCTCTTCTTCGAGCGATGCGTGAACGAAAGATCTAGTCGGATGTCCCCTCTTCAAAATGAGCTTTATCACCCCCAAAACCATCTAGTAAATCGATCTAGATCATCTTGCGAAAGGGGTGGAAAACGTCGTTTTATCTGTATCTCATCGTCAGTCGCGATTGAGGTTTCGGTTGTGTTCGTCGTAAGATCCCAGCCGTTGCAGTCCTCCTCCGATGAAACTGCTTTAACGGATATAGTAGCCCAACCTTCCCTCTTTCCAAAGAGCCCGAGCTCGCTCAAAATGGTGGCATGTGGATCTCGTAACCTTCCTCGAAAATCAAATGAATCTCACTATTGTTCCTAACAAAACTACGTGTAGTTCGTCAGTCTGCAACCCAGATTTTGGCCTTTCTTCCGGACAACCGTGTCGTCGCCTCACTCCGTGGTTTGCAGAGCCGAGACTATCAATGCGTAGCCCTGGTCTCCCTCTTCTATTTGAGTGGTTGCACTTCCTTTTTGATGCTCTGTGCTGCCCGGAATCCTTCCGCAACCTAGCTCCTTTGCGAGCGCGCAGACGTTGGCCTGTTAGAATTCAGGTGCAGTGCGCTTCTTTAGTTTTGTCAGTCCCATGCTGTTTTGCCTTTTTGCAGAACCCCCCACCCCCCCCCCCCCCGGAGTTGGTCGTGCACACGCAGGTCCCTCCCCCGGCCAGCTGTCACACCCCCGTTGGCCACGCGCTAGGTGGCCTTGCACTCTCTGTCCCACCGTCAGTGACTGTGGGTGTTGTACCCCCCGAGTGAGAAAAGTCCCCCCCCCCCCCCCCGCGGCCGATGTGTCAGCTGGCACTGACTCAGCGCCTGGCCCACACGTCTGTGTCTGCGGCTAGCTATGTCTCTGTACAGAAAGTCCCAGCACCTTTTCTGTTAATAAAATAAATCCAGAAAAATTGCTATTATGTTTTAATATCCATAAATTAATAACTTTATTTTTGTAATTCCAAATAATACAAATAATATATGTTTTTGAATCAAAAAAATATGAGGATTTCAAATATGCCTTCCAAAATAATGTTTGACTAATATAAATTTTCGAGATGATTAAATTTGCAATAAATGCCTTTATCTTACTAAATTAATAACTTTAATTCTGTAATTCCAAATTTGATAAATAATATGTCTAAATCGATCAGCGCGACGAGCCCATTCTGTTTATGCATTCTATGACATGAATTGAAGCATGCATCATATAAATATTAAATAAGCAGAACTGTTTATGGTAATAAAACTTGGCCAAATAATTAATAAAATGATTTATTCTTGTCTCCACACCTCACCCTTGCCATGTTAAATTATTGCCATGTAAATTGTGCATCATTCATCATGGCATGCTTGGTTGCTTGTCGCATTTTATTTATTTGCTTGTGCACTTTATTTATGTTGGCCCTTGTTTGTTTGGTTCTTCTTTCGAATAGATGCCGAGTAGGGAAATTATCAGGAATCCTAGGAGTACTACCGAGATCCATCGCTCGCTTCAACTGAGCTACCAGGCAAGCACTACCACATGCTTGCATACATATAGTACCTATTGCCTTTATCTTATTCTTGCATCATTGAGTCGCGATTGCATTAAACTGAATCCCATGTATTGCATAGCCCTTACTTTTAAACCCCACCGAAGCTTGTTCCTCCATCCTATGAGCCATTACTACAGGAGTTGCTTGAGCCATGCGAGTCGTAGAATTGCATGTGTAGGGTTTGTGAGTGTCTGATGGATAACGAGGTACCTAAACAACTTAACCTGAGTAGTAATGGGATAACTAATGAAAGAGGCACTAGTGGGCAATATCTGTTACTTGGTTTTTATGTCCACTTGTGTCCCGTAGGACCCCGAGTACTTGATACATGTTCCTTGACTATTCGCACTATCCACATACGGGAGATTCTATGAATCCCCCTTTGCCTGAGCTTGATTTGCATTTTATTTCTTGGAGCCACAAAGTAGTTTGGGGCTTTATTACTATCCTCTACCTATGCCATGCTTTACTGTTTTATTTACGATTGTGCGTGGAGCACCTGTACTGTTTTGGACCGTGACACGTTTTCGCTGTATCGACAAGCCCAGTCACACTTTCGGGTTCCCAGTCGTTTACTACCGTCCACACAAACCCTGGGTCTGTCTCGGAGCCGGCCAACTTCGTCGCGGGTAGCTTAGTGGGGTGGCCCCCTGAAATATTTTATGAATCCTGTGATTGCTTTGTCGTGAAGGCCTCGTTGGGTTTTGTTTTGGTTTTTCCGAGGTTGATCGTGTGTGTGTTGCTATTTGTGCACCCCTATAGGGTAAATCTTTCTGAAAGCCGTGTCCGTAGTTATGGACGACCTGGAGCACAGTTTCTCGACCATAGACAAGCATAACTAAGATACCATGTTTCATTTGACTAAATATCTGACTAGTAAGTAGTGCAATACTCATGGAATGGTTAATAAAACTGCCAACGGATGGGTTGTTCGTCCGCCTACTCGTTGGTAAGCGAGAGGGGGGATGGATCTGTTACTTTATACTGTTATAACTGTTGTTTCTAATTAACGGACATCCGTCTATCATTGGTTAGGCGGATGGTTAGCGAGTATCTATAGACTTGTTAGTTATTATCTTTTGCTGCAATTGCGTCACCCCAGGTATATGTCCCCTTTAGAGGCATAAAGACTTGCTGAGTACCCCTAGGGTCTCACACGATAAATTGTTTGATTCAGATGAACAGGTGTATTCGCAAGATGGATACTGGATGGAGGAAACATATGATGTTGGCAACAATCACTCAGTGTATAGATTCCGGGGATGGGGATCCGTGAGATCTGTGGGCGGGACGTGCTTATTTATGTGGTATCTTATGCCGATTTGCTTCTTATCCATACTCGGATCTTGTTTCCCGCTTCCGCTTAATACTCTGTTGATTGATGTATGAGGAGCTATCCTAAACTATTATCTCTATCTAGGATATTTGGATCTTGCTATATGGCGTTGCAATATTTCTATTTCTTTTAGATGGTATGGCTCTGAGGACTGTTGTAAGGTAGCTTGCATACATACTCACTTGTGTATGTATTTGATCTCTTCGCATGTCGCCTACGCCGCTCGCTCTTGTCCCGATGTTCTTGGAAGTGGATTGGGCGGTCGACGGGCCTACACGTGGGTGGCCCTGGCCCCTCGCTGAAAATCCCTTATCCAGTTTTGGTTCATCCAGGTTTGAACTTAGAGCGTAGGGTATGAGGTTGTTACAATTGGTATCAGAGCCATTCCGCCCTTCAGGGTCTCAGCCAAAATGGTCGTTGTCAGTCTAGCAAATATTTGGTAGCTATGTATACTAGGGAAAAACAAAACGCGAGAGTAGGACTGCTTCCATTTTTCTTCTTACCCACCCACCCACCTTTTTCTGGTAAGGAAGTGTAACGTTTTCAATCCTCTTCTAAAAATTCAAACTAGGATTCACGTGTTCTGGGTTCCGTAGTACCATAGGTTGTGTGAGTGTGTGTGTGTGGGGGGGGGTAATTCTTTGTCTATCTGTTGCATCCAAATTGTTGTCGCTATCTGCCTTTTGGTTATCAACTATTGGTACATTCCATACCGACAGGCTTTTGTAAACCGACGCGATCTGTCTTACTCCTTGTTATCCGACGCTATCTTGTTAGGGGTGTTTGTTCTCCGTAGTTGCTAATCTTTAGGTTCATCTTAAGAAGGAAGAGAGTCGGAATATGTGTTTTACTTATTCATGTGCGGAGTAATGCTTTGAGTGCGGGATGGAGTCGCGACCATACCACTACTTTTATCATTCGCTCTTGTATATTGAATTGGTAGAGTTACTAATCTTGATTCGTTAAGTGGTTTTGCGCATATAGTGGTATTTTAATGCCGAAATTTGCGGAATTTTTTTCTTTGATAGCTATGTGTACCACACTCCTTGTTCATTCGTGTGCGATATGCTTACTATCTTCTAGGTGCTTTGAACTTTGTTGATATTTTAATATCATCTTAGTAATTTGTATCCTTTAATCTTGGTTAATTCCATTTTGGTACTACTTTGGATTATTATTATTCTCCATTATGGCACTGACTTGAGTTTTATATCAATCACAAGATGGCACCACCACGCCGTACTGAGGATGGCATACCACCTGAATCGGGAGCTGCGTTGGCAAGTATTGCTAATGCCTTGGGCACAATGCAACAGAACCAGCAACGCTTTGAAGAAAGTGTGAGGAGGAATGAGTTTGCCCCGCTACCTCCACCTCCCAAGCGAGGAGACATCAGGGACTTTCTGAAGTTTAACCCGCGCCACTTTGAGGTGTCTGATCAGCCACTGGATGCTGATGATTGGCTTCGTGAGATGTCAAGGTTGCTGATGACTGCTGATGTTCCTAAACAAGAATGGGTAAAATGCGCGACTCACCTTCTGAAAGGAGACGCAACTCTATGGTGGGAGAATTACCTGAAGGCAAACCACTCTGGTTTTCAGCCTACTTGGGAGCAGTTCGCTGGGGCTTTCAAAGAGCAATACCTGTCAGAAATTGTCACGGAGAGAATGAAGGAGGTGTTTCTCAACCTCAAGCAGGGCAATGACAATGTCGAAACCTATATCAGAAACTTCATGAACCTTTCTCGGTATGGTGGTGATGAGATATCTGATGACAAGAAGAAACAAAAGAGGTTCAGGTATGGGCTCAATGCATCTATCAAATATGCAATCACTCACGCAAGGCCGAGGTCTTTTCTGGAACTCCAACATACAGCTCTACAGGAAGAAGCCAATAGGCAAGTGTTCGAGGAGTCCAAGAAACATAGTCGTGACGCAGCAAGCTCTTCAGCTATGACAGCTCCTTCTAAGCGTCGCGTGTGGGTTCCTAATACCGCACCGCCACTCCCGGCTCCACCAAGACCTCCAAGGTACGCAGCAAGGCCACCAAACTCCTTCAACGCTGCTCCTAGGTGCTACAACCACAACTACCCTAGAGCGCCTGGCGGAGTCCCTGGCTACGCTACTCCACGTCCACCTGGTACTTGTTACACTTGTGGGAACACGGGGCATCAACACTGGAGTTGTCCCATGAACAACAAGGCTCTTCCTCCACCACCTCCAAGACCTGCAGCAAGTTCTTCTATGGTTCGTGCACCTCCACCTCGGGCTCTCAACATCAACACCAAGCCCGAGTCGACTGTTGCTCGTGCCAACTGTGTCAACGTCGCTCAAGCTGAACATGCAACTGGAGTTGTGATGGGTACGCTCCCCGTTAACTCAGTCCCTACACGAGTTTTGTTTGATTCTGGTGCATCGCATTCTTTTGTTTCTCACAAGTTTGCACATGAGCATGATCTAGCTATGGGTCCTCTATTGCATCGTCTCATGGTACAATCTCCTGGATCAAACATGAGGGCTTCTCATATCAGCCATGGCAATCAAATTGAGATTGGTGGCTCTTCGTTCCTGGCTTCCTTAATCATTCTGGGCAATTCTGACATTGATGTTATCTTGGGCATGGATTGGTTAACAGCAAATGCAGCTGTGATTGATTGTGCTAAACGCTCGGTTTCTCTGAAAATTCCTGAAGGCCACATAGTCTATTCTCCAAAGCAAACTCCTTCTATTCAGCTCTACTCTTTGGGTGTCCAAGACATTGATGTTATGGAAGCCTTGCAAAATGTTCCGGTGGTCCGTGAGTTCCCAGATGTTTTCCCAAAGAGTTACCAGGTATGCCTCCTGACCGAGAGGTCAAGTTTGTGATTGAGCTTGAACTGGGTACCGCTCCTATCTCCAAGCGGCCTTATAAAATGGGTCCTGCTGAGTTGGCTGAACTCAAACGTCAGCTTGATGAACAAGAGAAGGTGGGTTTCATTCAGCATAGCACTTCCTCTTGGGGCAGCCCAACAATCTTTGTGAAGAAGCGAGACCGGACTGATAGACTTTGTGTTGACTATCGGGCTCTCAATGCTAAAACCATCAAGAATAAATATCCCCTTCCGCGGATTAATGATCTCTTCGATCAGCTAGCTGGAGCTGTGGTATTCTCTAAGCTTGACTTGAGAAGTGGATATCATCAAATCAAGGTTCGCAAGGAAGATGTTCCCAAAACAGCTTTCACCACCCGCTATGGCCTGTACGAGTACACGGTCATGTCCTTCGGTCTCACCAACGCACCTGCCACCTTCTCGAGACTTATGAACTCGGTTTTCATGGAGTATCTTGATAAGTTCGTCGTGGTCTATCTGGATGGCATTCTAGTCTATTCTAAGTCAAAGGAAGAACATGAAGAACACCTTCGATGTGTCCTAAACAAGCTTCGTGAGAACCACATGTATGCAAAGTTCTCCAAGTGTGAATTTTGGCTTCCCGAAGTCACCTATCTTGGTCACGCCATCTCTGCTAAGGGCATTGCCATGAACCCAGAAACTGTTTGGACAATTGTTGAGTGGCTTCCACCCAAAAATTTCAAAGAAGTCCGGAGTTTCCTTGGTTTAGTTATTGTTGTCGCTTCGTTCAGAACTTCTTGAAGATTGCGAAGCCTCTTACCGATCTCCTCAAGAAAGGCAAGAAATACCTTTGGTCTCCTATATGTCAAGCTAGCTTTGAGACACTCAAAGAGAAGCTCACTTCCACACCATTATTGATTCCTCCAGATACATCAAAGCCTTTCCAGATCTTTTGTGACGCCTCATTGCAAGGATTGGGTGCGGTCCTCATGCAATAAAAGCAAGTCGTTGCTTATTCTTCCCGTTAGTTGAAAACTCATGAGCTCAACTATCCAACACATGATCTTGAACTTGCAGCGGTTGTCTTCGCTCTAAAAGTATGGAGGCACTACTTGCTTGGAAACTGTTGTGAGATCTTTTCTGACCACAAAAGCCTGAAGTATATCTTCACTCAGCTGGACCTCAACCTTCGCCAAAGGAGATGGATTGAAACCATCAACGACTTTGATCTTTCGATCAACTACACTCCGGGCAAAGCAAATGTGATGGTCGATGCCCTGTGTCGTAAGGCATATGTGAATAACCTCATGGTGGAAGAACAACAACCTCTCTTGTGCGAGGAATTCCGTCGACTCAACCTCGAGCTTGTACCTCAGGGTTATCTTCATAACTTGATAGCTACCCCTCTCTTGGAAGAAAATTTTTGCTCCATTCAACTTGGTGATCCTTACACTAAAAACATCATCTCCAAGATTCAGCTTCCGAAGTATGAACCTTTCCACCTTGATGACCAAAGCACTCTATTATTTAAGCACCGGATGTTTGTTCCGAAGTATCCGGGTTTGAGAGAGCAAGTTCTTAAAGAAGCTCATGATTCTGTTCTTTCTATCCACCCTGGCAGCACTAAGATGTACATGGACCTGAAAACACAATATTGGTGGCCTGGATTGAAACGATATTGTGCCAAGTATGTCTCGGAGTGTGATGTCTGCCGCAGAGTAAAAGCTGTCCATCAGAAACCTTCCGGTCTTCTACAGCCATTGAAGCCTCCGGAATGGAAATGGGAGAAAGTAGAGATGGACTTCATAACTGGGTTCCAAGGTCGCAGAAAGGCAACAATGCAATCTTTGTTGTCATCGACAGGCTTTCTAAAGTGGCTCACTTCTTTCCAGTCAAGGAAACAATTTCTGGTAGTCAGCTGGCCGAGCTCTATATCAACAAAATTGTCTCTTTGTATGGGGTTCCTCTCGTAATTAGCTCAGACCGTGGGAGTATCTTTACCTCCAAGTACTGGGAGAGTTTCCAACAAGGCTTGGGAACAAAGTTGAACTTCAGCACAGCTTACCACTCTCAGTCACAAGGGCAAGTGGAAAGGATCAATCAGATTCTGGAAGATATGCTCCGTGCTTGCGTCATCTCTTTCGGCATGAAGTGGGAAGAATGCCTTCCTTATGTTGAATTCTCTTACAACAACAGCTATCAGAAGAGTCTCCAGATGGCACCCTTTGAGGTCCTCTATGGTCGCAAATGCCGAACTCCGATTGGTTGGTCAGGGGCAGGTGAAAGAAAATTCCTTGGCCCCGACATTGTCACTCAAGCAGAAGAGAAGGTTCTTATCATTCTTGAGAACCTGAAGGTTTCTCAAAGTCGCCAGAAGAGTAACTACGACAGAAAGCACACGAACACAGAGTATGTCCCTGGTGATCTCGTTTACCTTCGTGTCACTCCCATGAGAGGCACACACCGGTTTGGTATCAAAGGGAAGCTGGCTTCTAGATACATCGGTCCTTTCAAAGTTCGTGGAAGAAGAGGATAAGTCGCTTATGCTCTTGAGCTCCCTGAAAAACTCAAGGTCCATGATGTTTTCCATATCTCTCAACTCAAGAAGTGCTTCAAGGATCCCGGCAGGACCGTGGACCATGAGCTCATCAATCTCCAAGAAGATCTGTCTTATCAAGAACACCCCACAAAAATCCTAGAAGTCGTAGAAAGAAAGACTCGCAACAAGTCTATCAAGTTCTGCAAGGTGCAGTGGTCGCACCATTCCATTGATGAAGCCACTTGGGAACACGAGGATGAGCTCCGTGCCAAGTATCCTACCCTCTTCGTGTCTTCTTCTTCCTAGAATCTCAGGGTGAGATTCCTGTTTAGTGGGGGAGAGTTGTAGCATCCCATCTGTCTAACATCTGTAATGCTACATGGTCGAATAATAAAATGCTACCTTCCTAAATATAGTTGTTGCATCATAATTATATCATGCTCATGTCACCATGCCACATTGCATTTGAGCATCATATAAAACCCCTTTCATCTGGTTTTTCTGTCATATGCATTTGTATCACTTGTATTTGCATCTTGATATATTGTATTTGCTTCTCGATAAATTGTTGATGCCCAAGTTGAGTTGGGGGCATATCTTTTCCACTCCACCACCTTTCTTGTCATCACCTTATAAATTCCTCCATCCAAACTACATGTGGGCACTTGCATTTATTTTGGCATTTGTCTAGCTCATATGTAATATGATGGATCCACTTCTAATTCTACATGCTCCCATATGTGATCTCTATTGTTTTCACAATATCAATTATGAGGAGACTGATGACCCACAAGTATAGGGGGTGTATCGTAGTATTTTCGATAAGTAAGAGTGTCGAACCCAACGAGGAGCAGAAGGTGCTGGCTAGTGGTATGGATCAGGAATTGTCTGCAAATACTTAGCAAATAGATTTTTAGGGGTTTTCGATAAAGCAAGTAAACAAAGTACGAGTAAATAAAAGATAGTAGGAATAAATGCAGCAAGTGGCCCAATCCTTTATGCAGCAAAGGACAAGCCGGTTGTATTTCTATAGATGACCAAACGTTCTCGAGGACACATGGGAAGACTGTCAAGTGCTTTCGCTTCTTATAGTCGATTAATCTTCTCTAGCTTGCTAAGTGTTGTGTGGGTGAACCTATGCTAATGTACCATCCCATCCAAGACTTAATACATACTTGTGATTAAACCCCCTTGCAAACATCCGTAAGTACAAGAAAGTAATTAAGGTAGAAACCTAACCACAGCTTTAAACTCTAAGACCCTTACGTCCCTTGTGCAATGGTTTCCTAGCAGGGGTTCAGGTTTCTGTCACTCCGGCAATCCCTACGATTAGTAGCCAAATACACAATGCATTCCCCTAGGCCCATATAGGTGAAGTGTCATGTAGTCGACATTCACATGACACCACTAGAAGAAGTACACCACAACTTAAATAACAATCTATTGAATCTTTCTCAACGCAACTCCACTACTAACAACAAGACTTCTCCCATGTACTCAAGAACAAAACAAACTACTCACAAGACATCATATGGATCATGATCAGAGACGGAATAATGATGTATAACAATCTGAACATAAACAATAATTCAATGGTTCACTCAATAGCATCAACGACAAAGAGTAATCAACACCGGGAAAGTTTCCCCTATGAACTATGCAAGATTCAACGCAATTGTTACAGCAATATGGAGATGGTGATGAGGGTGCTGATGGTAATGATGGTGGTGGTGATGATGATAATGATCCCGATGAAGTCCAGCTTGATGGTGGTGTTGATGGCGGCGATCTTTCCTCTCCGGGAAGGAATTCCCCCGGTAGAAATCTGTTTGCTGAAGAGATCTTTCTCTCTCGGTGTTTTCCGCCCCACAGAGGCAGCATAATCTTTCTGTGGTCGCTCCTCGAGTCTTAGGGTTTCAGGAGGAAGATATACGCTAGAGGGGAGAGGCTGGAGTGGGCCAGGGTGGCCACACCACCTCCAGGCGCGACCTAGGCCTGCCCGCGCCATGGGGTGGTGTGGGCCCCCTATGGCCCACCTCCACTCCATCTTCCGGCATCTTGAGTCTTCTGGAAAAATAGAATTTTCCGTATATTTTCCCGGATTTTATGATCTTCGCGAATTTTGCCTCCAAACAGCACTTTTCCATCAGAATCCTGACTGCAGCCGTCCATGCTCCAAAAGTCACGAACCATGCAAAAATAGATGAAATAACATAAGTATCACCTCTCAATACGAAATATATCAATGAATAATAGTGAATTAAGACATAGAATAGTGATGCAAAATGGACGTATCAACCCCCCCCCCCAAGCTTAGACTTCGCTTGTCCCCAAGCGAAACTGAGCTCAATAAACATGACCTCAAGTGTATGGAGTGAAGAGTCGATAAAAGAATACGGACAAGGAGCATCACATTCATCAAATACATAGATCATAATAGAAAACAACTCACTATTATACAACTCAACTTGCAATGAGTAAAGGAAACACAATAAAGATACATAAAGTGAATCATAATTGGTAATGGCAAACTTAGCTCTTGGTCGAAGAATAGTTGATAATTTGCTGGAGTTCACAAATAGCTGGTTTTCCAAAGAAATCTTTCAAAGTAGTAAACATCAAGATAAGGGCAATGTGCAAAACAAGGAACATAAGAAACATGAATGCATAAATCATCGTATGAATGAATGAAACACATCAACTCAAAATACTTGCTAAGATAGAAGGGAATAGGTTTACTGACTCAACTACAAAGTAAAAGAAAGGGCCCTTCAAAGAGGGAAGCAGGGATTACAAGTCTCATAAAGAGCTCCCAAAAATTATGATACTTACTAGCTTTTAGCTCTCATTGCCCCTATCATAGGCATTTTTTGGTGATTAAGGTTAAAGTGACACAACTAAGAGGATATGCTTGACAAGTTATAAGTTGAAATCTCATGCCCCTTACTTATGAGTACCGATCCTCATGCTACTCAACTTCAGTCACGAGCAAGCTCTTGTCATTGTAAATACATGCGTATCATTGCGAATCGCCAACAGGGTACCCCTTGCACATGACACAGGAGCTATCCCATCATCAAAATGACAAGGCAAGCAGACAGTGAGCATCTCAGCGATCTTTTTATTTGCTATTTGCATAGGTTTTTATTGAGGATGCTTCATAGAATGCTCACTATAGTTATGCTGCAAGTTTCCACCATGATTAGGCATGGCTTAGGCTAGTGGCCCAGGCGTTTCTCTAACACACATATAAACTCCATGATCTTACAAGTTCCACTTTTATTTCACACCGCCGGGATCCATAAGCAAAAGAACATGATATCAACTAGGTACAAGTACCAATGAAGTGTTGAAAGCGGTCCCCATGATACATGGTTCTGCTAACTTCAACTCATAAAGCGCAAGCATATACGCAACAAAGAAGGACCCAATGGTTCAAGTTTATTAGAGGCAATAAAGTAAAGTGTGCCATCAAGTTCGTGAGAGCTTTAATCACTAATTTTCACATAACAAGTTTAATTTGGGAGGTAGATAAAACAAGAATTTACTTGGAATAGCAATAATGCTACTAGGTAGGTATGGTGGACACAAATGGCAAAGGTTTTGGTTTAAAGGATATGGATGCATGAGAAGAATACCCTCTCAGTACAGGTTTTTGGCTAGCAAGGCAGGGTAGCAAGTATAAGAGTTGAAGGAAACAAACAAACAAACATACAAATGGTAAAGACAAACATGCAATCTTCCTTGGAAGCACAAAAGATCTTAACTAGAGAATACTAGACTTATGAGCAAATCAAGAAAGAAAGATGATGAAATTATTTTTCTCTAGAGTACTTCTATCTTTTTCTTTTCAACTCTCAAAAAGGTGTTGCTACTGACCGAGCCAGGTTTGCCAAAACCAACTAAATTAACTCAATGATCCCAAAGTGCTACCAATACTAACAACAAGATCAATCATATAACCACGAATTGAAAACTAACATAAGCTATGCAAAAGAGTGAATGATATAATTTCTCATTAATATTCCATAACGGAAACTCACACCAAGGGATACATATCTAACGAGAGAGGGGACACTTCCATAATGCAAACCATACTACAAAATAACTCCTCTATTCATGATATGACTCTACTAACAAGGTAAAAAGATAGAAGATAGTGATATGATACCGCGGCACTCCCCCAAGCTTGGAACAAACCAAGGGGATGCCAAACCTGATGACGAATTACTCCTTCAGTGGTGGTGGTATCCTCTTGATGAGCTCCTTGATCAGTTTCCCAAGGTCCTCAATCTCGAAGGTGAGAGTGCGAATCAATTCCGAGTTATGCTCAATACGACCCATAATCATTTCAGCTTGTGGATCCCAGCTCTTGTGATTCTTCTTCCATTCTTCCCACTTGGAGTCTTCTTTTCCTGCATGGTTATGAGCAAAGGTATGGAAGGTACTCTTGGTGTTCGGAGAAGGTGTCCTTGGTGCTAAACAGTGACGAGGAGCTTTCCCCCGAGTCTGCATCCGTGCAGTCCTTCTGATCCTGGCAGGGTTCGCCACCACTCCAATGCTTGCAATGGTAGTGCCGGTGTGTTTTGCCTCCTCTTCACTTTCACTCTTGATCTCTTTCTCCTTCCCGGTGTCTTGGAGGTCTTCCTCCATAGGTTCCTTCCCTTTGTCCTTGGCGGACACCATTGTGCTTCTAAACCTTCAAAGAGTATGTCCTGACAGAAACAGATCGAAACAAAAACACGACGAAAACACGATATACGTTCCTCGGGAGGTCTAGGGGGTTTATATATTACGAAGTTTCATATCAAAAGGAAGGTACTGGGAGAAAATGGGTCGGAGACGGAGTCCTGGGCGGCCTCACCACCTGGTGGCGTGGCCAGGGGTGGGCCCGCACCATGGGGTGGTGTGGGCCATCCTGGCTCTGGTTCCGTCCCTTTTTCGCTTCATATCTTTCCTTATTGACTGGAAACTTCAAATATATAGTTGGATTGTATTTTCGCGGAACTTTTCTTACCAGAACTGTTACCTAGTTGGAAACGGACTCTGCAGGTCTCTGAATTTGGTATTGAGTGGATCCTTCCGGAGTCATCACTTGAATATCATCGATATCTTCATCTTCATATACTTATTACTCGAGTCATAAAACCTTTCTCTTCCTTATTACACCATTGTCTCCACTTTTTGGAAATTTCTTTCACACAAAACTTCACACAGTTCTCATTAGCAACATTAGTATAAGTGAAGTGATAAAACCTTTTTGAGTCCAACTTCAACTGAAAACCATCAAAACATAAACTACTGTAGCAACTCCTTCCGAAAACCCAAAAAGAATTCAAAAAGGAAGTCGAATAAAGAAGCAAATGCAAGATTGGCAAAATCTGTCAAAATAGACCAGCAGGTAAAGATCAATTTTTTCGAAATTGTTCTGTTCCTCAAATCAAAAAGTGAAAAACTAACGAAAGTTAAATAACAACCTGGGTCAGAAGCACAAACAATTACAGCTCAATACGATATACAGAGATCTCTCACGAATTTTTACGGTGAAGCACAAAAATCTGTTTCGGGACAGCAACTTCCCCAAATCTTACTTCTCTCTCATTAGAGGTTGATCTTGACACAAAAACCAAACAAAACGGATAAGGAGCGGTTATTACCGAGGTAATAACTTCCAAGACTCAAAGAAACAAAAACAAACTAAAAGCAAAAACAAATTGGGTTGTCTCCCATAAAGCTCTTTCTTTATAGCCATTAAGATGGGCATGATAATTTGAAGAAGCTCTCATAGGGATATGGATTGAAGTGAAAGAGAGCATTACGAAGCAAAAACACACACACATTTAAGTCTAACCCACTTCCTATGCAAGGGGATTTTGTAAACAAACAAGTTGTTGAAACCAGAGGCTTTTTGCATAAGAAGGCAAAACAAGTGCAACATAAAAACTTTCAGCATAAAACGAGGAAACTTGATATTATTGAAATACATAAGAACACTTTTCCCTCTCTCATAGTAACTTTCAGTATCATGCATAAACTTAACAATATAGCTATCACATGGACTATCATAGCAATGATCACTTATTCTAACAGAAAACACAGGAATACTAGCTCTCATAACACTACTATGTGAAACAATATTAGAGGTATCCTTACAAAGGATATGGTGTCACTCTTTTTCATATTTAGCAACAAAGTCTTTCACATTTGCTACAATAGGTTCATCAACCCTTTGTTTATCAGGTTCAACAGCTTTATTCATACTTTCATCTACCATACTAGCCGTCATAGAATGTTCCTTTACCTTAGCTGGAAAAGGCATTTTCTCAATATAAGGTTCAGGTAAAACATGATTAGCAGTATAAACTTCAGTATTTCTTGCAGGAACACTCTTAGCAATATCTTTATAAGGTTCATGATACTTATTCCACTTCTTTTTAGGCACTTCTATGTAGGAAGCAAAGGCCTTAAAATAAGAAGCAATAGCTTGAGAGTCTAGACCATAAGCATTTTTAATATTTTGAAAGTCATTAGTTCCCATAAAAGATTCAATGCATTCATAATCATAATTTATACCTGACTTTCTACCTTTGTCATTCCCCCAAGCTTCAGCATTGTCTTGAATATGGTCTAGAAGGACCCATTTAGCTTCTTCTTCCATACGAGTGAATGATCCAGCACAAGAAGCGTCCAATAAATCTTTGTCATGTAGAGGGAGCCTTGCATAAAAGTTGTTTATAATAATATTGATGGGGAGCTGATGAATGGGACATTTGAGCATTAGTAACTTCAATCTCCCCCAAGCTTGGGTTGTACTCTCTCCATCAAGAGGCCAAAAGTTATATATTTGATTCCGATCTTTATGAATCTCACTAGGAGGATAAAATTTTGAATAAAAGAGAGGCACTATTTCCTCCCATTCTAGAGCTTGACCATTCTTCAGCAGCTTATACCATTCCTCAGCTCTTCCTTTCAGTGATAATGAGAATAACTTCTTCTTAACTTGATCTGTAGTAATACCTGCACACTTGAACAACCCGCATAATTCGTGTATAAAGAGCAAATGATCACCGGGATGGACAGTTCCATCCCCAACATAGTAGTTATCCATAACACGATCAATAATTCTTGTAGGTATTTTGAAAACATCTTTCTCAGTAGGTGCTGGCTTATCTACTACCTTAGCAGTGGTAGTAGCATTACCAAATAAGAAACTCAGCGAATTATCCATAACAAAAATAAAGCAACTAGCAGAAGTAAACAATACTCACAGTAGAAGTTTCCTTTACCAGTTCCACTCTCCAATAGCGCTTCACTCCCCGGCAACAGCACCAGAAAATAGTCTTGATGACCCACAAGTATAGGGGGTGTATCGCAGTATTTTCGATAAGTAAGAGTGTCGAACCCAACGAGGAGCAGAAGGTGCTGGCTAGTGGTATGGATCAGGAATTCTCTGCAAATACTTAGCAAACGGATTTTTAGGGGTTTTCGATAAAGCAAGTAAACAAAGTACGAGTAAATAAAAGACAGTAGGAATAAATGCAGCAAGTGGCCCAATCCTTTATGCAGCAAAGGACAAGCCGGTTGTATTTCTATAGATGACCAAACATTCTCGAGGACACATGGGAAGACTATCAAGTGCTTTCGCTTCATATAGTCGATTAATCTTCTCTAGCTTGCTAAGTGTTGTGTGGGTGAACCTGTGCTAATGTACCGTCCCATCCAAGACTTAATACATACTTGTGATTAAACCCCCTTGCAAACATCCATAAGTACAAAAAAAGTAATTAAGGTAGAAACCTATCCACAGCTTTAAACTCTAAGACCCTTACGTCCCTTGTGCAATGGTTTCCTAACGGATGTTCAGGTTTCTGTCACTCCGGCAATCCCTACGATTAGTAGCCAAATACACAATGCATTCCCCTAGGCCCATATAGGTGAAGTGTCATGTAGTCGACGTTCACATGACACCACTAGAAGAAGTACACCACAAGTTAAATAACAATCTATTGAATCTTTCTCAACGCAACTCCACTACTAACAACAAGACTTCTCCCATGTCCTCAAGAAGAAAATGAACTACTCACGAGACATCATATGGGTCATGATCAGAGGCGGAATAATGATGTATAACAATCTGAACATAAACAATAATTCAATGGTTCACTCAATAGCATCAACTACAAAGAGTAATCAACACCGGGAAAGTTTCCCCTATGAACTATACAAGATTCAACGCAATTGTTACAGCAATATGGAGATGATGATGAGGGTGCTGATGGTGATGATGGTGGTGATGATGATGATGATCCCGATGAAGTCCAGCTTGATGGTGGTGTTGATGGCGACGATCTCCCCTCTCCGGGAAGGAATTCCCCCGGCAGAAATCTGTCTGCTGGAGAGATCTTTCTCTCTCGGTGTTTTCCGCCCCGCAGAGGCGGCGGAATCTTTCTGTGGTCACTCCCCGAGTCTTAGGGTTTCGGGAGGAAGATATACGCTAGAGGGGAGAGGCTAGAGTGGGCCAGGGTGGCCACACCACCTTCTGGCGCGGCCTAGGCCTGCCCGCGCCATGGGGTGGTGTGGGCCCCCTGTGGCCCACCTCCACTCCATCTTCTGGCATATTGGGTCTTCTAGAAAAATAGAATTTTCCGTATATTTTCCTGGATTTTCTGATCTTCGCGAATTTTGGCTCCAAACAGCACATTTTCCATCAAAATCCTGACTGCAGCGGTCCATGCTCCAAAAGTCATCAACCATGCAAAAATAGATGAAATAACATAAGTATCACCTCTCAATACGAAATATATCAATGAATAATAGTGAATTAAGACATAGAATAGTGATGCAAAATGGACGTATCAGAGACACATGGCCACGTTTGCATGTCATGTGAGTAGAAATGCTTCTATTAAGCTCCCATATGGTTTTAGTTACTATATGCTCATGTATGATGCTATATTTGGCTCCAAATTGATCTAGTGGAAAAATACACACTATTAATGCCATTTAGTTTCATGTATGTGCATATGATAATTATTCTCATATGATATGCAAGATTGTGGTTTTGTATGGTGTATAAACTCAAATTGGAATGCATGTATGGGAGATATGGCCACAATATCCTCTATTTGTCTTCACAACGAGTACTTGGTCATTATGGATCATGCATGGCCCCTGCAACATCATCATTCCTCCTCCCTTATTTCTTTCATGTAAGTTTATTTCGATGTTATTTAAATCTTGGTGGAATTAACCCACATGGGCATCTTCCGCACAAGTGATCATCTCTCCCTCCCTCTAGCTATCTGTTATTGTTTCCTAGCTACATCTCCATTCCAGTATTTATGCCCAAAGGGAATCTATGTGGACATCCTCCTCAGACCGTCCTTATCTACCTTTTATCTCATTTGAGGTGTTTCCTGCCTCTCTTTTCAATGTCCTAGCAAAGCAGTCTTCAACACAGTACAATTTTTCTAGAAATCGTCTTTGTGCTAACTCCCTAAATTCTTGTTCCATATGCCTTCCTTTTCTTTTACATATGTTCAAAACTATCAATCTTAGATGTTCCACCGATCCTAGTAATTCTTAATGCCTCCCTGTTTTCAATCTTCTTGGCCGCTCAAATCTGGGTTTTGCTTTTCAAAAATCTGGACAGTTTGGCGTCTGTCCTTCTTTTCTTTCGAGCAAACAGCAGCAGCAGTCTTTAGCTTCAGGTTCAGAGAGCAGCATCGATCAACAACTTGGGCCGCAGCCAGCGACCAAACCAGGTCCAGCCTTCTCCATCTCGGCCCAAATCCCTGCGACACCGCGCCGTTACTGTTTGCCTTCCTCTCCCTCTCTCTCGGCCTCTGACGGAGGAGCAGGTAGGCGTCCACCCGCCGTTGTTCTCGTCACCCTCCACCACCACCGAGCCATGCCTCCTTCTTATCCCCCGGGGCGGCCTCTGAACCCTATCCCATCCCCTCTTCCACCCTCGCGCCGCCACCTCTTTACTCCGTGTCTCCCAGCGAGCACCGAGAGGAGCCGCCGGAGCATCATCGTCGTGTCATCGCCATGGCCTTCGTCGAGTCCACCTGAGAGCGAGGACCACGTCGCGTGCTTTGGCTGTCCTCCAGAGAGAAGAAGAGGGACGCAGCTCCCTGGAACCACCTCCCCGTAGTCACCTCTGTCCATGGCAAAGAGGACCTCGCCGCCGGCTACTTCCTGGACTTCTTCCCGGAGCTTCTGGCCACCACTGGCACCGCTTCTAGTGGGAATTGATCGCAGTGAGTACCCTCTCTCCTTTCCCCTCCCTCTGGCATCCTCTCAGTCGACCGGAAGCTCGTTCCGCCGCCGGTTTCTTTTTTCTCTTTTCCCAGCCAAGCCGCTCGCCGCGCAGACAACAGCAGCCTCGCGCATAGAAAAAACAGCAGCGTCTGTAGCCCGTGCCTGCCCATGTTCGTCGCGTCGGTGTCGTCTTTGTGTCGCTCTTCTTCGAGCGATGCGTGAACGAAAGATCTAGTCGGATGTCCCCTCTTCAAAACGAGCTTTATCACCCCCAAAACCATCTAGTAAATCGATCTAGATCATCTTGCGAAAGGGGTGGAAAACGTCGTTTTATCTGTATCTCATCGTCAGTCGCGATTGAGGTTTCGGCTGTGTTCGTCGTAAGATCCCAGCCGTTGCAGTCCTCCTCCGACG
Source organism: Avena eriantha (assembly GCA_910589775.1). Lineage (NCBI taxonomy): Eukaryota > Viridiplantae > Streptophyta > Magnoliopsida > Poales > Poaceae > Avena > Avena eriantha. Next base: position 171,552,782 of record OU342743.1, on the reverse strand, counting down.
AAACTGCTTTAACGGATATAGTAGCCCAACCTTCCCTCTTTCCAAAGAGCCCGAGCTCGCTCAAAATGGTGGCATGTGGATCTCATAACCTTCCTCGAAAATCAAATGAATCTCACTATTGTTCCTAACAAAACTACGTGTAGTTCGTCAGTCTGCAACCCAGATTTTGGCCTTTGTTCCGGACAACCGTGTCGTCGCCTCACTCCGTGGTTTGCCGAGCCGAGACTATCAATGCGTAGCCCTGGTCTCCCTCTTCTATTTGAGTGGTTGCACTTCCTTTTTGATGCTCTGTGCTGCCCATAATCCTTCCGCAACCTAGCTCCTTTGCGAGCGCGCAGACGCTGGCCTGTTAGAATTCAGGTGCAATGCGCTTCTTTAGTTTTGTCGGTCCCATGTTGTTTTGCCTTTTTGCAGAACCGCCCCCCCCCCCCCCCGGAGTTGGTCGTGCACACGCAGGTCCCTCCCCCGGCCAGCTGTCACACCCCCGTTGGCCGAGCGCTAGGTGGCCCTGCAGTCTCTGTCCCACCGTTAGTGACTGTGGGTGTTGTACCCCCGAGTGAGAAAAGTCCCTCTCGTGGCTGCTGTGGCTGCTGGCGCTGACTCAGCGCCTAGCCCACACGTCTGTGGTTGCGGCTAGCTATGTCTCTGTACAGAAATTCCTAGCACCTTTTCTGTTAATAAAATAAATCCAGAAAAATTGCTATTATGTTTTAATATCCAGAAATTAATAACTTTATTTTTGTAATTCCAAATAATACAAGTAATATATGTTTTTGAATCAGAAAAATATGAGGATTTCAAATATGCCTTCCAAAATAATGTTTGACTAATTTAAATTTTCGAGATGATTAAATTTGCAATAAATGCCTTTATCTTACTAAATTAATAACTTTAATTCTGTAATTCCAAATTTGACAAATAATATGTCTAAATCGATCAGCGTGATGGGCCCGTTCTGTTTATGCATTCTATGACATGAATTGAAGCATGCATCATATAAATATAAAATAATCAGAACTGTTTATGGTAATAAAACTTGGCCAAATAATTAATAAAATGATTTATTCTTGTCCCCACACCTCACCCTTGCCATGTTACATTATTGCCATGTAAATTGTGCATCATTCATCATGGCATGCTTGGTTGCTTGTCGCATTTTATTTATCTGCTTGTGCACTTTATTTATGTTGGCCCTTGTTTGTTTGGTTCTTTTTTCGAATAGATGCCGAGCAGGGGAATTATCAGGAATCCTAGGAGTACTACCCAGATCCATCGCTCGCTTCAACTGAGATACCAGGCAAGCACTACCACATGCTTGCATACATATAGTACCTATTGCTTCTATCTTATTCTTGCATCATTGAGTCGCGATTGCATTAAACTGAATCCCAAGTATTGCATAGCCCTTACTTTTAAACCCCACCGAAGCTTGTTCCTCCATCCTATGAGCCATTACTACAGGAGTTGCTTGAGCCATGCGAGTCGTAGAATTGCATGTGTAGGGTTTGTGAGTGTCTGATGGATAACGAGGTACCTAAACAACTTAACCTGAGTAGTAATGGGATAAGTAATGAAAGAGGCACCGGTGGGCAATATCTGTTACTTGGATTTTATGTCCACTTGTGTCCCGTAGGACCCCGAGTACTTGATACATGTTCCTTGACTATTCGCACTATCCACATACGGGAGACTCTATGAATCCCCCTTTGCCTGAGCTTGATTTGCATTTTATTTCTTGGAGCCACAAAGTAGTTTGGGGCTTTATTACTATCCTCTACCTATGCCATGCTTTAGTGTTTTATTTACGATTGTGCGTGGAGCACCTGTACTGTTTTGGACCGTGACACGTTTTCGCTGTATCGACAAGCCCAGTCACACTTTCGGGTTCCCAGTCGTTTACCGCCGTCCACACAGACCCTGGGTCCGTCTCGGAGCCGGCCAATTTCGTCGCGGGTAGCTTAGTGGGGTGGCCCCCTGAAATATTTTATGAATCCTGTGATTGCTTTGTCATGAAGGCCTCGTTGGGTTTTGTTTTGGTTTTTCCGAGGTTGATCGTGTGTGTGTTGCTATTTGTGCACCCCTACAGGGTAAATCTTTCTGAAAGCCGTGTCCGCAGTTATGGACGACCTGGAGCACAGTTTCTCGACCATAGACAAGCATAACTAAGATACCATGTTTAATTTGACTAAATATCTGACTAGTAAGTAGTGCAATACTCATGGAATGGTTAATAAAACTACCAACGGATGGGTTGTTCGTCCGCCTACTCGTTGGTAAGCAAGAGGGAGGATGGATCTATTACTTTATACTGTTATAACTGTTGTTTCTACTTAACGGACATCCGTCTATCATTGGTTAGGCGGATGGTTAGATAGTATCTATAGACTTGTTAGTTATTATATTTTGCTGCAATTGCGTCACCCCAGGTATATATCCCCTTTAGAGGCATAAAGACTTGCTGAGTACCGCTAGGGTCTCACAGGATAAATTGTTTGATTCAGATGAACATGTGTATTCGCAAGATGGATACTGGGTGGAGGAAACAGATGATTTTGGCAACAATCACTCGGTGTAGAGATTCCAGGGATGGGGATCCGTGAGATCTGTGGGCGGGACGTGCTTATTTATGTGGCATCTTATGCCGATTTGCTTCTTATCCGTACTCGGATCTTGTTTCCCGCTTCTGCTTGATACTCTGTTGATTGATGTATGAGGAGCTATCCTAAACTATTATCTCTATCTAGGATATTTGGATCTTGCCGTATGGCGTTGCAATATTTCTATTTCTTTTAGATGGTATGGCTCTGAGGACTGTTGTAAGGTAGCTTGCATACATACTCACTTGTGTATGTATTTGATCTCTTCGCCTGTTGCCTACGCCACTCGCTCTTGTCCCGATGTTCTTGGAAGTGGATAGGGCGGTCGACGGGCCTACACGTGGGTGGCCCTGGGCCCCCGCTGAAAATCCCTTATCCACTTTTGGTTCATCTAGGCTTGAACTTAGAGCGTAGGGTCCGAGGTTGTTACATGAAGCAAGTGGCCCAATCCTTTATTCAGCAAAGGACAAGCCGGTTGTATTACTTAAGATGACCAAACGTTCTCGAGGACACATGGGAATATCGTTAAGTGCTTTTGCTTCATATAGCTGATTAATCTTCTTTAGTTTGCTAAGTGTTATGTGGGTGAACCTCTGCTAATGCACCGACCATCCTGGGACTAATACATACTTCTGATTATACCCCTTGCAACCATCCGCAAGTACAAGAAAGTAATTAAGGTAGAAACCTAACCACAGCTTTAAACTCTAAGACCCTGACGTCCCTTGTGCAATGGTTTCCTAACGGGGGTTCAGGTTTCTGTCACTCCGGCAACCCCTACGATTAGTAGCCAAATACACAATGCATTCCCCTAGGCCCATATAGGTGAAGTGTCATGTAGTCGACGTTCACATGACACCACTAGAAGAAGTACACCACAACTTAAATATCAAACCATTGAATCTTTCTCAACACAATTCCACTACTAACAACATGACTTCTCCCATGTCCTCGAGAACAAAACGAACTACTCACAAGACATCATATGGATCATGATCAGAGATGAAATAATGATATGTAACAATCTGAACATAAACGATAATTCAATGGTTCACTCAATAGCATCAACTACAAAGAGTAATCAACACCAGGAAAGTTTCCCCTAGGAACTATGCAAGATTCAACCCAATTGTTATAGCGGTATGAAGTGGTGATGATGGTGCTGGTGGAGATGATGGTGGTGATGATGATGATGATCTCGATGAAGTCCAGCTTGATGGTGGTGTTGATGGCGACGATCTCCCCTGTCCGGGAAGGAATTCCCTCGGCAGAATTCTGTCTGCTGGGGAGATCTTTCTCTCTCGGTGTTTTCCGCCCCGTAGAGGCGGCGGAATCTTTCTCTGGTCGCTCCCCAAGTCTTAGGGTTTCGGGAGGATAATATATGCTAGAGGGGAGAGCCAGGGGTGGACCAGGGCGGCCACACCACCTGGTAGTGCAGCCTAGGCTGGCCCGCGCCAGGGGGTGGTGTGGGCCCCTTGTGGCCCATCTCAGCCTCCCCTTCTGGCTTCCTTCGTCTTCTGGAAAAATAGGGTTTTCCATGTATTTTCCCGGATTTTCGGATCTTCGCGAATTTTGCCTCCAAACAGCACCTTTTCCATCAGAATCCTGACTACAGCGGTCCATGCTCCAAAAGTCTTCAACCATGCAAAAACAGATGAAATAACATAAGTATCATCCCTTAATATGAAATATATCAATGAATAACAGTAAATCATGATATAGAATAGTGATGCAAAATGGACGTATCAACTCCCCCCAAGCTTAGACTTCGCTTGTCCCCAAGCGAAACTGAGCTCAATAAACATGGCCTCAGGTTTATGGAGTGAAGAGTCGATAAAAGGATACGGACAACAAGCATCACATTCATCTAATACATAGATCATACTAGAATACAACTCACTATTATATAACTCAACTTGCAATGAGTAAAGGAAACACAATAAAGATACATAAAGTGAATCATAATTGGTAATGGCAAACTTAGCTCTTGGTCGAAGAATAGTTGACAATTTTGCTGGAGTTCACAAATAACTGATTTTTAATGATAGATTTCCAAGTAGTAAACACCAAGATAAGAGCAATGTGCAAAACAGGGAACATAAGAAACATGATTGAATAAATCATCATATGAATGAATGAAACACAACAACTCAAAATACTTGCTGAGATAGAAAGGAATAGGTTTACTGACTCAACTAAAAAGTAAAAGAAAGGCCCTTCGCAGAGGGAAGCAGGGATTTCAAGTTTCATAAAGAGCTCCCAAAAATTATGGTACTTATTAGTTTTCAACTCTCATTGCCCCTATCATAGGCATCTTTTAGGTGATTAAGGTTAAAGTGATCAAATATGAGGATATGCTTGACAAGTTGTAAGTTGAAAATCTCATGTCCCTTGAATACGAGGGATGCTCCTCATGCTACTCAAGTTTAGTCACCGGTAAGTTCTTGTCATAGTAAGCACATGTGTATCATGGAGAACCGACAACGGGGTACCCCTTGCCCGATGATACGGAAGAATCCCCATATCAAAATGACAAGGCAAGCAGACAACAAGCATCTCAGCAATCTTCTTATTTACCATGGGAATATGGTGCTTTTTTTTCTTTCCTATTTTCTCATCTTTTTTTTATTTTCCTCTTTTTCTCAATCTCTATCTCTTTTTTTATAAGAAGAATGCTTCATAGATGTTCATTATGGTTACGTTGTAGGTTTCCACCATGACAGCATGGATTAGACCGGCGGCCTAGGCGTTTCTCTAACACACATGCATAACTTCATGGACTTACAAGCTCCCCTTTCATTTCACACCGACGACATCCATAGACAAAAGAACATGATATCAACTAGGTACAAAGTACCAGTGCAATGTTGAAAGCGTTCCTCATGACAACATGGTTCTGCTAATTCACAACTTACAAAGCGCAAGCATATATGCAACATAGATGGGCACAATGGTTCAAGTTTATTAAATGCAAGAAAGTAAAGTGTGCCATCAAGTTCGTGAGAGCTTTAATCACTAATTTTCACATAACAAGTTTAATTTGGAAGGTAGATAAAAACATGAATTTACTTGGAATAGCAATAGTGCTAATAGGTAGGTATGGTGGACACAAATGGCATAGGTTTGGTTTAAGGATTGGATGCACGAGAAGAATTCCCTCTCAGTACAGGTTTTTGGCTAGCAAGGCTGGGTAGCAAGCATAAGAGTTGAAGGGAACAAACAAACATACAAGCGATAAAAAACAAACAGGCAATCTTCCTTGGAAGCACAAAAGATCTTAACTAGAGAATACTAAACTTATGAGCAAATCAAGAAAGAAAGATGATGAAATTATATTTCTTTAAGAGTACTTTTATATTTTTAATTCAACCCTCAAAAATAGTGTTGCTACTGACCAAGCCAGGTTTGCGAAAACCAACTAAATTAACTCAATGATCCCAAAGTGATACCAATACTAACAACAAGATCAATCATATAACAACGAATTGAAAACTAATATAAGATATGCAAAAGAGTAAATGATAGAACTTCTCATTAATATTCCATAACGGCAACTCACACCAAGGGATACATAGATATCTAACGAGAGGGGGGACACTTCCATAATGCAAACCATCCTACATGATAACTTCTCTATTCATGATATGACTCTACTAAAAAGGTAAAAAGATAGAAAATAGTGATATGATACCGCAACACTCCCCCAAGCTTGGAACAAACCAAGGGGATTCCAAGACCTAATGACGAATGACTCCTTCGGTGGTAGTGGTATTTTCTCGTCATCATCTGACTTCCAAGGTAAAGGTTCCTCATCAACAAGTTTAGTCACCGGTAAGTTCTTGTCATAGTAAGCACATGTGTATCATGGAGAACCGCCAACGGGGTACCCCTTGCCCGATGATACGGAAGAATCCCCATATCAAAATGACAAGGAAAGCAGACAACAAGCATCTCAACAATCTTCTTATTTACCATGGGAATATGGTGCTTTTTTTTCTTTCCTATTTTCTCATCTTTTTTTTATTTTCCTCTTTTTCTCAATCTCTATCTCTTTTTTTATAAGAAGAATGCTTCATAGATGTTCATTATGGTTACGTTGTAGGTTTCCACCATGACAGCATGGATTAGACCGGCGGCCTAGGCGTTTCTCTAACACACATGCATAACTTCATGGACTTACAAGCTCCCCTTTCATTTCACACCGACGACATCCATAGACAAAAGAACATGATATCAACTAGGTACAAAGTACCAGTGCAATGTTGAAAGCGTTCCTCATGACAACATGGTTCTGCTAATTCACAACTTACAAAGCGCAAGCATATATGCAACATAGATGGGCACAATGGTTCAAGTTTATTAAATGCAAGAAAGTAAAGTGTGCCATCAAGTTCGTGAGAGCTTTAATCACTAATTTTCACATAACAAGTTTAATTTGGAAGGTAGATAAAAACATGAATTTACTTGGAATAGCAATAGTGCTAATAGGTAGGTATGGTGGACACAAATGGCATAGGTTTGGTTTAAGGATTGGATGCACGAGAAGAATTCCCTCTCAGTACAGGTTTTTGGCTAGCAAGGCTGGGTAGCAAGCATAAGAGTTGAAGGGAACAAACAAACATACAAGCGATAAAAAACAAACAGGCAATCTTCCTTGGAAGCACAAAAGATCTTAACTAGAGAATACTAAACTTATGAGCAAATCAAGAAAGAAAGATGATGAAATTATATTTCTTTAAGAGTACTTTTATATTTTTAATTCAACCCTCAAAAATAGTGTTGCTACTGACCAAGCCAGGTTTGCGAAAACCAACTAAATTAACTCAATGATCCCAAAGTGATACCAATACTAACAACAAGATCAATCATATAACAACGAATTGAAAACTAATATAAGATATGCAAAAGAGTAAATGATAGAACTTCTCATTAATATTCCATAACGGCAACTCACACCAAGGGATACATAGATATCTAACGAGAGGGGGGACACTTCCATAATGCAAACCATCCTACATGATAACTTCTCTATTCATGATATGACTCTACTAAAAAGGTAAAAAGATAGAAAATAGTGATATGATACCGCAACACTCCCCCAAGCTTGGAACAAACCAAGGGGATGCCAAGACCTAATGACGAATGACTCCTTCGGTGGTAGTGGTATTTTCTCGTCATCATCTGACTTCCAAGGTAAAGGTTCCTCATCAACAAAAGACATCATGGTTTCCAGCATCCTGAAACCTACAGCAGCACTTATGTGTTTAAACCTAACGTCATACTTACAGTTTGATTTTGAACATCGTAGAGTTGTGCTTGTAGTTGGTTGGTTGTTTGGTGGAGTGAGAGAATTTCATCCCTAAGCTCAGCAGTCTCCTTTTGGTGCTCGACGATGAGTTCAGAACAAATCTTGTGGATGATATCCACTTCGCGTTCTGCCATCTTCTTGTACGTAAAGACTTCTCGCTCCAATGCTTCCATCCCCTTTAGGGCCTTAAACCTCTTTTATCCGTATCTCCCCATCTTCAAGCAACAACTCCTTGGGGTGAATCTTAAACTCTCTGATGTATGGGTTGATGATATCTGCTGAGAAATCTTCCTTGGCTGATCTAGGAAGACATTGTGGCTCCAAATCTGGAACTCTACCTGTCAGAAACAGATCGAAACGAAAACACAATGAGAACATGATATATGAACCTCGAGGGATTCGGGGGATTATACATTACGAAGTTTAACAACAAAAGGAAGGTACTGGGAGAAAACGGGTCGGAGACGGAGTCCGGGGCGGCCACACCACCTGTTGGCGTTGCCGGGGGTGGTGTGAGCCACCCTGGCTCCGTTTCCGTCCCTCTTTCGCTTCATAGCTTTCCTTGTTGGATAAATACTACAAAAATATATCTGGGTAGAATTTTCGCAGAACTTTTCTTACCAGAACTGTAACCTATTCGAAAACCGACTTTGTAGGTCTCTGAATTTGGTCTTTAGCAGATTCTTCCGGAGTCACCGCTTGAATAACATCAATATCTTAATCTTCATACTCATATTGCTCGAGTCATGAAACCTTTCACTTTCTTAGTACACCATTTTCTCCACTGTAACATCCCAAAACTTCAATCCAAGCTTATCAAGGTCTAAATCATCAAATTTGGGGTTAACAAAAACTTTTCCAAATTAAAAATGAAAGCATTCATGTGTATGAGCATTTAAATTAGGAATTGATTTGAATTGCCATGATTGTGTGATCCTTTGCTTGCAAAATGTTTCTTAGATGATTTCAACATCATCTACATCATTCCTAAACTTTTTCCAAAGAAAATCAAATAAAAAAGAATTAAAAAGGAGGAATGGTCATTTTGGCCATTTTAATCCACTACACTACTTTGAGTGTTCCTAGCACTCATTTCTTAATAGAAACAATTCTTGATCTTTGCACCCCTTGCTAGTACACATAATGAGGTACCAAGGCCAACCTTTTGATCTGCTAAAAACATTCTTTTACTTATTTTAAATGGCATTTGAAAATTGAATCCAATGCATATGCATAGATCACCTCTATTTCAAAAACCATCAATTTAAGCTCCACTTTCAAAACCCTTGTAACCAGAGACTACCTAGCACTAGTGGAGAACACCCAAAAATTTTGAAACCAAAATTCAAAAGTTTTTCTCTTTCGGCCATTCTATCAAACACCTTGTGGACAAGATCAAAGTGGCCTAACTATTACTGTTTTTGGGTTGATCTTGTCTAGAAAATTGAAGTGTTTTGATCATCTTTGTCTCTCTCAAGCCCAACCAGACCCACACCAGCACATACCCTACCTCCTAGCTGCACTGCATCGCCATGCCGAGCCACTCCTCACCGGCCGACCATGCACTCGCAGCAACAGACCTCTCCAGCCTCTCTCACCATGTCTAGCACGTCGCCAGTGGTCCACTGCCACCGTCCAACCAGCCCTAGTCCAGAGCCAGAGACAGGAACGGCCAGAAACCGCTGCGCCCGGAGCTGGTCGACCATGCCAATGTCGCCCGTAGAGCATGTTATCTCCCCGCATGCACATACCGCCCCTTGGCCGTAGCCCGCGCCCACCGCTCTGCCACGACCTGGGGAACACCCCAGACACCCCCGTTGGCCGCCCAACGCCCCACAGCCACCGCTCGCCATGGACACCGCCACCTCTGCCGCTCAGAGCGCCAGCTCGCCCAGACCGCATACCACTGCCCCTACGCCCGCATTCACTTCCTAGAGCATCGCCAGGAGACCACATGTCGATCGCCACCCGCAGCCATGCTGCTAGCCGCCTATAGCCGTGTCGCCGGAGTCGCATGCCCATCCCTCTCGGTCTCACCGTCGGGCCTATATAAACCGGCCTCCCCAGCCTCTTTTCTCCACACCCACTCACTCCCCACCTCTCTCTGACCGTCCCACACCATTAGCCGGAGCAAGGGGAGCAGCAGCTCGCCGGAATTGGAGCCAGAGCCGCCGCCTCTGGAGGAGAAGGGCGCCGCTGATTACGACCACCCCTGGAGCTGCCTCGACCGTCCCTGAGCTCGCCGTCGACCACCAGTTCGTTTGCCCGCCTCACCATCGTTGCTGGAGCCCTGGTACGTCCCCAGCAGACCCCCACTGAGCCGCTAGGGTTCGAGCTCGCCGGCGACCTGTTCACCATCGACGACGACCCTCAGCCGTAGATCCCCCTTCTAATCCTACGGCCCACAGCACATGTACCATTTCACGTGTTAAGACCCACTGACAAGCGGGGCCTCCCTGTCAGCTGAGCCCCACGCCGCGGAGCGCCACTGGGCCGGCCCAAGTTGTTTCCCGCGCTAGCCCAACCGCTCAAATCTGGATTTTTCTTTTTAAGTTGAATCTAGTTTCTCTCCACTAGTTTAACATTCAATTCTGGGAGTTTTATAAATCCAAATTGCACGAAACCAATTTTGCCTGAAAGGTATCGAAATGATCCACCCAAGCCCGTTGGATTTAATTCAATTAGAGTTATAGATCTCTCCTAGTAAAAATAATAAAATAGAAGCTTTTGCAACTTGCAACATTTTTATAAAATCAACCAAGTTAGCTTTTGAGTTGATTCCAACTCTCAAAAAATCACGTTTCATCATATCTATCTAAATATGTAATAATATTAAGGTTTACATGCAGTGACTTTGGACTAGTACCAAAATAATGCTATATAGGCATTTCTAGTCACTTTAAATCATTTAATAATGAACTTAAACCAAAGTAATATTGATCCAACCTTTAAATCTCATTCCCCCATGTAGAGTATGTGGTAATGACATGTGTCAACATGATCCCATACTTTAAGTGGAGAATATTAAAATTTTAGTTAATTTTCAATGAGTAGAAATTACTTTTCTAAAATAAAAAGGATGAAACTATTGAATTGAACTTGTGATGCTTGTGATGATAATAGATCATCAAATGTGTGTCTTAGAATGCTATTTAGCCTAGTTAAGTATTGTTTGGTGATTGTGTACTCCGTATGTCTTTATAGACGATAGTATCGACCAAAATTTCGAGGAGGAGGAGGATTTCTACCAAGAAGAAGAAGAAGAAGAAGAAGAAGAAAACTTCAACCACTGCACCAACCAAGGCAAGCTAGCACTATCCAAGATTAACCCTTGCAAGTTGTACTTGCAAGCCACCATTAGCAATGCAAGCTAACACTTGCAAGTTTAGTGCTTAGCAAGCTAGGATCAAACTAGATGGTTTAGCAAAGATGCCTTAAGCATGCCTTGATCACACCCCTTTGACTATTAGTACCCCAAGTTTTATTTACAAGTTTTACCTCCCTTAGTTTACACAAAGTTCTTTACTTGTTTTGAAGGTAGCATAAAAAGTATAAAACTTGACCTATTTAGCTAAGCTTTAGATGTCATTCTATGGCATGAGATTGAACCCATCTTTCCACCTTAGTGAACACTCTTAACTTAGTAGTTTAGAGTAGATCAAAAACTTGATTCACTTTAGATGGGAACACTTGGTGAAAATGAGTTATGAAAACCTTAGAATGATGAGTCATTCTATTGAGATGTTTTGACATGTGTTGAGAAACACAAATGGTTTGTGATGATGAAAATGTTGAGGCATGAGACTTAACCCTTTTATAAAACTGATGGTTGGATTCGGATGCGATACCATTCCAAATTTATCGTACAACCACATTACCTGAATTGGGTAAGGCTTAGCTGGAAATTTATATGCATTAGTATTAGTTCCCTCATGGGAGAGGTATGAGCTGAGGCTACCTCTCAATGTTGTCCACCTATGCAGTGCCCAATATGACTGATGGTCATGGTTGGGAGGCCATGCTCATAGGAGAGGTGCTTATACTAGGGTGTGTAAAGGGAAGGTTATGTTTGATTATCTACATACTAAGTATGATGATTCAGGGTTATCCCTGACAGATGTATCGAATCTTGTGGTGAAAGTGTACCCCCTCTGCAGAGTGTCAAACTATTTGAATAGCCGCATCCGCGGTTATGGACAGTTGGAATGGCCATACTGTTTCGTTGTCAGATGTTTTCTAAATAACTTGAAGTGAATGATGAATCTTGACTTGACCACAACAGGGTTGTGTTTATGACAATAGCTTCCCAACTTAAGTGATTCTAGAACTTTATTTTAACTTTCTTTGCTTCAGAACTCAGCTGAGTTTTTAAACTTAACTTTATAGTTAAACTTAGATTTATCACTTTAATTTAGAATTCTACTACTTGTTAGTGGTAGTTTGCGAGTACTTAAAGAGTACTCATGGCTTTTGTCCCTGGCTATTATCATGGCCAGACTATGAAGGAGACTATCAAGATGATGGCCAACAGGACGGCTATGATAACTAGGACTATCTTCCTTCGTCAGCATTGCCTGTGCCCCTGAAGGTGGACCCCACCGCTACGCTTATCTTTTATTTCTGCTGTTTGTTGTATTAAGACTGGATCATGAGATCCTTATTTGTGTAATACCTTATGTATGGTTTGTAATGGATGATGTACTGTGATATCCAATCCGTTATGTCTCGCAAAAATGGTAATCCTGGGATTGCGAGGTATGGCATAATGGGCATCTGGGACTAAAAATCCAGGTATTGACATCCACTAACCTGGAAATTTCTTTCACACAAAACTTCACACAATTCTCATTAGCAATGTTAGTATAAGTGAAGTGATAAAACCTTTTGAGTCCAATTTCAACTGAAAACCATCAAAACATAAGCTACTATAGCAACTCCTTCCGAAGACCCAAAAATAATTCAAAAAGGAAATCGATTAAAGAAGCAAATGCAAGAGTGGCAAAATCTGTCAAAACAGACCAGCAGGTAAAGATTAATTTTTTATAAAATCTTATGTTGCTCAAATAAAAAAGTGCAAAACTAAAGAAAGTTAAATAAAGTCCTGGGACAGAAGCACAAAAAATTACAGCTCAATCCGACATACAGAGATCTCTCACGAAATTTTATGGTGAAGCACAAAAATCTGTTTCGGAAAAGCAACTTCCCCAAATAGTACTTCTCTCTTATTAGTTGACACAAAAACCAAAGAAAAAGGATAAGGAGAGGTTATCACCGAAGTACTAACTTCCAAGACTCAAAGAAACAAAAACAAACTGAAAGCAAGGATATATTGGGTTGTCTTCCAAAAAGCTCTTTCTTTATAGCCATTAAGATGGGCATGATAATTTTAATGAAGCTCACATAAGAATATGAATTGAAGTGAAAGAGAGCATTAAGAAGCAAAAATACACATGTTTAAGTCTAACCCACTTCCTATGCAAGGGAATTTTGTAAACAAACAAGTTGTTGAAACCAGAAGCTGCAAGCATAGGAAGGCAAAACAAGTGCAACATAAAGACTTTAAGCATAAAACGAGGAAACATGATATTATTGAGATGCATTAGAACAGTATTTCCTCTCTCATAATAACTTTCAGTATTATGAATAAATTTAATGATATAACTATCACAAGAACCATTGTAGCAATGATCACTTATCCTAACAAAAAATACATGGACACTAGCTCTCACAACACTACTTTGTGAAACAATATTAGGGATATCCTTACAAAGGATAGTGTGTCCATCTTCCACATATTTAGTGACAAAGTCTTTCACATTTGCTATTACAGGTTCATCATTTTTTTGTTTATCAGGTTCAACAGCTTTATTCGTACTTTCATTAACCATACTAGCTATCATAGAATGTTCCTTTACTTTAACTGGGAAAGGTGTTTTCTCAATATAAGGTTCAGGTAAAACATGATTAGTAGTATAAACTTCAGTATTTCTTGCAGGAACACACTTAGCAATATCTTTATATGGTTCATGATACTTATTCCACTTCTTTTTAGGAACTTCAATATAGGAAGCAAAAGCCTTAAAGTAAGTTACAATAGCTTGAGAGTCAAGACCATAAGCATTTTTAATATTTTGAAAGTCATCAGTTCCCATAAAAGATTCAATGCATTCATAATCATAATTTATACCTGACTTTCTTCCTTTGTCATTCTCCCATGCTTCGGCATATTCTTGAATACTGTCTAGAAGATCTAATGGGGGAATACCAATCGGGGTATGCCCACGAAGCAGATTCGCCAGCTGGAGCGAGCCAACTGAAGCCAAGCCCATGGCGGGTCGACTCGCCGAACATAGCGACTGGCGCGTGCTAGACCTAGACGATTCGCCGACTGAAGGCCCAAGACGGCGACCCCAATAGAAAGCCCATTAGCACTTGTAAACCCTAACTGGCTGCGTATATAAAGCCACTAGGGGCACCCCCTTTGAGGAGGACTCTCTCACATCAGATTAGATCTAGTCTCTCCTACATCATATGAGATATAGTCTCCCCCTCCGCCTCCAGTGGCTCCATGTAAACCAATCTATGAACATATACTGGATTGATAGCAGGACGTAGCGATCCTCCATCGAGGGGACGTGAACCTGGGTACATCGTGTGCCAATCTCGCTCCCGGATTCTCCTACGTCGCCTTGCTCCCTCTACGTAAGCTACCCCTAGTAGCATCTGTCGTGCCAATTCCACGACAGTTGGTGCCCACTGTGGGGCAAGCGGTGCTTGGAGGTGATGATCCGGGCGGGATCCTCAAATTCATCATCAACATATGCGCGTGATCAAGAAGAGGTGGCACCCGCAGTGACCGTGCTCCAAGGAAGCCTCGAAAGCCTAATCGCTGTGCTATTTTACCTCGAATCAGCCGACGGTGTTCTCCGTATTGTGAGTTACAGCGCGAGGCCCAGCGGCACCTTGTCTCTGCTGCGACAAGGTTGCCTGCAGATCAAGGCTCAGGTGCCAAGAAAAAAGGATTTGTCTTGTTCAGATTACACCATCGATCACCACCACACGCCTTGTCTCCCGCGAGAAAAAAAAAGCTGCACAGAAGTTACACGCTGCAGGCGTATTTGGAGAACGTGCACTGTGATCCAGAGCACTCCTGCTATTTTGGATCAAAGAAAAAGAGGCACATAGCCATGCGATGCTTCATCGGATTATGCTCGTCACGGCGGGCCGACTCCGGACTTCTCACTATCGCAACCAACTACGGCACTGCAACTCCGTCGACGCACCGGTTTAGTCCGTGACGCCGCATCGTCCCGACTCCATCCAGCCGTCATGCCGATTGTTTTCATATTCACCAAGTACGGGCTTGGGGACTCGCCGCCGCGCACTCACCATCGTGGACTCACCTTCGCGTACTCCCCATCGTCGCATACTCACCATCATCATGGACCCGCCATGGTCGCGGACTCGCCACACTCGGGGGCTCTCCATCCTGCACTCGCCCCACGCGGGCTCGCCGCCATCACGGAATCTCCATGCTTGTTGACTCTCTAGTTGCGACTCGCCCCTCGCATGCTCTCCGTCCTCACGGACATGCCACGCTCGGGGACTCGCCATCGTGGGCTCGCCCTCGAGGACTCGCCCTCATGGATTCTCCATTCGCCATGCTCGGGGACTCACCATCACGACTTCGCCCTCGCGGCCTCGCCATCGCTGACTCACCATTCTACCGGCTAAATGCCGCCACAGCGCGACCCCCGTCCGCCATGTCGATCCCGTGCCCGCCACGTCGACTTCGCCATAGCGTGACCTCCGTCCGCCGCGTCGACCCCGTGTCCGCTGCGTCGACTTTGCCATAGCGCGACCTCTGTCCACCGCGTCGACTTCGCCATAGTGCGACCTTCGTCCGCCGCACCGACCCCGTGTCCTCCGCGTCGACCCCGTGTCCGCCACGTCGACTTCGCCATAGCGTGACCTCCGTCCGCCGCATCAACTTTGCCATAGCGCGACCTTCGTCTGCCGCGTCGACTCTATGTCCGCCGCGTCGACTCCGCCAAAGCGCACCTATACTTCCGCTACGTCGAATGCGTACGCCGTGCCTTCTAAGGGCCCCTCATCATACGAGTCGCCAGAGAGGTTCGCATGCCACGCTGCATGGACTCACCACTGGGCGTCTCTTCCCCCCGGGAAAATCAGTTCGCCTTTGTCAACCTTTGAAAGAGCGACTCGCAATGGCCAAGTAGTGCGGACAAGGACACACAACCGAGCCTTGGATCGTCCATGAAAAACGCTAACCGAGAGCCATCATTGGAGTCTCCTTGCTCGACTGGCCTTCCGGGCCAAGACAAATGGCAGTGCTACACAAACAACACCATGTCCTCCTCAACCTTAGATAGTGCGACTCGCATGGCCAAGTACTGCGGACGAGGACTCGCAAACCGACCCTCGGATCATCTAGGAAGAACGCCCAGCCGAGAGCCATCTTTGGAGTCGCCATGCGACTGGCCCCCAGGCCAAGACGAGATACTCGCTAACAAAAACAGCGCAATCAATCCTTCCCAACATCGGATGAGTGACTCACTATGCTCGGGGACTCTCCCCTCGTGGACTTGCTATGCTCGGGGACTCTCCCCTCGCGGACACGCCATCATCATGGACTCGCCACGCTTGGGGACTCTCCCCTCATGGACTTGCCACACTCGAGGACTCTCCCCTCGCGGACTCGCAATCATCGCGGACTCGCCACACTCGGGGACTCTTCCCTCGTGGACTCGCAATCATCGCGGACTCGCCACACTCGGGAACTCTCCCCTCACGGACTTGCAATCATCGCAGACTCGCCATACTCGGGGACTCTCCCCTCACGGACTCGCTCACCGCGAACTCTCTGCACGTGGACTCGCCATTCTCGGCAACAACCACTACTATTTTCAGAATATGCATCTCTAAAGAGCCTTAAGTTGCCTCTACAAGCCAACTCAAGCCTCGGGGACTACTCCTAGGCATCCTGCGTGTGCGCGTGGTTCCACGACCACGGATCGCTACGCTCGGGGACTCGCCACCGCGGACTCGCCCTCGCATACTCAACATGCTCGGGGACTCGCCACCGCGGACTCATCCTTGCGTACTCAACACGCTCGGGGACTCGCCACCACGGACTCGCCCTCGCGTACTCAACACGCTCGGGGACTCGCCACCACGGACTCGTCCTCACGTACTCAACACGCTCAAGGACTCACCACCGTGACTTGCCCTTGCATACTTAACATGCTCGGGGACTCGCCGCCTTCACGGACTCTTCATGCTCGGGGACTCGCTGCCCTCGCGGACTCGCCATGCTCGGGGAATCGCCATCACGAACTTCCCAAGGGTTGACAAGGCGCTAGTCAAACTTCTCCAAGGGGCGACTCCGTCCAATGACGACTCGCCCGACGTGTCAACTCGCCTTGGCGATTGGGCTACTTCATGAGATATTTCTCTATTTCAGGAGCTCGCCAACGACTCACCATTGACTCCACCCTAGAATCACCTGCGCCGATTCGGCGGCTTGAAGTCATCGCCGAGTCCCTGACGTGCTCGGGGACTACTGATGGGGGAATACCAATCAGGGTATGCCCACGAAGTGGAGTCGCCCGCTGGAGCGAGCCGACTGAAGCCAAGCCCATGGCAGGTCGACTCGCCGAACATAGCGACTGGCATGTGCTGGACCTAGATGATTCGCTGACTGAAGTCCCAAGACGGCGACCCCAATAGAAAGCCCATTAGCACTTGTAAACCCTAACTGGCTGCGTATATAAAGCCACTAGGGGCAACCCCTTTGAGGAGGACTCTCTCACGTCAGATTAGATTTAGTCTCTCCCACATCATATGAGATATAGTCTCCCCCTCCGCCTCTGGTGGCTCCATGTAAACCAATCTATGAACATATACTGGATTGATAGCAGGACGTAGCGATCCTCCATCGAGGGGACGTGAACCTGGGTACATCGTGTGCCAATCTCGCTCCCGGATTCTCCTACATCGCCTTGCTCCCTCTACATAAGCTACCCCTAGTAGCATCTGTCGTGCCAATTCCACGACAAGATCCCATTTAGCTTCTTCTTCCATGCGTGTAAATGATCCAGCACAAGAAGCATCCAATAAATCCTTATCATGTAGAGAAAGCCTTGCATAAAAGTTATTGATAATAATATCGTTGGGGACCTCATGAATAGGACATTTGAGCATTAGTAACTTCAATCTCCCCCAAGCTTGAGCTGTACTCTCTCCATCAAGAGGCCAAAAGTTGTATATTTGATTCCGATCTTTATGAATCTCACTAGGAGGATAAAACTTTGAATAAAAGAGAGGTACTATTTCCTCCCATTCAAGAGCTTGACCATTCTTCAGCAGCTTATACAATTCCTCATATCTTCCTTTTAGTGATAATGAGAATAACTTCTTCTTAACTTGATCTGTAGTAATACCTACACACTTGAACAACCCGCATAATTCGTGTATAAAGAGCAAATGATCACCGGGATGGACAGTTCCATCTCCAACATAATAGTTATCCATAACACGATCAATAATTCTTGTAGGTATTTTAAAAGTATCATTCTCAGAAGGTGGTGGTTCATCTACTACCATAGCAGTGGTAGTAGCATTACGAAATAAGAAACTCAGCGAATTATCCATAATGAAAATAAAGCAACTAACAGAAATAAACAATACTCACAACAGAAGTTTCCTTTACCAGTTCCACTCTCCAATAACGCTTCACTCCCCGGCAACGGCGCCAGAAAATAGTCTTGATGACCCACAAGTATAGGGGGTGTATCGCAGTATTTTCGATAAGTAAGAGTGTCGAACCCAACGAGGAGCAGAAGGTGCTAGCTAGTGGTATGGATCAGGAATTCTCTGCAAATACTTAGCAAACGGATTTTTAGGGTTTTTGATAATGCAAGTAAATAAAGTATGAGTAAATAAAAGACAGTAATAATAAATGCAGCAAGTGGCCCAATCCTTTATTCAGCAAAGGACAAGCCGGTTGTATTACATAAGATGACCAAACGTTCTCGATGACACATGGGAATATCGTCAAGTGCTTTCGCTTCATATAGCTGATTAATCTTCTTTAGTTTTCTAAGTGTTATGTGGGTGAACCTGTGCTAATGTACTGACCTTCGTAGGACTAATACATACCTGTGATTATACCCCTTGCAAGCATCCGCAAGTACAAGAAAGTAATTAAGGTAGAAACCTAACCACAGCTTTAAACTCTAAGACCCTGACGTCCTTTGTACAATGGTTTCCTAACGGGGGTTCAGGTTTCTGTCACTCCGGCAACCCCTACGATTAGTAGCCAAATACACAATGCATTCCCCTAGGCCCATATAGGTGAAGTGTCATGTAGTCGACGTTCACATGACACCACTAGAAGAAGTACACCACAACTTAAATATCAAACCATTGAATCTTTCTCAACACAATTCCACTACTAACAACATGACTTCTCCCATGTCCTCAGGAACAAAACGAACTACTCACAAGACATCATACGGATCATGATCAGAGATGAAATAATGATATGTAACAATCTGAACATAAATGATAATTCAATGGTTCACTCAATAGCATCAACTACAAAGAGTAATCAACACCAGGAAAGTTTCCCCTAAGAACTATGCAAGATTCAACCCAATTGTTACAGCGGTATGAAGTGGTGATGATGGTGCTGGTGGAGATGATGGTGGTGATGATGATGATGATCTCGATGAAGTCCAGCTTGACGGTGGTGTTGATGGCGACGATCTCCCTGTCCGGGAAGGAATTCCCTCGGCAGAATTCTGTCTGCCGGAGAGATCTTTCTCTCTCGGTGTTTTCCGCCCCGCAGAGGCGGCGGAATCTTTTCGTGGTCGCTCCCCGAGTCTTAGGGTTTCGGGAGGATAATATACGCTAGAGGGGAGAGCTAGGGGTGGACCAGGGCGGCCACACCACCTGGTGGCGCGGCCTAGGCTGGCCCGCGCCAGGGGGTGGTGTTGGCCCCCTGTAGCCCATCTCAGCCTCCCCTTCTGGCTTCCTTCGTCTTCTGGAAAAATAGGATTTTCCATGTGTTTTCCCGGATTTTCTGATCTTCGCGAATTTTGCCTCCCGACAGCACCTTTTCCATCAGAATCCTGACTGCAGCGGTCCATGCTCCAAAAGTCATCAACCATGCAAAAACAGATGAAATAACATAAGTATCATCCCTTAATATGAAATATATCAATGAATAACAGTAAATTATGATATAGAATAGTGATGCAAAATGGACGTATCAACTCCCCCCAAGTTTAGACTTCGCTTGTCCCTAAGCGAAACTGAGCTCAATAAACATGGCCTCAGGTTTATGGAGTGAAGAGTCGATAAAATAATAAGGAAAAGAAGCACAATAAAGATACATAAAGTAAATCGTAATTGGCAATGGCAAACTTTGCTCTTGGTCAAAAGATAGCTAACAATTTGCAGGAGTTCAAACATAATGGGGTTTTCAATGATAGCTTTCAAAGTAGTATTCACTAAGATAAGAGCAATGTGCAAAACAAGTAACATAAGAAACATGATTGAAGAAATCATCATATGAATGTATGAAACACAACAACTCAAAATACTTGCTGAGATAGAAAGGAATAGGTTTACTAACTAAACTAAAAAGTAAAAGATAGGCCCTTCGCAGAGGGAAGCAGGGATCTCAAGTTTCATAAAGAGCTTCCAAAAATTATGGTACTTATTAGCTTTCTGCAATCATTGCCCCTATCATAAGCATCTTTAGGTGGTTAAGGTTAAAGTGAACAAACTATAGAGTATATGCTTGACAAAGTATAAGTTGGCAATCGCATGTCCCTTGAATACGAGGGCCGCTCATCATGCTACTCAAGTTTAGTTATCGGTAAGTTCTTGTCATAGTAAGTACATGTGTATCATAGAGAACCGCCAATGGGGTACCCCTTGCCCGATGATACAGAAGAATCCCCATATTGAAATGACAAGGCAAGCAGACAATAAGCATATCAGCATCTTCTTATTTACCATGAGAAAATGGTGCTTTTTTCTCTCTTTCCTCTTTTCTCATCTTTTTTTCTTTTTTTTCTCGATATCTATCTTTTTTTAATATAAGAAGAATGCTTCATAGATTGCTAATTATGGTTACGCTGCAGGTTTCCACCATGATTAGGCATGGATTAGACCAGCCGCCCAGGTGTTTCTCTAACACACATACATAACTCCATGGACTTACAAGCTCCCCTTTCATTTCACACCGACGACATCCATAAACAAAAGAGCATGATATCAACTGGGTACAATGTACAAGTGCAATGTTGAAAGTGTTCCCCATGACAGCATGGTTCTGCTAATTCCCAACGTATAAGTGCAAGCATATACAACTTAGATGACACAATGGTTCAAGTTTATTAGGTGCAAGAATAGTAAAGTGTGCCATCAAGTTCGTGAGAGATTTAATCACTAATTTTCACATAACAAATTTAATTCGGAAGGTAGATAAAAACATGAATTTATTTGGAATAGCAATAGTGCTAATAGGTAGGTATGGTGGACACAAATGGCATAGGTTTTGGTTTAAGGATTGGATGCACAAGAAGTATTCCCTCTCAGTACAGGTTTTAGGCTAGCAAGGCTGGGTAGCAAGCATAAGAGTTGAAGGAAACAAACAAACATACAGGAGATAAAAACAAACATGCAATCTTCCTTGGAAGCACAAAAGATCTTAACTAGAGAATACTAAGCTTATGAGCAAATCAAGAAAGATGATGATGAAATTATATTTCTTAATAGTACTTTTATCTTTTTCATTAAATTCTCATAATAGCGTTGCTACTGACCGAGCCAGGTTTGTCAAAACCAACTAAATTTACTCAATGATCCCAAAGTGATACCGATACTAACAACAAGATCAATCATATAATATTAATTGAAAACTAAAATTAGGTATGCAAAAGAGTAAATGATAGAACTTACCATTAATATTCAATAACGGCAACTCACACCAAGGGATACATAGATATCTAACGAGAGGGGGACACTTCCATAATGCAAACCATCCTACATGATAACTTCTCTATTCATGATATGACTCTACTTAAAAAGGTAAAAGATAAAAGATAGTGGTATGATACCGCGGCACTCCCCCAAGCTTGGAACAAACCAAGGGGATGCCAAAACCTGATGACGGATTGCTCCTTCGGTGGTGGTGGTGTTCTCTCGTCATTGTCCGACTTCCAAGGTAAGGGTTCCCCATCAACAAAAGACATCATGGTCTCCAACATCCTAAAACTAGCAGCATCACTTATGTGTTTAAACCTAACCTCATACTCACAGTTTTAATTTTGTACATCATAGTTGGTTGGTTGTTTGGTGGAATGAGAGAATTTAATCCTTAAGCTCATCGGTCTCCTCCTGGTGCTTGGCAATGAGTTCAGAACTAATCTTATGGATGATATACACTTCGCGTTTCGCCATCCTCTTGTACCTAAAGACTTCTTGCTCCAATGCTTCCATCCTGTCCTCCAGACTACCTTCACCTTTAGGGCCCTGAACCTCTTTTATTTGTACCTTCCCATCTTCAAGCAACAATTCCTTGGGATGAACCTTCAACTCACACATGTAAGGGTTGATGACGTCCGCGGAGGAATCTTCCTTGGCTGATCTAGAGGAGGACATTGTGGCTCCAAAACTGAGACTCTACCTGTCAGAAACAGATTGAAATTAAAACACACGAGAACACGATATACTAACCTCGGGGATCCGGGGGATTATATATTACGAAGTTTTACAACAAAAGGAAGGTACTGGGAGAAATTGGGTCGGAGATGGGCTCCGGGGTGGCCACACCACCTGGTGGCGCGGCCAGGGGCCCGCTCCACGGGGTGGTGTGAGCCACCCTGGCTCCGTTTCCGTCCCTCTTTTGCTTCGTTGCTTTCCTTGTTGGATAAAAACTGCAAAAATATAACTGGACAGATTTTTCGCGAACCTTTTCTTACCAGAACTGTTACCTATTCAAAAACGAACTCTGCAGGTCTCTGAACTTGGTGTTTAATAAATCCTTCCGGAGTCACCGCTTGAATAACATCAATATCTTCATCTTTATACACATATTGTTTGAGTCAATTAACCATTCACCACCTTATTACACCATTTTATCCTATAACCTGGAATTTTCTTTCACACAAAACTTCACACAATTCTCATTAGCAACATTAGTGTAAGTGAGGTAATAAACCTTTTAAGTTCAATTTGAACTGAAATCCATCAAAAAATAAACTACTGAAACAACTCCTTCCGAAAGCCCAAAAGGAATTCAAAAAGGAAATCGATTTAAGAGGCAAATGCAAGAGTGACAAAAATCTATCAAAACAGACCAGCAGGTAAAGATCAATTTTTTCTAAAATGTTATGTTGCTCAAATCAAAATGTGCAAAACTAACGAAAGTTAATTAATAACCTAGGGCATGCACACAAAAAATTACAGATCAGTATGATGTTCTGGGATTTTTCACGATTTTTTATAGTGAAGCACAAAAATCTGTTTCGGGACAGCAACTTCCCCAAATCTTACTTCTCTCTCATTAGAGGTTGATCTTGACACAAAAACTAAACAAAAAGGATAAGGAGAGGTTATTTCCGAAACAATAACTTCCAAGACTCAAATAAACAAAAACAAACTGCAAAAACATATTGTGTTGTCTCCCAATAAGCTCTCTCTTTATAGCCATTAAGATGGGCATGATAATTTTAATGATGCTCACATAAGAATATGAATTGAAGTAAAAGAGAGCATCAAGAAGCAAAAATATGCATGTTTAAGTCTAACCCACTTCCTATGCAAGGGAATTTTGTAAGAAAATAAATTGTTGAAACCAGAGGCTACAAGCATAGGAAGGCAAAACAAGCGCAACATGAAGACTTTAAGCATAAAACGAGGAAACTTGATATTATTGAGATGCATAAGAACAGTCTTCCCTCTCTCATAATAACTTTCCATATCATGCATAAATTTAACGATATAACTATCACATGAACCAATGTAGCAATGATCACTTATCCTAACAGAAAACACAGGGACACTAGCTCTCATAACACTACTTTGTGAAACAATATTAGGGATATCCTAACAAAGGATAGTGTGTCCATTTTCTACATATTTAGTGACAAAGTCTTTCACATTTGCTATTACAGGTTCATCATCCACTTGTTCATCAGGTTCAATAGGTTTATTTGTACTTTCATTAACCATACTAGCTATCATAGAATGTTCCTTTATCTTAACTGTAAAAGGCATTTTCTCAATGTAAGGTTCAGGTAAAATATGATTAGCAGTATAAACTTTAGTATTTCTTGTAGGAACACAATTAGCAATATCTTTACATGGCTCATGATACTTATTCCATTTCTTTTTAGGAATTTCAATATAGGAAGCAAAATCCTTAAAATAAGTTGCAATAGCTTGAGAGTCTAGACAATAAGCATTAATAATGTTACAAAAGTCATCAGTTCCCATAAAAGATTTAATGCATTCATAATCATAATTTATACCTGACTTTCTTCCTTTATCATTCTCCCATGCTTCAGCATTGTCTTGAATACGGTCTAGAAGATCCCATTTAGCTCCTTCTTCCATGCGTGTAAATGATCCAGCACAAGAAGCATCCAATAGATCCTTATCATGAAGAGAAAGCCTTGCATAAAAGTTATTGATAATAATATTGTTGGGGAGCTCATGAATAGGACATTTGAGCATTAGTAACTTCAATCTCCCCCAAGCTTGAGTTGTACTCTCTCCATCAAGAGGCCAAAATTTGTATATTTGATTCTGATCTTTATGAATCTCACTAGGAGGATAAATTTTTGAATAAAAGAGAGGTACTACTTCCTCCCATTCAAGAGCTTGACCATTCTTCAGCAGCTTATACCATTCCTCATCTCTTCCTTTCAGTGATAATGAGAATAACTTCTTCTTGACTTGATCGGTTGTA
Source organism: Avena eriantha (assembly GCA_910589775.1). NCBI lineage: Eukaryota > Viridiplantae > Streptophyta > Magnoliopsida > Poales > Poaceae > Avena > Avena eriantha. Next base: position 171,527,869 of record OU342743.1, on the reverse strand, counting down.
ATACCTGCACACTTGAACAACCCACATAATTTGTGTATAAAGAGCAAATGATCACCGGGATGGACAGTTCCATCTCCAAAATAGTAGTTATCCATAACACGATCAATAATTCTTGTAGGTATTTTAAAAGTATCATTCTCAGTAGGTGGTGGTTCATCTACTACCTTAGTAGTGGTAGTAGCATTATGAAATAAGAAACTAAGCTAATTATCCATATTGAAATAAAGTAACTAACAAAAATAAACAATACTCATAGTAGAAGTTTCCTTTACCAGTTCCACTCTCCAATAGCGCTTCACTCCCTGGCAACGGCTCCAAAAAATAGTCTTGATGACCCACAAGTATAGGGGGTCTATCGTAGTATTTTCGATAAGTAAGAGTGTCGAACCCAACGAGGAGCCAAAGGTGTTGACGAGTGGCTTGGAGCAGGAATTCTCTGTAAATACTTAGCAAATGGATTTTTAGGGTTTTTTGATAATGCAGGTAAATAAAGTACGAGTAAATAAAAGACAATAATAATAAATGCAGCAAGTGGCTCAATCCTTTCTTTAGCAAAGGACAGGCTGGTTGTATTACTTAAGATGACCAAATGTTCTCGAGGACACACGGGAATATCGTCAAGTGCTTTCGTTTCATATAGATGATTAATCTTCTTTAGTTTGATAAGTGTTGTGTGTGAACCTGTGCTAATATACTAACCTTCCTAGGACTAATACATACTTGTGATTAAACCCCTTGCAAGCATCCGCAAGTACAAGAAAGTAATTAAGATAAAAAACTAACCACAGCTTTAAACTTTGAGATCCTACATCCCGTGTGCAAAGGTTTCCTAACGGGTTTCATGTTTCTGTCACTCTGGCAACCCCTACGATTAGTATCCAAATACATAATGCATTCCCCTAGGTCCTTAAAGGTGAAGTGTCATGTAGTCGACGTTCACATGACACCACTAGAAGAATAACACCACAACTTAAATAACAAACCATTGAATCTTTCTCAACACAATTCCACTACTAACAACATGACTTCTCACATGTCCTCAAGAACTAAACGAACTACTCACAATACATCATATGGATCAAGATCAGAGATGATATAATGATAAGTAACAATCTGAACATAACAATAATTCAATGGTTCCACTCAATAGTATCAACTACAACAAGTAATCAACACCGGGAAAGTTTCCCCTAAGAACTATGCAAGATTCAACCCAATTGTTACAGCGGTATGGAGTGGTGATGATGGTGCTGGTGGAGATGATGATGTAGATGATGATGACGATGATCCTGATGAAGTCCAGCTTGATGGTGGTGTTGATGGCGATGATCTCCCCTCTCCGGGAAGGAATTTCCCTGGCAGATTTCTGCCTGCCGGAGATTTCTTTCTCTCTTTGTAGTTTTCTGCCCCGCAGAGGTGGCGGAATCTTTCTGTGGTCGCTCCCCTAGGCTTAGGGTTTTGTTGGGATAATATACGCCAAAGGGGAGAGCCAGGAGTGGGCCAGGGTGGCCACACCACCTGGTGGCACGGCCAGGGGTGACCCGCGCTAGGGGGTGGTGTGGGCCCCCTGTGGCCCAACTCCGCTCCCCCTTCTAGCATCCTTCGTCTTCTGGAAAAATAGGATTTTCCATGTATTTTCTGGAATTTTCTGATCTTCGCGAATTTCACCTCCAAATAGCGCCTTGTCCATCAGAATCCTGACTTCAGCGGTCCATCCTCCAAAAGTCATCAACCATGCAAAAATAGATGAAATAACATAAGTATCATCTCTTAATATGAAATATATCAATGAATAATAGTAAATTATGATATAGAATAGTGATGCAAAATGGACGTATCAATGGTTCCCTACATAATCTTGTAGAGCTAGTTTTCCACTTCGAAACAAGCCCAAGATCATCAAATCATAGTCCAGATGCAAAAGTTGTGATTGTTTTCGTATCGGTGTTTCTGCTAGTTTTGTGGGGGCAGGAGACTCCAGGGGGCAGAGACTCCGGCCCAAATTCCGACCCAGACTCTAGGGGGTGTACATAGAGCATCTGGAGGCTTGTCGGAGTCTTGTCTCGAGTCTGGACCCCGGAGACTCTGGTCCTAAAGTGTTCTGTAATGGCTAGTTGACACGGGGGACCTATAAAATCCCCCCTTCTTCCTCTTTGGGCTAGTTGCTTTCTCTCTCTCCTCCATTGTTTCTACCTTCAAGAGCTTGCAAATACTCTCAATCCCTCCCATATTTCTTGAATCTTTTTGGGGATTTGAAAGGGGAGATCTAAATCTACAACTCCACCAATCCATATCTCCTATATGTCAGGGGAACATCTTGGGATCTAGATCTTGGGGTTTCTTTTGTGGATTTCCTCTCATGTTCTTCCTGTCTTATTCACCAATAGATTTTGTAGCTTTAGTGGAATTTGAGAGTGAAGGACTTGCCATTGCATTAGGTGCATCAGTTGGAGTTCTCAACGGAGGATTTGGTTGGTGAAATCAAGAAGATTGTCCCTCTTGGGTTCTTGGAACCCTAGACGGTTGTGTGGCCTTTGTGGCGTGTTCTTTGGGCCTTCAATTAAGTTGTGGAGCTCTCGCCAATATAATGGACTTGGTGGTGATTATTGGGAGCCTCTAATTAAGTTGTGGAGGTTTCCCCAATCTTGTATGGGTTTGGTTACCGCCCTCAAGTGTCCCATAGTGGATCGGGTGTTTGCCATGTGGTGGGTGATCGGGAGAATAGGGTGAGGCCTCTTGTGGCGTTGGTGGTCTTAGTATTACCCACCCCTCCAACAAGACGTACTCCCTTGTTGGGAGGAACTCGGTAAAATATCCTCATCCTTGCGTGTCTCGGTTATGTCTATACCCGAGCTCTTTACTTATGCACTTTACATTGTGATAGCCTTCATGCTTGAAGTAATATATCTTTCTATCACATTGTTGCTTGTCTTGCTTAGCATAAGTTGTTGGTTCACATAGGTAAACCCTAGCATGTATAGGCTTTGTGCTTGACAAAATAAAATGCTAGTTTTATTCCGCCTTTGTTAAGACCTTCTATTAAAAGTTTTAACCACCTATTCACCCCCCTCTAGGCGGCATCCATGATCTTTCACACGCCCTCACCTCGGTGTCCATGTCCTTCATGTCGACCATCAAGATCTCCAAGTCCTCCCTCCTCTTCTTTTCCACCATGTTGGCCTTGATGAGGTCGAGCTTGATGTCCTGTCGCTCGATGGCTGATGCACACCTTGCCGCGGTGATCTCCTCCAGCCTGGTGGCTTGCTCTTCCCTCATGGTGGCATGCATGGCAGCGTCGGCCATGCATGCAAGGATGGAAGAGTGTAGTTTTTCGATGGCCGGCGCTGTGTACCTCATGGCCTTGGCCTTCCTGTGGCCAACAGGTCGACCCTCCGATGCCACCGACGACACCACTCAGAGGGTCGTAGCCGCTGGACTTGGCCTTGGTGAGAACGGTCCGTGTCTCCGCCCACTTGTTGCACCCCTCGATCCGTGCAAAGACATGGATAAACTTAAAATTGTTGTCCTCGCGGTAGGTGGCGATCATGGCGCGCATCTACGAAAAACACCAACAGTCAGACACAAGGTTGAAATGGGCGGGAGCGGGCGGCATCGGGGGCTGCTTACCTGGTCATCATAGTTGGTGCCGCTAACATGGACGCGGCGCACCTCCTCCATGACGATGTGCCACTTGTTGCATGCGTGCTAGATCATGGCCCAACAATGAGACATGTCGGAGTCGTTGCGGTCATAGTGCAACGCCTAGAAGTAGGTATCCAACAATCTCGCTCATCGTATGCCACCTTCACCCTCTTCCAATAGTAGTCCGAGTTCTGGTTGGCGCCGGTGAAGGGGTCTATGCTGACGGTCTTCCAAGATTCGGCGAGGCACTCATCCTCCCTCGAGCTCCACTTGGGGCCGCGTCCGCCGCCTCCTTTCTTCTTTCCCCCCTCCGCTTCCACCGCCTTCTTCTTTCCTTTCAGGTCACCCACGATTGTCACCGATACCTCCACCACCTCATCCTCGGGCTCGGCTACCTCCGCGTACTGATGTCTACACACTTCTATTCTTGTAGACAGTTGTTGGGCCTCCAAGTGCAGAGGTTTGTAGAACAGCAACAAGTTTCCCTTAAGTGGATCACCCAAGGTTTATCGAACTCAGGGAGGAAGTGGTCAAAGGTATCCCTCTCAAGCAACCCTGCAATCAAGATACAAGAAGTCTCTTGTGTCCCCAACACACCCAATACACTTGTCAAGTGTATAGGTGCACTAGTTCAGTGAAGAGATAGTGAAATACAAGTGGTATGGATATAAGACAACGGTGCCAGAAAATAGCTTGATGGGAGGAAAAGACTGAAGGCAAAAAGATGGAAGCAAGCAAACATGTAATAGATCTAGTAGCAAACGGTGTTGCAATATTTAGAAACAAGGCCTAGGGATCATACTTTCGCTAGTGAACACTCTCATATAAATATCTTCTCTTCATGATACTACTCTTAACTACTCTCCGGTTGGACACTCTAATCCATGGTAGGGCTACAACAGCACACCTCAAAGTCCACCTTCCCCATCTATATAACCCTACACTGTCACCTTGAGCGCCAGATGGTTCCAAGAAACACTACAATTTCATAAAGACATTCAACTCCAAATTATACTCATGACAAGTATTTATGTAACCTTAGCCAAAGTGTCACACGGTGTGCACACTGTCAACTTCACACACGTGGGGATAAGACGAGATTCATTAAAGCACTTGAGTAGCAGAATAGATCTATAGATTACAAAGCTCATGATCTCAATAAGATCACGCATAGAGAGAGTGAAAGGGCATGTATGCCCCCATGTGTGGTTTTGGTAATTAATGACAATCCCTATGGACTAATGTGCAAATTAAGTCTTACCTTTAGGTTTGTCCATTGGCATCGCTTGGACCATGTGTTGGTCTCAAGGATGAAAAAGAAGAAGCATTTTCCAAGGGCTTTGTGCCTATTGGAATCAAGTAGAATAAGAAGATCAAGTATGTCTTGAAAAAGAAGATGGAGTTCCTCATGGCTTTCTTCAAGGCATCATCATCAAGAATTGTTGTGCAAGCTCAAGATGCATCCTCTCTAGAAGATCTCATGCTTGATGCTTGCCATCCTCGGCAATCATGGAGTGATGAAGACAAGGGCAAAGAAGAGGTTTCCCCATGGGTATGGGGGAGCCATTCGCAAGTCTTCATCAAGCAAGAGCAAGCAAGAGAAATCAAGAAAGGTGTTCCATCTTGAAGGTGACAAGATTGTCTACATCAAGCTCAAGTGGGATGCTCAAGGCAAAGGTATGATCTTGATAGGGTTTCTATTTTACCGGTCTCTTTTAGTGTTGGGAGACCGGGTTTAGGATAGATAACTGTTCTATAAAGAGGGGCTCTCGAGTGGGTGACTCGCTCGTATCTTTCGGAGAGAGCTCAAACCTTTGCATACATAGCATCATCTTTCTTGGTTGTTGTTTGGTTCTTGTCCATGTGAGGATCTAGAGCTTGTGGTTATCTTCATAACAACCTCTAGTTCATCAAAAATGGATTTCCCTTGCATATCTTATTGCATTTTTGATCTTGCGGGTTTTCTGGCTCCACACCTTGGGAGATATCTCACTTATATATTCATGATATTTTCTCCTTGGTGATACCCAATATTTCACCTTTTGTTGGGTTCTATTCTTATTATCTTTCCAACAGAATTGGTTTCATCCCAATTGGAGTTTCCAAGCTCAACCTTTTGCGTTTTGGGTTCTAGAGGTTTTACCAGTTCATCGCTTCTGAGAGGTCATACCTTTCTCCATTTTATTTTTATCCTCCCTTGTTGGACTATGATGTTTCTTTGCATAATCCTGTAGAGATTTTTGTTCTCTTCAAAACGATCCCAAGATCATCGAAATAGGAGTCCGGAGTCAAAAGTTATTGAAGTTTACGTGCAATGATGTCCAACATTTTTGCTTGAGCGGTAGTACCGACCCAAGTTCTGGCCAAAGTTCCGATAAATCTCGTTTTTGTTCTGTGTCTTGTGTTTCTATTTACCGGCAGTACCGGTGGGGCACCGGTAGTTCCGGTGGGGGCGCGAATCTGGCCCAAACGGGCAAATTTCTCTTGCCCTATTTAAGGGCCCCCTCTTCCCCAAAGTTTCCCCAAGTTTGGAGGTCATTTTTGCTATTTATTCCACTCTCTCTCCTCCATTGTTGACCTTCAAAAGATTTCTCTCTTCCCTTCTCCCTCCCATGATTCTTGCATCTTTTTGAGGGATTTTAGAGAGGAGATCTAGATCTACAAGCCCTACCAAGCAAAATCCCTTCTTTGTGAAGGAATCCTTGGGATCTAGATCTTGGAGAGTTTTGTGTTCTCCTCTTGTGTTCTTCCTCCCTTATTCCCCCAATAGCTTTTGTATCTTTGGTGGAATTTGAGAGTGAAGTACTTGCCTCTTGCATTTGGTGCATAGGTTTGAGTTCTCCTCGGAGATTTGGCGAGTTCAAGCCCTTGGGCTTGTTTCGCTTGGGTTCTTGGAACCCTAGACGGTTGTGTGGTTGGTTCGTTGACCTTTTGTGATCTTGTAGACTTTTGTGGCCTTGTTGCCTTTTGTGGCTTTGTAGCCTTTGTGGCATTGTTGTTGTGAGCCTCCAATTGAGTTGTGGAGATTGCCCCAATCTTGTACGGGTTCGGTGACTGCCCTCAAGTGTCCCATAGTGGAACGTGAGTAGGCCTTTGTGGCGAGCTCACGGGAGAATAGGGTGAGACTTTTGTGGCGTCGGTAGGTTGCGTGCCTTCACATCTTGGGGTGAGGCCTTGTGTGGTGTTGGGTGAGCATCGTGCCAGCACACCTCGAGGTGAGCCACTTGTGGCGTTCGAAGTTCATTGCACCCCCGCACCTCTCTAACGGAGACGTAGCTTCTTTGGAAGTGAACTTCGGGAAACAAATCATCGTCTCCATGTCCATCGGTTATCTCTCAACCGAGCCCTTTAGTTATGCAATTTACATTGTGATAGTCTTCGTGCTTGAAGTATTATATCTTGCTCTCACCTTATTGTTTATCTTACTTAGCATAGGTTGTTGGTGCACTTAGTGAACCTAGTGAATATAGGTTTTGTCTTGATAATTAAACGTTAAGTTTTATTTCGCATTTATTAGAGCCTAAACCGTAATAATTTTAAAACGCCTATTCACCCCCCCTCTAGGCGACGTCCATTTCCTTTTCAATTTGTATCAGAGTGAGGTCTCTCGTTTCTTAGGCTTCACCGCCTCGAGAGTAAGGATGTCTCCTAGGGGTTTAGTGCACTCTCACACATTTATATTTGATGGCACAGATTATGATGTTTGGCGTATTCACATACTTAGTCATTTTCGGGTCATTGACCCAAATATTGAGCGAATTCTAGATATGGGCTTGTCTCCTCCTAAGGATCCCCAAAATCTATCTTTGGAGGAGGAGACAAACTCTTATCTCGAAGCTCAAGCATCTAATGTGCTTGTTAATGTTGTGAGCTTTGTAGTTCTTTCCTCAATCATGCCTTTTCGGAATGCTCATGGTATTTGGACCAAGCTTCAAGCAAAATACGATATGTGCAAGCTTAATGAGGATGATTGTGTTCCCTCCACCTCCGGCCGTGATGAGTTCTCATCTTCCTCCACTTCACCTGCATGTGATTTCTCACAAGGTAATGATATGGTGAGTGGTGATAGAACTTGCAATGTGGATAGTGAGCTTGTCATTCATGATCCTTCATATCCATCTCATTGCAATGTTGTATCCTTGGGCATGAACACTTGTAGGACTATTGTGATTTACATCCTAGTGTTGATTGCCCTTGCATATCATGTAGAATTGCCTTGAATATATCTCATGATGATATGCTTGATTTTCCTTGTTGCCATGATAAATGTACTTCTTTTTCCTCTAGTACTTGTGTTACTAACCAAGTAGAGGAAATCGAAGAATGTATGGTCCAAGGCAAGGTTGTGATTGGAGCTTCAAGTGTTCCCCCATCATCACCTTCTCCCAACATTCACTTATGCCTTATGGCTAAGGAATCAAAGGTAACTTCTCCTTTCGACCCCAATGCACCTCATGATGATGTGAATGTTGACTTAGATGTAGGATATGATGATGTTGCTTCTTTAAAGAAGGGGGAGCTAGTCCTTCATGCTCTACACAATGATAAAAATGCTTGCTCTGCTTTCATTGAAATCTTGAACTTTGCCATTGAAAGTAAGCAGCTAATTTATGAGCATGAGGACACAATTGACAAAATGAGTAGTCTTGAGCGTGAGTATGCTAATGACATTGCAAACTTAAATGAAGCTCTTGAAGAGGAACAAATCACCAAGGAATCTCTTGAGGAGACCTTTTCCCTAGAGCTTTCTAGGGTGAAGAAATCTCATGATAGAGATCTTGAGGTGGCAAGTGACCTCCAAATTAAAAATGATGAGCTTCAAGTTGCCTATGCTAAACTTCTTGAGGATTTTGAACACCTCAACAATGGCTCTAGGGTCATCAAGGGGGAGCTCATCAAACTCACCGAGTCGCATGAGCAACTTAAAGCTTCATACTCAAAAGAGCTTTCCAAGTTGCCCTCACCTCTAGCAATTAATCATGATGCTTGTGCTACTAACTCTATCTCTTGTGAAGCATCTATTGTGAAGGAGAATGTTGAGATACATGCTCAACTTGCTTTGCTAACTAGCAACTATGGTAAATTGGAAGAGAGTCATGCTAAGCTCTCAAGCTCGCATGAGGACCTTCTAGTTTCCCATGGTAGTCTAAAGTTGGCTCATGAGGCCAATATGTCAAAGGTATCATCTAGTATGCCTCATGTGGACATTAGCACTACATCTACTCCTAGTATCATATTACCATGTGCTAGTCCTTGTAATTCATCCACTCATGCTATTGCTATATCTTGTGATGAATTTCATCCCTTGCCTTGTTGCTCTAACATTATAGCATCTACTACCTCTAGTATTGTTGTTGATACTAACCATGTAGAGGAATCCAAGAAGCTCAAGGCTCAAGTCACTTCTTTGAAGAATGACTTGAAGAAGTGTCATGAAGGGAAGACCACTCTCAAGAACATCTTGGGTGTGCGAAGATCCCCAAATGACAAGAGTGGGATTGGATACAACTCCAACATCAAGAACAATCCCACCAACAAGTTGAAGCACAAGGGCAACAAGAATAATGGCCAAGGTCAAGTGAAGAATTCGGCCAACATTGTGTGCTTCATGTGCAAGGAAGAAGGCCATCATGTGAGATGTTGCCCATTGAAGAAGAAGCAACAAGGGAAGCGGCCTCAAGCTCCACCTCAAGCTAGAAGCGGGCCTCTTCCCAAGACTCAAGCTCTTCCTCAAGGGGTGGCATCTTCCAAGAAGAAAGATAGCAAGAGAAAAACTTGCTACATATGCCGCGAGAAGGGGCACCTTTCTTCCTCATGCACAATGGGTAACTCCTCATCCAAGCCTATGTTGATATATGATGCATATTCTCTTGGTAAGGATGAGGTGGGCAATGTGTTTTCCAAATATGTTGGTGCCCAAAGTGGTGTCAAGAAAAGAACCATTTGGGTGGCCAGGCCTATTGTGACTAACTTCTTAGGACCCAACTTGGTTGGGGACCAACAAGCTAAAACTTGATCAATAGGTGTTGGTTGGAGGGCATTGGAGGCTTGGATACTTTATGAAGAACTGAGGGATCTTCATCATTTATTTTTGTCAAGTCAAGCCATTTGGATTATCATGCTTCTATCATATACCCAATGTTCCTCCTTGTGGTAACATGTGCTCAACTCCTTTACATTGAAAGTTACTTGCTCCCTTGTGCATGTGTTGGTTTTGTACCATTATATGTGGTTGTATATGTTATGTTTCCTTCGTACTTATATTGAGTTGTCAAGTAGAATTATGTATGTTGATTGGCACACCATGTATTTGTGTTCTTGTGTTTGATCCTTTGTTGACTCTATTTGGTATCTTTTTGGGCTCTTGCGAGAGATTAATGGACTATCCCATTTTGGGGGAGTGTTATGCTTGGGCATTCCACAATCCTAAAATGTGTGTACATGAGGAATACCACTTAGTATGTATATTACAATTTTATCTAGTCTCTATGTGGTATATCTTTCTCATGATAAATTCAAGTTCCATAATGTCCGTTAATCATCTCTATTTGGATGTTTTACCTCTTGTTGAGTTTTCTTGATTTATCACATTATGAGGGAGTCATATGCTTTGTGCATATCACAAACCTAGAAAATGTGGACATTTGAGGTAGTGTCACTTAGAATTGATATTTATCTAGCTCCTAAGTGGCACATTTAGCTCAAACAAGTTCCAATTCCTTTGGATTGCTTTTATTGCTCATCTTTTGGACCTTGTTTGTGAGAGTTTTTCTTGATATGTGTTTCCTCATATTTGGAGCTCAATATCCTCCATGGAAACCATTTGCTTCAAGTTACTTTAATCTTTATTGATTATGTGACTATTTGGAGCTCTCAAGAATCTCTCTCGAAGCATCAAGCATAACTTTTATGTCTTGTTACATGCTTCTTTGTGTGAATATGATTATAATTTCCTTGCAAACTACCTCGGGAATTTTTTTCCCCATAACTCTTGTCCTTGGACAAGTGACACTCCATATATGGTAGGATTTATTGATCATGTTGACTTTGTCCTTTGCTTTTATTTGTCCTATCTTTGGCCAAGAATTTGTTTTCTTTTTCTCCCATGTCTTCCTTGACTCTTGTGGATCATTTTAGTTTATTTATATTCTCTTGTGTTTTATTTAATGTAGGTAGTAGTGATGAGCTTGTTTGTGTGCACTTTGCATTCAAAAGCAAAATTAAATATAATGCACCATTCTTGGGGGAGCTCTCCTATATTATCTAGAACACTCCTTTTATGCTTCTTGTGTTGATCCTTATCATGTTTTTCGTGCTTGGAAGTTTGATCTTTTCTTTTGGTACTTTGTGCCATCATGAAAAGTGTAGAGGGTTCAGTTTGTGTGTTGAAACCTTGCTCTTTTGGGAGTTGGTTTTGTCTCACTCTTTGTTTCTTGTTTGATCCTTTAGGATGAGATTAATCCTTGAGCACTGGTGTTTTTGTCCATCTTTTGCTCTTTGGCTTTTGCCTTGTTCATTTGTTGAATTTGTGTCCTTTCATGTGTTGATTTGGCTCTTTGATACAATTTGGACACCTTTTGTCGTGTCACACTCTTGTGTGCGACTTCTTGGTTTACTTGGTGTTTTTGTTCAAATTGTATCACATTTTTGGTTCTTGAGAGTCTTTTGCATGCATATTTACTACATGTTTATATCATGGCATGCTTGCTTTCTTGATCCAATATATAGGGGATTCTCCACCAAATCCTATCGGCTAAGATGTGCATGAAATTCAATTTTATATCAATATGCACATATTTATGTGGAGGGTCTCCTATATATTGTAGTTTCACTAACTGCTTTGGACCCAATTTGTTTGGGAACATAGTGTACTTGATTATGTCTTAGGTACATTGGAGATATATTGGGTGCTTGTATCTTGAACAAGGAAGAAGTGGTGTCTACATGTCAATTGGATGCAAGCTAGGATGATCGACTAATTCATATCCTCTACATCCTACCAACTATATCTCGGTAACAAGTATCTCTCTCATGCATACTTATCTTATTTCCAACCTTTTGTAGGTTGCTTGGTGGCATGAATTTGTGTGTTCGTAATGTTTTGGTTCTTTGTTTGGTTTGTTCGAGTGCTCTCTATTGCAAATGTGAGTATGTTGAGATGAGTGCATATAATGGGGACTATACAAAATCATGATCATGATTCACTTATCCCAAATATGTCAATCTAGCAATTTTATTGCATATCTCTTCCTCGTTCACTCTCATGTGTAATAGTGAGTATTTTGCATAGTTATTTTCTATTTTGTGATACTTGTTGCCTTTCTCCATATATTCCAACTATTTCCTTTTTCCCTTGGTAATAGTTCAATGTATGTAGCGTGTTAGTGTTTGAAGCTCATTGATGTACAATAAGATATATTTGAGCCTTTGGCCATTCTTTCAAGCAAAAATCCTATTGGTATATTATATGACTTCATTTTGTTGTTCATGTCCTTTCTTGTGTATCTATTTTGTGTGTGCATGTTTCTTTGTGGGCATATGTCTTTGTGATATTTTCCACCTAGAAACTTATACACACAAGAGAAGATAAATCTTTGGTTGTTTTTGTTTCCCTGGAGAGCGCCCTTTATTTCTTTTTGATTCTTCGGTGGCTTCCAAATTGATTTTCCTATGGGTGATTGTCCCATTTGTTTGCATCTCCGGGCACTCATGGTTTGATCTCTTTTGCCGTGTATTGTTAAATGAGTTTGTAGGAGTGAGGATTCCATGTTTTTGCACTTTGTTTCCAAATACAATTATTATAATTGGTGCATAATCCTTGGGGAGCTTCTACAATTCATTTAACAATGCTCATTTGCCTTCGTTCTCATCTTTTGTGTCTTAGATGTTTATGGGGGAGTGAGGATTCCATATTTGTGCAAGATGTATTCAAATTCATTGATTCTATCTTGTGCACAAAGATTGGGGAGCTTCCCTATTTCATTTAAACACTCATTTGCTAGTATCATAATATCTTGTGTTTTTCTTTTGGTATCAATTGTTGTTGTCAATTGGTATTTTTTTGGATCTTTTGGGTTGTTCGCTTCATTTGTTGAATCTATTTTCTCTTTATTTTCTTTTTGCAATCTTTGGGTCCTCAATATAGATTTACTTCCTCCCAAGTATTCATCATTTGATATGTGCATATGCATACCTTTGGAGGAATTCTCACTATATTGGCCGTCTAGAACTTTTTCACCCATTTTGGCAATCGATGCCAATGGGGGAGAAGTTTTAGAGGGTTTAAGGGAAGTTGGTTTATGCTTTGAGTTGGTTCTTAAGCACTAGCCTTTCATGCTCTTGCATCTTTGTTGTTGCTTGGCATGTTTAATATATAGAGGAAACTCAACCACCGGTAATGGTTGGCAATCTATGCAATGAAATTCAAGTTCATCACACATGCATAGATTGTGGGGGGAGGGTTGCTCTATATATTGTGTTTGTACTAACATCACATACTTGTGTAGTATTTGATGTTGGGACAACCATTTTGTTCGTTAAATTCCATATTTAAACCCTCTCTAGGGGATTGTCATCAATTACCAAAATGGGGGAGATTGAAAGGGCATGTATGCCCCCATGTGTGGTTTTGGTAATTAATGACAATCCCTATGGACTAATGTGCAAATTGAGTCTTACCTTTAGGTTTGTCCATTGGCATCGCTTGGACCATGTGTTGGTTTCAAGGATGAAAAAGAAGAAGCATTGTCCAAGGGCTTTGTGCCTATTGGAATCAAGTAGAAGAAGAAGATCAAGTATGTCTTAAAAAGAATATGGAGTTCCTCATGGCTTTCTTCAAGGCATCATCATCAAGAATTGTTGTGCAAGCTCAAGATGTGTCCTCTCTAGAATATCTCATGTTTGATGCTTGCCATCCTCGGCAATCATGGAGTGATGAAGACAAGGGCAAAGAAGAGGTTTCCCCATGGGTATGGGGGAGCCATTCGCAAGTCTTCATCAAGCAAGAGAAATCAAGAAAGGTGTTCCATATTGAAGGTGACAAGATCGTATACATCAAGCTCAAGTGGTATGCTCAAGGCAAACGTATGATCTTGATAGGGTTTCTATTTTACCGGTCTCTTTTAGTGTTAGGAGACCGGGTTTAGGATAGATAGTCGTTCTATCAAGAGGGGCTCTCGAGTGGGTGACTTGCTCGTATCTTTCGGAGAGAGCTCAAACCTTTGCATACATAGCATCATATTTCTTGGCTGTTGTTTGGTTCTTGTCCATGTGAGGATCTAGAGCTTGTGGTTATCTTCATAACAAGCTCTAGTTCATCAAAAACGGATTTCCCTTGCATATCTTATTGCATTTTTGATCTTGCGGGTTTTCCGGCTCCACACCTTGGGAGATATCTCACTTATATATTCATGATATTTTCGTGCAATGCTGTCAAAAGTTATCGAAGTTTTCGTGCAATGCTGTCCAATGTTTTTGCTTGAGCGATAGTACTGACCCAAGTTCTGGCCAAAGTTCCGATAAATCTCGTTTTTGTTTTGTGTCTTGTGTTTCTATTTACCGGTAGTATCGGTGGGGCACCGGTAGTTCCGGTGGGGTGCGAATCTGGCCCAAACGGGTAGATTTCTCTTGCCCTATTTAAGGGCCCCCTCTTCCCCAAAGTTTCCCCAAGTTTGGAGGTCATTTTTGCTAGTTATTCCACTCTCTCTCCTCCATTGTTGACCTTCAAAAGCTTGCCCTCTTCTCTTCTCCCTCCCATGATTCTTGCATCTTTTTGAGGGATTTGAGAGAGGAGATCTAGATCTACAAGCCCCACCAAGCAAAATCCCTTCTTTGTGAAGGAATCCTTGGGATCTAGATCTTGGAGAGTTTTGTGTTCTCCTCTTGTGTTCTTACTCCCTTATCCCCCCAATAGCTTTTGTAGCTTTTGTGAAATTTGAGAGTGAAGTACTTGCCTCTTGCATTTGGTGCATAGGTTTGAGTTCTCCTCGGAGATTCGGCGAGTTCAAGCCCTTGGGCTTGTTTCTCTTGGGTTCTTGGAACCCTAGACAGTTGTGTGGTTGGTTTGTTGACCTTTTGTGATCTTGTAGCCTTTTGTGGCCTTGTTGCCTTTTGTGGCTTTGTAGCCTTTGTGGCATTGTTGTTGGGAGCCTCCAATTGAGTTGTGGAGATTGCCCCAATCTTGTACGGGTTCGGTGACCGCCCTCAAGTGTCCCATAGTGGAACGTGAGTAGGCCTTTGTGGCGAGCTCACGGGAGAATAGGGTGAGCCTTTTGTGGCGTCGGTAGGTTGCGTGCCTTCACATCTTGGGGTGAGGCCTTGTGTGGCGTTGGGTGAGCATCGTGCCACCACATCTCGAGGTGAGCCACTTGTGGCGTTCGAAGTTCATTGCGCCCTCGCACCTCTCCAACGGAGACGTAGCTTCTTTGGAAGTGAACTTCGGGAAACAAATCATCGTCTCCGCGTCCATCGGTTATCTCTCAACCGAGCCCTTTACTTATGCAATTTACATTGTGATAGCCTTCGTGCTTGAAGTATTATATCTTGCTCTCACCTTATTGTTTATCTTGCTTAGCATAGGTTGTTGGTGCACTTAGTGAACCTAGTGAATATAGGTTTTGGCTTGATAATTAAACGTTAAGTTTTATTCCGCATTTATTAGAGCCTAAACAGTAATAATTTTAAAATGCCTATTAACCCCCCCCCTCTAGGCGACGTCCATTTCCTTTTTTTCAGAGAGATATGAACAGATAGCTACCGGTAGAGCCCTTAGCCTCGAGGAAGAACTACTCCATCATCATCATGGGAATCAGCAACAGCAATGGAGATGGTGGTGGAGATTGATGGAGATGGCTCCGGGGGCAATTCCCCGTCCTGGCAGGGTGCCAAAATAGAGACTTTCTGTCCCCCGAATCTCCCTTCGGTGGCGGCAGTGTTGCGGAACTTTTCATGGCTGGAAGCTAGATTCTTTAGGGTTTCTGCATCGGGAGGCTTCTTATAGGAGAAGAGGTGATGTTAGAGGGTGGACCAGGGGCCCACACCACCTGGTGGCACGGCCAGGGGGACCCACGCCACCACATGGTGTGGCCAACCCCTAGCCCCTCTCCGTCTCATCTTCTGGCTCCGTGAGTCTTTCGGTAAAATATCAACTTTGGCTTTTGTCCGGTCCAATTCCGAGAATACTTCTTTTCCAGCTTTTCTGAAACCAAAAACAGCAGAAACATGCAACTGGCACTATGGCATCTTGTTAATAGGTTAGTCCCAGAAAGTGTATAAAAATACTCCAAAGTGTGGACAAAACATAAGAAAGTAGATATAAAACAAGCATGGAACATCAAAAATTATAGATACGTTAGCAACGTATCAACATCCCCAAGTTTAACACCTGCTCGTCCTTGAGTAGGTAAGTGATAAAAAGAATAATTTTTGAGGTGACATGTACCATCACAATCTTGATCAAGGTATTTGTAAAACATTGATAGTTGGGATCATAATACTTTAACATAGCATGAAATATATAGTTTAACAATAATACATAGTAACTATGTTGTAACATGAAAAGGTACAAACAAAGATCATGAATAACAATGCATCGAAAGACGTTTGTTTGTTTCACATATAGAAAACATAGCATAGTGGCATTCAACTTGTCCCTCATGGAGTATCAAAACATAAATGCAAAGGACACCTTCAAAGTTCATAAGGGTGACTAGATACAATTAGTTCAAGAACAAGCAATATCAACATTATGAATCAATCAATAAGTTTTGGGACAATGCACATAGAACTAAGAATGACAACGATGCTCTCTTAATTGGTGCATAAACATAGAAGGTGGAGACTCAATATAAAAGTGGAAGAAAGGCCCTTCAAAGGGAAGCAGGGATCTCCATGGACTTACACGCTCCCCTTTTATTTCACACCGACGACATCCATAAACAAAAGAGCATGATATCAACTGGGTAGATATTTACAGGTGTTGAAAGTGTTCCTCGTGACAACACGGTTCTGCTAACTCCCAACTTATAAGTGCAAGCATATACAACATAGATGACACAATGGTTCAAATTTATTAGGGGCAAGAAAAATAAAGTGTGCCATCAAGTTCATGAGAGCTTTAATCACTAGTTTTCACATAAGTTTAATTCAGAAGGTAGATAAAAACATGAATATACTTGGAATAGAAAATGCTAATAGGTAGGTATGGTGGACTCTTTGGAATAACTTGGTTTTATTTGGAGTTGGATGCATGAGTGGAACTCATACTTGGTATGGAGGGTAGCAAAAGACTGGGAGCGACCAACTAAGAGAGCAATAATGGCCATAACCATGCAAAGCGACAAAACATTATTAATTAAAGCATAAAGTGATATTATAAGACGAAAACTAAATGATCATAGAGGCTATGATGACTTGGTGTAGTCTTAACATGGTGTGAGCATGCGCCAAGTCAACCCAAATAAAGCATTAAATGAGAATACCACAATATTATGCTTTTATATGCTAAAACAACACATGATTCTTTCAAGGCACATTAAGCAATCTCAATTGTTTGTAACATGTCATGCTACATCAATAATCACTGAGCATAAAGCCAAAACAATATCAAGCATGACATGATAAAGTCTAAGTCATAGTAAAAAACAAGCTCCTTTTATACCACTTAAGCATGAACTTTCCTACTCTTTTCCAATCCAAATCAACCTATTTGAAACTATGTATGAATGAGGGGGTCCAACCAATTTATTCAAGCAAACCAAACAAAATAAAACTAAAAACAAAGACGCTCCAAGAACAACACAATTGTGCATGAAACAATAAAAATGAAGTGTTTGGAAGAAACCTGAGATTTCTATTGATGAAGAAGGGGGTGCCTTGGGCATCCCCAAGCTTTGATGCTATTACTTTTTGAATATTTCTTGGGGTGACATGGGTGGCATCCCCAAGCTTGAGCTTTTGTACATAGTTCATCTTATCACATTACTCTTCCCTACACTTTAAAATTTCCTTCATACAAAACTTCACACAATCTTCATTAGCAACATTAGTGTACTCAAGGTAATAAGTCTTTAGGTTCAGTTTCAACATAAGTAAAACTTCCATTAAAACACAAGATACTGTAGAACTTCCTTTAAAAGGTTCAAATGATCAGAGAGAACTCAAAGAGAAAGATATTAAGAGGCAAATGCAAATAATGGCAGAAATCTGTCAAAACAGACTACCAGGTAAAAACCTATTTTTTCGAAGACATTCTGTTGCTCAAATCGAAAAGTGATAAACTAACTAAAGTTAGGTAATAACCTGGGGGATTTATTCAAAAAATTACAGCTAAATCCGACATACAAAGATTTTTCACGAATTTTTACAGTGAAGTACAAAAATCTGTTTCGGGACAGTAATTCCCCAAATCTTACTTCCCTCTCATTAGAGGTTATTCTTGGCACAAAAATCAAATAAAAAAGGATAAGGATAGGTTATTACAGAAGTAAAAACTTCCAAGACTCAGGAAAACTATTGGGTTATCTCCCAAGAAGTACTTTTCTTTAATGCCTTTAAGTTAGACATGATAGTTTGAGATGATGCTCACATAAGAAATATGAATTGAAGTAAAAGAGAGCATCAAGAAGCAAATTCAAAACACATTTAAGTCTAACCCACTTCCTATGCATAGGAATCTTGTAAAGAAACAAGTCATGAAAGCACAAAGCAACAAGCATATGAAAGCAAAACAAGTGCAACTTCAAGACTTTCAACATAAAGAGGGGAA
The DNA here is from genome assembly GCA_910589775.1 of Avena eriantha. NCBI lineage: Eukaryota > Viridiplantae > Streptophyta > Magnoliopsida > Poales > Poaceae > Avena > Avena eriantha. The sequence goes on along the minus strand of OU342743.1, from coordinate 171,509,463 downwards.
ACTTAATATTGTTGAGACTCATAAAACTATGTTTCCCTCTCTCATAATAAATTTCAGTAGCATCATTAATAAAATTAATAATATAACTATCACATAAAACATTCTTATCATGAGCCACATGCATAAAAGAATTAATAGTCTCCCTATAAGCATAGTCATTCTTATTAATCGTAGTGGGAGCTAATTCAACAAAATAGTTATCATCATCACCATAATCATCAAATATAGGAGGCATATTGTAATCATAATTAATTTCCTCCTCGATAGTGGGTGGACTAAAAATACCATATTCATCATTGTAATCATCATATATTAGAGGCATAGTATCATCAAAGTAAATTTTCTCCTCCATGATTGGGGGACTAAAAAGATCATTTTCACAAAAACTAGCTTCCCCAAGCTTAGAATTTTTCATAGCATTAGCAATAATGGTGTTCAAAGAATTCATACTAATAACATTGCTATTAGCACGCAAATAAAGTTCCATAGGTTTTTTAATTTTCTCTTCAAACACTTCATGTCCTAACTCAAGATAAATACTATAAAGCTCTCTAATTTTGTTGTTGTTTTCCGTTAAGCCTAACTAGTGAAAATAAAAACAAGAAACAAAAAGATATAATTGCAGAATCTAAAGGAAATAACTTTGAGCACTCACACACCAGCAACCGCACTAGAAGATATCTTAGTAGCCAGAAGATGTGAGTACCTTTTATCTTACCTCCCCGACAATGGCGCCAGAAAATAGCTTTGATGGCGTGTGGTTGACGCGGGAGCTTCTTCTTCTTCAGTCCCCGGCAACAGCGCCAGAAAATAGCTTGATGTCTACGCACTTCTATTCTTGTAGACAGTTGTTGGGCCTCCAAGTGCAGAGGTTTGTAGAACAGCAACAAGTTTCCCTTAAGTGGATCACCCAAGGTTTATCGAACTCAGGGAGGAAATGGTTAAAGGTATCCCTCTCAAGCAACCCTACAATCAAGATACAAGAAGTCTCTTGTGTCCCCAACACACCCAATACACTTGTCAGGTGTATAGGTGCACTAGTTCGGCGAAGAGATAGTGAAATACAAGTGGTATGGATATAAGACAACGGTACCAGAAAATAGCTTAACGGGAGGAAAAGACTAAAGACAAAAAGATGGAAGCAAGCAAACATGTAACAGATCTAGTTGCAAACGGTGTTGCAATGTTTAGAAACAAGGCATATGGATCATACTTTCGCTAGTGAATACTCTCATATAAATATCTTCTCTTCATGATACTACTCTGAACTACTCTTCGGTTGGACACTCTAATCCATGGTAGGGTATAACATCACACCTCAAAGTCCGCCTTCCCCATCTAGATAACCCCACATTGTCACCTTGAGCACTAGATGGTTCCAACAAACAGCACAATTTCATAGAGACATCCAACTCCAAACTATACTCATGGCAAGTATTTATGTAACCTTAGCCAAAGTGCCACACGTGTGCACACTGTCAACTTCACACACGTGGGGATAAGCAGAGATTCATTAAAGCACTTGAGTAGCAGAATAGATCTATAGATTACAAAGCTCATGATCTCAATAAGATCATGCATAGAGAGAGTGAAAGGGCATGTATGCCCCCATGTGTGGTTTTGGTAATTAATGACAATCCCTATGTACTAATGTGCAAATTAAGTTGTGGAGCTCTCAAAGTTGTGGAGCTCTCGCCAATATAATGGACTTGGTGGTGATTATTGGGAGCCTCTAATTAAGTTGTGGAGGTTTCCCCAATCTTGTACGGGTTTGGTTACCGCCCTCAAGTGTCCCATAGTGGATCGGGTGCTTGCCATGTGGTGGGTGATCGGGAGAATAGGGTGATGCCTCTTGTGGCGTTGGTGGTCTTAGTATTACCCACCCCTCCAACAAGACGTACTCCCTTGTTGGGAGGAACTCGGTAAAATATCGTCATCCTTGCGTGTCTCGGTTATGTCTATACCCGAGCTCTTTACTTATGCACTTTACATTGTGATAGCCTTCATGCTTGAAGTAATATATCTTTCTATCACATTGTTGCTTGTCTTGCTTAGCATAAGTTGTTGGTTCACATAGGTGAACCCTAGCATGTATAGGCTTTGTGCTTGACAAAATAAAATGCTAGTTTTATTCCGCCTTTGTTAAGCCCTTCTATTAAAAGTGTTAACCACCTATTCACCCCCCTCTAGGCGGCATCCATGATCTTTCACACGCCCTCACCTCGGTGTCCATGTCCTTCATGTCGACCATCAAGATCTCCAAGTCCTCCCTCCTCTTCTTTTCCACCATGTTGGCCTTGATGAGGCCGAGCTTTATGTCCTGTCGCTCGATGGCTGATGCACACCTTGCCGCGGCGATCTCCTCCGGCCTGGTGGCTTGCTCTTCCCTCATGGTGGCATGCATGGCAGCGTCGGCCATGCATGCAAGGATGGAAGAGTGTAGTTTTTCGATGGCCGGCGCTGTGTACCTCATGGCCTTGGCCTTCCTGTGGCCAACAGGTCGACCCTCCGATGCCACCGACGACGCCACTCCGAGGGTCGTAGCCGCTGGACTTGGCCTTGGTGAGAGCGGTTCGTGTCTCCGCCCACTTGTTGCACCCCTCGATCCGTGCAAAGACATGGATAAACTTAAAATCGTTGTCCTCGCGGTAGGTGGCGATCATGGCGCGCATCTACGAAAAACACCAACAGTCAGACACAAGGTTGAAATGGGCGGGAGCGGGCGGCATCGGGGGCTGCTTACCTGGTCATCATAGTTGGTGCCGCTAACATGGACGCGGCGCACCTCCTCCATGACGATGTGCCACTTGTTGCATGCGTGCTAGATCATGGCCCAACAATGAGACATGTCGGAGTCGTTGCGGTCATAGTGCAACGCCTAGAAGTAGGTATCCAACAATCTCGCTCATCGTATGCCACCTTCACCCTCTTCCAATAGTAGTCCGAGTTCTGGTTGGCGCCGGTGAAGGGGTCTATGCTGACGGTCTTCCAAGATTCGGCGAGGCACTCATCCTCCCTCGAGCTCCACTTGGGGCCGCGTCCGCCGCCTCCTTTCTTCTTTCCCCCCTCCGCTTCCACCGCCTTCTTCTTTCCTTTCAGGTCACCCACGATTGTCACCGATACCTCCACCACCTCATCCTCGGGCTCGGCTACCTCCGCATACTGATGTCTACACACTTCTATTCTTGTAGACAGTTGTTGGGCCTCCAAGTGCAGAGGTTTGTAGAACAGCAACAAGTTTCCCTTAAGTGGATCACCCAAGGTTTATCAAACTCAGGGAGGAAGTGGTCAAAGGTATCCCTCTCAAGCAACCCTGCAATCAAGATACAAGAAGTCTCTTGTGTCCCCAACACACCCAATACACTTGTCAAGTGTATAGGTGCACTAGTTCAGTGAAGAGATAGTGAAATACAAGTGGTATGGATATAAGACAACGGTGCCAGAAAATAGCTTGATGGGAGGAAAAGACTAAAGGCAAAAAGATGGAAGCAAGCAAACATGTAATAGATCTAGTAGCAAACGGTGTTGCAATATTTAGAAACAAGGCCTAGGGATCATACTTTCGCTAGTGAACACTCTCATATAAATATCTTCTCTTCATGATACTACTCTTAACTACTCTCCGGTTGGACACTCTAATCCATGGTAGGGCTACAACAGCACACCTCAAAGTCCACCTTCCCCATCTATATAACCCTACACTGTCACCTTGAGCGCCAGATGGTTCCAAGAAACACTACAATTTCATAAAGACATTCAACTCCAAATTATACTCATGACAAGTATTTATGTAACCTTATCCAAAGTGTCACACGGTGTGCACACTGTCAACTTCACACACGTGGGGATAAGCAGAGATTCATTAAAGCACTTGAGTAGCAGAATAGATCTATAGATTACAAAGCTCATGATCTCAATAAGATCATGCATAGAGAGAGAGATGAACACATAGCTACCGGTAGAGCCCTTAGCCTCGAGGAAGAACTACTCCCTCGTCATCATGGGAATCAGCAACGGCGATGGAGATGGTGGTGGAGATCGATGGAGATGGCTTCGGGGGCAATTCCCCGTCCCAGTAGGGTGCCAAAATAGAGACTTTCCGTCCCCCGAATCTCCCCTTCAGTGGCGGCGGCGCTGCGGAACTTTTCGTGGCTGGAGGCTGGATTCTTTAGGGTTTCTGCATCGGGAGGCTTCTTATAGGAAAAGAGGCGATGTCAGAGGGTGGACCAGGGGCCCACACAACCTGGTGGCGTGGCCAGGGGGGCCCACGCCACCACATGGTGTGGCCAGCCCCTGGCCCCTCTCCGTCTCGTCTTCTGGCTTCGTGAGTCTTCCGGTAAAATATCAACTTTGGCTTTTGTCTGGTCCAATTCCGAGAATACTTCTTTTCTAGCTTTTTTGAAACCAAAAACAGCAAAAACAGACAACTGGCACTATGGCATCTTGTTAATAGGTTAGTCCCAAAAAGTGTATAAAAATACTCCAAAGTGTGGAAAAAACATAAGAAAGTAGATATAAAACAAGCATGGAACATCAAAAATTATAGATACGTTAGCAACGTATCACGTACCCGTATACCTCGTCCTCCCATGGATCGCCGTCTTCCTCCTCATATGCATCGGCTTCCTCGTGCGTGAAGGCACGGGAGGAGATGTTGTTGATGATGTCGGCCATGATGGAGTCGTCTGTGGTGCGATCATCGTGGTGTGCTCCGCCAAATAGGTTGGGGTCGATCTAGCTGCTGCCTGTGCCGAACAGGTTACGGGCACTCTGGCTTCTACCTGTGGTGAACTGGGTGAAGCTAGGCCTCTGTGGCGGCACGCTGCCATTGAAAGCATGGAGACGAAGATGGGCCGATGAGGTGTCGTTAGCGAGGGAGTTAGGGTTGAAAACATCGAGCAGGTCAAAGTTGTTGTAGCCCGGCGAGAAACGAGGGAGGCGCGGTGCCGCGTTCGGATAGCTGGAGAGCGACGTCTGGACGGCGACAAGGAGGAGACGATGCTCTGTCTACCAAGGATGTGGAGGCTGTCGAAGTAAGTTGGCGTCGCCATTCCCACCATGGCGGCCGCACGCTGTGCCGCGAGAGTGGCCGCATGGGCCTGCTTCGCCTGTGCCTCCACCGCCTGCGCAGCCTCGAGTTCTTCTCGCTCAGCCGACGGCTAGCGTTCTACACTTGGCAGCACTAGATGTCGAACACCAACTCCGTGTTGGTCATCCCCTCTGGCCGCTGCTTGTCAGCCTTCCCTTTCTTCGTGGGCGCCAACACGCAGGGAGTTTCGTACCTCTTTGGCGGCATGGTGGTGGCGACGGGTGGCGCACGAGATGAGAGAGGTGGGGCGGGACTGGGCGACCTGGAGGGAAAAGAGAGGGAAAAGAGAGGAGAAAAGGGAGGGAAGATTTTGGTGTCCCGCCGACAGGGTTGGTCGCCACCTTTTTCAAGTTGCGTTGGCGCCCCCGATTGACACCCCTCATGTTGGGTTCAGCCTGGGCACCGGATGTTTAGTTAGGTTGCGCCGACGCCATTTCGATTTTGGGGGAGAGGGCTGGGAGAGTTTTTCTGCGCTGGCGCCCCTATTTCACCCTTAGGGGGCCTTTAGAGCATCTCCACTAAGGGAACATAAAGCCCCCCAAAGGCCTATGGGGTGTGTCGGTGATGGCTCAAAATATATCGAGCTTGTTGGGAACCCCAAGAGGAAGGTATGATGAGCACAACAACAAGTTTTCCCTCAGTTATGAAACCAAGGTTCTCAAACCAGTAGGAGCAAGGAAACAAATCCAAGGTGTTGCTAGCAACTTGGAATCCTGCAAAACACAACCAGAGAATTTTGCCCCAACTTACAGTGAGGTTGTCAATCTCACTGGTTTTACTGAAAACAAATGATTAAACATATAGTGTGAAAGATAGTAATTGCTTGCAGAAAGTAAACAGTAAACGGTAAACAATAGATGGTATATCAATGGTAAAGGAATGGACTAGGGTCCATAGTTCACTAGAGGTGTTTCTCCTTAAGATAGATAACATGTTGGGTGAGCAAATTACATCGGGGCAATTGACAAATTTGAGAAAGCATAACAATGCATATACTAGACATCTTGATTCCTATGAGATTTGATTGGGAATTACAACATTATTCATAGACCGTAATCCAACTACATCTATGACTAATAATCCACCTTTAGGTTATCATCAGAACCCCTTCCAGTATTAAGTTGCAAGCAACAGATAATTGCATTAAGCAAAGTGTGTAAAGTAAACAATACGATCACCCCATGGACAAAGGATTATTGTTTTCTCCCTAGTAGCAACAACACATCTACAACCTTAGAGATTCCTGTCACTTCCCCAGATTACTAGAGGCATGAACCCACTATCGAGCATAAATACTCCCTCTTGGAGTTGCAAGCATCTACTTGGCCAAGATAGCTACTAATAATAGAGAGCATGCAAGATCACAAATAACATAGATATGATAGAATCAATAATCAATCTGAAATAGTATCTCAATATCCATTGGATCCCCGCAAACACAACATGTAAGATTACAAATAGATGATCTTGATCATGAACGGAGCTCACAAGATCTGAACATGATAGCACAAAGGAGGAGAACCAACCATCTAGCTACTACATGGACCCATAGTTGAAGGGTGAACTACTCACGCATCACTCCGGAGGCTTGCATGGTGATGAAGAAGGCCTCCAGGGTGATCTCTCCCCTCCGACAGGGTGCCGGGAAGAGCTTCGGATCCCCCGATCTAGGGATGGAGATGGCGGCGGCTACATACTCTTTCGTTGATTTCTGATCGGGTAGTTAGGGTTTTCATCCCGGGAGGCTTTTATAGGCGAAGGGGCAAGGTCAGTGGAGCACCAGGGGGCCTAAACCCCCTGCTGGCGCGCCCCTGGCCGCACGGCCACCAGGTGTGGCCGCCCTGGTGCGCCACTTCGTCTCCCCTTCGGTCCCCGTATTGCCTCGGGTAAAATATTGACTTTGGCTTTTGTCCCGTCCAATTCCGAGAATATTTCTTTACTAGCTTTTCTGAAACCAAAAACAACAGAAAATAGGCAATTGGCACTATGGCATCTTGTTAATAGGTTAGTTCCAGAAAATGTATATAAATACCTCAAAGTGTGAACAAAACATAAGAAAGTAGATATAAAACAAGCATGGAACATAAAAATTATAGATATGTTTACGACGTATCAGCCGGCGTCCAAAATGACGCCTAGCCGCGCCCCCAATTTTTTTGGCTCCGGTGCGACCCGTTTAGTTATCCGGCGCATCCAGGTCGAACCCAATACACGAGAGAGGGGGGAAGTGGGGGCACCAGATGGAGCTGAGAACAATGTAGGTCAGCCCTGTCGGCGACACGCACCCGCGAATCCGCCCACATACCGCATTCCCACCACCCTCCCCCAGCGATCACCCCTCGATGCCGCTACCACCCCTCGCCATCGTCTGCCGTTCATCCCGCTAGAGTCACCGGAGCAGCCGCCGAGAATACTCCCCCAACCCCCCGAGCCGCCCACACTTGCTCCCTACCCGGCCCCATGCTCGCTGGCAGTCCCAAGCCCACCACACAACCGCCCTGCCCGCGAGGTGTTCGGTGGTTTGCCGAATGTATGGATTCCGGACGAGGAAGAGATGGTGGCCGCTCTGATAGACGATGAAGTCGCCATTGCTACTGGCTTCCGAGACAACGTCGATGACGATGGTCATCTCCTGATCGTCACATCCCTCCTGGGCATGATCGCCGGCGCCGATGAGAAGCCGCCTGCTGGGGGTTCGAAGCCTGGGCGGTGCAAGAGCAAACCAAGGTAGAGGGTGAAAGGCTACTGCATGCTCTACGCCGACTACTTCGTCGACGACCTATTGCACGACGACGTCACATTTCGGTGCCGTTTCAAAATGTGCCGGAAGCTTTTCCTGAAGATTGTCGAGGAATTAAAAGAGTTCGACGACTACTTCAAACTAAAGAGAGATGTCGTTGGCACACTTGGTTTCTCCACAATCCAAAAATGCACAGTTGCTCTCCAGATGCTTGCATATGGAGTTGCTGGAGACACAAAGGACAACTACCTCTACATGGCTGAGTCCACAGCCATCGACTTCATGTATAGATTTTGCAGGGCTATTGTGACAGTGTATGGGAAGAAATACCTGAGAATACCTAATGTAGAAAACACAACTCGGATCTTGGAACATAATGCTGCAAGGGGTTTTCTAGGAATGCTTGGAAGCATTGACTATATGCACTGGGTTTGGAAGAACCGTCCATTCGCGCACCAGGGCACGTACAAAGGTCACAAAGGATCATACAATGTGGTGCTTGAGGCTGTGGCAGATCATGATCGATGGATTTGGCATGCTTTCTTCGATATGGCAGGATCACACAATGACATCAACGTGTTGCAGTGTTCAAATGTGTTTGCCAAGCTTGTTGAAGGAAGAGCTCCTCCAGTGAAGTTCGAGATCAATGGCCACCAGTATGACAAGGGCTACTACTTGGCAGATGGCATCTACCCAAGATGGTCAACATTTTTGAAGACAATCTCAAACCCTGTGCCTAGAGGAAAGAAAGCTTGGTTTGCCCAATAGCAGGAGGCTTGCAGGAAGGATGTGGAGAGGGCATTCGGTGTGCTGCAAGCTCGATTTGTCACTGTCAGGTACCTGCCCTTACCCGGTTGAAAGATCAGATGTGAGAGATCATGACTGCCTGTATAATCTTGCACAGCATGATCATCGAGAGCGAGCGAGAGACTCAAGTGTTTGACACTGAACCGAATTTTCACCAAGGTTCTCTTGCAGATATTGACCACCAAGTACCACGCGCGTTTGCTACTTTTCTTGCTAGGCGACATTAAGTTCGAGACACAAATAACTCATAGCCAACTGCAAGATGATCTGGTGGAGCATCCGTGGAGGCTTAAGGAGTCAGCTAGTTTGTTTATTTGTTTGCTATAATGAACATTTTGAATTGTTTGTTTAATTTCATGAACTTGTAATAAATCTGAATGTTTAATTATTTATTTGCTATATTGAACTTGTTGATTTGATAAAAAAACTTGTTAATTTTTTTAGGGGGCACGGCTGGAAGCCAGCGTCCCCAAATAGTGAACCAATCCGGTGTCCCATAGGATCTAAAATCGGAGCACACCGAACGCCGTATGGAGAGGGATGAGTGGAGATGCTCTTAGGGACGAGTGGAAATGCCCTAAACCTAGACCCCCATATTTTTCCTTTTTCTTTTTAAGGGGACACCCGCACAATTGGCTGCAACAGTAACTCGAAAATCGACGTGTGATTGTGGTTTACTCGCTCCTTCTCAAAATATGTTGGAAAGTTAACAAACCACTGGTCAAAACTCAACTCGTGCTGTCTGAGTGTGCCATGTGCATGTGCCCATGTGTTCGCATGTGTCTGTTACAGTAGAAAAAAAGTTACCGGATCAAACAATGACACCAGAAACAAACCAAGCACCAACCCCAGAAAACACGACGCGGCACATAACACAACACGGCACCGTCAGCGTCACCACCTCCTGCTTGTCGCCGTCCAACTTCCCCCATGAGGCCGCCCTCGAGGCATGCCTCCTCGCCCCAGCACTAGCAGCAGCCTCCTCGCAAGGATCTCCCAGCCGCCGCCCGCGTCCCCTGCCGCGCCGCCGCTGCCGCCGCCATGCTGTTCGCGCGCCGCGACATCGAGGCCGCGGCCGCGGCAGCCGGCCAGGACGACTCGCCGGCCGCCAAGAGGAGCAAGCCGGAGTCGCCCGCCGGGGCCCGCCCCTCGCTGACGCGGACGGAGGGGTTCGCTGCCGCCACCGTGCTCGCGCTCTTCGTCGCCGGGATCTTCTGCATCTTCCTCGCCGCGCCCCGCCGCGAGTTCGGCCAGATCCTCCGCCTCCCGCGCAGCCTCGCCGACGTACGCCTCCTCAAGTAGGCCTCCCCTCTCCTCGTTACACTTTGCCTGATCGACTGTAAAATTTTGGATCGCAGTTATCTGTGTCTGGGGAATGTACTTTTTGAACCGTGCAAGCAAAGGAAGGTGTCGATTCATAGTGAAAGTTTCGGGCGTGATTTTGGCTGCCGATTTATAACGATTATAGGCTGTACCTTACCTTCACAAATCACAAGAACTCGATTGTGATTTTAGATTCGTGTCCTGTAACATCGAGTTCCCACGCACATTTTAACCATGAGAAACTGAAACCATGACTTAGTCTGTGCAAGCACGAGGACTATTAGTATCTAAACAGCAAGGTAGATACTAATTTCTTCGAAGATGCCAAGAGAATATCCCTTTCCTCGTTGATCTTGCAGTGGCTGCAACTGGAAGTGGTCCAGGTCTAAGCATGCGGGGTTCCTTTCTTGCTTTTGCCTCAATCTGTATCACTTAGGATCACTGTAGCTCTTGTCATAACCTTTATGTCTATAGTTCAAAGCTTCCATCAGCCATACAAATTAGGGAAGTATGACTCTATGAGGTAATACTTACGATCACTGAATGATACCTCTGGACTGTTGTGGATTGGCTTATAATCGCAATCAACATTTGCATTTACCATTCTGTAAACAAAATGACTGTTTCCATCCACTGCACTTGTCAAGCTTTGCGCAAAACAATATTTTGAGCTTTGGCATATTGTTGGTTTGCGTGTGTTCAGGCACTTTAATGCGGTGGTGGATCTACATTGTAATTACTCACATACTCTAGTACATTGAGCTGTGTTTCTAGTTGCCACCGATGATATTCTTCTATGAAATAAGCTGAACGGATATGGTGTGTTTTCCTTCTGAAAAAGTCGACTTGTTGTTTTACTTGTAGCAATTAGCATTATCAGGACCGAATCATTTAGCTACATTCATGATTATTTTTACAGGTGTTACAAATGCATGATCGCTTCCTTCTATGTACTAGCAACTAGTATTTTGTAGATGCATTATCTATTTTACTATGATAAGCAGTGGATATGTTTTAGAATACTGGATCTGTATGCTGACATTCCTTTTCGAAACTTGCAGGGAGAATCTTGCTGTGTATGCAAGAGATCATCAGGCAAATTTTGTATTGGGTTATTGCTCTATATACATCTTTATGCAAACATTTATGATCCCTGGAACAATATTTATGTCTTTACTTGCTGGAGCACTTTTTGGGGTGGTTAAAGGTGGCATCTTGGTCGTCTTCACTGCCACAGCTGGGGCATCATCTTGCTATTTTCTCTCCAAGTTGATCGGTAGACCTTTGGTTAGCTGGTTGTGGCCTGAAAGGTTGAGGTATTTCCAGTCAGAGGTAATCTTCTGCTTTTTATAACAAACTGCTTACTCTCCATTGTTATCTTTTTCTTGAGATCCTTCCCAAATAATATATTTCAGTATAACGAGCTTTTTATTCTTTTGTAGATTGCAAAGAGGAAAGACAAGCTGTTGAATTACATGCTTTTTCTGAGAATAACACCAACTTTGCCCAACACTTTCATAAATATGGCATCACCTATTGTTGACATACCTTTCCATATTTTCTTTGCCGCAACACTAGTTGGACTCATCCCAGCGTCTTATATTACTGTAAAGGTAACTATTAACACATGCAATGGCGTATCATTTGATTCTTGGTTTGGAAATAATCCTAATCTGTACCGAGTTCCAGTACATGGTCTGGTTTCTAGATGTGCTTGCATTTTTCTTTTGCTGGAATCTTGTGTAAATAAGTCGATGAATGGCACCATGTTTGAATTGCACTTAGCACGACCGCTCCAATCTTTAATACCCTACGAACTCTGTCCTTGAGAAGTTTGATGGGTTCTTAGCTTAGTAGAAGCTGAACGGGCAAACAATCACCAAGTGGTGGCTGGGACTCTGGACACATTAAGATCACACAATCCAAGGAATCTGTCTCCAACTTGTTAGACTATCTATGTAATGGTGTAAGCACTGATCTAGCACATGATCTTAGTTAGTTAGTGTGAGTGGTCTACCTTTGCCCATTACTAGGAAATTATCTGAACTTTAACTTGCAACAACTTTAGCATGCCTAGCAAAGCAAGCTGTTGCTTGGATGGTTAGTGGAGGTGGTTGTACCTCCTGCTCTTCAGGAATCAAACCTCAGGTCTGGCTCTCTGTGTGTCACCGAGGCGGAATATTCTTTCTGGTGGATGTACCCACTTTCAGCCAGTCCAGTCTCATTATTGCAGTGAGTGCGAGTATGCGTCCGCTTGGCATACTGGGTGTATCTGAAACCAAACTAGTAGCAATCCATGTTTTCATTCTAGTCTCAAATCACCGGCTGTCTTCATTGTATCATTGTTGCAGTGTGTACAGATTTTCCATATTGCTAGACAATCTCAAAGGTTTATGGTGTCTGTATCAAGTTTTCTATTTGTCTTGTTGCAGTATTGAGTTTTTCATAATGAACCCTACTTCAAGTATTTTTACCGTGGCTGCAAGTTTAGACTCGTACATTGATCTGGCTGTGCATTAGGGAAACATGTTGCTTGCATCTAGAGAAGCATATTTCACAGTTTTTATTTACAGGTGACGAGTTCATACTTGCTAACGATCGTTTTTACCGGTGTACTGCAGGCTGGGAGAGCTTTAGGCGATCTGAGGTCGGTTAGGGATTTGTATGACTTCAAGACATTAGTTGTTCTATTCCTCATTGGCTCCGTTGCTGTTGTCCCAACCATCCTGAAAAGGAAGAGAATATACGAATGATGCCTCAGATCATCACATCTTAAGATCGGGATGAGTGTACTAGTGTATTTATTTTTGGCCTTTCTTTTGTTTTCTTTATATATGTATACCTATGCAATCCTAGCTGTAAAGATGTAACAACCTGAATGCCTCCCTTAATAATAGAGGACGCCATTACTGCATCTGCTTCCTCGTTGTTCTGAAATTGCAGTTATGAAAGCAAATCTTAGTGTATGCAAATTTTGAGAAATTTGAATGGGTAAACTTTTTTTTAGAAAAATGTGGAACAAAAAAATTGTTGAAGAATTGTTTTAAGTGGATGTTGAGGAAAATGTTGAATGACATTTTATAGGGAGCGTGAAGTGGCTAACTTTTTTTTTTTGAGGAAGCGTGAAGTGGCTTTTTTTTTGTTTTGAGGAAGCGTGAAGTGGCTAACTGAGCCGAGTAGAAGAAACCTTGGGTGCAATTCTAGGCTTTGTGAGGCCCAATAGTCTTAAAGGCCCGAAATCAAGTCCAAGCCTGATACCGGAGCAGCTTGCAGCCACCTTATCGGCTCCCCCCACTGGTTCTATCCGAGACAGAAGGTTTCGGCAAGAAACACAGCACAGCTGCTCCTCGTCACAGCAGAAATGGCGACCCTCTCCATGGTCTCCGGCCCTGTCGCCACCTCGTCCATCCCCCTCTCCACCCGCCGCCGCAGCTCCTCCGTCTCCTTCCCCGCCCCCAAGGTGAGTATCCACTTCCCCACGCCGTCCTCTTCCTCGGGTCGACCCGTCGTGTCTTGCCCCCTTGCCGGTTGGGTTCCTAGCGGCATCGATTCGCTTCTCGCGTTTCTGTGACCTTGGAAAGAAGGGGGCAGTGCAAATTGAGTTCGCTACTAGGTTTAGGTGTTGTATGCCGCTTGCATCGTTGTGTCAGTGTGAGTAATTCCATTGATGCGTTCAGAATGTGGTAATGATAATGTAACAATGGGTGGGTGTCCCGTGGCTTCTAATTCATAGAAATATGGGATGAATTGGTGTCTATCTGGGGTGCTTGGCCTTGCTTGTGAAACACGAATGTCCTCTCCACCAGCTCATTACCGGAAAATCTAGTTCTTATAATCAAATTTAAATTCCCCAATTCGGTTTCTATCTTATTAACCTGCACAGCCTTGTCAACGTACATGTTGGATGTTGTAGGAATGGTTCTTCGATGTTTTCTTTCCCATTGTCCCTTCAAATGTACCCTTACAGAGAAAATGTCCCCTCATATGTGCACTTGCAGAGAAAATGCCCCTTCATATGTCATATATATGTCAGTTACTGCCTTGTGGTTTTGATTCTTGTATTCGTTGGGGATTTTACAGAAGGGAGGCATTGGCCACGGCGGCCTGCGGATCGAGTGCATCCGTATCGGTGGTGTTGAGATTCCGAACCACAAGAGGGTGGAGTACTCGCTGCAGTACATCCACGGCATTGGACGGACGCGCTCCCGTCAGATCCTTCTGGACCTCAGCTTCGACAACAAGGTCACCAAGGACCTCTCCGAGGAGGAGGTCATCACCCTCCGTAAGGAGGTCACCAAGTACATGATCGAGGGAGACCTTGTAATGTCTCTGATCCCTGCACCAATACGATTTATCCATGCTATTATAGTACTACTAACAATGCTGCTTGTCATGATATTTTATTCTCTAGGGCCTGTCATTTTTAACTGTACCTGTCATTTTACTTTTACATTGGTAGCATCTTCAATCTAAACAACAGTACTGAATAGTGCCCCCAATGCTTTTGACAGAAACGGTTCAACCGTGTGGCGATTGAGAGGATGAAGGAGATCAGGTGCTACAAGGGCATCCGGCACAAGCTGGGGCTCCCGGTCCGTGGCCAGAGGACGAAGAACAACTGCAGGACGCTCAAGGGAAAGAGGGCTCCAGTTGCCAAGAAGAAATCAGCTGGATCCGAGGAATAAGTAGCACTGCCATGTATTTACCTCATCGTTTAGTTTTTATGTGCACTGCATTACCGGTCAGTACTCCATTTCGAGTTTCCATGCTGTCTAAAGAATCACGGGGATATGGATATGTTCCGCTGCTGCAAAGTTTATGGTCATGGCATCTCTTCTCTTTACGTCAAATCATCAAGATTACATGCGTTATTCGTGCCAAGCAATTTTTTTACCGGTATCGTGTGTCATGAATATCTCTGCTTGATGCTACCGATGGATTAGCCTATTTAGCACCAGTGCTCCGCGACTTTTTTCATCTGCCATTTCAGCATTATGTTGGTCCATCCATTTTGCAAGCTGGACAGTGGAGTTTCAGTGGTAGCGCAACGTATTCATCGAGTCAGCGGTTTTGGCCCCCTTTTTTTTTGACATCTGAGATCCCGTTTTGGCCCTGTTCAGCTTTAATGTTCCCGGTTTGACCGTGTGATACCGACTGTTACCAGTTACTCTGAAGAGTTGCCATAAGCTTGAGTTGTCACTTGGGTAACTTGGGTCATGGAGCTTTTTAAAAGAGAGTTCTTCGTCGGCTGAAATTTTACCAGAACTGGAGGAAACACGTACGGGGTATCCTATCTGACTGCATACATGATGTACACGCCCTCCTACAAATATCATGTGAGGGGGCTAGCTAGGCGGTAGGCTACCATTTCGCGCGCTACACCAACCACTCAAACACCACGCGACTCCTTGGAGAAACGACGCACACGAGACGAGAGCCACGACGGTCCAGGCCACGAGTGCATCTGCTGCAATCACACAGAAGCTCCCGCCCCCGCAGTGGCGTGCCGTGCCATGGCGCTCGTCTCGCTCCCGTCCTCGTGCTCGTGCGCCCCCACCTCCTCGTCTTCCAACCGCCTCCTCCCCCCGTCGTTGCCTCCGAGCATCAGCGTCGCCGCCGGCAGCAGGAGAGGGCTACCCGTAGGCGGCACCGGCGCCCTCGCGCTAACGGCCACCACACCCGGGCGTCGGGGCAAGGCCGTGCAGTCGCTATCGTCCTTCTCCTCCTTCCTGCCGTCCTTCTTCAAGAACAACAAGGGGAAGGAGGACGAGGAGAAGGCGGCCAGGCTCAAGGAGGAGCTCCTGGCCGCCATCGCGCCGCTCGACCGCGGCGCCGAGGCCACGCCCGAGGACAAGGACCGCGTCGACCAGATCGCCCGGCAGCTGGAGGAGGCCAGCCCGGCCAAGGACCCGCTCAAGTCCGATCTCCTCAACGGGAAGTGGGAGCTCCTCTACACCACCTCCACCTCCATACTGCAGCCACAGGTACGGTTCTTTTCCTTTCTTCTTATCCCAACAATGCAAGCTCGCTCCATTTTGTGCGGTGTGGATTGTATATCAAAAACCGAGGATAGTTTTTCCATAATTGTTCTTGGCAATAACCACCACCTACGCTTCGAGTTCGCTAGCCATCTGCATTCATCTTCTTTTTCCGAAAAAGAAATGCTTAATTCGCACCATCCCTCTTGCGTTCTAACCTCTCGACGAAGAAGTGACGACATCTGCTATATTCTCCAATTAGACAAGAGCTTTTTCTGGAGGCATACTAACTTGTTGGAATATCCAATCCCGTGTTCACTTGCTAACGCAGAGGCCAAAGTTCCTGAGGCCAAATGGGACGATCTACCAAGCAATCAACACCGACACTTTACGGGCTCAAAATATGGAGACATGGCCGTACTTTAACCAGGTAACTCCCACCAAAACCGGGTCGATCTTTTTTCCTCCAGAGATCAATCGTAGTACCAGTTACTTACTACCAGTATTGCGTCTGTGGAGCGGAGATGACGCGATGTGCTAATGTTTTGCTTCTGCAGGTTACTGCCAACCTGGTACCTCTCAGTTCTAGAAGAGTTGCAGTTAAATTTGATTACTTCAAAATATTTAGTCTGGTGAGGCATTTTATCTCTCAGCCAACAGTCTGTATACTCCACCTCAGTTTCTCACTCGTAGCCCACTTAAGTTTTAACACAGCACTCTCTATTGTTTGGTAAATAGATCCAAATCAAAGCACCAGGGAGTGGTAAAGGGGAACTGGAAATTACATATCTTGATGAAGAGCTCAGGTCAGCTTGTCTTCCATTCAGAAATGTTTCCTTCCCCATTCTATTCTCTTCCATTGCGATTTTGGGTTATTCTATTCATCAAATTACCACTCCCTAAACATGTATCCTGCAAATTTGAGCATGAACATACAAATATTCCAAACTTTTTAAAATAGGCATCAGAAAATGTGCATTGTTGCACTTCAAGTTTGCATGTTATTTGCACACTTGCAGTGCTCAAAGTATAATAATTTCTTTGGTGAAATAATGGTCCTCCTGATGTCTGTATGCGGCGATCAGGGATAACATTTACTGATGCTGCGACTAATCTTTTTGCTGAATTTGCAGGGTTTCAAGAGGCGACAAGGGGAACTTGTTCGTGCTGAAGATGGTCGACCCAACGTACAGAGTTCCGTTGTAATAATAGTTGCTAGATGCTAATGTGTACCGCTACAAGAATCAGGTGCCAGATATCTTAAATACTGTAGTTACCTTTTTTCCGTCCCAATGCAGTGTGGGGCGTGTACATATTGTATAACAGAAAGCACATTTAAACTGACAGAACTCGACAATGAAATGGTAAATTCGCCTGGTCCAAATTCTACTTCACTATTGAAGTTTAGTCAAGTGCATTTGCACCATATAAATTCGCTGAGTTATCAGCACTACTGTGTCTTTTGATACCGATGTGTATGTTTATATTTGAAAATAAATATGTATGTGCCGTATAACTATAGTGATTGTGATTGGAAATATATTTGATGTATCCAAAATTCCAACTCTGTTGAATAAGCAGTGTAAATCTTATGATAAGTTATATCCTGTTAAATGTTAAGAATAAATGTGGAACCCACATATTTCGAACCTTGTTTCAGTAAGATACTATACAAGGCTGTCTCTGTGTGATAATCTCAGTAATAGACGAAGTGTCAAGCCTCTGGAAAGGAAAACACCAAAAGAAGTAATCACAACACGCTACATCATTTATGACATTCAACATCTTGTGCATGTAAAAACAGACAAAGGCATACCGCCTGTGATGGACATGGTTATATGATCAATTCCGACACACTTGTCCCAAACGCCACCCCTTGATGAATTCTTAGATCGCAATGTCATCGTAAGTACTTTTACGCTATCCTATTATGCAGCTTCAAGCATTGCCTACAGGATAGTATCGTCTATGTGAACATTGTTACAACAGTTAGTTCCTATTTGCTCACATTCAGTTGCATCTTCTCATCAAATTTGCTCATCTCCAGATGATAAACTTAAATGAAACTTCAGCCCTGCTTCCTCCAGCTTGCGGAATAGCTCCTTCATGAACTGGGAGGAGACGATAGCTTAAATGAAACTTCAGCCCTTGCTTCCTCCAACTTGCCGAATAGCTCCTTCACGAACTGGGACTTCGTACCATGTGTTATCTGAAGTACATCTGCTGCCCTAGTTAAAGATTTGAGAGCATCCTCTGTGTACTCAAGCAACCTACAATCCAGAGGAGCTTTTGGTCAGGACTGTTTAGCGGTATGAGGAAGGATTTAGTTAGGAAGGTGAAGAACATAGAGCCTACTGTTAAAAATAGGACAAAAAGAGGGACCAGGTTGAATTTTACTTGATAAGCAATCATCACAACTTAAAAGCTCATGTTAATGCCATCATCTACGTTGTTTTTTGTCCGGAAGACCTAGAGCTAACTATCGAGATTTTGGGCTATCCGGACACTACTTCGAGAAACGGTTTATGAATGTTTGTTACCAGGTGCAACAAGATCTACTCCCTCCATTCAGAAATATAAGACGTTTTAGCTTTGTGAATCGAATGTATGTAGACATCTTTTAGTGTATAGGTTCGTAGAGATTCGGAGTGAACCTATACACTAAAAAGCGTCTAGATACATTCATTTCACAAAGCTAAAATGTCTTATATTTCTGAACGGAGGGAGTAGTTGATAATGATAACATATCCTTTTGTATTTTATGGATTTCTGGAAGTGATGATCATAGAAGTGCCCTCTTTACCATTTCTCTATAAATAGACTATTCTATTTGTGTAGATGTGGTAGAGGGGTGTATCCAAGTATCCAACCCTCTTTTATCCACTAGTACCCCCTCTTTAGTTTAAGAGGATAGAGCATGATTTGCTAGAGTTTCTCAAAAGGCATGTCCCTATCTTACCAGTGTAGCACCACTCTATTTGGCAAAGTGTAAAGAATTAATAGCCACGGCTTAATACTAACAAGGAAAGCTATTATATCACAATTTGAACGTGCACAGGAAACTAGGTAGAAATATCCATACCACTCAAGCTTTCCGCAAGTATAAAATTGTAATCCGATCATTGGATGAAAAGGTGGATAAACTCCTGGTGAAAGTGTAACAACATTAGTGAACATCAAGTTTTTATTGGAAATCCCATAAACAGTGGTGTATCATATGGAAGAGCAACGAGAAATTGAGAAATCATTATCTCTTAAAAAATATAAACAACATTATTTTAGTTTATCACCTGCAATCATCCTTCCATGCTGTTAAGGTCATATGAAAGTTCTGTACTTGTGATTAACATAAGCGTCATCAGTGCAGCAGGAGTTTGCAGTATTGTGCACTTACTGTACTAATTATGGTCAGTACAGGGCTCTCACATTTTTCATGATAACTTTCTCACTACTGACTAGCCTAGTTTTCTTTATATCATCTAAAAACCTAAACAACCGACGTCCTCACAACTCACATGTTGTTCACTCGTGATCCGGATGACACGCCCACTATAGTGTAAAATCATATGTATTATCATGTTTGGTTAGCAAGTTCTTCCAATGAGTGTTGTTTTGGAATATCAACGGAAAGAAGCACAAAGTCAGGTTTCAACCCTTGAGCTATTACTTTATGAGACAAAAACAAATATATTCCTATTTGGTGGAGCTTACAGATTCTTTGTGAGTTTAGCGACAGGATGCTGCCTATCTAGCTTTCAAGTCCTTAAAGGGGAGCCCTAAAGAACACCGTAAAAAACGAATTCGGTATAATGACAGAAAAACACATTGCCACATGAGAATTTAGGCATTGTTAAGTTTTCTTATAACGTGCAAATATTTCCTGAAATTAACCTCAGACATCAGAGTGATTTGGTGAACCTCTCATCTTAGAAATGTTGTAGTGTTAAAAATATAATATAGAACCAATAATATAAGATGTTCTCATTTAAATACAATAGATTAAGGTTGTCTTACTTTCATAAACTGGAATTGTCAATCTGCAATACATCAATGCAGTCTGCCAATCTTGTAAGTCCATACATATCTGCAGTAGTGGTAGGCATAGTGAGATAGTAGATCCAGTTAAGATAAGGGTGAGGGGCGGTAGTGGTTACTCCTATAGTCGCACTAGTAAGTATATTGAACATCCACAACTGTTATTGCTGCCACACAAGCTAGAAATATACCTTCAGGAGTTTTTCACGTGTGTGCAGCAAAGGGATAGAGAAAGAATGGTAAAGCTTCTGTTCTAGCTGCTCAATGACCTTGTACACTGAACCTGCGTCACTATTATCTATATAGCTCATTAAGGTAGCAAAATGCTCGCAAACTTATTAGATAGTATTCTGTTTAGTTAGAAATTTAATACTGCAAAGGATACTTCCAGATGAAAGCAATGAAGAAGCTTTATCAGATAATAATAGTATTTGACTTGACACCTTCTTTACCTCTTCTCCATCTCTACAAATGCCACATTTCTGGCAAGTATAAGCCTTCTTTCCTAGAGATGTTGAACAGGGGTATAATGCATGATCAGTACTAACTGAATTAAATATGAACAGTTTCAATAGATATTACTGCCATGTTTGTTAAATACAAACTTTTCTCGTTCCATTTCTCTACTTAGTAATCTACAAATGCCACATTTCTGGCAAGTATAAGCCTTCTTTCCTAGAGATGTTGAACAGGGGTATAATGTATGATCAGTACTAACTGAATTAAATATGAACAGTTTCAATAGATATTACTGCCATGTTTGTTAAATACAAACTTTTCTCGTTCCATTTCTCTACTTAGTAATCTCCTTACTGGTAACCAACCTGAGTCAGGCAGCAGAATGCCATCACACTTTGTGTCTTTGCATCTGTATCCCTCAAGGAGAGCATCTTCCTCTGAATCCTGTAACATTGATGAAAATGTTAGAAAGATGAAATCTGATTGGCAAGATTGTGTTATATCTCAATTTCCTTGACAATAAAATACTGTGTAACCACAATGGAAAACCTTAATACAGCGGGGACATGAGCAGCTGAAGAAGTACTGCTTGAGATCATTCTGTCTCTTCATAGTGGTTGCTGCAGTTTCGATGTAACTTATCGATATCTGACAAAAGAACACAACCAACATTCACCAGAATGAGAGAAGAGTAAAGAAAGAACGCATGAAAAGCAAGTTAAGGAATGCATGATAAAGACAGAAGGCGAAGATAGCTTCGTCACCTCAGTATTGTTACTTAAGGGTTCCAATGCACGCACATACGCAGTCTGACCCTCAAATAGCAAAACTGCATTTGGTACACAACTAATACCAGAAAAGGGTAAATATAAATATGACAACTTAACAAATTATCTCAACTCTGAGGTGGATGCCAAGCGAGTGAACAGAATGATCAGTAATCCACCTGTGGTTAATAATTGATATAACAGGGAACAATCCAGTCCCAAGGGGCCTCAGTTCAGGATCACATATGGTATGGGCATTGCAGGCAAACTGCAGACATGTAGCACACAATCAACCATTCATGATTAGTTCATGAACAAATTATGTATCATAAGGTGTCATGTCGGGCCACCACTACCATCGGCACACAGCAAGGGCCAGGAGGGTGTTGCAGGACCAGCAGAAGCTTAGAGATGTGCGAAGCTATATTTTATTTCCTTCCTTCCTGGACTTGTTTGTACGTGAAGGACCAGAATTACAGAATATGGCCATGGTCAATACTGACAAATACTCCAATTTCGTACTTGCTATCAAAGTATAATCTTCAATGCAATGGTCCTAACCAGTACATCTTAATGGTGATGACAGAGGAAGAGAACATAATGTATAACTAGAGGAAAATACGTATGAAGAGAATGTATATCCCTTTTCTAGTTGCATGTTGGTTTATCTACGCAAAGGAGTTCTTAGATCTGGTTTCACCATATGAGCCCCTGGTTACCTGGATTCTAATTCTAGGACATTTTTTCCAAGGGGTTGACCAGACCACCACAGCCAAATACTCTCAGAATAACACCAACAGACAGCTAAGTTCATCAACATAACAAGTCACATGATCAATTTAATCTTTGTCTTCTATAGTAGTTATAAAGCATTTTATGTGGCACACTAGTCTGCAATTACTACATGATCATATGATCCCACGGACAGGACATGTTATGTGCATTACCTTAGAAAAAGTATGTGCAATTTCCTTAAGATCAAGTTGAATGGAAGGGAGAACCAGCTGCACAAGATTGGCCATCTGAGCATAGAGGACCAGTTGTTTGCCATCAACCTTAGAGATGTCTACCCATATGGAGTCAATCCAACAGTGTTAATCAGAATCCTATTCTTTTTCATAAATCAAATGTATGAAGAGTGCAGGATACGGGACTCCAACACATCCACTAGAGTGTAGTTATCTGTTGCTGAAGATGGAATGGCCTGGAAAAACAAGTAGCATCAAGTTAACCGAGTACAGCCAACACCAACGTGTAGAAAATATAGAGGTACTATTCACATGGTTCTTGGGAGGAATCAACCAAACCAGCCAATACCTTTTCAATTTGCAGTTTTCTTCTTAGTATAAGCCGCACCATCAAACGAATTGTAGGAGTAAGCATCTTCTTCCTATCCTCTGTAAGCGCTGAGATCGCTTGACACTCAAGTTGATGCAGTTTCCATTCTGCTTTCTGTAACAAAGTTTCACTGAAAGTGACATCTCTGAAAGCATAGCAACCCGGCCAGCAGAAATATGTTTTTACACATCAACGGCATGAAACAGCAGAAGGGCAGAGTCAGCACCTGGCACACGCTCCCACAGTACCAAGCTAGTTGACAAACCGAGCACCTCCTCAGCTTGCATGAAGCGAAACAATGGTCACAGGTCGATCCAACTGAAACCTTGTTAGGCGCAGAAGCATAGGGTTCTTGACAGATGATGACTTCCCCTGCAAAACCATCGCAGAAGAATTCCGTTAGCTGATTAGAGCTGTGGTAATAAGATTGGACGAGCTTAATTATACACCAGCACTGCAACCCAGAGAGCTAGCTCGAATCAAGCACGAGTATCATCGCAGCAAAGTCCTACGGGTGCCCTTGGGCATTTCGTCGAGCGGTTCGTGGGCAAGCGCCCCCCGCTTGGTCGGCAGGAGGAAAGAGCACCGTTTGCTGAGGGGGGGAGGGTGGGGTTACCGGGGAAGAAGCTGCGGGTGGCAACGAGGCCACGGCCCTTTCCGGGAACGAAGGCGACGGCGAGGCCGCGGCCCGAGAGCTCGCGCTCCAGCTGCTCCGCCCACGACGCCATCCCTTCGCGCGGGGACGCTCCGCCGTCTCACTGAAGGCTTCGGAGAGGAAAACGGCACCAGTCAGACGCCGCCGCGCTGGACGGAAGCGAGCTGGGGAAAAACAGAAAATAAAGCCCACTTACTAGTAGCATCAAAGTGGGCTTGGGCCAGACCCTCACCATGTCACCACTGCCCATTTCGGACAAAAGATTATTTTCTGGGGGAAAAGACCGAGCCTCTTTTTCCTCCGCTATTGCGTCTTCCTGCTTTCGCTTGCATTTCAAAATTTGGGGGTTTTTGTCCCCATTCCCTCCCCCCACGCACTCGCTTCGATTCGCTCCAGCTCCCGTCCCACGGCGGCCTCGCACCTCGCATCTGCGCCGGCTCCGCCGCGCGCCTGGAGCGCCTGGAAGCTGCATCTGAGCATCTCCCGCCGCGGCCGCCCGCAGCCGCCTTCTCGAGCTAGGAAACCCTAGCGTCCCCGCTGCCCCGGTCCGCCTCTCCGGCGAGATGCCGGCGGGCCCCGCCGCCTTCCCCGACGCGGTTTGATGGAGAGGAGGGATAATTTCCTCCGCCCCCCTGCCGCCGACGAAACCGGCAAGAGCATCACGTTCCCCGCCGTCGGAGACACGAGCACCACAAACCTGAGCTCCTCCTCGGGCTCCTCCTCCTCCCTCTCGCTCGAACCTCTGGACTTCCTGAGCCAGCTCCATGCGGCCTGCAAGCGGCAGAGGCCTCCCGGTGAGTTCGGCCGGACCATGCTCTCCATCACTGTTGCTGTTGCTTCCTTTTAGGGCTCTAGATTTAAGTTTGACGTTTTCCCCGTGCAATTCTAACTAAGTTAGAACACAGTAGCTTCAGGACCATTTCGTACCACTGTTAACGAACCTGTAAACTTATCAGACTTTAACTGCTAGCTAACTCCTAAGTCTACCATTGTTTTTCAGATGGTGAATTGAGTGTGAAAAATAAGTTGTGGAAAGCATAGTAATCTGCTTGGTAGATCAGATTGGGGTTAGATAGTTTTTGTTATGCCACATTTCTTCTTAGATGTTCTGGAATGCAATGATATATCTGTTTGCAACTTGATTAAGAAAAAAAAAATGCTTGGCCGAACACCCTACTATCCACAAATATATCGTGTGTTGTTTTTTGGAATATTTATTTGTATCCAGCTGAATTTGTGTAAAATGTGTCATTGCCTTGTTTTAACTTGAACTTGACTCAGGTTCAACACAGTTCAAGCCCCCACGCGCAACCCGTATCTTGGTGTCCCGAGGTGAGGGGGTGACAAAAGCTGGTGCAAGCCCTTCTGATACGCAGAATTCTGAAGGAAAGGTTATGCAGAAGCAAAGAGGCGTGCTGGGAGCCTCCAGGTTGCAAAAGGTGGTGCCTAATCAAAAGAATGTTAACGCCGCTGCTGGATTGCTGGCATCAAATCAAAACGAGTTGTTGGCTACACCTTCCATGTTGAGTACTATCACTGACACACATAATCAGAATGGCAGTCAAAACTACCAGCAGAAGAGTGAAATCGATCTGTTGGCGGACAGGAATAAGTCACCGTTAGATGTAAATGCATCGGTGGGGTTAGGTTTCAAGAAAGACCAGTTCAATTCAGTCGGTGATGCGCACTTAACTTCTCAGAGTAAGACTCCATATCTTCCCTTGTTATTACTTTATAAAGTTAAACACAGACTTGTTTCTGTATTTAGTTTTCAGCTTGCATTGCAGGTTATAATGTAGGAGTCACTACTGACAGTAGAATGGACAGTATGTTGTCTTATCTGCATTCTGTTTCATTGACAGCAGGAGATAATTATCCTATGGCTCCAACAACAAATGATCAACAAGGTCAAAATCAGAAGCTTGAGATAGCTGGTGCGACAAGTGAGATGGATGTCAAGTATCCTGCAGCAAATTTGTCTCAAAGAGGCATTGAAGAGGGTTGTAATCAGAATCATGGAGAGCCAACGACCCGTTGCTCCGTCATTGGTTCTTCTGTTACTGCTGTATCAATGCATTCAGGGCAAAACACGCAAGTTCCTCGGAACAACCAATATGCTTCACCAATGCAGATGCCCGAATGTACAGTGGAATCATCTGCAGCTATACCAGGCAGTGTCCCTCAAAAACAGCAAGTAGCTGCAATGCCATCAAGTGCTGGTGATTGGAACCCCCAAAACCAGCAGGTTCCTAATCTGGCCAATTATGCCATGGACAAAGCTGCTTCTGGCAATGTAAATTGTTTGCCATCCCAAGGCCAAGGATCATCTCCAAATGACCAATCTACATCTGCCAGGGATGGTGGTACTTCACAAGCAAGTGGGATTCAAAAGGAACGCCGGAAAAACAATTATGACCCTAACCTTTTCATTAAGGTGAATGGGAAACTATATCAGAAACTTGGGAAAATAGGTTCTGGAGGCAGCAGTGAAGTTCACAAAGTTATATCAAAGGAGTGTGCGATATATGCCCTGAAAAAGATCAAGCTTAAAGGGCGTGACTACCCTACTGCCTATGGCTTTTGCCAAGAAATTGAATACCTGAATAATTTGAAAGGAAAGAGTAACATCATACAGCTAATTGATTACGAGGTACTAGTTCCTAAGTTGTCTTCTTCTTTGGGCTGTAGATGTAAATTATTACTTGTCTACACGATATCTCTATCTAGTTTTCAGTGTTTTGATGTCTCAAACAGTAGATAACATTATATTTTTCTCAGCATCTCACAAAACGCCATATACCTCCTTAAAATACTGGCATTTTTTCCAGTGTTCAAAAAATCAGCCAATCAATCAGTTAACTGGCCGATTAATCCCTGCTCGGAGGGTCACCGAGCAGCCAATTAACTGATTAACTGTCCGATTAGCTTATTAATCTTCTACTAGCCAGCCGACTGAGCAGTTACCAGTTAATGATTTCCTATCAACATTTTTTCTTCTTCCAATGGTATAGTATTAGAAACACCCTATACCCTGAATGTAAGGATATTTTAGTTAATTTATTATTTCATACAGAAAATTGAACTCTTAGTGATGTTGAAATGGGAGGTTCTTGTTTCCTCTGCTCCTGGTTTATTTCTTATCCGTGCATATCTCAAAGTTATTCAGGCTTGGTAGTTGGTAGACTAGAAGTTCTCTGGTACTCTGTGCCCTTCAGGTGCGCGATAAACAAAATCATGTCCTGTGAGGTTTCCAGTGCAGAGTATCTTTCAGAACTTTCATACCAACTGATGTATCTTTGATGCACAATCTTGGATATAAATTCTGGTGCAGATAAATGAAACTGTGAAATCTCTGTTTGGGCAAACCTAGCACCTTTTCTTATCTGGAGGCTACTCTGCCTGTGATGATTGGAATTTCTAGACCTTGCTGTGTGAAACCTAATTATGAACAACTGTAGATTACTTTAAGATATGCCAGTGATGATTGGAATTTTTAGATCTTGCTGTGTAAAACCTAATTATGAACAACTGTAGATTACTTTAAGACATGCCAGTCATCTTGTTGCTGAAAGATAGTTATTACCAGCAGTACTGTTCACATGATCCTTTCACTGTCTAGGTGAAACATTGTCTAATCTGCGTATAAATTTTGGTATCTACCAGGTCACTGATAAAAGATTACTTAAGGAAGGTTGTGTCTCACCTCGGGATGGACGAATTGGTGATGACCAATACATTTACATGGTCCTTGAATTTGGAGAAATTGATTTAGCACATATGGTTGCACAGAAGTGGAAGGAGAGGAACGACTCAACTATGAAGATAGATGAAAATTGGCTGCGGTTTTATTGGCAGGTAACCTTTATTTTCTTCATTTTAAGGTAATATTCCCTCTGTTCAGAAATATAAGACATTTTAGCTTTGTGAAATGAATGTATCTAGACGCTTTTTAGTGTATAGGTTCACTCCGAATCTCTACGAACCTATACATTAAAAGATGTCTAGATACATTCGATTCATAAAACTAAAACGTCTTATATTTCTGAACGGAGAGTATACAATAAGACTTGAATATAGGACAATTAGCTTAACCAGTAACTGGAATGTATTAAGGTGGATAAATCTCCATTGATTTAAAGTTTTCTTTCCAACATGCAGTTGTGCACATTAAATGTTAAAGTACTCTGGTTGACCCAGTGAACCAATCTTAGACTTCAGTTTAGATCTGCTTTTCTCAGGACGTTGCTATAGGACAATTAGCTTAACCAGTAACTGGAATGTATTAAGGTGGATAAATCTCCATTAATTTAAAATTTTCTTTCCAACATGCTGTTGTGCACATTAAATGTTAAAGTACTCTGATTGACCCAGTGAACCAATCTTAGACTTCAGTTTAGAGCTGCTTTTCTCAGGACGTTGTTATTAACTTATACCTCAGAATATTGTTCTAAATAGCATTGCCTTTTTGCAGTATCATTTTCTGTTGTTCAGTTATATGTTTCCTGCTTAGATTAATGCTTACACTTTGTATTGAATTACCGTTCTTAGTCAATGTAGTAAGCAAACTCACAGAAATAAAAGGAAGCACCATAACGTCTTTTGTGCATTGTGACTTTACATCTTATATGATAGAGCAGGAAGTAACGTGGTCAGTTATGATAGAATAGCAAGTAACAATGATGACATGTGCAGAATTTCCCCTTGGACACTTTAGTCAGACATCTATTTATATGGCATGGTTACATAGGTACTCCCTCTGTTTCAAATTATAAGACGTTTTAGCTTTGTGAGTGAAATGTATCTAGACCTCTTTTAGTGTCTAGGTTCATCTACGTTTGGAGTGA
Source organism: Avena eriantha (assembly GCA_910589775.1). Lineage (NCBI taxonomy): Eukaryota > Viridiplantae > Streptophyta > Magnoliopsida > Poales > Poaceae > Avena > Avena eriantha. Next base: position 171,481,428 of record OU342743.1, on the reverse strand, counting down.
ACCTAGACACTAAAAGGGTCTAGATACACTCCTTTCACAAAGCTAAAACATCTTATATTTTGAAACGGAGGAGTACTCCCTCCGTTCCAAAATATAAGATGTTTTAGCCTTTTTACAAAACGTATGTATCTACTATCTACACGCCTTTTAGTGTGTAGATTCGGAGCAAAATGAGTGAATCTACACACTAAAATGTGTCTAGATATATGTGTTTCAGAAAAAGGCTAAAACATCTTATATTTTGGAACGGATGAAGTAGTATCTGGTAGTTGCATTTATATATTATTTGCAAGAACTGGCACCTGCATTATGACTACCGAAACGCAGTTCTGAATTTCAAACATTCCAGCACCTTCTCAATTTTCCCTTGTTTGTGCTTTAGCAAATGCTTGAAGCAGTGAATACGATACATGAGGAGCGGATAGTGCACTCTGATCTGAAGCCTGCCAATTTTATGCTTGTGAGGGGATCTCTGAAACTAATCGACTTTGGCATCGCCAAAGCTATAATGAATGATACGACAAACATTCAACGTGATTCCCAGGTACCATGAGATGCAATTTGCATTTCCGCATTTGAACACAGTTATGGCTTTTCTATTGTTGCATTTACGTGTGTGTTAGTAAGAATCTTACTGGCCGCTCATATGGATTTTATCTGCCATGCTAATTTGTGATCCCTCCATATAAAAATCAGGTAGGAACACTTAACTACATGTCACCTGAAGCGTTCATGTGCAACGAGCAAGATTCAGGTGGGAACGTTGTCAAGTGTGGACGCCCATCTGATATTTGGTCCCTTGGCTGTATTCTTTATCAGATGGTGTATGGTAAGACGCCATTTGCGGGGTACAAGACTTTCTGGGCCAAATTTAAAGCTGTCACGGACAGGAACCACGTGATCAGTTATGAACCGGTTGACAACCCATGGCTTATTGATTTGATGCAAAGGTGCCTTGCCTGGGATCGGGATGAACGGTGGAGAATACCTCAATTGCTTCAACACCCGTTTCTTGTTCCTCTGGTGCCAGGGCATCTGCCTCGTATCGACCGTGATCCATGCAGTATGCTGATGGAGAGGGCCAGAGTACACTGGGCCAACCCCGAGGTCTCTAGGCTTTGTTCTGAGCTTCAAGATGTGATTGCAAAGCTTGAGGAGGAGGAATGCACTCCAACCACTAAACAGCTACAGGGTAACGTTGAGGTGTGATGCGCATGTTCAGTTCAGCTTGCGCCGTCTTTACCGATGTACTCCAGGTGGGCAGGATTATAGGCTGACCATCCTTTACTAGAGCATTCCATATATATTTCGTCGGTATAGAGGTTGCTAGTGTATGTCCCTCCCTCTTGGGTTAATTTGTTTATCCCCAAAACCGCCAGGAATCGGGGTATCATTTTGTGACACGAGGTTTCCTTGGTAGGATCCTTCCTATTATATCAGGAACTAGGCAGTGGCTGCCCCAGCTTGGTCGCAGCGTAGGTTCTTTAGTCCGTTATAATCTTTTGGTTGTGCTGAATTTAGGCGACAGCGTCTGTTGTAATCTGTAAATATAGCTCCTGCATGAGTTGGAGTTTGAAGGGAGCATTTTTTGTAGTAGTGTCCTGTGCACTCTTGGTGCCCGGGGTAGCATTAGGAAGTCGATGCAATGTCGTGTCAGGAGTTGTTGCTGGCTAATGTTAGAACTGAAGATTTATATAGATGTATGTTTATTTCAAACTGCAGGGATGCTTCTTTGTTGGTTTGTGCTACGGATGAACTGTTTGTTTTTCTGATCAAACTTGAGGGATGCTCCGAGATTCTGAAGGAAACGTGCGTTGGATTCTCTGGAGCAGGTTTGTGGGCACGGTTCGCTTCCTCCGTATTCCCGTCTGGGTTGATTAGTTCTCGTATATAGCATTTTCCTGTTGTCCAAACCCAATTTTGTGAAGTGCTTCCGCTCGATGCAGGTTGCACAGCACAGGCGCGCAGCGTTATCGTTTGAAATTTCAACAGCAAATGCGTAATGCGATCCATGCCGCCACCGTACGTCACTTCACTTAAAGCTGTGGGGCTGTGGGCCTCTGTTTACGGCAGCAGAGCCAGCCAGTACTGTGCCAGAGCTCGCCACTAGCGGTGAAAGCTCTCTCCTCCGCGTTCACCATTATTAACTCGCTAGTCGCGCCAAGTCTCGGTTCGCAGGAAACGGTCAGAGACGCGCGCGCGCGAGCCGAGTCTGGTCCAGCCATGGATGATGGTCCCGCCCTAGCTGCTCTCGCCGGACCGGGAGCGCGCGGCTGGCCGGCGCGAGGGGGGGCCGGGTCGGTCGGCGCGCGAGGCAGCGGGGCGCGGCGTGGCCCACGAGCGACTGTGCAGGAACGAAGCAAATGTGGGCTGTACGCAGTCCGCTATCCCGGCCCCCGGCTAGGCTAGCTGAGGTGACCACCCTGACGTGCACTGGCCCCGAAATGTGCACGTCACGCATGCGCCGAGGCTGCGCGCTGCACGTACGTACGGGCGCAGGGTACATTTAAGCAGGTCACGTCGGCCTGTACTCCTCCAGTCATCGGACTCGTAGCCCGTCACTCGGTGGTACTGGTACCTGTTGCCGACGTTAACTGGAGTTGGATTGGACGGACTGACCCCCGCTAGCTGATGGTACAAACCGGGGGCTACCATCTGGTAGCTTCCATCGTGCTAAGCTCAGCTTATGGATGCGGAGCAGCGCCAGCTTTGATTGATTGAACGGGAAGAAACCGCGCGCATCTTCTTTCTTCTGCTCTGGTTGGTGGCGCCCTTGCGCCTGCTCTGCGCCACCACGAGCCATTGCCGGCCGCCCGGCCGGCCACCGCGCGCGGCGCTAGCGTCGTGTGAACGTTGCGACGCGGCACACAGTGCCAGCACCAGCCCGATCACGGGGGTCCTGGACGGATGAGCCTTGCTACTGTTTCCATGTCAGCTCGATCGGCCCTTTTCGTCGAGTGCTAGCCGGCGTACGATACACGATGCACTGTGCGCGCAACAGGAGCTTCTGGCTCGGTGGTTTGCGGTGGGGAGCGTCGAGTTTCACATGCAAGATGATGGACTACGTACGCGCCGGCGCCCGTTGTCCCGCGTAATAATATGAGACAGCATAACTGGAAGAGGTGGAATCGTTTGGTCGATGGTGCTACATGCTCCGTACGAAGGATTTATTGTCACCGTAAATTTAGGTCGGCCGCAAATTGTTGCCTATCAAAAACAAAACGAAAACTGACGGAACCGAGTGGTGTCATGTTCATTTTTATATTTCTTGCGAAAGTTTGAAACAAATGCAGAAACCCTCGAAAACAAATACAAAAGTAGATACTGTCGAAAACAGATATGAACTGAATATCGTGAGAACACGATTTTTTTTAAAACAAAGCAAAAGACTTGCCATTTTTACTAATTAAGAAGAAGTTCTAAAGGTGTCTTACAAACCACGTCTTGGTCGAAAACAACCAAGACACAAAACAAAGAGTTTACTCTCGCGACATTATAGTACTTATCACTTTGGCACCGCCGAGGCCCCAAAGAGCCAGCTCGTTTTTGATTTTCGACACCACCATGATGTATGTAGAGGCTTGATTGCTAAAGACACGTGCATTTTTCTCCTTCAATATCTCCCATGAGACCAACATGACGAAGAGAGGCCATTGCTTTCTTAGATTGGGCACGCCTGTGGATCATCTCATTGCACCACTCCTTAACACTATGCATATCTTGCCACTCCATAGGGTCAATTTTGGGTAGGTCAAGCCAATTCTTCAACAACGGCCACACACGGACTGTCAAGCGGCATTTAAAAAGTAGATGGACGGCCGATTCTTGAACTTGGTTTCATAGCTTGTATAACCCCTCTTCGCTCTAATATATCCGCCGTCGATACTCTATTTTGAAGAACCAACCATGTGAAGATTTTGCATTTCGGAGGAGCCCAAGGCTTCCACTAAAGGGGTTTCGTGGCAGAAAAAAAAATTACTACGCGGGAACACATCTAGCTAGGATCTATCTAGGAAGTAATGCAGTAACGGAGGAAGACAGCGGTAACATACCCTTTTAGACCGCAAGCGTATAATGCTCATGCAGGAACATGGATGATGTAGTCGTATCCGTCCGACCTCAAGGTCGCGAAGCTCCTCGCAAGTCATCCCTTATCTAGGTCCTCGTACGATGGTCCGGTGCCACTAACGGCAGCACCCCCGAGGTATTCACACATGTACGATGCAAGATGAAGACTCCTGGTCTCTGATCCCTACCGAGATTACTGAAGTAGATCTCCTGGTCGAAATCACTGCAGCACAACGGCGTACCGCAACGGGTTGTCCCTTCGTGTCGAACCATAAACTTCATATCCAATTCCCTTGTTACTTCGATACTTGGCTTGTCCAAGATCTGATCATCGGTATCATGATACCTTGTTCAATCTCGTTTCCAACAAGTATTGTTTTACTCGCTCACGTGAAATTTCATCCCCATGACCTAGTCATAAGCTGCGCAGGCTTAATGGATGCAATTCACTGAGTGGGCCTAGAGTATCTTCCCATCACATGGAAGAACCAGTCCCGATCTTGATACATAGGCCTCAACATTCCCCTCTAGAATACCTAACGTACATCTCTATAGTCATCCAGTTACGGTCATGACGGTTGATGCAGTTAAAACAACCTCGTGTGACAGTGATTAATATGATCTCATGATCTAATGATTATGACACTCCATTTCTGACAATTACAACTATGAACTATGTGATATGATTGTGTTGCAATAATCATCGGTGGGTAATATCCATCACACTATCTTCATATGATATGACTTCATTGTCAGTTGGCATAAATGCACCGTGATCAGGAAATCTTGATCATCAGCTGCCACATGAACTAGTTGAATAGAAGCTACTAGGGACCTTTGGTTTGTTTATATACCACACATGTATCAATGTTTCCGCTTGATACAGTATAACATGATATAAAACTATTATAAACTAATGAGATATGATAATAAACACCTTTATTATTTGCCTCTAGGGCATATCTCCTTTAGTCTCTCACTTGCACTAGAGTACAAATAATCTAGTTGCATTGTTGCTAATCAGAAAAACATATCATATATTTGTTTATTGATTATGCCTGCTCATGGAAAACTTCCTATCCTAAATCTGCTTTACTAGATTCATAAGGTATTTTTGCAAACCTTTAATGTCACTCATTTGACATTAACACCATTATTATATAATGAGTTCAAGCATTTTTGTTTTGGTGATAAAGTGAGACTTTTGTTTTCTAGTATACAATGATGATCTATTAGTCAATTGGACTTTCAAGTTGTCATGTGCATCCATAAAACACACTTAGTCAGAAGTCGAACTTTCTTTTAACCAAACCTACTCCTACCAACTCTGAAGTATTCTAATACTTCTATATTTATATAGATTCTGATCAAATTGCAATATTTGCGACTTTGATACCTGACCATGCTTCCTTTGCGCTAAACTTAAATTTGGTCCAGTGATTAACTTTGATCACTGAGGAACCTGTTCTTACAGCTAAGAACTTGGGTCACATTATCTCAAGTATAAATAACATGGGTTTATTTGGAAATCCTATGGCCAAGGATAGGTGATGCCATGCATCTCTCTTTCCTTTGTTTTAACTAGTGTCATGAATACCAAGTCTTTACTCAATACATTTACTAGTTTCACAACTAAGGATCAATTCTTACTTGACTCCATTCTGAACTGTCTTCAGAATCTCAACTGGGATATTATGAACCTCTTTCGGAATACTTGAAGTAGTTCATCATTTAATGTTTATGAAACATCCTGATCTATTCACATAGATCCTCTATGTTTAATGTAAGTTAAATTTTATCCATCTAATGATCTAATCATTTCTAATACCAAACACATAATTCTTTATATGTCAATTACATATGTAAGAATATTGTTACGCTCCCTCTCAAATATATCATCAATATTTGATATGCTAGGATATCTCTCACCTCCCACTCAAATATGTCATCCACATATTCGACATGAAAAACTTCTTAGTTCCCACACAATTCACAAACTTTCTCGATAATCTTGGCTAATCCAAATTCTTTGATCTTTCCTCAAATCGAGAATTTTCTACTACAAGATATCATCAATCTCATGACTGGTCAAAATATGCATGTTATACTAGTTACAACCTTTTCCTCCAAATTTTGAAGACTTTGCAGTTTTGACCAGCCTTGAACCAATTTCCAAACTAGACTTAACTGCTGACTAAAACCCAACAAACTTTAAGCATTGCTACATATTGTAATCAGTTTCTTGAATTTGTCAAAAACGTCCTTTGTGACAAATCGATCTTTCATGTCTTTGCTTTGAAGTTTCATTTCTTTCCTTTCAACTTTCCAGTTTACTAGGAAGGACTAAGTAAATGCCATTACTTAATGAGATCAAGTAACCTTAATTTGTAATCTCAAATGTAACTTAATTTGGGATTTCATGACTCTAAGTCATTTCTTGCATTTAGTTTCATCAATCTTTCTTTGTAGTTCGTAGGTATGTCTTGTTCCAATAACATGACAAGTGAATCAAGAATAATATTCTGCAAGTGGCAGAACAAATCTTGAATTCTACTTTTATAAAGTATTAGCCAAAACATTATGATTACATCATTATCAGTTTCCCCTCTATTTGTAGAGTTTGTCTACCGGAACATATTCTGTTCTACTTACTCAACAATTCGTAGGTTAGGTCACACCCTGCTTACACTTATGCTTTTTCCACTAACACTTCCATAAGAAAACATTTTCCTTAAGGAAGTACCACATTAAGACAATATAAGTTTTGTATTATTTGGTTTTAGTTTGGAATTGTTGGAGATATGCCCAAGAGGCAATAATAAAAGTGATTATTATTATATCTTTGTGTTTATGATGAATGTTTACATCCCATGCTATAATTGTATTATTAGGAAATACTAATACATGTGTGTTTTGTAAACATATAAGAGTCCCTAGTAAGCCTCTTGTTAAACTAGCTTGTTGATTAATTGATGATCATGGTTTCCTGATCATGGACATTAGGATGTGATTAATAACAAGGTTATATCATTAGGAGAATGATGTGATGGACACACACCCCTAGTAAGCGTAGCATAAGATCAAGTCATTAAGTTCGTATTGCTGTAAGCTTTCAAATACACAGTAACCTATTCCTTCGACCATGAGGTTATGTTAATCACCATCACCGGATGGATACTTTGATGACATCAAACGCCGCTTCGTAACTGGGTGGTTATAAAAGTGTCATTGGGTATTCTGAAAGTATGTGTTGAAGCGCATGAACCAAGATTGGGATTTGTCCATCCATATGACGGATAGATATGCTCTGGGCCCTCTCGGTGGAATGTCATCTAGTTAGCTTGCAAGCATGTGACTGGGTCACAAGGGATGACATATCACGGAACGAGTAAAGAGTACTTATCAGTAACGAGGTAGAACTAGGTATGGAGATACCGACGATCAAACCTCGGATAAGTATAGTGTCGCGAGACAAAGGGAATTAGTTTCATATGTAAGTGGTTCAATCGATCATGAAGTCATCATTGAGTATGTGGGAGCCGTTATGGATCTCCAGATCCCGCTGATGGTTATTGATAGGAGATGTGTCTCTGCCATGTCTGCATATTCACGAACCGTAGGGTGACACACTTAAGGTTCGAAGTTGTTTTAACTAGATATGGAATATGCGTTGGAGACCGAATGTTGTTCGGAGTCTCGGATTGGATTCAGGACATTGGGTCCATGTTAGCCGTCGGTCAAGTCTAAGCTTGGGGGGAGTTGATACGTCCATTTTGCATCACTATTCTATGTCTTAATTCACTATTATTCATTGATATATTTCGTATTGAGAGGTGATACTTATGTTATTTCATTTTTTTTGCATGGTTGATGACTTTTGGAGCATGGACCGCTGCAGTCAGGATTCTGATGAAAAAGGTGCTGTTTGGAGGCAAAATTCGCGAAGATCAGAAAATCCGGAAAAATATACGGAAAATTTTATAGAAATCCGACGCATGTATATACGGAAAATCAGAAGATCATATTGCCACGTAGCTTTTTGTAGAATTTTTGACATGCACTCGCGAGCGCACGAGCCACGTATAGCTGAGAGTCACCTCCAAGTCACACGGCCAAAGGTTAATTTGTAGAAATCCGACGCATGTATTGATTGGTCTATGTCGATTGCTCCCTTTAATCCAAAGTGAATACGACTGCCTCGAGAATTCATGCTGGAGCTTTTCTGATTGAGATCTTGTAGTCAATGCCGAGACGTCCGCATGCGCCGCCATCCGATGGTGATTACTGTGTTGCTTAGCTGCCCGATGAGGATATAGCATAGATTTCCAAGGCAAATCGATGAGCTTGTGACTGTAGTACTTGTTGAGTCTGGCCGTACATAGGATGCCTACGGAAAGAAATTCCGATCCGAAAGATAATGATCAGCAGTGGTAGATCCATGCTGGAGTTGAGTCCCGCGCCTGCATTGATGAATTTGAGATTGGCCGTGGTGACGATGTTAATGATAAAAGCTATGCGCCGACGTAGATGAATCGACCGGATGTGATCCGTCCACCGTTTGATGATGAAAGAGATGAAGCAAATTTGGCCTCCAATATTGACGAATCATAGATCGCTGGTGATGGGGCCATTGAGATCGCAACATCAATGCTCCCAGTTCCCACAGACGACGCCAATTGATGAGGATTTAACTCATCAATGCCCATCTTTATGGAATTGGGTTCGAGGAATTGGGGAGCGCAGGAAGTCTCGATTGGCTAGCAAACAAGCACACAGGGACACGAGGTTTACCCAGGTTCAGGCCTCGTAGAGGACCCCACTCCTGCTTGTCTGCTCTTGATTGGTGATGATCCGAAGGATTACAATATCATCGATGGCGGTGTACGCGCAGATTAGATGGCGTATGTGTATGCTACGGGTGTTGTCTAGATTTATTGTGTATTTTGGGAGTCGCGATTGAGAGGTTTTAGGTCGTGTCGTATCCTCCTCGTTGGACCCTCCTAGCCTTTATATATGGGGAGGCTAGGTCTCAGGTACCAATACGAGTTGGTTACAAGTTAGATTCGAACTCTAGTCTTAAGGTTTCCTTGTCTTGTGCGTTTGAGAGTCCATGTCCATATGAGCTTCATACCACTCGAACCGTCATAGGCGTCGTGGACCTTGGCAATTCATCGAGTGAGCCTTCCGTCGAGCCGCACCAGGTTGTAGTAGAGTGCCTATTGGGCATAACCATGTCACCGGGATCCATAAACAAAAGAGCATGATATCAACTGAATAATAAGTGCAATGTTGAAAGCGTTCCCCATGGTAGAATGGTTCTGCTAATTCACAACTTGTAGAGTGGAAGCATATAAGCAACATAGATGGACACAATGGTTCAAGTTTAGTAAGTGCAAGAAAATAAAGTGTGCCATCAAGTTTGTGAGAGCTTTAATCACTAATTTTCACATAACAAAAGTTTAATTTGGAAGGTAGATAAAAACATGAATATACTTGGGATGGTGTAACACACCATGCATAGGAATTTATAGTGGACTCTTTGGAATAACTTGGTTTTCTTGGAGGTTGGATGCATGAGTGGAACTCACACTTGGTACAGGTGGATGCTAGCAAAAGACTGGGAGCAACCAACTAAGAGAGCAATAATGCTAATAATCATGCAAAGCGACAAAACATTATTAATTAAAGCATAAAGTGATATTACAAGTCAAAAACTAAATGATCATAGAGGCTAAGGTGACAGGTTTATAGTCTTAACATGGTGTAAGCATGTGCCAAGTCAACCCAAATAAAACATCAAAGGAGAATACCACAATATTATGCTTTTGTATGCTAAAACAACGCATGATTCTTTCAAGGCACATTAAGAAATCTCAATTGTTTGGAACAAGTCATGCTACAACAATAATCACTAAGCATAAAGTCAAAGCAACATCAAACATGACATGATAAAGTCTAGGTCACAGTCAAAACAAGCTCCTTTTGCACCACTTATAAGCATGAAGCTTCCTACTCTTTTCCAACACCAATCAACTTATTTCAAACAACATATGAATGCGGGGGTACAACCAATTTATTTAAGCAAACCAAACAAAAGAAAAGTAAAAACAAAAACAACGACGCTCCAAGAACAACACAATTATGCATGAAACAATAAAAATGAAGTGTTTTGTAAGAAAACCTGAGATTTTTATTGATGAAGAAGGGGATGCCTTGGGCATCCCCAAGCTTTGACGCTTGTACTTCTTGAATATTTCTTAGGGTCACACGGGTGGAATCCCCAAGCTTGAGTTTTGTCCATTCTTGATCTCATCACAATATTCTTCCCTACACTTGAAAATTTCCTTCATACAAAACTTCACACAATCTTCATTAGCAACATTAGTGTATTCAAGATAATAAGTCTTTGGGTTTAGTTTCAACACAAGTAAAACTTTCATTAAAACACAAGCGACTGTAGCAATTCTTTCTAAAAGCTCAAGTGATCAAAGAAAACTCAAAGAGAAAGAGATTAAGAGGCAAATGCAAATAATGGCGAAATCTATCAAAACAGACCAACAGGTAAAAACCGATTTTTTCGAAGACCTTCTGTTGCTCAAATCGAAAAGTTCTCAACTAATGAAAGTTAGATAATAACCTGGGTCATAAGCACAGACAATTACAGCTCAATCCGACGTATAGGGATTTTTCACGATGTTCTATAGTGAAACACCAAAATCTGTTTCGGGATAGCAACTTTCCCAAGTCTTACTTCTCTCTCATTAGAGGTTATTCTTGGTACAAAAACCACACAAAAACAATAAGTAGAGGTTATTACTAAGACAATAACTTCCAAGGCTCAACAAAACAAAAACTTATTGAAATTAAAAATAATTTGGGTTATCTCCCAATAGTGCTTTTCTTTAACGCTTTTCAGCTAGGCATAGGAAGCAAGATTCAAGTATTTTCGAATGAAGAAGCATTAAGATCAAATTTTGTTTTAATATGAGTGGCAAAAGGTATCTTCTCTCTCTTCCTAGGGAAGTGTTCTATACTTTTCTTGAGTGGGAATTGATATTTAATGGTGCCTTCCTTCATATCAATAATGACACCAACAGTTCTAAGAAAAGGTTTTCCCAAAATAATAGGACAAGAAGCATTGTATTCAACATCCAAAACATAGAAATCAACGGGAACATAGGTATTGTTAACCATAATAATAATATCATTAATACTTCCCATGAGTTTCTTTTTAGCATTATCATCAAGTTGGACATCTAAATAACAATCTTCCAGTGGTGGCAAATCAAGCATTTCATAAATCTTTCTAGGCATAATAGAGACACTAGTACCAAGATCACATAAAGCTTTGAGATCAAAATCATTCACTTTCATATTAATGATGGGTTCCCAACCATCTTCCAATTTCCTAGGAATAGAAGCTTTATGTTTCAATTTTTCTTCTTTAATTTTTATGAGAGCATCTGTAATGTGTTTTGTAAAGGCCATATTCATAGCACTAGCATTTGGACTTCTAGCAAGCTTTTGTAGGAACATAATTACTTCAGAAATATTGCAACCATCAAGATCAAAATCAAAATTACCAGCCAAGGTAGTAGAACTATTGTTTCCCATATTTCGAAGAATTTCAGGATTTTTATTGGAAAAGGTTCCATTGGTTTTAGGCATTGTTGCAAAAGGAATGGGGACTTCATGTGGTTTGCTAGAATCAACATTAGTGGTGGTAATAGTACAAATACTACTATTTTTAGCAATTTCATCTTCTCTTTCCCACTTAGCATGCAATTCAGCTAACAGTCTAACATTTTCATCAATTCTAACTTGTATGGCATTAGTAGCAGCAAAGGGGTTTTCCATAGTTTCAAGATTAGCAGCCATTTTATTAATCAAAGAAGATTGTGCTTCAGACAAAGATGAAATATTTTTTTCAGCATTCGAAAGTTTTTCCTCAACAGCTTTATTGAAAGCAGTTTGTTTACTACTAAAATCCTTAAGCATGACTTCAAGTTCAGAGGGCGCACTTCTATTGTTGTTGTAGCAATTTCCATAAGCATTACCATTATTGGGAGGATATGGCCTATAATTATTACTACCAAAATTATTCCTATAGGCATTGTTGCTAAAATTATTATTTCTAATGAAGTTCACATCAAATTGCGCTTCTTGAGCAACCAAATAGGCTAAGGGAACATGATTTGGATCAATATGAGCTTTTCCATTAACAAGCATAGACATAATAACATAAATTTTATCACTCAAGGTGTTGAGGGGATACCCCCGGGTAGGGTCACGCTGGGGAATAAAGGCCGAGTTAGCCGGGGTACGGCCTGGTCAAAGCAAGTGCTAGCCGGGTCACCTCAAGGCAGGCCGACTTACAGAGTAACCCAGCCCGTGGGGCAGCTCCCTAGCATTAACCCGGCCGGCATAGAATATATGTCGGCCATGTTTGTATGTCTATTACACAGGTACCCTCGTAGCCGGGTTAGCCATGTGCTAATCGGACTACCACTTGGCTTCCGAGAGAAGGAAGGAACCTCCCGCTGGTCAAAAGGTGGCTTATGCTAGCTGTATCGTGAGTGAAGCAAAGCAGATGGAAGGACCAACAGGGCAGGGGCGACCAAGATGACGCGGGCAGTGTCGGCTGACGTAGCCCATGGCTGGTGACGCTAAAAGGCAAGGGTTACGCAATGGGTTACGTTCAAAGTCCGGACGAGCCGTTAAAGAGAATAAAGAAGCATCTAGCTTTAGTCGAGGGGCATTTTCGGGGAATATACATCCACGTGAGCCCTAACATCGTAACCCGAGCTCCCCTATATAAGGAGCACCAAGGCCTCCATAGAGAGGGATCGATCATTTTCTCTATCTAAGGTAGAACTCTAGAGCTAGGTTGTGGAGAGTAAGATACATAGTCTCCTTCTCACCAATAGTTCGTGGAGCACTTGTAAGTACCATTGAGAGAGGAAATACAACAACATTTGTGCATGGAATCACCATGTTTTCCCTCCCTGGATTCCTCTAGCACTCATTGGCCCCATCTTTAGCCTATCCATGGCATCTTCCGTGCCACCACCACGATAGTTGGCGCCCACCGTGGGGCTAGCGGTGCTAGCAGGGGTGAAAATCCGGACGAAAAGTATCTCCAACACCGGCGAGCGCGTCGTGTCCGGCCTGGTTCAGCGCTGGACTATGTCAGCGACAACACACGGAGCTTCGGCAGGCGTCCCCCTCCGCGCAACGGCGTCTTCATCAAACTTGGCGCGCACAAGATCTACGTCAGCGTGGACGAGTCTTGCGTTCATCCGCGACATGTCATCGAGGGAGGCTAACCACCTCTCAGCGCAGCTCGCGGAGTGCGTATCACTCGCCCCGCTAGCAGCGTTGAGGTCATGATGATCGCACCAGACGCGGGAGCAAGCAAGGACCCGGCGCCAGAGCCGGAAGTCACGCCAAAACAGGCAAGATCTAGGTTTCTTCCACTAGAGAGGCCAGAGAATGTACTACAACAAGCAATAGATAGCCTATCGACGCCAACAACTCTTGTGGTAGATCCGGCTCAGGCGCAGGCTGAGTTGGAAGAAACTAGGCAAAAAATGTTAGCTGGCGCAAAGAAGGTAGCGGAGTTACAACAGTCTCTGAACTTCACCTTGAGGGAGTATGCAAAGGCAAACCACATAGACAGGGTGAAAATCCGAGGTAGAAACTTGATTACTGAGATTGACAAGGAATACGAGCCTAGGCCGGGTCAGACGGCCACGATAGTAACAGGAGGGCTGGAAAGAATCTCAGGGCGGCAAATGCATCTGCATCCAAGTTAGAGGGTCTAACCGGAGAGGCCCGGGAAAGCCAACAAGAGAGGGTGAACCACTTGCTGAGGGTCACTTGCCAGCAAAACGAGGAAATGAACAAGGCAAACCCGTCAACACCAGGAGCATCGCAGGAGGTTCATTCGGCTAGAAATAACCCGGCTAAGTCCGGCACAGACGCATCATCTCCAGGTCATAACCCGAGGAGAGAAGAAGTGAACTCCGGGAGAGGAGACAAACAAATGGTCCCCTATGACCCGGTGAGAGCTGGAAACGGCAAAGCAGTGCAATTTGATGAAGATCGCCACAGTACTAGCCAAGGTGAAGCTGGCCGAGGTAACCGCGACCAAGGCAATGTCGGTCAATGGAACGCTGCCAAAGGCAATGCCGGATAGCGTGATCCGGCAAGAGCAGGGTAAAACACACCTCGACATGAGAGAAGTGTAGGTCAAGCAGCACAACAGCAAAACGCTTGTCCGGATTAAGAAAGGTACAATGATGGTTATTGGGCGATGGTTAACGACGAATACCCTAGATCAGAGCACCATGTAATTGGATCAAGGCTAGGAAGCAGAAACTTGCAGCCAGATGATGCAAGGCTGAAGGTGGACAGGATTTATAGGTCGGAGTTGATCGAGGTACAGGGTCCACCTGGTCCGGCATGCTTTGGGCCCCGGATCATGAGGGAGCCACCAGTGCTGAACTTTCAATTGGCCAGAGGAACAAGGACCTACGATGGTAGCACGATACCGGAGGATTGGCTTATTGATTACGCAACAGTGGTCAAGATTGCGATAGGAAATTTGAGATGGGTAGTGAGGTATGTGCCTCAAATGTTGGAGGGACCCGCAAGGGTTTGGCTGAACAACTTGCCACCAGTAAGTGTTAACTGCTGGCTAGATTTGGAGGAGTTATTCATTAGCAACTTCTCAAGAACTTACAAGAGTCCCAATAGGCCACATACTCTAGCGTTATGCCGGCAGAGACCGAATGAGCCAGACCGAGATTTCCTAACTCGGTGGTGCAACGTGCGCAACTCATGTGAGGGGGTAATTGAATCACAAGCGATTGTGTGGTTCGCCCAAGGCTGCAGATATGGAAGTATGTTGTGGCAAAGGCTACAGCGAGATATGCCAACCACTTTGGCTGAGATGATCCGGATCACAGATTTGTACGCTTTGGGAGACCCAACTCAACCCTGCTAATGTCAAGTGAGGCAAAGGAGGAGTATTACAACCGAGATGGATCCGGGTCATCAAGGAGAAATGATTTCCGAGGAAAAAGAAAGGACGAGCGTCCGGATTACAGATATAACTCGCAGCATGTGGCAGCGGAGGAACGAGATCAGCCCAATGTCGGTGCCAGCCAGCACCAGAAAACTGGAGGGCAGAACTGGCAACAAAAGAGCGAGGGGAAGAAACGTTGGACCCGGAGCAGAAAAAGCAATGGCAGGAGCGAAAAGTCCGTATGAGGTATATGTTCGAGTCTATGCTGGATCAACCTTGCAAATTTCATACACCAAGTCCGAATAGCCCGGCGAATCATACAACCCGGCAATGTGAGTAGATGAGGAAGCTAGAACAGGGTAATTCAGGGAATGCTCAGGCACCTCGGAGCGAAGCACCTCGGAACGAAGCAGTTCATCAACCGTTGCTCATTGGGGGGAACCAACACCAACTTATGCTGCCTCCGACGCTGTCGAGGTATGAAAATTAGGAAAGGAGGGATGTCATGCATAAAGTAAACAATAACCCGCAGCAGGATCAAGGTTACCACGCAAATGAGGTTCGAAACGAATACAAGGAGCATCACCAAAGCTACTGTGTGTTTACCACAGAAGAAACTGACCGGAAAATCTTGCAGCGCCGGCATATGGAGGTAAATGCACAATGCCGGCGGTAGTGAGATGTATGCCTTGGTCAGATCAGGAGATTACGTGGAGTATCAAGGACCACCCAAAGCTCATGCCTAGCCTAGGGACCTACGCACTGGTCCTGGATCCGACATTCATCGGGCCAAACCTGAATGTGAGGTTTTCCAAGGTACTCATAGATAATGGCAGTAGTATTAAGATCATGTACAAGGATACCATGCACAAGTTGGGGATATCACAGAATATGCTGCAAGCTACAAGGACCACCTTTCATGGCATTGTTCCAGGTATCTCCTATGAGCCAATTGGTAAGGTCCGGGTTGATGTGCTATTCGATACGAGGATAATTGCCAGACTAAAAAATTGGAGTTCGAAGTGGTGAATCTAGAGAGCACCTATCGCGTGTTACTCGGTAGGCCCGCATTGAACAAGTTCATGGCAAGTACTCACATCAGTTACTTAAAGATGAAGTTGCCCGGACCTAGGGAGTGATAACCGTATCAGGGGACTTCAGGCGTTCGATCAAGTGCGCTTCTTCCGGATCTAACTGAAGGAAATATGCCCTAGAGGCAATCATAGAGATGATTGTATTTCATGTGTATCCATGAGTTATTATAATATTCCTTGAATATCCATATACCAGGAAACTTGTATTGATTGGCAATTATGTGAATTGTTTGTGAAACTCTTTACTTGTATGGTTATCTAATAATTGTCCCTAGTCAGAGTTCATGCGAGGACACACGTGAATATTAGACTAGCACATCGATTGGTTGATGACTATGTTTCGCAAGTCATAGACATGGAGATGTCAAACCAATGATGTGGACACATGTTATGAACATGGGGTTGGACTGACCCAACATGAGACTGGCAATAATACTTGCAGCTCTCTCTACACATCGTGTACGTTTTGTCCTTAGACCTGAGATTGTCGCATGTACTTGAGATGTGGATCGACCTACTTTGGGGCCATCAAACACTACTCCGTAATTGGGTAGTTATAAAGGTAGCTTTCGGGTTTGTCCCGATACATGCTGCAAGGCATCGGTTAATCAAGATGGGATTTGCCCATCTCTACTTGAGAGAGATATCTCTAGGCCCCTCGAGTGATCGGATCCAGAAATGCATGGCCGTGCTACATATGGTTAAGAGTTAACCTAGTAAAGGGATTCCAAATCACAGTATCGAGAAAGAGAGGTCAGCTTGGAGCTAGACCAAATATCGTGAGGCAAAGGGAAAGACATGTACTCAACCTTGTGATGGTTCGTCCGAATGATCTTTATATGCGTTTAGGAGTTGGCACGTCTTGCTAGAGGCCGCTACCAACTATTGATGGAGTAAGTGTACTCGCGTCATGTCTATACGTGTATGAACCTATAGGGTCACACACTTTAGGGGCTGGAAGCCTAATGAGGATTGGATCCGAATTAGACCAGGCTTAGGCTGCTAATGGGCTGCTAATGTAGAAGCCCACCAGGGATGCCTATATAAGAGAGAGTGAGGCGAGCTGAATAGGGTAGAGCATTCCACCCAGCCGCCACTCCTCTTCCGCCTGTGTTGCACGTGTAGACCTAGCAGTCTGGCGTGTGATGGCTTCCACTCCGGACGTGTGGATACCTCGGAGGTGCTGCATCTGTAGCACTTGGACGAGCCGCGCAAAGGGGAGCTGCTCGTGGGACGAGGACGAGGAGGAGACGTAGAACATCTACACTACCGCAACATGCTTCATCAAGTTCCGCACCTGCGCGTCTAGCGGTAATCCCGTGATCTATGACAATAGTATTCCTGGTTGACGCGGTAGAAAATTTTGATTTTATGCTAGTGTAGCCTACCCGTTTCCCTTCACTAACTTAGCCGAGTCACTCGTGATAGCTCAGGAAAAGGGGAGGATACATGAAGTGGTGGCATTGGCTCAGTCCGTGCGGCAACATATGCCGGCACTAACCAACCTGCATGGAAGTGTGTCATTCCAGGCAACCAAGGATACAAATAAAGTGCCAATCGATGATCAGTTCCCAGAGCGCACCATAACCATTGGTGCCAGGTTAAGCAACAAATAGGAAAGTGAGCTCGTCAGCTTCCTCCGTGAGAATCGGGATATCTTTGCTTGGTCCACACAGGATCTACAAGGTGTGCCGAGGGAGTTGGCCGAGCACACTTTGAATGTGAGACCCAGTGCTAAGCCGGTGAAGCAACCTCTCCGACGTTTCACCGAGGACAGAAGAAAAGTCATTGGGGATGAGATAGCAAGGCTCCTTGTAGCCGAATTTATCATGGAAGTACTTTATCTGGATTGGCTCTCTAATCCAGTGCTTGTGGAAAAGAAGAAGGATGATCCGAACGTGGCCCTGATATGGCGCATGTGCATTGATTACACGAACCTGAATAAGGCGTGTCCTAAAGATTCGTTCCCACTCCCTAGAATAGACCAAGTCAAAGACTCAACTGCCGGATGTGAACTGTTGTCATTAATTTATGCGTATTCTCGTTTCCACCAGATACCCCTAAACTCGGATGATCAAATAAAGACTGTGTTTATTACCTCGTACGGGGCTTATTACTATCGCACTATGTCGTTTGGATTATGTAGTGCTGGAGCAATGTACCAGCGATGCATGCAAAAGTGTTTACATGACCAAATAGGTCGAAATGTGCAAGTGTATGTGGATGATATGGTGATAAAAACTAAGGAAAGCAATACACTCCTTGATGACATTCGCGAACTTGAGACGGTTCCGGATGAAGCTCAACCTGGAGAATTGCACCTTTGGTGTGCCAGCTGGGAAAATTACTCGGTTTTCTGGTGTCCAGCCGAGGTATTGAAGCTAACCCGATGAAAATTTGGGCCATAGAGAAAATGGAACTGCCAAAATGCCTTAATGATGTGAAGAAGTTCACTGGTTTCCTGGCATCGTTAAGTCAGTTTATATGTCGGCTGGGAGAGAAGGCCTTGCCCCTCTACCAATTAATGAAAAAGGCAGATAAATTTACATGGACACCACAAGCGGATAGCGCATTTTGAGAATTAAAAAAGATGCTATCGACTGCACCAATCCTACCCGCACCACTACCCAAGGAGACAATGTTGCTCTATGTAGCCGCGACCAACTGAGTCGTAAGTGCAGTAATTGTAGTAGGACGCGAAGAAGAAGGAAAATCGGTGCAAAGGCCAGTATATTATCTGAGTGAGGTGTTATCGGCTTCAAAGCAGAACTACCCTCACTATCAAAAGATGGCTTATGGTGTGTATATGTCGGCCAAGAAACTCAAACACTACTTTCAGGAACATCCCATCAAGGTGATATGTGAGGCACCCATATCAAAGATTATGAGTAACAAAGATGCTAGTGGCCAAATAGCAAAGTGGGCAATTGAGCTAGCCCCATATGCACCACAGTTTGACAGAAGAGATGCGATCAAATCACAGGCTGTGGCGGATTTCTTTGTGGACTGGGCCGAGATGCACTTTGACGGATCAAAACTAAAAGAAGGGTTGGGCGCCGGAGTAGTGCTTACCTCGCCCAAGAAAGACCAACTAAAATATGTCCTCCAAATCTACTTCAGCGCCTCGAACAATGTTGCAGAATATGAGGCACTGGTGCATGGCCTCAAAGTGGCAAAGGAAGTGGGGATACATCGGATACAGTTCTTTGGAGACTCGGATTTAGTGGTGCAGTAAGTATCTGGCAACTGGTATGCTTTGGATGCTAACATGGCCCTTTACAGATTTCATGTGCAAAAGATAAGAGGATATTTTGAGGGATGTGAATTCCATCACATACCACGGATTGAAAGCGAGGCAGCCGACGTACTTTCTAAATTGGGCTCGTCCCGGCAACCAATCCCACCAAATGTTGCCTTGGAGAACTTAAGAAAACCATCTATTATCCCATCATCGGAATCCGAGTCAATCTATATCCCGGCTCTCTCCGGGTTAGAAGCTACACTAATGGAAATAGATTGGGGAGGCACCTCAGCAAACCCAAGGACTAGTTCGGCAAACTCGGGGACTGCCTCAGCAAACCCGGGGACTGTTCAGCCAAACCCGGCAGGAGTGATGTCGGTGGATGCGATGGAAATTGACGAGGAACCCTTCTCCGTCCGAGCTATACCTGCTTGGGCCAAGCCAATATTTTACTTCCTAAAAGAGGGAATCTTGTCGGATGATGAGGTATTCTCAAGGCAGATCCAGAGAAGAGCAAAGGCCTATACCATTATCAATGTCGAACTATACAAAAGAAGTGTACCATTGTGCTGCAGCGGTGTGTTGACCCGGAGGAAGGACTTGATATACTCCGGGATATCCACCAAGGAGAATGTGGCCACCATGCGTCTTCAAGAGCATTAGTGGCAAAGGCTTTTCGGCATGGATTTTATTGGCCAAGTGCTTTGGAGCAAGCAGAAGATTTGGTGAGGAAGTGCAATGGCTGTCAGAGATACGCCACAAAAACCCACGTGCGAATGTCAGAACTCAAAACTATCCCCATTACATGGCCATTTGTTGTATGGTGCCTAGACATGGTAGGACCATTTAAGCCGGCTAAAGGAGGAATAACTCATATCCTAGTTATGGTGGATAAATTTAATAAATGGATTGAAGTGAAGCCAATCAAAATGTGATGGGGCAACAATGGTGAGATTCCTCAAGGATATAATCCTGAGATATGGCTACCCCCATAGTATCATAACTGATAATGGCACAAATTTTGGTGAAGGAGCATTTGCAAGGTTTTGCTAAGAAAAGAAGATCCAGCTAGATGTAGCCTCACCGGCCCACCCCGCATCGAATGGACAAGTGGAAAGATCCAACGGACTGGTATTGTCTGGGATAAAACCTCGGCTCATAGAGTCGCTGCAAAGATCAGCGGGGTGCTAGATAGAAGAACTACCATCAGTACTGTGGAGTTTAAGAACAACTCCGAATCGATCAATAGGCTATACGCCATTCTTTCTAGTATATGGGGCAGAAGCTGTATTACCAGCCAACATAGAGCATGATTCGCCAAGAGTCACCCAATACACAGAAGCCGAAGTGCGTGAAGCCCGGCAAAATGATGTTGATCTGCTGGAAGAAGCGAGAGAACTAGCCTTGTCCAGATCTGCCATATATCAGCAAAATCTCTGATGCTACCATAGCCGGCAAGTAAACGCCCGAGTTTTCCGGGAAGGTGATCTGGTACTTCGGCTAGTGCAGCGCACCGCTAGCATGCATAAATTATCCCCTCCATGAGAAGGACCATTCATTGTAAGCAAAACTTTGTACAATGATTCCTACTATCTTATCGATGCACAACCACAGGAGAAAAACAAGGCGGACAGATCCGGAGAATAATCTAAGCGACCATGGAATGTAGCACTACTTCGTCCCTTTTACACCTAGCAAAGAGGTGAATGTATCTGAGTCATTCATATGCCGGTATGTATGTCGACAACGAGCTTATGAATGAAATTTCAGCGCCCCAGCAGAAACTCAGGGACTGCCATAATAATTGCCTTTCTTGTTTTACGTTCTTTATATGTCGGTTGGCTTACATTACTTGTACCTTATCCGGATTAGTAGTGTGTGAGCACCAAAAACCCAACTCTTTGACCTTGCTGTTTTCCAACAAGAATTGGCTTCATGGCAGGCAAGAGAACAAGTTTGGAATGGCAAAGCACATGAAAAAAACGACTAAGGGAAAGAACCTAAGTGCCCCAACATTTGTTATTCGGACTAACCCTGTATTTACTCCATTCGTTTCTTGCCGGATTATTTTGAGCTAATCTCAAAGTGTCAAGTATTGTTAAGTCAATTTTTTGAACCTCGGACTCGTAAATCAAAAAACCGAATCAAGGTGGACGCGAGCCGAGTCAAAAAATGGGGGGAACAAGAAAGGGAAACTCGGGGACTTCTCCCACAATAATCCAATGTTAAAAACTTAGTAGCAAACAATGATAATTGTAGCGAAACTGAACCACAGTATTTAAATACATCTTCGCTTGGCATTCTAGGGATCTAACAAATTTGGTTAAGTGTTTCTACGCTCAAGGACAGGGGCAGAAGCCGAACCATCAGCCAGTGGTGGAGGTACTTTGGAGTTTGTGGGCGGGGCTCCAGCCTCGGCCTCATCCTCGGGGTTAGCCTCTCCATCCTCCGGATCTTCAGCTTCATCGCCAAGCTTAGAGGCCTCACCCTCCCTTCCCTCATCTTCCTCACCCTCAGAAGCATCTTCATACACATCAAGGTAGCTCGGCCCTTCGTTCCAAGCGTGGCAGAAGGAATACTGGATAAGCTTGTTAGCATAGGCTTTGCAACAAGAAACACACTCCGGATCTTCGAACCACTTTGATCCGGTGCGCATGCGGGTGAGCAGCCCCAAGTCTATTCCTCCGTACCACGACAGGACGAACTGCAGCGCAATGTCAGCCCTAGCTCGTGCAGCAGATTCTCGCCACAAGTTTAGCTGCGTCTCGCACTCCATCAGTTTGGCGATAAGCGTCGCATTTCGTAAGGAAATATGCCCTGAGAGGCAATAATGAAGTTGTTATTATATATTTCCTTATATATGACAGATGTTTATTTTACATGCTAGAATTGTATTGATCGGAAACATCAATACATGTGTGTTTAATAAACAAAAAGGGTTCCTAGTTATGCCTCTCTTATAGACTAGCTTGTTGATTAACAAGATGATCAAGGTTTCCTGATCATGGACATTGGATGTTGTTAATAACAAGGTCACACCATTGGTGGAGTGATGTGATGAACATTCATCCGAAGTATAGCATTACGATCAAGTCATTATGTTTATATTGCTATAACATCATACGAAGTAATCTTTATCCTTAGACCATGAGATCATGTTAATTGCTAACACCGAAAGAGTATCTTGATAACATCAAACGTCACACCGTAACAGGGTGACTATAAAGATGGGTTCAGTACTACGAAGGTGTTATGTTGAGGCTCATGGATCAAGAGTGGAATTTGTCAATCCAGATGATGGATAGATATACTTTGGGCCCTCTCGGTGATATCACATTAAGATAGCTTGCAAGCAAGTGATGTGATCACTAGAATGTTATATCACGGGAACGAGAAAAGAGTGCATATCGGTAACGAGATCAGACTAGGTATGGAGATACCGATGATCGAATCTCGGACATGTAATATATCGAGACAAAGGGATTTAGTTACAAGCATTAAAGGTTCTCACGATCACAGAAGTCATCGTTGAATGTGTAGGAGTCAGTACGGATCTCCAGGTCCCGCTGCTGATTATTGATCGGAGAAGGGTCTCGATCATGTCTGCATTATTCGCGAACCGTAGGGTTGCACACTTAAGAGTTACCGGACACCATTTTGGAGCACATATGTTTCAGACGAAAGAATTGCAAAGCGCAGGAATTGTTTCAATAGAAACCGGAAATTGTTTCGGGTGAAATTGCAGAAAGTGGTTCTGCATGTGATATTGAAATATTGCAAGGGGCTATATGTGAATGTTTGTTAATTAAAGTAATTAACAAAATTCTGAATAAATTTAATAAAAAGAGTTTTATTAAATGAGAGAGCATAAAATTCGGAGAAATTTAATGCATTTAAAGTGGAGACTTTAAAAGGGAATGTGAAGAGGCATTTTAATGTGGAGGGGTTACCACCACATGAATGGGGGAGGTGATGGGTCACCCCCCCATGTGCCGGCCATGGAGAGAGGGGGCACCCCCACTCCTCCTATAAAAGGCCACCCATTCCCTCCTTCATCCACACACCTCCTTGTGAAGGATCTCTCTCCCCCTCTAGAATTATTCCCCCATGGTCTCGGATTAGCGAGATACATGTTCTCGGTGGCATTTTGTCTGGAAGGAGTTGCTGCTTCTGCTGGATCGCTGGAGCGAGGAGGTGGAGGTTGTCCGGTGGCTTGAACGTGTGTGCGAGTGCAGATGCACTGCTGAGTTGCGGCGCTCGGACTTCCTCACGATCTTGAGATCGGCAAGTGTACGACTATATCAACCACGAGTTCCTACTCATTAACAAAACTCGTTGTCTTCGAGGGTAAGTTCTCGTTGGATGTATGTCCACCCGTTGCTTTGTACCTAGTAGATAGATCTTGGCGTGTAGTTCACACCGTAGGAATTTTTTTATTTTCTATGCTGCGGACCCAACAGTGGTATCAGAGCCCGATCTATGCGTAGGTGCTTTGCACGGGTAGTACACATATGTTTATATGTGGGCGATGATGATCATGTTATTGCATCTTCTATGTATTTTGGATATTGGTGGCATAGCGGGATGAAGCGGCCCAGACCAACCTAACAAGGCGCTGCAGTAAAGGAACGTGCACAACAGTTATTCCTGACATTGCAATAGAAATCGGTGCAGTAAATGGGTGTGGCCCTTAAAATAAGGCAAGATGATGATTACCCTCCATGTAGGACGTGGGGAAGCGTATGAAAGAAGGAAAGGTAACCCGGATATGTGAGCTAAGACCTGGCCAGCGAGAATAACTTGGAATGAGCCAAGGGAACATATGAGAAACAAGTCCGGGTTACGGATTAACTCGGCCGGAAAAGTTAAGATCCGGATAAAGAAACCTGATGTGGCCTTAACAACTAAGGTTGCTAAGACCGCACCAGCTTCAGGGACTAATGTTGGGCGATACCCTCGGGTAGGGTCACGCCGGGTATAAAGGCCGAGTTAGCCGGGGTATGACCTGGTCAAAGCAAGTGTTGGCCGGGTCACCTCAAGGCAAGCCGACTTACGGAGTAACCCGGCCCATCGGGCAGCTCCCTAGCATTAACCCAGCCGACATAGAATACATGCCGGTCATGTTTGTATATCTATTACACAGGTACCCTCGTAGCTGGGTTAGCCATGTGCTAACCGGACTACCACTTGGCTTCCAAGAGAAGGAAGGAATCTCCCGTTGGTCAAAAGGTGGCCTATGCTAGCTGTATCGTGAGCAAAGCAAAGCAGAGGGAAGGACCAGTGGGGTAGGGGCGACCAAGATGATGCGGGCAGTGTCGGCTGATGTAGCCCCTGTCTGGTGACGCTAAAAGGCAAGGGTTACGCAATGGGTTACGTTCAAAGTCCGGACGAGCCGTTAAAGAGAATAAAGAAGCATCTAGCTTTAGTCGAGGGTCATATTCGGGGAATATGCTGCCACGTGAGCCCTAACATTGTAACTCTGGATCCCCTATATAAGGAGCATCGAGGCCTCCATAGAGAGGGATCGATCATTTTCTCTATCTAAGGTAGAACTCTAGAGCTAGGTTGTGGGGAGTAAGAGACATAGTCTCCTTCTCACCAATAGTTTGTGGAGCACTTGTAAGCACCATTGAGAGAGGAAATACAACAACATCTGTGCGTGGAAGCACCACGTTTTCCCTCTCTGGATTCCCCTAGCACTCATTGGCCCCATCTTTAGCCTATCCATGGCATCTGTCGTGCCACCACCATGACACAAGGAGGAGGTTTGTTCAACAGAATTTACCTTCTTACCTTGTCGAGCTCTCTTAGTGTGGCATTCAGAATAGTTAACCATCATATTATCAAGGAGCTTTGTTGCAGCACCCAAAGTAATGGTCATAAAGGTCCCTCTAGCAGCAGAATCCGACAGATTTCTTGAAGAATAATTCAGTCATGCATAAAAAGTTTGATAATTATCCAAGCAGTCAGTCTATGAGTGGGGCAATTCTTTACTAAAGATTTCATTCTTTCCCAAGCTTGAGCAACATGTTCATTATCAAATTGTTTAAATTTCATTATTTCACTTCTCATAGATATAATCTTAGTAGGAGGATAATATTTTCCAATGAAAGCATATTTGCATTTAATCCAAGAATCAATACTATTTCTAGGTAGGGATAGCAACCGTTATTTAGCTTTCCCTCTCAAAGAGAAAGGAAACAATTTCAGCTTAATAATATCTCCATCTATATCCCTATGTTTTTGCATCTCACAAAGTTCAACAAAGTTATTAAGGTGACCAGCAGCAACATCAGTACCAGCACCAGAGAATTGTTCTTTCATAACAAGATTGAGCAAAGCATGTTTAATTTCAAAGAAAGCAGCTTCAGGAACAAGTGGAGCAATAGGTCTACACATGAAATTATTGTTGTTTGTGCTATTGAAGTCACACAACTTAGTGTTTTCAAGAGTAGTCATTTTTTTGCAAGATTAAAGCAAGCCAATAGAAATAGAAATTAGAATAGGAACAAAAAAATTCTTATGTTTTTGATAAAAGAAACAAACTAGTACAACTATTTTTTGTATTTTGATAAAAAGAAACAAGCAAACAAAGCAAGAATAAAATAAGCAAAACAAAAACAAAGTAAATAGATTGGTTTTGAGGGACTCCCCTTGCAAGAATCTTCTTTCTCCCTGAAAAGTGATTGACAAGGAGGAAGAGATTGAAGCTATCCTTAACTCCCTGGCAACGGTGCCAGAAAAAGTCCTTGATGGCTCAAAATGTAGAGCTTGTTGGGAACCCCAAGAGGAAGGTATGATGAGCATAGCAGCAAGTTTTCCCTCAGTTATGAAACCAAGGTTATCGAACTAGTAAGAGTAAGGAAACAACTCCAAGGAGTTGCTAACAACTTGGAATCCTATACAACACAACCACAGAACTTTGCCCCAACTTACAATGAGGTTGTCAATCTCACTGGTTTTGCTGAAAATAAAGGATTAAACGTATAGTGTGGAAGATAGTAATTGCCTGTAGAAAGTAAACAGTAAATGGTAAAGTAGATGGTATATCAATGGTAAAGGAATGGACTAGGGTCCATAGTTCACTAGAGGTGTTTCTCCTTAAGATAAATAGCATGTTGGGTGAACAAATTACAGCGGGGCAATTGACAGATTGAGAAAGCATAACAATGCATATACTAGACATCTTGACTCCTACGAGATTTGATTGGGCATTACAACATAATACATAGACCGTAATCCAATTGCATCTATGACTAATAATCCACCTTCCAGTTATCATCTGAACCCCTTCTAGTATTAAGTTGCAAGCAATAGATAATTGCATTAACCAAAGTGTGTAAAGTAAACAATACAAATTATCCCATGGACAAAGGATTGTTGTTTTCTCTGTAGTAGCAACAACACATCTACAACCTTAGATATTTCTGTCACTTCCCCAAATTACTAGAGGCATGAACCTACTATCGAGCATAAATACTCCCTCTTGGAGTTGCAAGCATCTACTTGGCCAAGATAGCTACTAACAATGGAGAGCATGCAAGATCACAAATAACATAGACATGATAGAATCAATAATCAATCTAACATAGTATCTCAATATCCATCAGATCCTCGTAAACACAACATATAGGATTACAAATAGATGATCTTGATCATGAATGGATCTCACAAGATCTAAACATGATAGCACAAAAGAGGAGAACCAACCATCTAGCTACTGTATGGACCCATAGTCCAAGGGTGAACTACTCACGCATCACTCCGGAGACTGGCATGGTGATGAAGAAGGCCTCCAGGATGATCTCTCCTCTCCGACAGGGTGCCGGGAATAGCTTTGGATCCCCCTTATCTAGGGATGGAGATGGCGGCGGCTACAGACTCTTTCGTGGATTTTTAATCGGGTACTTAGGGTTTCTGCATCAGGGTACTTTTATAGGCGAAGAGACAAGGTCGGTGGCCTCCCGAGGGGCCCACACCAGGGGTTGGCGCACCCAGGGGGCCACGCCACCCTATGGTGTGGCCGTCTCGTGGGCCCACTTCGGCTGCCCTTTGGACTATGTGTCCCTTCTGGTAAAATATTGACTTTCCCGTCCAATTCCAAGGATATTTCCTTAGTAGCTTTTCTGAAACCAAAAACAGCAGAAAATAGGAAATTGGCACTGTGGCCGTCTCATGGGCCCACTTCGGCTGCCCTTTGGACTTTGTGTCCCTTCTGGTAAAATATTGACTTTCCCGTCCAATTCCAAGGATATTTCCTTAGTAGCTTTTCTGAAACCAAAAACAGCAGAAAACAGGAAATTGGCACTGTGGCATCTTGTTAATAGGTTAACTCCAAAAAATGTATAAAAATATCTCAAAGTGTAAATAAAACATAAGAAAGTTGATATAAAACAAGCATGGAGCATCAAAAATTATAGATACGTTTACGACGTATCAGCTAACCACTATAGCTCTGGGCTAGCCACTATAGTGCTAACTATTGTGCTATGGACCACCGGCTGGGCCCACTAGCTGGCCAACCTTGTAACCTGCACCCACAGGCAGTATATAAGGGGGGCAGGGCTACCGTTAGCAGGGACTTCACTTTCTCTACATCATCTTCTACCTCTAGTTCTCTCTAGTTCGTCCAAGATATAGCTCGAGGAGCACTTGTGCTGGGCATACACCCTTGATATAGTACATCCTTTCAAGAGTAGGGGTGTTACCTCGCTGAGAGGGCCCCGAACTTGGGTACCTCATCGTGTCTGCAGTGCTTGTGCCCCATCCCGTCTGCGATAGCCATCGCTTGCATTTGATTGTCCCTTCTTAAGCCATCCCCGATGGCACTGCCATGTTCCACACCACGACAGTTGGCGCCCACCATGGGGCACAACGCTGTGACTAGGGTCATCTTCCGCACGAGACTTCTGCTTGTTGCCGGTGAGCGTGTCGCCTCTGGCCTCGTACTCATTCTCGGCTCCTACGACTGCGTCATCGACAATACATCATGCTTCACCGAGGAAACGTTCCCCAGCAATGGCTCCATTCTCCACTTTGGTGACCTCCACGTCTACGCAGGGGCGGAGACAAGGGGGGGCTAGCAGGGGCTAGACCCCCCTAATGGTTGGTCCCCCCCCCAAGGATTTCAACAGGGTCTGGTAGAAGGATACGATGTACATGCGCTAATGACTGTGGGTGATTACTTAATTAGCCCATGTTTAGTAATTTACACCCAAGTACATGCGCTACATAAGCCCAAAAATCCATCTGATGGCCCATAGTCATGTTTTTTTGCCAAACAAAACCTCTCTGCTTCGCCCGTATGATCAGCAATCAAATTGATGGGTCGATCTAAGTCGATCTCGGCGGCTCGCGCGGTACTAGGGCACATGCGGCTGCCACTGCCGCTGCAGCCACTCGCCATCGGCAACGACGACCAGATTGCAGGAGACTAGGAGTCATGGATACGGTCATATATACAGTCGGTCTCCATCGTGTCGTCCGCCGCCTTGAATGTCAATTGATCTCTGTAAGAATTCATGTTCTCCGTAGCTAGCTACTAGTTAATCGTTCTGGTGAATTACAACTTAGTACTTTGATGAATTCGCACAGTTGCTCATAAACCAACGGTTTATCATTAATTATGCATGTCCTTAATTAAATTTATTTTGTGGGGATATTTTAATTCTTCAATGCCTCAAAGATGAAGAGAAAGATGCAGATAAGTAGCTATTGTAATTCAGTTGAGGTACAACCTAACTATGAGTGTCTTGATGCGGTAGAGCAATATTTAGGCTTATAGAAATGTAGCTTTCATTTGAATTGTCATACATATATTTCTATAGTACTAGTTTTATATCAATGCAGTCATAGGATTGACGTGTCATGCTACCCCTACGAAACAACTGAATCAAAAAGAACAAGGGCTTTTCATGAGATCAAATGTCTCTCTATCATTTTGTTCCTAAAGAAAAAAAAGTGTATCCTAACGTTAGAGATCTCCAAATAGGTAGAAATATGGAAAGTAAGCAGGGTTTTTAAGACAAAATACCTCTTCTCTTATGTCTTAAATATTTTGTGAGATCATTTTGTTTCTCGCCCCCCTATGCTGAAATCCTGGCTCCGCCCCTGCGTCTACGTCACCACCGTCACCGAGGCTTTTCCTCACGGGGTCATCACCGTCTTCGGTGCACCGCCCGGCTACGTCACTCCCCGCGTCACTGCAGCCAACAACAGCGTCGAGGTCATGATGGCTGTCTCAGGTGAAAACCACCGTCCGCCCCTCGAGCATCGGACGGGAGGTAACGACTCCACCTCGCACGAGCTGGAGTAATACCTGCTAAAAAAGCCTCCATCCATCACCTCCGCAACCTCGTCATCCCCGAGGCAGATTTGGCTACAACCGTGACCGCTCTGGAAGCTACCCGCCAAAACCTCCTAGACGAGGTCACCAGGTGTAACACCCTGGACTCTCCGTGCCCGAGCTATCACTCGTGGCAGCTTAATAGGATATCTATACTGGCCCCACAAACAAACACTAGTATTTTCTATGCACTTTGTCCTCACTCGTGCGCACCCGGTACCCACTTCCCGGTCAGTCACCCATCCTCAGATTGCTCCAGGCCAAGCACGCATAACCTCAGAGTTCTTTTTAGATGATCTTATGGAAAAAGAAGTTGCAACTTGTTAATATGGATATCCTATCAATCCTATTAAGCCATACGCTAGGGTCTCACATACACCCACGCTTAGAAGATCGATGCCCTCATCGATTAGCCACAAGCCAGGAACGTCCCCTCTTGGCACACGCCTGTGTGTCCAGTGTTGGATCATGTGCCATATCGTATCCACTCTGGGCCACATGCGACATGCACCACATGTCCCGCCATTGACCCGCCCATGCCTGTTTAACCGCAAGGGTCGGCTTTGATACCACTTTTAACACCTCGGACACTCTATGCCCGGGCTATCACTCCTAGCAGCTTAATAGGATATCTAGATTGGCCTCACAAACCAACACTAGTCTTTTATGTGCACTTTGTCCTTGCTCGTGCGCACCCGGTACCCACTTCTCGGTCGGTCACCTACCCTCAAATTGCTCCTGGACAAGCATGCTTAACCTCAGAGTTCTTTTCAGACGAGCTTCTAGAAAAGAAGTTGCAACCCATCCAGGCTAACATGCACCCATCCTAGCAGCGGCAGCAGCCCCGGTCGGGTGAGCCGGCAGCCACGCCCACGGCCAGCTCGCACCCGACGGCCTGAAGCGGCGAGGTGGTGAGGAGCTGCGGCCGGGTAGGCCTTTGGCATGGCCCACTGCTCACCCGCTCACTCGCTCGCGCCAGCGCCCAAGCCTGGGTGGGCCGGTTGGCTGCAACCCACCAGCGGTGGCTAGCTATTTGCTTCCCGCGTGATTCCTAGCCCAGCCTACCCACCTGCCTGCGTGGGCTGCCTGGCCCACCAGAAGTGTGGCTTGAGCTGTCCTCTGGATGGCTTCCTCCTAGGCCGATTCCCTCCGGGGTTTTTGCCCTATTGAGAAAGTTGCCCTATAAATATTAATTTCAATATTTATGTAATATATATTAATTCATAATTAACATATAATAAATGCATATTATAAATTGCCATTTAACTGAAACACATTTCGGTCTTTTTCCTTTCTTCTTTCTCCTAAAAACTTCAGATTCTCTTTGAAATAATTCTGATTTGTCTCTCTTCTTTGATTCCATCTTACAGAATGATTCTCTAGGCATCATAGTGCCCTTAATTGTGCTACCCTACGGTTCAGGAATGGAACATACATGATTGAGACGATCTTTGGTTAATGATCAATAGCGGGACCAGGATGCCCATAATGACCCCCATGCATTCCACAAAACACCCATCATGCCGAACCATAAACTCTGTATGCAATTCCCTTGTTACTTCAATACTTGACTTGTCCGAGATCTGATCATCGCTATCATGAAACCTTGTTCAATCTCGTTTCCAACAAGTATTGTTTTACATGTTCACGTGAAATTCCATCCACATGACCTAGTCATGCGCTATGGGAGTTAATTGATGTAATTCACCAAGTGGGCCCAGTGTATCTTCCCGTCACACAAGAGAGAAAATCCCAATCTTGATACATAGGCCTCAACATGCCCCTCTAGAAAGGAGTGAGTCCAGCTCACTTGGTTAGGGAAGTGGATGTACAACCCAACCACCCAGGTTCAAGTCCTCATGGGCATATATTTGGGTTCTTATTATTTAAAAAACACACTCGTTATAGGGGCTTCCCCTACTGCATTCCTTTCAAAAAAACATGCCCCTTTGGAATACCTAATGTAAATCTTTATAGTCACCTAGTTACGTTCATGATGGTTGATGCATTCAAAGCAACCTCGGGTGACAGTGATTAATATGATCTCATGGTCTAAGGATTAGGACACTCCATTTTTGACAATTGCAACTATGAACTATGTGACATGATCGTGCTGCAACAATCATCGATGGGTAATGTCCATCACACCATCTTCAGATGATATGACTTCATTGTCAGTTGATATAAATGCACCATGATCAGGACACCTTGATCATCAGCTGCCCAATGAACTAGTTGAATAGAGGCTACTAGGGACCTTTGGTTTGTTTATATACAGCACATATATCAATGTTTCCGATTGATACAGTTATAGCATGGTATAAACCTATTATGAACTAATGAGATATGATAATAAACACCTTTATTATTTACCTCTATGGCATATCTCCTTCATCCACACCAAATAATGCTTGAGTGAGTTTGTATGTCTCAAAATTTTCATCTTGTATGTCGGCTTTGATGAGTAACATTCCTTGTTGGTAAATTTCCAAGTGATCTTTCCATCAAGTGTTGATTTATGAGAATAGGATGGAGCTTTTTTCCATAGTTGTAGAATTGGGCAGTGTGGTCCATAGCCAATCCTCCTTGGGTGTTTATGTGACCCACCCACTTGTCATTCCCCATGGCTTTGCTAACTTAGATTTCCATCTTTCTTCAAGATGTCAAAAATGAGAGGTGCGGTATCTTTCGGTCTCATTCCTTGAAGCCAAGGTGCCTCCCAAAAGAGCTTTATTCCCATTTTCAATGGCAACCTTTGTGGCTACAACAAAGAGCTCACGGTCATGCGTCGTACAAGGATTTCTCAACCCAACCCAAGGCTTAGCCTCATCATCCCATTCGTGCCAAAGCCATCTCATGCGAAGGGCGGAAGCAAAATTTGGTGGTCTTGGAACATAATTAATAGGGTTTTCTATTTCCGTGCCCTCGGGTCCTTAGTTGTACTCAGTTTTCCCCAGCTCCTTAGTTTTTCCTCAGTTTTCTCCAATCCCTTGTCTGAAACCCGCAGAAGGAGCTCGGACAAAGGATTCCTGTTTAGTTGACGTTGGTTGGTGCTAGCAAGTGGGGCCGTTGTTGGTGCCCCGCAGTGGACACGTCTCCACTTATCCAGATCATCGTGGGACCCACAACTTGTCCACGTTAGCACGCCGGACCCATAGCTTACCCAGGTGACCGTTCCAAAATGGGAGCCCGAGCCAGCCCCGCGCCCGTGCCCGTGCCATTGCTTCCCCTTTCTTTCCCCGCGCCCGTGCACGTGCCATTGCTTCCCCTTTCTTTCCCCGCGCCCAATTGTTCTTCTTCTCCGCCAGCGGCAGCCCTTCTCCAACAGGCGGGTGATGTCTAGTTTCTCTTCGACCTCCCGTTCTTCATGGCCGCAGTATGGACCCGTGCCTTTGACAAGATGCCGTAACTGCCCACGCCAGGAGCCTCTGAAGCGGTCGATCTGTAAGACGGACGACAACGGCAACCGTGGACGTGAGTTCCTTGCATGCGAGAGCTTGCCATATAGAGAGGGGGATAAGGTTAGATCTCGCTCCAATTTCTCTGTTTTCTCTCGATTTTCTTGTTATTCCCTCGAATTTGGGATTTAGGGTTCACGTTGTTGTTTTTGGATCCTAAAGAAATGCAGGCATTTCGAGTGGATCGATGTGTACGTTCAGAGGCTTCAATTGCAGGAATCAATTGGTGCTATTGGGGAGTGCAATTTGGGAGGGGGGACTTGCTGTAGAGAATGCGGCGGAGAGAGGAGCCGTTCCGATTATGCCTAATGCTCCCAATGCAGGACTGGTGGAAGTGAAGGGAGAACTGAAGAAAATGAACAAGCAGTTAAGGCAGCTGATCGAGTTGAAGAAGCAAGCTAATCTGATGGCTGGTTGTTTTTTCTGTTGTATAATTGCGATCGGATTCTTATCATTGCTCACCAGGCGCTAGAAGTTGTTACAAGGGATACCTTGTTACAAATCCATTATTCAGTTACATGTACTTGTAGTTGTTTTCATAGTTAGTATGTGCATTCACCGAAATTACCAACTATATTGGAATGCTAAAGAAAGTTGATAATTGTTAGAGGGGTGACAAATAATCCATTCGCCGAAATCCCCCAAATATGCCAAATATGTATGTCTCATGTTTCTACCAAAATTACCAAAACTATATTCCCAACTATATTCCCTAAAAGAAAAGGAAAGCTAAAGGTAGTTGATAATTGTTAGAGGGGTGCCAATAATGCATTCACCGAAATCCGCAAATATGTATGCCTCATGTTTATACCAAAATTATACCACTTTTGGGCCGTTTCAAATT
The DNA here is from genome assembly GCA_910589775.1 of Avena eriantha. Classification (NCBI taxonomy): domain Eukaryota; kingdom Viridiplantae; phylum Streptophyta; class Magnoliopsida; order Poales; family Poaceae; genus Avena; species Avena eriantha. The sequence continues at coordinate 171,447,349 of OU342743.1, read as the reverse complement.
ACCAAAACTATATCCCAAACTATATTCCCTAAAAGAAAAGGAAAGCTAAAGATAGTTGATAATTGTTAGAGGGGTGACAAATAATGCATTCACCGAAATCCGCAAACTACATTATGTGGCAAACTCGTTATTGCACATAAATAGAGGGGTGGCACTCTCCACCGACAGAGAGAGAGAGAGAGGGGTGGCCACGAAGAGACGGAGAGGGGTATACTGCCCGTTAGATCAGTTGATCAACGGTTCGTGGAGTCGATCCGGGTGACAACGGCTCAACCAATCAGGATAAGTTTGGGCTTCTGAGAGCATTTGTGACAGAACTTGAGGGCAAAACTGAGTAGTACTAAGAATCCAAGGGCACATAAATAGTAAATAGACTAAGGGATTCAAACAAAAGAATTACAAAATGAAAAATGCGTGTTTTGTACAATATAATTCATATTGGGCTACATCAAATTATTTGCAATTCAAATATACATGAGTGTGACAATTATGGCATCATTTAGACAAACTATGTTTTTGGGGAAGATGTTTTGCAAAGGGGTTTGAGTGGAAAACCATGCATCTTCATAGCTACACTAGTGATTCTGAGAAGTGGCAATTTGTGGTAAAACTTGATTTATATATGTTTGTTAAGGTTTTCTAGGTGGCAGGTTGCGTAGGAAGACTCCATGAGTAGGTGTCACTATGTTTTTATTTTTTTGGATTTTTTTGCGCATGAAATGACTCAATTAGCTATGTTAATCTCATTTGTTGACTCTCTGTTGACCAGCTACTTGAGGGTAAAACTGAGTATATTGCACTTGCCAGTCTAAGTACTCGAGGGGAAAACTGAGTACAGATAAATTTTCTGTATAAGGCCCGAGGTTATAACTGAGTACACCAAACGTCCCAGGGTTAGACTCGTGTCGCGGTGCACGCTGCAGCCGTGCATAGCGGACGCGAGTTGCGGTACACGCCACCTTCGTCTTTATAGAGCCCTTTTTCTCTCCCTCGACGCACGTTCTCACTGCAACCGCCTCTCCTGTCCCATCATCTTCTCCACAACCGAAGAGCCCAATAAAAAACCCCGAAGAAAACCGTCGGCGATGGAGAAGAATGATATGCCTATTGTCGGCGCATCGGCCGCAGCCCCCGTCCAGGCCCTAGTCGCTGCTTCCAACGTAGCAGCCGGCGCATCAGCCGCCGGCGCATCGGCCGCCGCCACCGTCCAGGCCCCTGTCGCTTGGAACCCGTACGAACCAGTGCCGTACGTTGCGCCGGAGAACCCCTACGACACCAGCATCGTCGATGACGAGCCGGAGGTAACCCTTTGCTCCCTTGTTCTTATCCCATTTCAATCCTTTTATGTTAGATCTAGCGTTATTAGGGTTCGTCTGTTCCTAGTTCAATCCTTTTGTGTTAGATCATGCGTTATTAGTGTTTGTGGTTTGCTTTTGTTTAAGATTTGTGCCGATGATGATGAATATTTGGGCACAAATTGATTCAGGGTTTGGTCAGTAAACAATTGGTGTGTACAAATTTGTTGTGCATGATCTTTGGTTTACTGACTCAAATCCTGGATATAAGTGTGTCCAATGTAACTGAGGCTACCTCTTTTTTTCGAGCCCATATTATCATGCATGATCTTTGTTCACTCTCTGTTCCATCATCGTTGCAATTGACTCCGTGTTTTTTGCACGATCTTTGGTGCTACGTGATAGGTGCAGAGCAGCGACGTCGACAGCGACGACGAGTCCTTCCACACCAAGACTCATCACGTCCTCAGGAGGCTGCAGTCCGGCCATTATGATGGCCCCTTTGCTCGAGGCATTTACAAGTGCCCCTTCTGCAGCAGGAAGCTCCGCGCCACCGACTTCAACTGCCTGGTGAACCATGCTGAATCCATTGGCAGATGCGGCGCTAGAGTTGGAACGACCGTGAACGTGCATGCGTTCATGGCCAAACACAAAGCACTTGGGATTCACCTGCGCAACCTCCAAGCGAGTCACAGGCGCTACCTGGAGGCGTTGAACGTGCCTACTGCACTCTCTGTATGTGACTGCTCTATCTGTAGAGCAACTTAAATTCATGTAAAATGTAGCTTATGTTGTATCTATCGGTACTACTGTTGGATCTGTCATGAATATATCTATGCTATGTTGGCTGCTGTATGCAGCTTATCCTATATTTTCTCTGGATTTGTGCCTAGATTTCCTACCTGATTGGGTAAAAACAAAGGCATAAAGAAATGAATGGCGTTAAAAAACAGAAGGAGAAGCTGCTTTAGATTTGCTACCAATTTGGGCTATCAAATATGAATGAGATCGAGCGAGAGAGAGGAAAAAGGTACATTGAAAACTGCTAATCTGGGCGAAAGAGACAGAAACCACTCGTGCCCACGTCCCGGACCCACACGGCTCCACACGCTACGGCCCCACACGCTACGGCCACACAAACACGGTCTCGTCCTGTCCCACACGGTCCCTTCCTACCAGCCCCACATGACGCGGCCCCACACGACGCGGCCCCACAAACGACACGACCCCACTCGTCAGCACGGAACGGTCAACTTAACGGATTCCTTCCGTCCGAGCTCCTTCTGCGGGTTTCAGACAAGGACTTGGGGAAAACTGAGGAAAAACTAAGGAGCTGGGGAAAACTGAGTACAACTAAGGACCCGAGGGCACAAAAATAGAAAACCCTAATTAATATGGATGATTACCAGAAGCAATAGACACCTTGAATCATGTAGAAAAACTCAAGCAACTCAATCTTTCGGAGGTATGCCAAACGGGTATGCTCACGACATCAACATAATCAAGCAGGACGGAGTGGCCCATGGCACGCAAGATACGACGCACAGACCAGACGGCTGAAGCATGAATCCTAAGGCCTAAGCTGTATCAACCAAGGAGTCTATTGACTATACGATGTTGACTTACAGTATAAGGAAAGGACTCAACAAACGAGTCCTAGTAGAACTCATGTAACTATGACCCGGCTGTGATATATAAAGATAGGAAGGGGCGCCCATAGAGGGAGAGAATAGTAGAAATCTTAAAGAGCGATTAGTCGGCCATCGAGGTCTTAGACCATAATCATATAAGCTACGAAGGCAGTGACATTGTAATAGATCTATGTTTATATAGTAAATTATAGTAGGAGTAGGGATCCTCCACCGAAGGGGACCCGAACCTTGGTACATCATGTGTCAATCTTGCTCCCGAATTCTCTAGCATCGTCTTACCATACTCCACTCGATTCTACCTCTCATGAGGTATATGCTATGACAATACCACATCACATTCATACAGGAAAACAAACGGTTGTTCAATGTATTGGAAAAAAGAGCAAGGGTTTAATAGTGGAAGCCTCGTCCAACGCACAAAGGGTTAGAGCATATCCACTCGCCCCCACCCCCATACGGCATCCGAAGTGGCCTTTTTTGGCCCATATGGGGGTGTCGGATAGATGAAAATTTTAGGGGAGGGAGCTGGCTGCCAGCCGTTCCCCCCCCTACAAAAATAATTAAACATTTCAAATTCGTGCAAATACATCAAATTCATGCAAATACATGAAATAACTAAACCAACTACAACCCACGACAGTGGGATGCGATGTCCTTACCTAGATGACGCGTCATACTGTGGTGGCGGGAAGTGCTTCTCTCGGTAGGAGGGCGTGTGGGTGGCGTCCCACGGCGGCGGGAGGTATTGTTGTAGATCGGCGGCAGTCCTCTGGCGACATCCCAGAACTCGAACACGGAGTTGTAGATCGCTAGCTATGTGCCGAACTCCTCCTTAGCTCGGGCGCGGCTAGCGCGCACGGAGGCATCACCGCGGTCTTTGCGCGCCGCAAGGACGCGACATTCGTAGAGGTCGCTGAGTTCTTGTAGCCGGACGTACTCCGGCCAAAAAACATGGGAAAAGACATCCCACACGTAAGGCTCGTTATTTGTTTGGTAAGATGGCCCTCGTGGTATTGGCGGACGTGGATCCCTAGAGTTGTTGGAGGCGATCATGGCCAACTCCTCGTTGTCGTCGTTGCCTAAATCGTCGGAGGTGACCCATTCCTCATCTTTGGAGTCGGTGTGGTTTGGGCCATTTGGGTCGGGTGGTGGTGGAAGACGGCACCTAGGGATGACGACGCTCCTCCTGGCGAAAATAGCATATGAGGTCGCCATATATATGTTGGGCCACGTAGAGATAAACAAAACTTTTTTCCTATGCGGTACTCATAAGATCTAGCTCAGGTGATAGGCCACGAGATTTACCACTAGACGCACAGGTGTGGATTATTGATGAAGCGCGTTAGTTGATGTCATGTCGAAAAATCCCGCGTACAACATGTCCAGATCCCCACGAACTCCTTAGTATCCAGCGCCGCACGTGCAATGCCTCTACCGGTATCCACACGTACATGGAGGAGTTTCAGGCAGAGGACTGCTAGATCTTGTCTAGCCCGAAATGGAAGTGGAGAAAGTGACGGCTAGGTTAGGGACTATCCCTTGTCACTCAACTTATATACACTCCTAGTTGGGCTCAATGTTTGAGGTCCATCTAGGCCGTATCCAAATCTCCACATGGATCGAATCCATATGGGCTCCTTTCCCTTAAATATGTGACCATGTACGTTCACGTATGCCTGTACACGACACGAGTCACCACTCCGAGTCGATAGCTAGTAGCGGCCTCTAGCAAGACGTGCCAACTCCCAAGCGCTGTAAAGTCTAAAGACAACTTTTTCAATGTGACTTTCGTCCAAATCCCTTTGCCTCATGATATACCTTGTCAACCTATAGGCGAGTAGTTTCCATCCATTTAATAGCTCGAATTTCTCTTCTCGTTCCATGATATACGATTCACTAGACTAACACTTAGTCTGACTTCTTGGTTAACACTTAACCAAGTCGCGCATGGCCATGCTGCCGAATAATATCACACGAGATGGCCCGGATAATATCTCTCCATTATGGAGGGGCAAATCCTATCTTGGTAATCCACATCACGCAACTTGATTCACAGCCAGCCTTAATTCTACCTTTATAACTGCCCATTTACGGAACAACGTTTGGTAGAACCTAAGCTGACGAGTCACAACTCGGATCATGCGATTAACTTAGGTTGAAGGATTCCGTTGCTTGAGACTGCAAATGACAACATGCTCATTGCATCTCAACTATGGGTCAGTTCGACTCGCTAAACTCTTTAGCCGAGTCCGTGTAAGTCGGAATAACATCACCATACCCATGACAAGTGGAACCGTGTCATCAACCAATTTGCACATTGGTCTAAGTTGTGTGTCCAGCACAACCTCAATGACCAAGGACAATCTAGTATGAACAAACATGAATATATAGTTCCATAACTGAATCACGTATTCAATGATATATATCTGATATTCATACAAGGACAATTTTATTACTTTATAAATACATTAGGAATTACATCGTACATGATTGCCTCTAGGGCATATTCCCAACAATATATAGCTGAGAAGGACGTGGAAGGGAGCTGTGGTGTGGGCAGTGTGGATCTATGGATGGCAGTGGCGACCCGCCCTAGATATAGCGGGAAAGTGTGGAAAAGATGTATGGAAAGAGTTGGGATAGGTGGGAACGAAAGGACGTGTCGCCGCGTGGCCAGGCGACGAGACGCGTCGGCTCTGCACGTGGACTGGGTTAGGCCTAGGGCACCGGATAACTAAACGGGTTGCACCGTCGCGAAATATGATTTGGAGGCTGGGCTAGGCGTGATTTTCGGCGCCAGCGTCCCCAATAGCCCTTTAGTGGGCTCTAAGGCCCCCGAGTGGAGATGCTCTTATGCGGTCAAATATTGGGCTTAATACTTGTTCAATCACGTTTCCAACAAGTACTGTTTTACTCGTCACGTGAAATTCTATCCCCATGACCCAGTCATACGCTGTGCAGCTTATGGATGTAATTCATCGAGTGAGCCAGTGTATCTTCCCGTCACACGGGAAGAACAAATCCTGATCTTGATGCATAGGCCTAAACCTGCCCCTTCGGAATACTCGACATGCACCTTTATGGTCACCCAGTTATAGACATGACGGTTGATGCAGTCAAAGCAATCCTCCGATAACAATGATTAATATGATCTCATGATCTAAGGATTAAAACACTACGTTTCTAACAATTGCAACTGTGAACTAAGTGACATGATCGTATTGCAACAATCATCGGTGGAAAATGTCCATCACATCATTCTAAATGATATGACTTCATTGTTAGTTGGCTTCAATAGCACCATGATCAGGAAACCTTGATCATCCGCTACCCAATGAACTAGCTGAATAGAGGCTACTAGCGACCCGGGTTTGTTTATATACCACAACTGTATTAATGTTTCCGCTTGATATAGTTATAGCATGATATAAAACTATTATAAACTAATGAGATATATGATAATAAAATCTTTTTATTATTTTCCTCTAGGACATATCTCCTTCAGAAAGGACTTAGCAGACGAGTCCTAGCAGAACTCATGTTACTCTGACCCGGCTGTGATATATAAAGACAGGCAGGGGTTCCCATAGAGGGAGAGAACAGTAGAAACCTTAAAGAGAGATTAGTCGGCCATCGAGGTCTTAGACCACAATCGTATAAGCTACGAAGGCGGTGATATTGTAACAGATTTATGTTCATATAGTGAATTATAGCAGGAGTAGGGATCATCCATCGAAGGGAACCTGAACCTTGGTACATCTTGTGCCAATCTCGCTCCCGAATTCTCTCGCGTCGTCTTACCATATTCTACTGGATTCTACCTCTCACGGCGTATAAGAATGTATTGGAAAATAGAGCAAGGGTTTAACATTGAAAGCCTCCTCGAAGCACAAAGGGTTATATGGTCAAATATTGGGCTTGATGGATTGGGACATGCACAAAAACCCTGAACGGAGACTTCATATTAGCGGCGCTAGTATTGCCAAAACCTTCCGTTTAGCCAAAAAAAATATTCTGTTTTAATTTTTGTTTTGCAAAAATCTATTTTTATTTTCATATTTTCATTTCATTTTCCGTGAAAAAGTCGGAACCTTTTCGCTCCATTTTCAGCTATTAAAATTCGTCTCACTGATACGAAAAACTTGATCTAGTACTCCCTCCGTCCAAAATAAGTGAGTTGCATTGTCTAGATTCGGATGTATCTCACACTAAAACAAATCTAGATACATACGAATTTAGGCAAATCCAAGTCACTTATTTTAGAACGGAGGGAGTATTAAAATTTATAACACTGTCCACTACTTGACTAAAACCTGTTTTCCACAGATTTTTTTTTCCACAGATTTTGAAATGTAGGTTTTGACAAAAGAGGTAAGACGAAAATGCATCGGTACATGTGGTAGACTTTTCCTCTGAGAAACCTCCCGACGAGGGCAGGACATTCATGGACAGAAGTTCCTATAGAAGAATAGAGTTGACCCGTCCATCACATCAGGAGTGCAGCACCACACATGCACGCATCAGGTTTACACAGACAGTCCCCTACGGCCCTAGCCAACCCGCATGATGATTGACCAGCCAGGTCAAGCTACCACGTAGACCGATCGATCGCGATAATCACGCGGGCTGTCTAGATAGCTTGCCCAGCAAAGCTGGAACCAGACGAGACAACAACAACGCGATCAAGATTGATCCTGACTGATGCGCCATCGATCACCTTCCCACGAGGCCAGCCAGCGGGGATTTGTATACGCTAGTAATTAAAAAAGATCGGACAGTGCGCGGGAGGTGATGGAGGCAGGCCTACCTGTCCCTGCTCCAGGGAAGGGGGGAGACGGGGGCGCATGTGAGCGACGGGGAGCTATCAGGGAGATCCGGGGTGTGCGCGTACAGGAAGCCGGGACATTCTCGCCTGGCCGTGGGCACGGAGCGCGGCTGCCCGGCCGGGCCACCCGACGGCAGCCCGGCCCCGCCGGCGCGTGTGCCTGTGCGTGCCGCGCCCGACCGGGCCTCGCCTGTCGCTCCAAAAGCGCGTGCCAACCTTGTCCTTTTCGCTGTGGCCGTGCACCGTGAACTGTGCCGACCGTGATCAGGCCGATCATTGCTCGCTCCGTCCGGCCTCGTGGCTCCTGTCACGACCACGCCGTGCCTGCACCCGGCTCCATCGGGCTGGCTGGCGTTCTCTGTTGCCAAACACCAAAACCAAAAGGGATTCTTTTTTAATAAACGGAAACAAAAGATTTACTACCTCGTCCGATTAATTAAGAAAATAGTTGCCTGTTAATTTGCTGCAAATCGGTAAAAAGCGTTATAAACTTGGCCACGAATGACAACAAGACACCACTACTCCCAAAACACGAGACCACACGAGGGAAACTTTGACGATTTCTTTAAAAAAAAAACTTATGTTTAGTGTCCAGTGATTGAGTAGGTTACCTGACGCCGGAGAACTTGACTAACGCGTCATATACTACTAATACATGTCTGATGTCTCCGTCTACTCTTACAGACTGTCAGTTTAACTGTAGATCGACTGCACTACTTTTCAGCTAATGATAATCAGGCTCGATCCAGCGCATGCTTCCAACAGGTGGTCGAGGTCGATGTTCACTAACCAACCTAACTCTACTATACTAAATTATGCACTACAGTTAGGTTGATGTGGACTATGCTGTTTCAGTTAAACTAAACATAATACAGTTTAAAAAGCTTCAGCGTTAAGCACACCTCTTTCAGCTGAGGAGTTCGGACCGGCTGGTGATCTCTGTTTCCAAACATTGTGATATACTAGGTGGACATGCGCCATGCGCCGCTTCGCCGCGCCGACTACAGTCTATTTGACAGAGTGTGGTAGATATGTTGTACTCACTGTTGGTAACGCATTTTATTTTGTTTATGTTACAATAAATTAAATATATGAGCATGTGTGGGTTGAGTATTTTAATCGGACAAATGTGTTGTTTCTGTGTCAGTCAAAACTGAGAGATCTGACCTTAGACGCAAGAAGCGGGTCTTTATTTCATAAGCAACATGAAGGTACCAGTGTTTGTTCAAGTAAACAAAAAGATACATCGAGCAAACTTTAAATAAAAATACATCGAACAATAGAACAAGATCGGTACCACAAGAAACCGACATGTTAGATAAAAAATAATGATGTCAAAGCAAGCTAACTGTCTAAAAGTCGATGCTTACAACTATTTGGATTGCAGAGCTCTAAGGAAGGCACAACTTCGTATTCAATATTTATAAGCGGGTGAATTATTAAATAATTAGTTTAGTCAATATGGACAACCAGATTACATATATACTAATTCTATGCAGGAGTTATACTTGATATATTTCAAATTGTTCACTGGTCCAATAAAATTTAAAAGAGAAGATATGGTTGGAAGTTGTCACGAATCTTGACATAAAAGAAAAAAGAAAGATCTAATATGTAATCAAGTTTGATAATTTCTGTACATTAAAATGAAAAATAGAAGATATGACATTTTTTTGACCCACTTAGTCAATTGAATCCGCTTATTCATTAATTATAGACCATGCTCCAAGTCAAGGACACTGAAATTTTTGTTAACTCGTGTAGAAATTGAGGAACAACATAGAACATGTATCAATTTACACAAGCATCTTATGTATTCTCGAGATATGTAACATATTCAAAAGCAGATTCAGTTGAAGAGGCTAAGAGGGGCCAAAATCAGCTTATTCTGCTTTGTTTTAGGAATACATACATGTTAATTGTGGAAGTGGTATGAAACGCAACCATTTCTCGCAAAGCCCGACCGTTTCTTGCAAGGCGCGACCATTTCTCGCCCCGTTAGCTCTCCATGTTTTCCGTTTAAAGATTCTTCTGTTCGGTTACTGTAGATTCTGGGTCTTGTCCAATCGCTTCGTACCGCGTCATCGCATGTCTCGCGAGCCTTCTCCTCTTCAATTTCTTTTTTCTGTCATTCGTCCCTGATTTTTCCAATCAAAACGGTGAGGATGATGCGACATCTTCGCGTAGTCCCGCATAGGAGTGTCTCTACCCGCGCCACCCCCTCTCTCTCTCACCTCGACCATCCCACGCGCTCACCTCCTCCTTATCTTCCTCACCACCGGCAAAGCGTGGCGGCGTACGGGTGCGTGAGGTCGGGGGTAATGAATCATTACTGGGCAGGTTCGATGCGAGGAAGAAGAGGCGACCGACGCTGGATGCGAGAGATGGACGGGAAGCGGTGGCCTCGTGAGTGGAGGGGTGGAGGGATCAGAGGTGAGAGGGAGAGCTTCAGAGCGGAGGGGCCTTCTCCTTTTCAATTTCTTTTTTTCCACCACCCGTCCCTGATTTTTCCAGTCAAAGCGGTGAGGATGATGCGACATCTTAGTATAGTCCCGCATAGGAGCGTCTCTACCCGCGCCGCTCCCTCTCTCTCTCACCCCCATCATCCCACACGCTCATCTCCTCCTTATCTTCCTCACCACCGACAAAGTGTGGCGACGGACAGATGCACGAGGTCGGGGGCGATGTTGAATCGGTACTGGGAAGGTTCAAGGCGAGGAAACGGAGGCAGCCAATGCTAGATGCGGGAGCTGGACGGGAGGCGGTGGCCTCATGAGTGGAAGGGCGGAGGGAGTCAAGGTGAGAGGGAGAGCTCGGAAGCGGAGGGGCCGCGGATGTTGTTGGGGGAGAAGGAGGAGGGACTAGGATGAGCGGGAGCTCGGGTGGAGGGGAACGGGATCGAGATGTGGGTGGGGGTAGGGGTGGGGCGAGGATGGGAGGAGCCATCTCGTAAGACTTCGGTCAACACGTGAAACTGCACGGTTGAGATGACTCAGAGTGACTAGAAACGCGCACACGGGCAGATGGCCTCAGATAGCTCGCTTTTGCTCAGGCTTAAGCTATAGTATATTAGTAGATGGATTAAGACCCTCCGAGTGTCAAAAAGACTCATTCTTAGAGAATTGGCTTAATTCTTGGTCAATTTGTGAATTCCAACCGTTACAGCGTTATGATTAGGAATATCTTTTGCCGGTTGCTTCCCACCTTCAATTGAAAAAATCTCGATTGAATCTAACTGCAACTCACATGATGCAAAACCAATGGTTCTAAATCCTCCTCCTATTACTCAAAATAGCCTTTTGATCCGCTTTATAAATAAAGACACAACGACCGAACCGATAGTGGTTAGGAGAACCTTTTACAAAACAGATCAAAGATAAAGAAAAGAAAACACGCGAAAACCAAAACTTGCCACCGAATACGTTGAAATGGTACCGAGGGGTATCAGGTCGCCATGACGACCCCCCCCCCCCAAGAGGGTAACTGCGCACAACAACGCCGCCTTTGAGACCAAGGTCAAGGGTTTTCACCAGAACCGTAGCACAAGGAGGATAACCACAACGACGTCCCCAAGAGGGTTACAACACACCCAGCCATCCCCGTTGTTGGCGCTGAGCTTTCACTCGAAAAAAATCCTCGCACCGCTTTCGTGAGCTCAGCTATCCGTTGTCCCTGAGGTAGGCCTCCGAACCACGATCCGGGAGCTACCAAAGCTGAAGCGCCGCCATCCCCCACCGTCCGCTCCACGCCAACCCCATGACTGCAGAGAGAGAGAGACCACCACCACCGCCATGTCGCTCGCCATAGAGCCGTCCATGCAGTCCACCTTTTAGGGTCGCCGGCTCGACATCTACGCACTTGAGCCCATGGCCCGACCAACATCACGCTGCAAAGTCGGCGGGTTGGAAAAGGTAGGGCAGCACCATAGCTAGCAGCCATCAGGCCACATGGTAGCCTAGGGGAGGGGATCTGCCCTCCACCACTCGAGGTGTTCGCCATCCGGACACAGTTGCAGGGTCGATTAGGTCTAGATCAGGCCGAGTTGCCTGTCAGGCCTTGTAGGGTAACGGGTAGGCTACACTAGTGTAAATAAAAAAAATCTACCACGTCAACCAGGAATACTGATGTCATAGATCATGGGATTACCACTAGACGTGCAGTTGCAGAACTCGATGAAGCACGTCAGGGTAGTGTAGATGTTCTACGTATCCTCCTTGTCCTCGTCCCACGAACAACTCCCCTTTGCGCGGCTCGTCCAAGTGCTACAGATGCAGCACCTCCGAGGTATCCACACGTCCGGAGTGGAAGGTCACACGACAGATTGCTACGTCTGCACATGCAAGACATGCGTAAGAGGAGAAGCGGCTGGGTGGAATGCTCAAGCCTATTCAGCTCGCCTCACTCTCTCTTATATAGGCATCCCTGGTGGGCTTCTACATTAGCAGCCTAAGCCTGGTCTAATTCGGATCCAATCCTCATTAGGCTTCCAGCCCCTAAAGTGTTTGACCCTATAGGTTCATACACGTATAGACATGACACGAGTACACTTACTCTGTCAATAGTTGGTAGTCTAGCAAGACGTGCCAACTCCTAAACGCATATAAAGATCATTCGGACAAACCATCACAAGGTTGAGTAGATGTCTTTTCCTTTGCCCTACGATATTTGGTCTAGCTCCAAGCTGACCTCTCTTTCTTGATACTATGATTCGGAATGCCTTTACTAGGTTAACTCTTAACCATATCTAGCACGACCATGCATTTCTAGATCCGATCACTCGAGGGCCCTAGAGATATCTCTCTTAAGTAGAGAGAGGCAAATCCCATCTTAATTGACCGATGCCTTGCATCATGTATCAGGAAAAATCCGAAAGCTACCTTTATAACTACCTAGTTACGGAGTAGTGTTTGATAGCCCCAAAGTAGGTCGATCCACATCTCAAGTACATGCGACAATCTCAGGTCTAAGGACAAAACATACACGATGTGTAGAGAGAGCTGCAAGTATCATTGCCAGTCTCAAGTTGGGTCAGTCCAACCCCATGTTCCTAACATGTGTCCACATCATTGGTTTGAATCTCCATGTCTATGACTTCCGAAACATAGTCATCAACCAATTGATGTGCTAGTCTAATATTTACGTGTGTCCTCACATGAACTCTAGCTAGGGACAACTATCAGATAACCATATAAGTAAAGAGTTTTACAAACAATTTACATAATTGTCAATCAATACAAGTTGCCTGATATATGAATATTCAAGGAATATTATAAAAACTCATGGATACATATGAAATACAATCATCTCTATGATTGCCTCTAGGGCATATTTCCTTCAGGCCTCGATCAGGTCATATACGTCCCGTCGACGTGTTGTTGCACCCAGGCCATTGCTACCTTCTACCTACAACTCCATGTCGAACCGTCCCTCGCCACCACCGACCGAAACCACCATGTTCTATCACCTGCAACCATGAGCAGCATCATCGCCGCCTCAGTCCTCGTGGGTGGCCCTAACCTCAAACCGCCACAAAGGAGCACCCCGACCACGACGCCCGAGGACAGGCTACGTCATTGCCGATGACATTGTCATCGCTGATCGATTATATCACTCACGACATTAAATGCCTCACGCGCGGAGGAACCACCAATCATTTTGAAAGGGTAGGGACGAGCCTACCTAGCCGAGATCTAGCACAACTGCGACCGGCGTAGAAGATGGCGTGGCTTCAGAGGGTAGCAAGTAGATGAGTGCAACACCTCTGCGTCATCCACAAGACGCTCTGCACATAGCACGCAGAATCCTATAGGGCCAGCCCGACGACCCGGACCTAGGCCATTGGTCCAGATCTGGTCACTGACGCCCATCTCCATGGTCAGACCGCCACCGGTGGCCAGCAGCACCACCTTGGCCCGCCTCTGCTGCAACCTCTAGCCCACCGCTCGCTCGAGTTGGAGTCCTGCCGCCCGAGCATCATCGCCGCCAAAATAACCGCCACCTTGACTTCACCGAGCAACCCCCTAGACGTGCGGGGAAAGGATATCCCGCAGTGTGGCAAAAGGCCGGCTGCTCTCTGCGGTGATGGCAGGGGGAGAGGTTGCTAGGGGTTGGGGGCGCGCTGGTGGTCACCCCGGGGGAGGGGAGGGGGCGAAAGGAGCGAGCGTTTTTTCTGGTTCGGTGTGTACCTACCTTGAGCTCCAATGGTTCTGAAATCGACCAGGCTCTAACTTGGTTATGGCTCAACCAAAAATTAGTAAAACCGCAAAAGAGAAGTACTTGTACTTGTTCCGACTTTAAAATATAAGATGTTTTAAATTTTGTGAATTGAATGTATCTAGACATCTTTACTGTATATAGCAAATCTATACAGTAAATGATATCTAGATACAAATCTATACGGTAAAAGATATCTACTCCCTCCGTTCTAAAACATAAGACATTTTAAATTTGTAAAACGAACGTATCTAAACGTTTTAGTGTGTAGATTCAGAATGAACCTACACACTAAAAGTCATCTGGCTATATTCGTTTCACAAAACTGAAACGTGTTATATTTTAAAACGGATGGATGGATACATTCATTTCACGAAAGTTAAAATATCACATCCCCTCGGTCCTAAAATAGATATCGCAAACTTTTCTAAATTTAGATATATCTGAATCTAGATATATTCAAATTTACACAAGCTTTCGATATCTATCTCAAGACGGAGGGAACATATGAAAAGGACGGAGTACTTATTAACAGTGTCTTGTCCATCGAGTAACTATCTAGCTCCGGAGAGATTAATTGACTACATTAGGCTGGTTTTAGACTCAGGCTGAGTAGTACCCATTCGGAGTGATATTTACATGTCAGTCTCTATCCGACTATAGTACCATATCAGATTCACTGTTTAAACAACTGTAGATTAATACTAACCACCTTTCAAGCACATGCTTCCAATCGGCGATTGAGGTCGATGTTTACTAACCAGCCCTATCTGTCTACAGGAACCTTCCGCTAGATTAAAGCTAAAAAGATTTCAGCATCGTTGGTCCCAAATCGGCGTCCTTGGCTTTTAGACGGACGTCTCCACCTTAAACACACCTCTCAAGGAGGGAGTCAGGGGAGGCGTGCGTACCTCGCAAGTCATTTTCACGACGACAAAGCAAGGAAGAACCAAGTTCCGGAACACTGGACGGTCAAAATAATAGCACATGAAAGAGGAAGATGCCTTGCAGAGAGCATCATCCGATCGACCCGACGCCGATATTTCTCCCCGGGACCCACCTACAATGTGGCAGTCTTTGCTAACCGAATCAATACTACTCCCTCCGATCCATAATACTTGTCATTAAAACGGATGTATCTAGTATTAAAACATGTTTAGATTTATCTATTTTTAAGACAAGTAATATGGATCGGAGGGAGTACTGCCTATGTATGGAGTATTATTAGCTGGTCCA
Organism: Avena eriantha; assembly: GCA_910589775.1. Lineage (NCBI taxonomy): Eukaryota > Viridiplantae > Streptophyta > Magnoliopsida > Poales > Poaceae > Avena > Avena eriantha. The sequence continues at coordinate 171,432,128 of OU342743.1, read as the reverse complement.
TCTTTAACCTAATCTCCCGATCCACCACCTGCATGCAACTGCTGCCGACTTCCTGGAAAATTACACTTAAACTGCTCCATCTGTACTGGAATTTCTATTGCGACGAACACCTCATTTCGCCGTCTGTCATCTTCTAGCATATATAGCTCTTATATTTTGTAACTAGAGTGCAGGTTTACTACAGACCTAGCTATTGTATTTTGTACTATTAGTATATAGGAAATCGACGGGTTTTACGCATGTCATTTTATACTCGTAGAACCATGTTTATTAATAGTACTGTACTTTATTTGTTCTGAATGCGACAGAAATCTAAGACATCTAATTCGAGAGAGATGAGGTATTGTATTTCTCTTGTTGAACCGCACAATCAGTGAATCACACGGATGTTGAGTAGGAATATATTTAGCACTTGTTCACGTCATACGGAGAATTTCCCCAATACATATGTGCAATCCCGCACTTTTTTGGTGTTGCCTTTTTTTTCCCGCCTTTCCTTTGCTTAGCAATGGAGAGTTCCTTCTCGCAAGGCTCTTTGGTCCAGAGAGGAAAGTCAGTCCCTGTGAGCTGTACGCGTGGATCGGTAGCAAGCAAAAGACGGCAGGCCACAAAGCAAGTGCTTATCTACGCACACAACAAACTACGGACATACGTAAGTATCTGTGATTAACTCGGGACCTCACGTTTTACCATTTTCTATAGGAATAGTACATTTATATTTCTTTTTAGTACATAAGTTTCTAAGATACGAGCAACAGATGATAAGGAAAAAAAAACGTTCGTCCCCCGCGTCGCTCCTGCGAGCTACCGGGAGCTCCCCACGCCGCCTCCCCTGCGCCTCCTCCCCTCGCCGCCACCGGTTAGCGCCGGCAGCCAAGCCGCCCGACGTCGGTGGCGGCGGGGCGTTCCCCTCCCCTGCTCTCGGTGCCCGGCGCGGGCGGGTCACGGCGAGCGGCGGCGCCGCGCTGTGCGCGGAGCGCGACAGCGTGCGGTGCGGCGTCCTGGCGGCGGGGCTTCGGTCGCGGCGGCGGTGACGTGGTGCGGTGGCGCGGAGGTCCTCGCGCGGGTCGGGCGTGGCTGGTGCTGACCTTGGCCTCCGCGGCTGGGCTGGCCCGGCGCCCCGGCAGGATCGGCCGGCGGCGTTCCGGCGTAGGTCAGGGGGCGGCACGGCGGCGGGCGCCGCCCTTGGCGGTGCAGGCGGCGGGGTTGGATCTGCTAGGGTTGCTCATCCAGATCTGGGCCCGCTGGGCCCAATCTAGGCATGGGCGGGCCGGATCTGCTGCTCGACGCATCGTCTCTGGTTGGAACTGGGTAGGGCTTGTGGTGTGGGTGGCTGTGCCTGCGTCGCGTCTGCTGTAGCGAGGCGGCGAGAGCTTCATGGGCCCGCTCGGCCAGGCCTAGGGTGCTGAACCTGGGCGGCGGCGGCTAGCCTTCTGCTGCAGCGTGGTGGCGAGGGCTTTACGGTCCCTCTTTGGGTCCGGCTGGGCCTCCGGCCTGGTGTGCCCTCACTGCCGCGTCCGGCCGGCACCCGCTCTTCAGCGGTGGAGGATGTCCTCCAGTTGGCTGTGCGGCTGCTGCCCTTCGGCTCCCAATGGCCAGGTTTGCTTCTGCTGCTGAGTATTGCCGGCTATCGCCTATGGTGGTGGAGGTTGTTCCCTCCCACGGGGTTGTGGTTCGGTCACCTCTTGCCTACGGGTCCTTGCTTTTGGTCCAGCCGGCCTCGCAATGTTTGCCTCGGGGAGACGACAATGGTGTCCTCAAGACTGTGGTGGTGCATGTTGGTGGGCGGCAAGCTTGGTGGAGCTCTTCGGTGTCGTGGGGTTGGGGGGTCGGGAGAAATCCTTGTCGGCGTGGCCGGCCACGTCGCGGTGACGCCTGCGGGCGCCACCTTCCTAGCTCAGGGTGGCGGGTGTACCCTCCTCCACTCCCCCAGTGTACCGGGAGAAATCCTAGGACCAGTCCGGGCAGCAACGTCGTCGTCGTCGTCCCCTTCTTGAAGGTGCTGCTTGGTACACGACAACTCGAAGGCATCTGAGTGTGGTGGTAATCTTCGGTGGGCATAGCGGTTGCGAGACACTAGCGCTTCTGTCGATCCGACGTTGTCGGCACTTCTTTCTTTTTTCCGTTCTCTTGTTTTTCTTTTGGGCTTTTGTTGTGCTGTCTGCCCCAGCTGTGATTTCGTGGTTGTGCCGGTTTGTACCTTAGGCGTTGTGCTGTCTGGCCCAGCAACGGTCTTACCTGTGTGCTTTATTTATAAAGCGGGGCGAAAACCTGTTTCGAGGAAGTTTCTAAGATACACACATACACATACGTACACCCTTTTACAGATTGCACATCTTGTCAACAACTAGTAGTACATCTTTGCGACTTCCGCTGTAAGCATCGAATCAGGCACTTCGTCTGGAGTAAAAGGTTCGCTTGCAATCCATTTCTTCATGGGTCTCATTTTACTGAGGAGGTACTTTGATTGGAGAATGTATCGTCGCCTCGGTTTATGACTGGGGAACCTTCGTACGTAGTACGTGAAATTGCAGTCAAATGAGAATTTGTAGTCAATCACTGATAAAGACGAACTCCTCAGGAAAAGAAAGAAGAGTAATACTATACTAGTAGTAGTTAGCGGCATATGCAGCTTACAACGAGCTCGCACGGAAGTTGGCGCGAAAAGATTCCGTCGATCGCAAAAGAGAAAAAAGAAGTCTCGGCACCCATCTGGTGACAAGGGCCGGAGACGCCAATTGGCGGCAGCAAAAGCGATACCATAGTGGGGCTGGAACTTGACGGCTGGGCACCTGATGCCGCCGCTTGGCACGTCCTCGCCCGGTCGACGATGACGGGTTTAGGCGACGGGTGGGTGGTCCACCGATGGATGGAAACGTCTCGCCGTTTCCGTGCCCTGGAAGCTCGGACGCGATCCCCGTCTAGCTCCCTCCCACACCTCCCGGGCTAGCCGGGCAGCACGGGATGCACGCGTCCGGTAGGTGCGCTGCGGAAGGGAATCGCGGCGCCGATCTTGCTTTTCCCCTCTCGGCCGTGACCGAGGTTCCCAACTCGGAGGAACCCACGAGGTCTAGAACGGAGAACGTACTCTACGGCGTTCCGACGAAACGTCGGTCAAAGTTTAGGTACTGTTCCATGTACCGGCGCCCCGCGGCGGCGGTGGCCAATCATTGAACCCAGTTATACTTCGCTCAAACGGGAAAACGTGGAGCAAATGGCATGCGCGTAGGGGGAGTTCAATACCAAAAGGACCTTTTGTTCTTGGCTAGGAGTCATTTTCAAGGGCCATGCGTCTGGACGTCGTTTTCTGTTTCCGGTGTTTGATGCCACCATATCATCTACTAGAACTTTGCAAATTTTGCCGAAGCGATATTTGTGAAGTAATGGCAGATCTCCTGCCTTCGTAATAAAAAAATTATTTGTAAACCACAAGTTCACAATAAAATAGACATGAATTACGTAAAAAACAATAATCAACATAGATTACCTTATTTTCTTTAGCAAAATATAAAATGCTGGTTTGCTATTTCTCGGTCATCCAGACATTGTATCTAAATAGATCTTGGTCCACACTGATTACAATCATAAAAGTTCCTCGAAACAGCCTTTCGCCCAGCTTTATAAATAAAGCAACATCCATACAATATTCATTACAATCCAACGAGAAACGAGTCAAAGACAAGAGAAAGCACTCGCTGCGGCACACATCACACACATGCCCACAACCACGACACAAGCACACGCGGATCTAAGAGACATCTCCCCAAGGAGTAGCACTCAACATAGATTAGCTTATTTTCTTAAGTAAAATATAAAAGGCTGGTTTTCTGTTTCTCGGTCGTCCAGATGTTGTATCTAAATAGATCTTGGTCCACAATGATTATAAACATAAAAGTTGCATGCAAATGCTATAACTAAAAGGTCAATTTTGGTTCCTTATCTTCGAAGCCATAGGTTGAACTGTTAGGTTGGTCACACTAGGAGTAACTTAGACTAGTGTCATGCATATGACAATACTAATTTACTACTTTCTTAGTGCATAGTAAAAAAACGTAGCATCATAGATGACTACATTGGAATAATGGACCATACACATTGATTGATAGAGAGGCCGGGAAGTTTCCCCTTTTTGAAAAAAATAGATGACTACGTTAATTAGATTATGGACTTATTTTCTCTTAAAAAGTGACGAACTACTTACCATAACAACCTCTCACCATTTAATGTCATGTTTGTATGTAGTTGTATTAGCTCTGTTCGGGATTATTAGTCCTAAGAGCTTTTTTATATTATTTGAGATTATAAGGACTATCTCATTTATTAGAGTCTCTCGTTCAATGCATGTTGTCTTTTTCCTCTCACTTCTCTAATGCTTGTAAAACTATTGGTGCATGCATATATTAATGAGAGGGTTATAGAGGGTCTTGGTATAGCAACTTGGCCCTTAGGACTAATAATCCCGAACAGAGGTAGTATATTGCTACTACTATATGTAGTACTACTCACTCCGTTCCAAGGCTTAAGGCCTATATTTAAAAAAAAAAGTCAAGCTACGAAAAGTTTGACCAAACTTCTTAAAAAAATATCAAGAACTATGATATTATATAGATACCACGTGAAAATATATTTCATTATGTATCCAAAGATATATATTTTATATTGTAAATATTAATATTTTTTCTAAAAACTTCGTCAAATCTTACCTAGTTTGACTTTTTTTTTAAATTATAGGCCTTAAGCCTAGGACGGAGGATTACTACTATGTTACTTCCACTATTGATAGTCTTATCATTTAATACTACCATACAACATTTTGTTTCTCGCTCCAATCAATGCGCTATGAGCAATGGCATGAATGACTCTCTCCACGTGTGACAACCCAATAGGGAAAATTTAAGGAAGCTACTAGGAAAGAACATAAGTATATACTCAAAATTTGGAACTTGGACAATTTCAAATTCATATAGAGGGAAAAACGGAAACTGTAAATTTAACAATGATGGAAACAATCTAATAAGTTACTACATGATCCTGGAATTAATCCTGAAGAACACTAATGTAATATATACAAAAATTGAAAAGTTCAAAAGTATTCTAGAATAAAAAAATTGCTTGCGCCTTTTCTAAATTAATAGCATATGCCAGATCCAGTTTTGAAAGGTTTGATTTCATATTTTATGTTGTTAGAGTTCGCAATGTGCAGAGTGGAACTATGTCATGTTATCGATCAAGCCATTTTGACTAGGTCGGACAGCCAAATATAGATTGTATTGAATGTTAAAGGTCAAATTTGTCTAAGAAGGGAATCCATGGAGCAAAACTCAACAAGAAACAATGAACGAAATATATAGCTATTAAGAATTTCTTAGATAAAGAATGACTACTTGCCAGGATAGTGCAATAAGATCTTTGTGGTAATTAAAAAATAGAGGATCCCTTTCTTAGCTTAGTTTAACTCATTAATTTTATATTTGTTAAGGTTATGCGAGGAGTTTGGGCTTTTTTATTCAAACCGACTCACTGGAACTTTGGAGGATTTAAATCCTAACGATTTTTCATGAGTATGCTATTTTATTCACATGATTGAATCGTTACATTTTCCCTATGAATTCTTTTATGTTCCTATTTTGAGAGAAAATCTCCACCAATTCAACATATCGGTGCAAATCTTTGTTATTGTTGTGGTGTGTCAAACACTCTTATGTGCTAGTTCTTAAATTTTGTATTCTATAAATTTTAGGAAGACATGACATTCTGATATTGGGTATTACCTATTAATTACGGCCTTTCATAAATACCATTTATCAAATAATCCATTATTTGGGAAGTGTCTTTGTCTCTCGAGCTCCAGTGCTCCCTTCATTTAAAAAATCAATCATATTTAAATGTTTAGAAAATATCTGAAAATAAATTATGGTATAGTCAATGTTGTATCTTACGAGCATGCAAGATCGCAACCTAGAATTCTTTATCTTATGGACTATACAAAAAATTGACAAAGTTTGATAAAATCCGAAGATTTCAAAATATGCATACTCAAATCCACATTTTTTCATTTTTCTATAGATCATAATATAAAGTATTTGAAATTGATATTGTGCATGTTTGTCTGATACATCGACAACCAGATGTTTTTCTAGATCTTTTTGAAATTCGAAATATGATATTTTAAAAGGCGATTACTACTAATGCCCATGTGTGCACAAAAACTCCACTCATTATATACGTATATATATGATCACGTTATTTATATTTTAATTGTACACTCTTATTTCATCTTCTTTTTTACACTTTTACTTCATCAAGATCCATATATTTCCTCCTTTCCTAGATATAAGATGTTTTAACCTTTTTAAATGTGTTTATGTGTCTTTTATTGTGTAAATTTAGAATAAAATGAGTGAACATACAGACTAAAAATCGGCTAGATATATGTGTTTTCTAAAACCACATGTCCTCTTTTATCATTTAATGACATGTCAAATAGCTAGTTAGCACTGCATGTAGTTAAAACTTATGTTTATTCTCACTATGACTAGTCTGAAAAGGGAAAGGCTTACAATATTCATGCATGGATGTGCGCAACCATGTAGTGCCAATTCCTCCAACGAAAGTTTCAGATTAACCGGCTCGACGCAGATCCGTCCTAGAAGTAATAGCTCATGGCCACATCGCCTGGATCAAACGGACAAGTTCCAATTATACCACGTGCAACTCGCCGGTGTCAATTTGAGTGCCCACAACGTGCGTTAGGTGCCCGGCCTCACAATCGTGGCAGATCTCTGCCGTCGTGGCCGGCATTGACATGGGCGACTACCACAGCGCGAGCATCCGAGCCGTGCACCCCCAAAACGCATTCAGCGCTGAGTCGCTCGTATGGTGTGCATCGGCGCCGTGAACACCCGCATATGTGTGCGCCACTCCATGCCCGCGTCCTCAATGTGCTGCTTCCTATAGGTTTTTAAATTTACTACTCCCTGATACATCCATATCTAAACAAATTCAAGTCAACTAATATGGATCGGAGGGAGTACCTCCGTCCTGTAATATAAGTCCTTTTACAAAACTGTTTTAGCTTGCTAAAAATGCTTATATTGTGGAAGGAAGGTAGTAGTACGGAGTACTTTGAATCTAAATACAGATGGTTTCGACCATTATTTATAATCCCGACCGCTAAAATGGCGTCAAGTCCGTCCACATATTACACACATAGTTTTAACACATAAAAACGAATAGTTCTACAATAGTCAAAAATAACAATATATTATAAGTCAACTAGATCAAGGCTGGTTCTCGTCTTTCCTGCCCTTTGAACCTCAACAATGCTTGGTCGTTTTTATTTTGCAGTTCCCTATGAATAACCTCGTCATGAATCTCCTTATGCATTGCAAGGCAATCACCCCAAACTGCCGCACGAGGTAATCAACATCAGCAAGATGACCCTGGCACAAATACCGGCGATCATCATTTGCTAGTTTTTTCACGCTCACTCACGATGATCATATTGTGCAGGATCCCGCAGTCAATTTATCACCTCTCGTGTCTGATCCCGGGACTAGTAAGTGTAAGATACTGAACAATTGCAATCCTACATGCTCGGTGATTGTCTTCACAAATATCACCTATTTTGGATACATGCCATCAGCTAGATAGTAGCATTTGTTTTTTGATGGCCATTGATCACATAGTTACACGGTGGATCATGACCTCAACAAGTTGGCAAACACCGGAGAGCGTTGGAGCACGCTAATGTTATTGTGAGATCCCTCCATGCCACGAAATCACATGTTATAATCTTCCACATCTTTGAATACCACGATAGCAAACAAAAAAACTTCCATGATCAATACATGCAATCGTGCTCCCAAGCATCACAGTAATTCCTCTCACTTCATTTTGTGGCATGATACGAGTTGTTTCGGCTTCATTTGCTCCTACCAAATAGTGTGTGATCCAAACACTCCCACCACTGCACTGCAGAATATATACATGACTTTAGTGGTTGTGGACTCAGACATGTGTAGGTACTCGTCTTCTCAATCTCTAAGAGCCATATGCAAGCATCCTCAAAGAAGCCGTGCATTTCTAAATTGTCGAGAAATCGCCCATTCCTGTGCAATCTTTCTTCATCATGGAGTAGTCTTCCTTCTCTCTCACACCATGCATCGATGCCATGAACAACTTGTTCATCCGGAAACCCCACCAAAAATATTTTTGGTGTTTAATGCTCGGCAAAATAGATGGCGTATAGCATGACATGACCCTCTATCCTCTGCCTTGGCTTCGTATTTTGTTTCCCAAACTACGAACCTCATTTGGGAGCAACATTGTTCACCTCGTCAGCTTGTAGTTGTAGAATACAAGCGAGGATCGTCAAATGTTCATCTTCATGGGCGACGTCATTGACTTCCTCATCATAAATTTTTGGATGATTATCTATTCGTTTCTACCCATAGCCTATGGATCATACACTGAAAAAATCAATTAACTGAATGGCAACGATGCCGACGAAAATTGGAAACGAAGCCTACCAAGGCAAATGACCGAACACCTTGAGTGCAAGGCAGGCGCGGCGTCGCGAGAAGCATGGCGGAGCTGATGAACGCCGGTGTGGTCGAAGCTTGCCGGCCCAAAATAGGGACTCGGAGGATAAGGTGTTGACGGTGAACTATCGGCGTTGAAGGGCGTGGCTGCGGCAATTTGGTAGGGGTGTGAGAGGCGGCTCGAGCATGGGATAGGCACGCTTGGGGAGAATGGGGTTGGGTCGCTGGAAAGTGGTACCCGTCTATCTGTGTCCGACGTGGCGGCGTGAGTAACTTGTGTCTGGCGTGCCCGCAAGGCCTCCACGGCTCGGCACATTTTTCCTGTCTGACGCGCCCAATAGCCGTTTGGGATGCCATTTGGGGCTTGCGGCTAGGTTGCTCTAGTGCTCGTCCCCACCGGTTTCAGAAGGCATTATTGATATTTCTCCTGTTGCAAAATAATCAAAGTTTTATGATCGTTTTAAGTGAAACTATTTTAATTTGACTAAATTGACAAAAAGTATATGAAAATATAAACTTTAATTCAGTTTCATTAGATTTTTCATACTATATTTTTCAATATGCTTATATATATATGAGGTCATGGATATTACCTATTTTTCTGTAAACACACTTGGTCAAACTCGAGGTTCAATTATATTGGCGTAACGAGTATATAAGTACAAACTAGAATTCAAGTCGAGTGGTGTTCATATGGCTCATTATTTAACGAGTTTAAATTTGAATTTGGCTTAAATAGAATAACTCACGAGTTATCTTGTGTTACTCTTCATAATGTGAACAAAAATTTGCATGTATTACCTGTACTATAATCAATAAGAAATGGATTTATAGATACACATTTTACTTCACAAATCAGAACAATCGATATTTTACATGGAAAAGGTCAGATGGTCCACTCCACAAATGACAACAATCAACAATAACATCCACACTCATTGCATATCTCTTCTGATTAAAATGCTTAATGCGTTAACTTAGCAACTGATTAACTCAACTGGTAAACTCATACTGACATGGGTATGCCCAATAGGCACTCGACTACAACCTACCTGGTGCAGCCTGACGGAAAGCCCACTCGACGAATTGCTAAGGTCCATGACGCCTATGACAGTTCGAGTGGTATGAAGCCCATATGGACACGGACTCCCAACATACAAGTCAAGGAAAGCTCAAGACTAGAGTTGTAATCTAATTTGTAACCAACTCGTATTGGTACCTGAGACCTAGCCTCCCCATATATAAAGGCTAGGAGGGTCCAACGAGGAGGACATAACCTAAGACATCGCGACTCCCCCGATCGATAGATCTACAATCTCACATACGCCAGATCCAATCTGCGCGACACCGCCGTCGGCAACATTGTAATCCTTCGGATCATCATCAATCAAAGAGCAGACAAGCAGGAGTAGGATCCTCTATGAGGCCTGAACCTAGGTAAATCTTGCGTCCCTGTGTGCTTGTTTGCTAGCCGTACCGAGATTTCCAGCGCTTCTCCTTCTCCAAAACCCAAGTCCATAACAATGGACATTGATGAGTTAAACCCTCGTCAATTGGCGCCGTAGGAACTGGGAGTGCTGATGTTGCGATCTCGACGGCCTCATCACCAGCAATCTTAGATTCATCGGTTCCAGAGGAATAGATCTGCTTCGGCGAGCCCAAGTTCATCATCAATAAATATGCCGCAGCACATCCTGCCTTCCCAGCGAGTGCGCACCCAACTCGCGACGCTCTGCGGTGAGCAATAGCCGGCCTGTTCGTGAAACACAAGTAGAAAGACAATCCTATGTAGGCACATGCACGGCGAGTTACATCAAATCGGCTGGTCAATTTGTTTCTCGCCGGATTGATAGTAGAGTTTGTTTTGTATTACAATATGCAAACAGCTAGCCGTATTCAATTTTGATTCGATCCAAGAAGAAAGAACACGTGTTACGGTCTCCCACGTGAGTAACAGGGTATCAATCAAACACAGCTGTTGATCAGAAGATAGAGGATCGAAGTCCAATGAAACAAATCAGTGCAAACCAGCTCCCGTCATCACTCGAAGTATGGAGGAAAACAAGAAAAACTGCTACGTAAAAGAAGAGCCCATCAATATCAGCGATGTACGCGCGCGTCGGCCAAGTCCAGACAAATCTCTGCGTGCAAGTCCTGTCGGTCCAATAAGTGCACGACTGCGTGTGAAAGGAAAACTCAAAGCGTCTGGTTCAGGTCCTAAGGAAAAATTATCACATTGAAAGAAAAGATAAAACCTGCTCGTGCGTGCGCCACAAAAAAAATCAGTCAGGTCAGAACGTACAACCGATGACATGGCAATCAAGCTCGACCTGGCGGTGGCGCGCTATTTGCGTGTGATACGATACGATTAATCAGGATACTCACGCAACACGTCGACTCCAAATGACAAAACCCGACGAATCGCTGTTGCATCAACTTTGACTGGTACAACATCGACCACGTTCGTTCGCCGCATGACTTTGTCCGTAGTGTCGATTACATCCACTGCATCGACGCCGGCAACCTGCCAAAATCTTCGGCTACACCGACTCCGCCGTGTGACCCTCTGCGGTCTTCAGCATCGGCGACTCGAAGGCCTCCCTCGACATCGACGACCCGTTGTGGTCTTCGACTCCGGTGATACGCTGTCATCATCGGCTATGGCAAATTGCTACCGCCACTGGCCTCAGCGACCCGCTACCGCGTCGACTCCGGTTCGCCGCATCGTCTCTCGAATGTTGCCTCAACTACATCGACCACATCGAATCTACACTCGGGGGCTCCGCCGATTCCGTCGTGAGGCCGTTGCCGCCTTCGGCTACGGTGACTCACTACGGTCTTCGGCTCCACCGATCTGCTGTGTCTTCGACTCCAGCGACCCATCAGCGCCATCGTCCAGCGACCCGCTACAGTCTTCGACTGCGGCTACCCAGTACAATCTTCCATTGGTGGCGAGTCGCGCACTGGTGTCGAGTCCGTCCACCACGTCGGCAACCAACAAAGCTAAGTTCTCTACTTAATGTTGATTTCTTTCTTACTTTAATCGCACTCGAAACACTCGGGGGTTGCGCCCTCTTCGAGTAACTTAATGCGCCATCGATTACACGCACTCGAGCACCTCATACGCGATAGCCCCAGTAGCTGATTACGTCTGACCGTCGAATCCTTGAACTCCGAGTACCTCGGTAAGGTACTGAGACTAAGGGTAATAAGGCTAACGAAAAGGCCTAGCATACAGTGCAAAAGTGTCGCTTCGATTGGCACCAAAATTTTACTTTACAAGCCAACAAGCAAGTATTATTTACAAGGTGCAAGTACTTCACAATTCTTAATGTTTTATGCAGCTTACAAGGATGTCGACTGCGTCGAGCTACTCTATCGGCTCCTCCAACAAGAGTCGACAAAACAACTAAATATGCCATACAATCAAGACCCGAGTCGAGTTCCTCCTCGGATGGTTGCATCGCTTGATGCTATAAAGATGTCGTGCTAGCGATGCACCTGACAGAAGCGACTACGTCGACTCCATCCTCATCATCGACTCACCTGGCTAAAACGCCGCATAATTTCACTATGTCGATTCAAATTGCATCATCGATTCTAGCTCCTTATGCGTGAGACGATGACTCGATGCACTTCCGGGTCAGTGGTTTTTCCTCGCATGATTTTCGACTACGACTGCAAGATACAAGACTCAAGTCTCTACCCGAGTCTACGACTCCGCCAGACACTCGGGGGCTACTCCAAACTGGAGTGCTGAATGTGCATATACAAGATCTTTAAGTGGCACGCTCTGAATTCTCACTCGAATCCATGATTCGACTAAGGACTCGGGGGCTACTCCCATAGGGAGCGCTGGCCGCGCATCCGAAGAAATTTGTGAAGATATCCAAGCATGATGAAAACCCTTCACTCGAATCTACGATTTGATTGTGGACTTTGGGTTACTCCCATAGGGAGCGTTGAAAGCATATTCGACTGAAACAAGCAAAAGACGACAAAAGTCGCAAAAGTTATTTAGTCTCTGTCTGAGTCTTCGACTCAATCAGGCACTCGGGGGCTACTCCCATAGGGAGCGCTGGCCGCGCACCCTATGATTATTTTCTCCCTCGTACATCGTATTGTGTGTTGATAACATCCACACTCAAATGCTATGGCAACTCCACCTCATATTTTTCCTGCAAAGAGACTGCGTCTCCTGGGTCACCCGAATCATCTTCGCGATGACAAAATTCAGATACCACGCTTGCAGCGTGAAGATAAGACCTGAATAAGGCCTGACAACGCATCTGCTGCGCACTACCAGAAACATATCCTTACCTACTGGTACGATGAACACGCCTTGACGGACGCGTCGAGTGCTCACACTTATACACTGGAATTCGACTCCTGTAAGACCTCCGCGGCCTGAGTCGAATTACGCCAGCAATTTCCGGATTCGAGTCCGGGGGCTCGAGTTTGAGTAAGTAGCGTTGTTTTTGCCCTAGAGCAATTAACTGGTCTTGATCCATCGAACGCACCAGGCACGTTTACCATCATCCCTATGAACTACTATAATTTCGACTAACCCGATGAACTTCCGGGAGAAGTGCTTTGCACTCGACATAATTGTCGACTCCGACATCCTAATGAAAAGATCAAGACTTCTAAGTCTCCATCCGAATCTACGATTCACATGGACACTCGGGGGCTACTGACATGGGTATGCCCAATAGGCACTCGACTACAACCTACCTGGTGCAGCCCGACGGAAGGCCCACTCGACGAATTGCTAAGGTCCATGACGCCTATGACAGTTCGAGTGGTATGAAGCCCATATGGACACGGAATCCCAACGTACAAGACAAGGAAAGCTCAAGACTAGAGTTGTAATCTAACTTGTAACCAACTCGTACTGGTACCTGAGACCTAGCCTCCTCATATATAAAGGCTAGGAGGGTCCAACGAGGAGGACACAACCTAAGACACGCTACGACACAATAGATCTAGACATCGCGACTCCCCCAATAGATAGATCTACAATCTCACATACGCCAGATCCAATTTGCGCGACACCGCCGTCGACGACATTGTAATCTTTCGGATCATCATCAATCAAAGAGCAGACAAGCAGGAGTAGGGTCCTCTACGAGGCCTGAACCTGGGTAAACCTTGCGTCCCTGTGTGCTTGTTTGCTAGCCGTACCGAGATTTCCAGCGCTTCTCCTTCTGCAAAACCCAAGTCCATAACAATGGGCATTGATGAGTTAAACCCTCGTCACATACTGTTAACAAGCTTAGATTAAAACCGAGCTTGAATCTTTAGTCAATCAATTCAAGAATAGTAGAGCCAAGTCCACGCTACTCATTTAGCTTGAGAGTTTCGAGTTAGTTTGTCCGGGTCAACTACTCACCCAAGCTCTCCTCATCATGGTGGTTCACGGTGACGGTTTCCGTGAGACACATTGGTTGGTTGCCTATATTGGTTAGATTGTCAAATTACATTAGGCAAAGAAGTGAGCCTATCTCACTTGGCTAGGGATGTGTATGTATAAACCGAACATCAATGTTTAAGTCCTCGCGGATCTAATTTTAATCTCTTATTATATTATTTTTAAAACCTTCTTCTTTTAGCTTACACGAGGCATGAAGCGAAACACGTTTTCTTGGTCATTTGTATGAGGATAGGCTGATGTGGCGCTCCTTGTTTGGTTACATGTATCAAGTTAGTTGATGAACCTACCTTATTTTTATCTATACCAATAAAAAAAATAGCGCACTAACTTAAATAGCGTGGGCTTCAAAAAACGCTATAGCGTGCTAATAGCGCGCTATTTTTCAAAATAGCGTTTCACAAATGGTATGAAAAATCAGGATTTCAGCAGTTATAAAATCACAGATATAGTATTATGCAGCTATAAAATCACAGATATAGCATTATGCAGCCAAACATCAACTAGAAATAGTTCACATAGTGCATAACTCCATATCGCATAGCCGAAATACCATATCTCTAGATAATCAACTGACATTCTAGGTGTTAGCCTATTAGGGTTAGATGGATTAGGGTAGGCCACCGAACCAAAATGGGGAATGAGCTACTAAAAATTAACAAAAAAAAATAGCGTCGCTACGACGTAACATCAAATAGCGCGAATAGCGCCGTATTTAGCGTGTGTAGCGCCATAGCGCCTCTCGAATGCATATCATAGCGTCCAGCTCCTGAAAACGCTATAGCGGCGCTAATAGCGTTAAATAGCGTGCTATTTTTTTTATTGATCTATACCATAACATTGGCAAAAAACTCATAGCCAAATCGGTTAGGATTCTCGAAACAGAAAATGGGCAACATGACAAAAATGTGAGAACCAGCGTTGCTAGATTACTGCTCAAAGAAATTTGAACGAGGTCGACTCTATGCGACGGATTTCATATATTTGAGTAAGACAAAAGAGATACATGAAGACAACATATGACGGAGAAAGATACGATCAATATCTACTCCATAAACGAACTAATAACCACTCTGACTACGTTGTTTTGTGAATTCTCCCGCTATGATTCTTGAACGTAAAGCTGATGACATGAAAATTCTGCAGGATAACGAGACTAAGCTACTGCTTGAAAGAATTTAAAGATGATCGACCATGTACAATGAATTCAAAACCGATCTCGATGAACTCCAAACGTAAACATGAAACAACTACGATTGGTGGTACTTCGAATGTATCGTGGAGTCGAATCACTTTCTCCGTGCAAACTTTTTTTTGTCTAGACACCATAATGCATCGAAACATTGGTGAAGAGATTAGGAGAGATGAAGGTGAGCATAACATGTTCCTTGAAATACCATTATCTCCCATGCATCGTTAGCGCGGGTGTACTGCACCATTTGAGCCAGAACGGGACTAGCTCACTTGAGTGTTTCCCCTAGGGTCTGATCAAGGGGTGTTTCAAGCAGCGTGCATGTCCCCAACACTCATACGTGCAACCAACTTACTAAGATTGCATATAGCAAGCTTCATTAGCCTTCATGCAGGCCACCAAACACAACATTTTTTATTTTCATTTCTAATGTTTTCTCTAAAAATATTATATGTAAACAGTGGCAACACTATAAATAAACATGAATTTATTCGTATTATTAGATTAAACACAAGTATTTATCAAATCTACATTCATAGAAGGAATCCTTTATATTCCTTTTGCTATAATAGGTATTGCAGCTGGCAAAATATTTTTCTAAAAGTTTGGTCAAATTGTATAACAATTACTCAGCATAAAGTATATAGAAGTATGGTTTCATATGAGTGAGAATATCCAAGTCACTGCTGATAATTTAAAAAAAAAACATGGCAACTAAAGGAAGACCCAACGACAACTAAACAATAAGTGATGGCCAATATATTGAGCTAGCAACACGTTGAAGTGGAAAATATGCCAATGACAAATCTAGGATTGTACTAACAATATGTTGCACCTCATAGAATGATTAATTGTTTTCACGAATGCTATAAACACGACACCTAAGTTACTTTGTCAAATATATAATACACACAATTTACTTGACTTAGAACATAAATAACCAACACATGTGCTCAAAACATGGTACCCCCTCTGAATTAATTGTCATGGGGTTTAAGCAAAATTTTGCCTAGAACTTTCCCAAACTTGCGACAGTTAAATTAAATCGGAGCTTGTACAAGCATAAAATAACTATGAACTAAACCTTTCGTTATGGACTTTGTTCTTGAGCGAAATGGAGGCACAGGTACGAGATCCCTCTAAGACACTTGTATCAGTGAAACTTGTAAAATCTTGCGGTACCACTCATTATCGTCTGTCTCAGGGCTACTTAACTTGGTGACATTGGTTGATATACTATCATTTCAAGACACTGTTCTATGAATTATATGAACCAAAAGTCAAAACATACACTGAATGCTCCCTAAAACCACCTACTGTGCCAACAGAGACCAAAATGACACTCAAGCCAAAAGGAAGAAGATGCCACCATGGGCATCTGCCACGTATCTCTACTTCTCTCTCACCCGACGACTCGTGATCGCAGGTCGGTCATGGGCTCACGGCTCCGTCGTCCTACCCACCCTCCCCCGCCCCGCCCGTCGTCCCCGACGAGTCGTGCCAAGCGCAAAAGAAGCGCCCAAGTACGGTAGCCAACCCGCCGGAGCAGCCGTTTACCCCACTCCGCCCGGCATTTAAACCCCCTCACCCACCTTCCCCCCATAAAACACGCCCGGCCGTTCCCAGCGCAGCGATAAAAACAAAATTAATAAACCTACTATACTCATAACATATCCGCTTCCCCCGTGCCGCCTCCTCGCCGGCCAGCGCGGCGAGCGCACGCACGCGTCTCTGCCGCGCTCGATCCGGACCGCCACATGCACCCATTCTGCTGCGTGCCCCCCGTGTCAGTCTCCCCCGCCGCCGCCTCCTCCGCCGTCGGTGCCCACGCGGTGGCGGGTCTCCCCGCCGTGATGCCCCCGCCGCCCCCGCCACCGTCGGTGCCCACGCGCAGCAGCTCCACCGGCGGCGAGCGGCGCGTGCGCGTGGCGGGAGTTAGCGGCGGCTCCTCCTCGCCGCCGGAGGGGGTCAAGCTCAACGAGATCGTCGGCGGGGGCATCTCCGGGGTCCTGTACAAGTGGGTCAACTACGGCCGCGGGTGGAGGCCGCGCTGGTTCGCGCTCAACGACGGCGTGCTCTCCTACTACAAGATCCACGGGCCCGACCGCATCCTCCTCTCGCGCGACACCGAGCGCGGCGCCAAGGTCATCGGCGAGGACTCCCTCCGCCGCCTCTCCCGCCCCTCGACCTCGTCGTCCACCTCCCAGTCCAACGGCCACCACTCGCCACGCAGGCCCCTCGGCGAAATCCACCTCAAGGTCCACCTGTCGTTCCATACCCCGATTCGCTTCCCTGATCCGCAGATCCATTTCGTCTGTTCCTGACGCTGGAAATGGACTCCCCTGCAGGTCTCGACCGTCAGAGAGAGCAGATCAGACGACAGGAGGTTCTCGATCTTCTCGGGGACGAAGAGGCTGCACCTGCGGGCGGAGACAAGGGAGGACAGGGCCGCGTGGCTCGAGGCCCTGCGGGCCACCAAAGAGATGTTCCCTAGGATGTCCACCAGCGAGATGGTGGGCCCAGGGGACACCGCGGCCGCCGTGGCTGTCTCCACCGAGCGCCTAAGGCAGCGCCTGCAGCAGGAAGGGGTAAGCGAGGCCGCCATTGCTGACAGCGAGAAGATCGTCCGTGCTGAGTTCGAGGCGCTGCATAAGCAGCTCGTGCTTCTCAAGCAGAAACAGGCGCTACTCCTTGACACCCTCCGCCATCTAGAGGTATTGACATTACTCGTACACTTAGCTTCAGACAGAATTTGATTGTGCATGAAGTAGGAGCTATTGGTTTCCATCCATTGCTATGATTTGCCATTTTGTACATGGTTGGGTTAATTGAAGAAACAAGTACATAGCTACCGCTGTACATTGACGTACATATTTTTTTTTTGGCATTTTCTGCTTGCACCGATTGACATGTGTGTACATTGGAAATTCGCATTCACCGTGCTGTACTTCATTTCTTTTAATTTTCTGCTGCTGCTGCTGCTGCTGTTTTATTTACTCTGTCAGACGTAACTTGGTCTCTGAGTAATTTAATGTGATATCCAAACTGTATATTGCGGTCTGTTTAATGGGTATGTATCAGGTGGAAACTAAATTCATCATTGACTTCATGGAAAGTGGAAACTGGGTGAGAATGCTTTTATAAATAGTAACTTGTGGATACTGGAGAAGGGGCACTGCGCATCAATGTAAAAATTCAAGATAAAACTCAAACTACATTTGAAAGACAGGGAAAATGCAAATTCTGCATGACAAAGACACATCACTGTTCGTGCATCTGAATCTGGCCTACTTGAGAATTTCAGAAACCTCCACACATGATTTGGCGCTCAATTTGGGTTTCCATCTGAATCTGCCCGTGTATAATTTATTATCTGACAAAAATGGAAAATCCTTAAAGAGTAGTTTTGTCTGTTTGACTAGATAGTTCATCCACCTTGTTGGTATTCAGTTTGAAGATAAATATGATATCAAACATGATAATCAACCTCATATCTTCCTTTGAGGTTACAGCGTCTTGATGCACACACATACCATATGCTTGCACACATGGGAGTGTCCTCAACCACCCTTTCGGAATTGCATAGGCCAAGGGATAAATCCTCAACCTCATGGGGCGTGGGTATTTTCTCTCCCACTTAAGCTCACTTGTGAATTTGGGAATGGACATACTTTTCTACTCCTGTATTACTCAAGGTGCAAAATTCGGTTTTGAGTGCTTGATTTTGCGGTTTTGATTGCATTCGTGTTGGTCTAGGTGTGCCTACTTAATATCTCTGTTTTTAATCGAACTACCCACTTTTTAACAATGCTACTGAGACATGTGGATCGGCTATGTTAGCACGCTTCAGCATGTTGTCATGTGTCCAACACATTACAAATTATATGTGATACAGGTGCGGTTTTATCAAGTTTCAAAAGAAGGTGCAAGTTTGCTCAATAAAACTATATTAAACTATTCTAGATTTCTTGATGCTGTGGATGTACTCTGCTGCTTTATGTGCATTTCTCCATGCAAAGTGTTATCTTGTTAACAAGAATAAATTTGTATCATGTGACTACTTGGTGCCTTCCAAAATAGAAGCTAAATCCATGTGAAAAATCGTATGTCAAGTAATAGTGAACATGTGACACCCCTCCCGCATCGGACATGAGTGAGTCAGGTTGGTTAGAAAATTAAGTGCATGCACCTCAGACAAACAAAACGATAGTATAGCTGACTCTGATTTTCTGTTATCTTTTCTTGTCTTCATGTAAACCCTTATTGTCCTTATGTTTTTTTTTATTCTTCAAACTGCCCTGATTTGTACGATCATGTATTCTGATGTTTCCTAAGTAATTTGTAGATCTACTCAGAATTTATGTTACCTACAACCGCATCTGACAAAGTGTTGTGTTCTGGTGCCTTGCTGTAGACAGAAAAGGTCGATTTGGAGAACACCCTCGTCGATGAGAGCCAAAGACAGTCAAAAGAGTACGCGTCTGCATCTAGACCAAGGAATGAGAAGTATAGTGGTATGAGAAATTGACTATTAATTAAATGTTAATGCTATGCATGTTATTTCTATGTGTCACTCTTACCTTTGTGGCTGCTAATTTGTCGGTATGACCAGTATGGTTCATCCATGCTTTTGTGCAAAGGGAAATTTTGATATTTCAGTTGACACTGTTAGTCTGTAACTGACTGGAGTACCATCTAAAACATAGCTGTAACTCTCGAACTTCAACAACATTTTGGTAGTGTGGATTGGACTGAGCATTACTGATTGGTCGGCCAAATGTAAATAAACTTCTGTCATGCAGGAGCAGTTGCAATTTACTGATGGACATATCATTCAAGGGGATGTTTTCAATCCAGAATCGTATTAAGTTATTCATGCATGCAATCCTTTTCTGGTGCTCTGTTTTCTTTGGGGTGGAGTTCCCTTAATTCTTGTAGAGAAGTGTTTAGATTCACTATTCTTGTCATCGCTGATCATATCAAAATAGAACTGTTTTAAGTTTTTTTGGCAACTATAATTGGATTAGTACCCTCCTCTAAATGTTCGAAAGCTGCAATTCTTTGTATGCAAATCTGTCATTTTAGCACGGAAGTATCTTCAAATCATTATATGTTTTTTAGTTGTAAAATTTAGGTTAATCCTTCTTAGTCCTGACCATATGAAAACTCTTTGATAACTGGACCAGTGAATCCTGTAGTTCCCTAAGTACCAGTTTTGAACAAAATTCTGGATCTTTTCCCTCTCACTTCTTTCATAAGTTCCTCATTGCTGTTGTTTGATACCAATATTCTGTGCACATTTTTTTCTCTTGTATGCAGCTCTGAGTGTTCTTCTCTTCCAAACCCTGTTTGGATTGTGCATCCTGAATGTATTGATTCATTATTTGATGTACTTTTGTGGATAGAAGTTAAATAATCACCACTCTTTTTCAGAAGGAAGTGCTAGCGAATCTGATGATTATAATGAACCACAAGATCCTGCTGAAGAAGAGACCGATGATGATGAGAACATTTACTTTGATACAACAGATTTTCTTTCATCAAGCTCTTTTAAGAGCAGTGGATCTGATTTCCAAAGATCTGATGCTGGTTCAGATGAGGATGATGATTATCCAATGGATGGAATTGATCCTTCCATGAAGTCCGTTGGAATTAGTTATCCCTATGTAAGAAGGCGTAAGAAGCTGCCAGATCCTGTTGAGAAAGAGAAGGGTGTGAGCCTGTGGTCAATGATCAAGGACAACATAGGAAAGGATCTCACCAAAGTCTGTCTGCCTGTTTACTTCAATGAGCCTCTTTCATCATTGCAAAAATGTTATGAGGATCTTGAGTATTCCTACCTTATTGATCGTGCATATGAATGGGGCAAAAGGGTATTTCTTCTTCCTCTCAGTTTTCAACTTGGTCACACGAACATTGTGTGTGTTTTCCCCGTAATACTAAAATTCAACTTCACAGGGACTTTGTTGTGTCCCCTACCCATCTCGCCTAGTCTCTTGGTACCTGTAGTCTAGGATATATCAAATTTACAATATCAAATAAATGCAATATGGAAAATATTTTTGATGGATCTAATGATATTTATTTGGTATTATAGATGTCGATATTTGTTTCTATAACATAGTCAAAGTTTGCATACTTTGACTTAGGACAAAATTAATATGCACTATATTTTGACATGGAGGGTAGTGATGTACTTAACAACTTGTTTAAATGGACCTGGATGGCAGAATATCCACCTTACAGTGTTATCAGATTCTGTTTCCTACCTTGTCCCACATATTACACCTTTGTTGAATATCTTCCATTTTGCTGTAAATTTAGTTCGTCCTCAATTGTAAGCTTCAATGCTGCTAGTCAATTATGTTGAGCCTCTCCTGCGCATGTTATTTGAGAGTAGTAGCAACTACCAAGTTGTGATCAAACATGTTCATTTGCATTATTCCTATACGTTTTATGAATCTTACATACCTTCTGTTGAATACTCAGGGGGATAGTCTTATGAGGATTCTTAGTGTAGCAGCGTTTGCTGTTTCTGGTTATGCCTCTACGGATGGAAGGAGCTGCAAGCCCTTTAATCCCCTTCTTGGGGAGACCTATGAAGCAGATTATCCAGATAAAGGCCTCCGTTTTTTCTCAGAAAAGGTTTGGTTATGAACCTCAAGAAATCCAGTATATGAAGAATTCTTATAGTTTGCTAGTCAGTTGTTCTAACTTTTTGCAACAATTCTTTTTACCTGTTGGAATTCTTTTAATACAAACTGTCACTGATTGTTCCTTACCACCAAAGCTGTGTTATGTTTTACATGTGCCTTACCACCATCAACTATATACATTAAGGCAATATGGGTTAACATATTTTCAAATATGCATCCATTGTCTTTTTGCAATATTACCCCACGTGTTTGCATTTTTCGTTTGCAGTTTACTGTAGAACTTCTTCTTACAGTTCACCGGAATACTGCTCCTGTGCTCCATCTAGGGATGTAAATAATATGGATAATTTCCGCTCCGAATCTGCATCCGCTTCTGTTTTTGAGGATATGGTATGTATTTTTAGATATCCGGCAGATATGGATGCGGATGCGGATATTTGTCGAGCGGATATCCGACGGATATGGTAGCGGATATGGTATTGATGATATCCGATGGATAAGGATAATCCGATATTTTATGCGGATTATCCGAGATACTCAAATAGGATAATCCGATAAATTTAGCACAACCACAATATCTAGACAATCTAGTTAGTGTATGGGCTAGCTATGCATGCTACATATGCATGTTATACTATGCTATTACCAATCTTGCACTTTTATACTACTATTATCTAGTGTTGCACGCTTTCTTGTCATTTCTTTTGTATAAACTAAATAATTTTTTATTTTTCTACGTGTATTTGTTCGATTATCCTCTTCCGATCTGAGTCCGCTCCATATCCGCATTCGAATCCGCATCCGGCTATTATCTGCTCCGATCCGAATCCGCTAAAAAAATATGGTAAAGGATGTGGTAATAGCAATATCCGATCCGATCCGTTTACATCCCTAGCTCCATCTCTTAAATAGCTCCTGATTGGCCATTATATGGCTATTGGTCATCAAATAGCCTTTCTTTATTGACTCACAGATACCTGACGTTGCTACAAATTTTCTTCAAGTATATTTTTATTTGCCTTTGCTAGTTGGTTAATAAAAATACTTATTGATTGCCAGGTCAGTCATCATCCTATGGTTGTTGCATGCCATTGTGAGGGAACTGGATGGAGGTTTTGGGCAGATAGCAACTTAAAGAGCAAGTTCTGGGGTCGCTCCATTCAACTTGATCCTGTTGGTGTGTTAACACTGGAGTTTGATGATGGTGAAGTTTTTCAGTGGAGCAAGGTATTATTACCTAGTTACCAAGATACGGTTAAATGAGTGACAATAATTAACTGGAAATATGCTATCACAGGTGACCACTTCTATTTACAATCTCATATTGGGCAAACTGTATTGTGATCATTATGGCACTATGCGCATTCAAGGCAATCGTGAATATTCATGCAAGCTGAAATTCAAGGAGCAGTCAATTATTGATCGCAACCCTCATCAGGTATTTAATAAATTGCTCGTATACTAGTTGTCCTTGTTCTATCTGATTAATGCATTGACTTCCTTTGCGGTTTGTTTGTAACTATAAGATACACCATCTAATCTATGCTAGTTGAACCAAGTGATGTATTTGTGTCTGTGGGAAGGCCTTTTTTTTTGAAACATTTCTTTGGAAAACAGTGAGTTTTCGCTGCTATGTTTCTCAATGTTTGGAGAATCCCTGGTATAGTATAATCCAACTCGAAATGATATGATAAGCTTAGTGCAAATGATTAAAACCCAAATTCATCACCATCTAGAGCTTCAATTTTTTGCAGTACACTAGTGAGTAATGATCCGCTAACATGATATGAATGTGTTCACAGTGCGTTCCTGTGGAACTCATCAAATCAAAATGGATACCCAGTTCGAACTTGAAACCACACTTGTCTGATGGGATCTTCTAAGTTAGTGCTCTTTTGGGATCTCTCCTTGTCGAGTATCTGTCTTATAGTCCTGAAAATTAGAGTTATATTGCATTGATGACATTGTTTTTCTTGAACTACGAATGATAGTGAAATAACTGATATGATTGTTCTTAGCTTCATTCTGTTTTGAAAGCTTCACGACATACACTTGTTTGAGAAAAAGGCAATATTTCACATTCAAATTAAAGGTATTTTGGCCCATACAAATCACCTATTGAATTCAGAGGGCCATTTGACCCTATAGTTTGTTAGAACGGTAACATCTTTCTTAAGATAAATAAAGTGCAGGGTGTGGGTATTTGTCTAGAAAAGGAGCAGTGATGTCATTTGTACCACCTACTCTTAGTGAATAAAACAGTGAGAACTGAAAGCATAAGGCTCACTGTCTCACGTCCCAATAAACTCTAATTCTTATCCCACCAACCAAATATATGATACTCCCTTCGCCCAGAAAAGGATGTTGCAGATTTGTCTAGATGTGCATGTATCTATACATTAAAACACGTCTAGATACATGCGAATCTAGACAAAATCTGCGACATCCTTTTCCAGGCAGGGAGGGAGTACTTCATTTTCAAACATCGTTTCCATCACTTGATTTCATCGACCAAACAACTCCTAAAGGAAAATGATGCTCCAAGATTGCTATTACTTTTTGTTAAGGTCTGGAGCCTAGGAGGTTGCAGCTTGTATCAAGGACTGTAGGATACTGAAGACTAAAGCTCACTACTGTTCATGAAGGCCACAACCAATGCATTCTCTTGTATTGGCCAGCTAGAAAATGTAGTTAGTCCATATATTAGGTTTCCATCATTAGTTAGTTTTCCTTGTTTATTTAATATTTAAAAAAATAAATTTCTGTCTATTAGAGATGACATCTAAAATATGGTATGTTCTGTGAATATTTCAAGCAAGATTGAAATGTCAAGTCCTTACCTATGTCAATGTTTCCTTCCTAGCACCCCTATTCGAGCAATTGATGTTTGGTTTCTTTCATCATGCCAGTATTTATTTTCATTGAAATATGGGTTGACAATAAGCTTGATCAGTTGAATATTATATGTGCTTGTATCCATTAGGTGGATATAGTACTCCCTCCGTCCTGAAATAAGTGACTTGCTTTTGTCTAGATTCACATGTATCCAGACGCGTTTTAGTGTATAGATACATGCTAATCTAGACAAATCCCACTTATTTCAGGGCGGAGGGAGTATGAAGATTCGATTTGACAACCCTTAATTTCTTAAATAAAAATAGTTTGGAAAACTAATTGCACGTTCTTATTAGAAGATCGGGTTTTCTTGAATCTGTTCATTTGCAAAAAACACTATCGCTGTTTTATCAGAGTACCTTACTTTGTAGTACCATACTGTTTGCATCTTAGTTTAGCTCACCAAAGTTGAACCAACATATATGCAGGTCCACGGTGTTATTCAGGACCGAAGTGGTCGAACTGTTGCTACACTCTTTGGGAAGTGGGATGAAAGCATGCACTATGTGATGGGCGATTGCTTTGGAAAAGGCAAGGGATCTGAAAATTTCTCTGAGGCTCATTTGTTGTGGAAAAGGAGTAAACCGCCCAAGTTTCCCACTCGATACAATTTCACTAGCTTTGCAATCACATTAAATGAACTTACCCCTGGGTTGAAGGTAAGAGTATTCTATTGGCTTCATATCAGTAGGAGACTCGTACTTATGATTGATTATTTCATACAATCAACCTATATGCAGGAAAAATTGCCACCAACAGATTCAAGGTTGCGACCGGACCAGAGGTGCCTAGAGAACGGTGAATATGAAAGAGCAAATGCTGAGAAGTTGAGGCTTGAGCAGCGACAACGGCAGGTTAGTTGATGACTTAAACCCGTCATATTCTTTATTCTCGTAAACTATGCTTAATTTATAAATTGTTTGACTCTGGTTACAATAAACTTCTGTATTGGCTGCATTGCATAATTTTACATTCTCGTTCTCTCTTACTGTCCAACATACTGATTCATGACTTCAGATCAACTCTTCACATTGTTATATTGTGCAATTCATGGGGTGAACAAAACATCACATCGTTGTTTGCGTAGATAGTCCTTTATGTTAGCACAAGCTCCTATGCTCTTTGCCACAAGCCCCTCGTATAGCTTGCCAACTTGATCCTCTAAAACAGCAGAGAAACCCTTTCCAAAATAATTTGATGGGATTGCGATTGATTCATGTTGCTAATTGTGTGTGTATATATCAAAGGGGAGATGTACCAGTGCAAACATGAAAGCGGCAATCCAGCAAACAAGGAGGCTTATACGCATGTAGTACATCCTTAGACTTGGTGCCCTGATAATGCAAGTTATGAGTGAGATTACCAGCTCTGGGTGACTCACATGCTTGCAACACAAAATTCTGAGTTGTTGAGACCTGCTTCTGCTAGCCCACTTGTTTACACAGAGTTTTGCTTGGTCGTCTACAAGAAATCAGAAGCATTCCCTTGGCAATGACAGACCAAATGCTGGTTTACTCGGTGTTACACTATCATTTAAAAAAGAAATACAGTTAAAAACCAGCTAAGGGTATAATGGACACTAGTTGAACCTGAGCCATGGAAATTTTAAGAAATTATGCAATATGTGTCAAAAAAAAAATTGGCAAAAGAAAAATTGGAAGACATGATTTTGGAATTGAATAAGCAGGATCTAGGTAAATGACTGGATAAACTCATAATTTTATATTTAGTATAAGTCTAGTCTGTTTGCTTCAATGATTTTGGAATTTGAATAACTGTGATCTAATGCTCACTTTTGGAGCTCAGTAAGTTTGGAAATCCAATCACTTGAGTTCATTTGGATTTGTACACATGATCATAGGCTTATTTAGTTCTTCATGATATCATGTTATGATACCAACTATGCTGCAGGCGCGGAAGATGCAGGAGAGTGGGTGGAAACCACGGTGGTTTGCGAAGGATAAAGGTACCGACACATACCGCTACCTTGGCGGTTACTGGGAATCCAGAGAAAGTAGCAGCTGGGAGGGCTGCCCTGACATCTTTGGGCAACTTCCTAACGATCTAATGATAACTGACTAGATTCAAGTAGGTTACAGGTCTTATGGTTCTCTGCTTTCTTCTTTTGGGATCCGTTGGTTCCATATTTTTAGTGGTTTATAGTAGAGCAATTAAATGACTTTCGGCCTGTAAGCAAAGGCTGCCCTTCAGATACATTGTTTTGCCGTACATAATAAGAGTTGTTCGTCCAAAGTGTCACTCTGACACAAATGTTTTCTTGCTAGGATTTCACTCCAGCAAGTTCAAAGTAGTGTTATATAGGCCATTTGTGTATATTTGGATATGTAACGTGCATTGAAGCGCCAAAGAATATTAAAGCATGATGTGTTCGTGAATCATAATGGTTTGCTCTAAAGGAACTGTATGTCTCACCAGTAGGATTTCAGGTGGGATGGGATTTCCCACCAATGCCGCGTCCCATCCCACGTCCCTAAACTCGCTTATCCCTCCAACCTGACTCGTATGTCCCCTGCGGGCTGAAACATAGTAGCCCATCTAGTTCCGTTGGTAGCCCAGTTGTCCCACCAGGCTTTTGCCATAAAGAAAAAAGAGCACTCGACAGGCTGCATCCGCTTCTTGCCATAAAGAAAAAAGATCTCAGCGCTAATATCGCCGCCGCCGCCGCTGATTTTGTCCATCCCTTTGTATCAGCACGGCCGTCTCCCTTCGTATCGTTGATGCGCTCCACCGGAGGGGACTTCCCGGTCAGCCGTCAGATGGGGTAATTATCGGCAACGGCTCGTTTCCACGAGACAAAGAAGATCCCGCCGGCAACGCCTGTCTGCATCCTCTCCTCCTACGGAGCGACCGTCTCCCACCTTCGTACTAAACGTGCTTCAGGGATTAAGGTGAGTCCGATTCAGTTCAGATTTTTCTTGACTAGTGTCATCCACTTGGTGACCAAATCGGTACAATAGTACCCTCTTGATTCATACTAGCTTGCCCGTAAGCATTGGATATAATCTGAAATACACATGGTGGTTTATTTCTATTTTACAATGAGTGTTCTGTTCTTGTCGTGAGTTTGCTCAAAGGTATGTGATGGAGTATAGTGGAAGAAGAAAAGATACCGCACTCTTTGGCCAACCATGGTCTTTCTTTAAATAGATTAGGTATCTGTACTTTGCAAACTAATTAGTTTGTGCAGCATATCTAGTGAGTTACATTCAGGATCTTGCCAAACTTTAATTACCTTGCTCTTGTACCAGATAACAACATGGTTTCTTACAGTCTAGCTAGGTAAAAATATATTAGTCTGTAGACAGATCATGCTCCTTACTGTACCTACTTGCGAAAGGCAAGAAACAGACGTAGAACACCAGTGTCTTGTGCACAATATGCTGGGTCGTTTGTGGTTCTGTGATCACAAGACATCAGTCGCTACCTTGTGCTTTGGATGTATCTAGTTGTCTCTATATCCAACTGTGAAACTTTGGAATGCTACGTTTCTACTACTGTTGTTCCTTGTAGATACGTCTGATGTTGTGTTGTGGATCTTAAAAGAAAACCCAGCTGAATGCATCAGTCATTGATTTATTTATTTTCTTGTTGCGATGTGTATGCAAGCCTGAGATTTGCAAGTGGTCTCGAATGAATATTCTCTACAGTATAGATGAGTAAGACCTCCCCATGTTTAAAATTGTTTAAAAATGTTCCTCTTTCTGTCAATTGTTTAAAAAGTGGAGTAGCTCAAACATACTAGTAGGATCAGCTTGTTCTAGCTAAATTATGACGCTTTTCTTATTCTGGTGTGTTATGTTGCAGGCCAGGATTAGTGCATAAACTATGTCAACCTCTCAGGACCAGGAACATGGTTTTCTTGAAGATCAACATATTGTTCAATCTCCTGTATCTCCTGTACTTCAGACGTATCTTTCACCATCGTCAACAAGATCTTGTGAAGTAGGACAACGACGCCAATATCTCAGGTCACCCATGATTTCAATTGTTCGATGTCCGGGTTTTAGATTGTATTTGTCCCCGTCATTTGCAAGACCGACGGATACAAGACGAAGAGTTTCTCCATCTATTCCAGCAGGTGCACATACCTCAGTTGATATTCCAGCAAGTGCACATACCTCAGTTGATATTCCAGCAAGTGCACATACCTCAGTTGATATTGCAGCGGGTGCACATACTTCGGTTGGTAAGTTCCCTTTTGTATTTTATGTCTATGAAATTTGTCCTAGCATGCAATAGCTTACTTTGTTTCTAATACATGTCTGCGCCTTGTTGATAATGTAGGCCTTCCAAGAAAATCGGGAAAAAGAAAGCTCACATCTGATATATGGGAGGATTTCAATGCAATCTATGATGAGGAAGGTAGACTTATGCAAGGCCAGTGTATCCATTGTGACAATATTTTTCCGAGTACAAAAAAGTCTGGATCTAGTCAATGCCGCAGGCACATGTTAGTTTGTACAGAAAAGGCTAAGTTGGATGAACTGATAGGTAGTATGCAGCCTAGGGATGCAAGAATTCGAGCTCTGAAAAAGTTTAAGTATGACAAAGAGATTGCATGCTATGAATTAGTTAGAATGATAGTATTGCATGAGCTCCCATTCCGCATAGTAGAGTATGAGGGGTTTAGAAGATTTGTGGCTAGTTTGAACCCTGCATTCAAGCTTATGAGCAGAACTACAATCAAACAAGATTGCATGGCAGAGTTCGATAGGCAAAAGGTAGAGCTACTAGAGGTGTTGAAAAACTTGCCCTCTAGGGTCTCTCTAACAGCAGGTGAACATCCAACCAAGGACTAGGTTATATCTGTATCACATGTCATTTTGTAGATAACAAATGGAAATTGCATAAAAGAATTATAAAATTTGCTTCGGTTGAATGCCCCCACAATGCTACCAATCTACTCAATGTTATGTTAAATACCATGCAAGAGTGGGGGATAGAGGATAAGATCTGTTGCATCACATTGGACAACGCTGCTGTTAATGATTTGATGGCCAGCTATGTAAAATCTAATCTGTCTGGTAGAAAATTGCTTGTTGGAAATGGTGACATATTTCACCAGCGTTGTGGGGCACATGTTCTAAACCTGTTTGTCCAAAAAGGTTTGAAAGTTGATTGTGGGGCTATTGATGCCATCAGAGAGAGCGTAAAGTTTGTGAGAAGCTCGGTTCAGCACATGGAATCTTTTGAAAAAATCGTTGTGTAGCTTGGCATAACTTGTGGGACAAAGGTTTCATTGGATGTATGCACAAGGTGGAATTCAACTTATTTGATGATGAAGACATCAAGCCAATACATAACAGCCTTTGATCAATTAGCTGTGCAAGACTCTTCTTTCAACTGCGCACCATCAGCTTCTCAGTGGAAAGTTGCAGATGAAATTTGCAAGTTGTTAGTGGTTTTTTATGATGCTACAATAGTACTTTCTGGTTCACTATATCCTACCAGCAATGCATATTTCAAAGTTCTTTGGCAGGTCAAATGGATGTTGGAAAGGGAAGCATTAAGTGAGAATGCCACAATCAGATTGATGGTGGCTCAAATGAAGAAGAAGTTCTTCAAGTATTGGAAGCTCTCATACTTGACAATATGCATACCTATCATCCTTGATCCTCGATGCAAGGTTGAGTTTTTAAATCACATGTTGAAGGAGGAAATAACAATTGAAGGACCCAGATGTTTATCAATTGTGAAGAAGAAGTTCAAGGAGATGTTTAATGCATATTCTTCTCAACAAACTAGTGACTTGGATAATCTGATTGAACAACATACTCAAACATCTTCAATGCAGGATCCATGGGCAAGTTGGAGCCACCATGTGGGCGAGCAACAAAGGCAACAAGCTAAGAAAAATGAGCTTGATATGTACCTAAAGGATGGGCTAGTATCTCCAGATGCCAACATTGACATTCTGGAATGGTGGATGACCAATAGCCAGAAATACCCTACGATCTCACGTATGGCAAGAGATATATTGGATGTTCTTGCATCGACAGTAGCTTCTGAATCAGCTTTCTCCACTAGAAGTAGAGTGATAAGTGACTATCAGAGTCGTTTGAATAGCGAAACCGTCAATGGATTGATATGCTTGCAGGATTGGATGCGCCCATCAGGTGTAATTGATGTCGCATCAATCGTAGAAGATTTGAATAATGATGATGAGATGTTCGGCGCAGGTCCATATTTCAGGTATAAATTAGACTTGTGTTTTCTTTTTGGAGATGCTAGCAATTCTGTTTTACTTACATGTCCCACTATCACTTCTCAGTTTTTATATCATACTTGTTGATAAAATACTCTCACAACATTTCAGAGTGGAGAGAAACGAGACTCAAGTGGAGCCTTGATGACAAGGTACATCATCATTCTCACCGTTAGATATTGTTTCTTATATATATGCAAGCAACACATGTATATTGTTCATTATATATATATGCAAGCAAGCACTCATTTCTGTTCTTAAACAGCTTGTTGCTGTTTTTTGTCTTGCATGGATGTGCTAATTTTGGTCTTGTATACATCAATAATTGTTAAGATGGCTTGGTTTGCTCGTAGATTACTCCGAACTCTTACTTAGAATCTTCCATTACTTGGTGTTATATTAACTTGTGCACTTCTGCTGAAGATTAACTTGCATGTAGATGGACAATCTCCTGCACTCGAGTACACTCTGCTCTTAATTTTAATTTTGGATCGGTTAGGTTTGACTAATGCTTTGCTCGTAGTTCCAAATTTGGATAAAAGAATAAGCCTACTGCCATCACGAATATTTTCAATATTGTAAAATACCACCAAACTGGAGGCTGACAAGTGAGACTTGGGGGCAATAATTCGTAGACACATTGACCGATAACGGTAATGTTATATACCATGGTATTTCCGTTTATTGGTTTCATTATCAACATAAATAGGTGCCACACCTGCAATCAAATGCAATGCATCCCTAGCAGGGTACATACACCGTATGGATTTTGTTCAAACGAATATCTAAGTTGACTGGCTAATGTGGAAACCAAGTCCTAATCTCGTATTTTATTGCTTCTTTCCGAGATCATGTTACTCATGAAAATGGTGTGTGTATATGCTCCAAGGCTCCTTTATTCTGGACTAATTTTAGCTTATTTTTTCAGGCCAGGACGAGTAGATAAACTATGTCGCCATCCCAGGATCAGGAACATGGTTTTCCTGAAGATCAGGCTATTGTTCAATCTCAGGATCAAGATCTGTGTACTTTGAATTAGGCTTGTGTTTTCTCTTTTGAGATGCTAGCAATTCTTGTAAATCTTGCATCGATGCACTATTTTTTCTGAGACACAAACAGGCTACTAACAACTTCTGAAACTCGTGAAAGTTACCTTTGCATCTCAACTTTTGAAACTTCTGAATTTCTTTGATGATGTAGACTAAGAAATCAATAGATTGTTTGTTGTTTTGTAATTTTTTGTTAAACTTGTGACAGTGACACGAATTTATTGTCCAAGGATTGAGAGAGGTTATGTCAAAATTTCCATTATTGATGCTTAAATTTCACCTTGTTTTCTACTTAAATCAATCTATTCCAAGAACTAGCTAGCTTTTCAAGCCTAGCTTGGCCGATCGAGATCGATATTCAAGCCTAGCTTGGCTGATCAGTATGTACGTGCCAGCTATTTCAGACGGGATCGGGTGGGACAAATGGGACATCCCAAAAAAATCCGTTTAATTTTTCTAATACCGAGATGTTAGAGTTGTGGTTAATCGGATAAATGGATGATTAGGCTGGTAGGAGGCGGACGTCCCAATCCCATCCCACCTGAAATCCTACTCACCAGGACAGCGAGCTAATTTTGCTCTATTTTGTGATGGGTAAGTTCATCAGTTTGTTTGCTTTCTCTTTGGGGTTTTCCTTTTTTGGTTATTATGAATCTTGTTATGCTTAGTACTGAAGAAAAGTACCCCCTCCAATCCGTAATAAGTGTTGTTGATTTGGTTCAACTTTATACTAAATCAAGAGACACTTATTCCCTAAAAAAAAATCAATGCACTTATTATGGATCAGAGGGGTTACATACGTTTATGCATGCAGAAACATGAAAATAAGCCCATATGCAGACTCGCACGGTGCTGCTTATCCCACGAGGCCCATTCCTAGAAGAATGCCCTGCGTTGTGTTTTGCGACAGTAGTGCTTCACGCTGCTAACCGTATTGTTTCCAGAAATTGTTACTGGTAGAATAATTATTGAGAAACGTCATGAATTGGCCAGCGAACATGAAGAGTAGAAATATGCACCCAAGTTTGGCAAGGTTACATTCTGAAAGTAATGCTGGAACATGATTCAAATCTAGGGTATGAGATAAACAGTAAGGGTAATCCTCTGCTGCCGCATATCGAGGTCAAGTTGCTGCTGATGAAGAGTAGAAATATGCACCCAAGTTTGGCAAGGTTACATTCTGAAAGTAATGCTGGAACATGATTCAAATCTAGGGTATGAAATAAACAGTAAGGGTAATCCTCTGCTGCCGCATATCGAGGTCAAGTTGCTGCTGCTCGAGAGCTTCTGAACACTACCCCGATGGTTCTCCTTATGAGCTGTATCGTCTGATCATCCAGAGTTCGTTGAATTTGTCATGGACACGCCACTTCTAGGCAAACTTGTTAACATGCAAGACAACAAATAGTGCAATCCATGAAGGGTTGTTGCTTTACTGTCTCACAAGGACATAGATGTGATAGTGCTTGACAAAAAGGGTGATTCAATAGCTTGGAAGCTGTTGAGCGACATGCAGAACGCCACGACTTTAAACTGGGAACATATATACTCCCTCTGTCAAAAAGTACTTGAAGTTCTAGGCTTATCCAGAGTCAAGTTATCTTAAGTTTGATCAAGTTTATAGAAAAATATCAACATCTACAACACTAATTTATTTTTATTAGATTCGTCATACAATATATTTTAAAATATATAGATTTGACATTGCAGATTGTGACACATTTTTCTTTAAGTTCGATTAAATTTTAAAAACTTTGACTTGGCACAAATCTAGAACTTAAATTATTTATAAATAAAGAGAGTATTTTACAAAAAACATTGATCATCCATATACACGAGTTTAAAAGTAAGGTAAAAATACTTACCTCTGATGTAACTTCTTTTAGGCGACACAGGACAATAGTTGGCTCTTATTAGCTTACACAAACAAACAGTAATAAGAACTAATTTTAGGCTTTTTTAAACTGCCTAAATCTTTCCTTTTCAAGTCTACAAACCATTGCTCAAAGGGAATCCCATGGCTGTTATTTTTATATGAGACACTTCAAAGTACAAAATACTATTGATTTTATTGATATGCAATTGGGTTGAATACCCGCTTTCCAAAGCTAAGGCGACTAAAGTTTTTCCATAACTCAGATATTTTTTTCCTTAGAATTTCTTCGTGAGTCGTGTCCGGTTAGGGGGCGATGCAGAAAGTAGTGTCAAATGAGGCAAGGGTGGAGGGTCTCGTGTTCGTGTCTCGCGGGGGTAAGCTTAAAGGTTTGGATGTGGGAGAAGAAAATATGTTTCCCCTAGGTGAAATATTATGTTGGGCGGGGTATAAGGGCATGTTTGGCAGATCACGAGCAAGAAGATGAGGGGCAAAAGAGGTCCATCTGATCTTTTTTTAGTTTAAGGTGTTTTAACTATTTTATTTGATAAAAAATTATGGACGCTATTTCAACATATGAGTTATTCATGTTACGTATGTGTAAGCGTACATTGGCCCTTATGTGTGGTTTTGGTAATTAATAATAATCCTTATGGCCTAACGTTTTTATTGAATTTTATATGAAGTACTATTTCATAGGTAATGCTTGTAGTCCATGTGTTGAATTCAAGTATGGATGCCATGAAGATAACTATATATACCTTGATTATTGCATCAAGATCATCGATTTGAAGAGAAGAATATGATATGATCAAGAAGAAGAAATGAAGATGGAGTTCTTGTGTGAAACTCAATTTAGCCATGCTCTAGATTACTCTAGTATGTGTTAAGCAATGGATGATCGAGATCTTGAGAGTTTGATCTCAAAGATACGAATTCAAGATATGGCTCTAAGTCGGTGTCATGATAGTCTCTCGAGTTGAGCTATGGTTGACTAAGAGTTAGAGCATGCAATCAAATGAAGAGTTTTTTATGCATCTCAAGATATTTAGATAAAGAATGAGAAGATACATGTTGACCAATACAAAGAGTGAAGTTTGCATTCAAGTTGGTCAACACATGAAACATAAAGATTGCACCATATGGGATCTTGTGGTATGATGGGCTTTGTTAGCTATGCTTCATGAACTAACCCATTATATATGTGCCTTTTAAATGAGATATGCCCTAGAGGCAAATAACAAATGGTGTTTATTATCATATCTTAGTTACTTCATAATAGTTTTATATCGTGCTATAACTATATCCAGCGGAAACATTGATAGATGTGTGGCATGTAAACAAACCAAAGGTCCCTAGTAGCCTCTATACAACTAGTTCATTGGGAAACTGATGATCAAGGTTTTCTGATTATGGAGCATTTATGCCAATTGACAATGAAGTCATATCATTAGTGAATGATGTGATGGATATTACCCAACATAAGCATTGCGACATGATCAAGTCATATAGTTCATCGTTGCAATAATTAGAAACATAGTGACCTTCTCCTTTGAAAGGCCATGTATGCCCCATGTGTGGTTTTGGTAATTAATGACAATCTCTATGTACTAATGTGCAAATTGAGTTTGACTTGTAGGTTTGTCCATTGGCATCGCTTGAACCATGTGTTGGGTTCAAGGTTGAAAAATAAGAAGCAATGTCCAAGGGCTTTGTGCCTATTGGAATCTTGTTGAAGAAGAAGAAGAACAAGATCAAGTATGTCTTGAAGATGAAGAAGAAGATGGAGTTCCTTATGGCCATCTTCAAGACATCATCAAGAAATGAAGTGGAAGCTCAAGATGCACCATCTCTAGAAGATCTCATGCTTGAAGCTTGCCATCCTTGACGATCATGGAGTGATGAAGACAAGTTCAAAGAAGAGGTTTCCCCATAGAGTATGGGGGGCATTTCACAAGTCTTCATCAAGCAATAGCAAGCAAGAGCAATCAAGAAAGGCGATCCATCTTGAGAAGGACAAGATGGTCTACATTAATATCAAGTGCAATGCTCAAGGCAAAGGTATGATCTTGATAGGTTTTCTATTTTACTGATCTCTTGTAGTGTTGGGAGACCGGGTTTAGGATAGATAACCATACTATCAAGATGGGCTCTCAAGCGGGTGACTCAATCATATCTTTCAGAGAGAGCTCAAACCTTTGCATACATAGCATCATCTTTCTTGGTTGTTGTTTGGTCTTTGTCCGTGTGAGGATTTAGAGCTTGTGGTTATCTCCATAACAAGCTCTAGTTCATCAAAAACGAATTTCCCTTGCTTATCTTATTGCGTTGTTGATCTTGCAGATTTTCCGACTCCACACCTTGGGAGATATCTCACATATCTATTCATGGTATTTTCTCCCTTGGTGATACCCAATATTTTGAGTATCTTTCCAACAAAATTGGTTTCATCTCGTTTGGAGTTCGGATGTGAAAGTTATTATAGTTTTGGTTCTAAAGTTTCCCTGGCCGGAAGTACTGGCCAGGCGTCGGTAGTTCCGCCTGCAGTTTTCTGCAGGGGCTGGCCTAGCTGTAGTTCCGACACAAGGTCCGGTGGTAGTTCCACTCATGTTCGGTGACTCTCTGTTGAGAGGGCTCTATTTGACGGAATTAACACCGGAATTTGGTCCGGTAGTACCGGTCGGAAGTTTCGGTTATCCCGGACTGGAACTTCCGGCCAACACTATGAGGCCACATACCTTGAGCAGTACTACAACTAGGCCCTGGTAGTTCCGGTTAGGACCTCACGACCCAGTATTCCCGACGTTAGTTCTGATCCAAGTTCTGCCGGTACTTGAATTCGATTCAGAACATTCTGTGTTGAAGTGTCGTATTTGTCGGAACTTGGGCCAGAACTTCTACCGGTAGTACCGGCCAGGCTCGTTTTTTTGTCTCTCCCGCACTGTTGTTTGTGACCGTTGGTTGGGTGCCACCGGTAGTACCACTCCCCCACCGGTACTACCGGGCGTGCACGAATCTGTGCATAGTGGGCATATCTGGGAGCCCTTTAAAAGGGGCTCCTCTTCCCGTTCGTGGGCACGAGTTCTTTTGGTCCGTTTTTCAGTCTCTCTCTCCCCTCTATTGTTGACCTTAAAGAGCTTGCCCTCTCCCCTTACCCCTCCTATGATTCTTGCATATTTTTGAGGATTCTGAGAGAGTAGATCTAGATCTACAACCCCCATCAAACCAAATCCCTTCTTTGTGAACGAATCCTTGGGATCTAGATCTTGGAGAGTTTTGTGTTCTCCTCTTATGTTCTTCCTCTCTCATCCTCCAATAGCTTTTGTAGCTTTGGTAGAATTTGAGAGTGAAGGACTTGCCTCTTGCATTTGGTGCATAGGTTTGAGTTCTCCTCGGAGATTTGGCAAGTTCAAGCTCTTGGGCTTGTTGCTCTTGGGTTCTTGGAACCCTAGACGGTTGTGTGGACTTGTGGTGTGTTCTTGGGGCCTCCAATTGAGTTGTGGAGATTCCTCAAGCTTGTGGTATGTTGTGGCATTGTGATTGGGGGCTCCAATTGTTGTGGAGTTTCCTCAAGCTTGTAGCCTTTGTGGCATTTCTTGGGAGCCCTCCAATTGAGTTGTGGAGTTTGCCCCAAGCCTTGTATGGGTTCGTTGACTGCCCTCAAGTGTCCCATAGTGGATCGTGAGTAGGCCTTTATGGCGAGATCACGGGAGAATAGGGTGAGCCTTTTGTGGCATCAGTGTGTTGCATGCCTTCGCATCTTGGGATGAGGCCTTGTATGGCGTTGGGTGAGCATCGAGCCACCACACCTCAAGGTGAGATATTTGTGGCCTTCAAAGTACATTTCACCATCGCACCTCTGCAACGGAGATGTAGCTTCTTTGGAAGTGAACTTCGGGATAAAAATCATCGTCTCCGTGTCCATCGGTTATCTCTCAACCGAACCCTTTACTTATGCAATTTACATTGTGATAGCCATCGTGCTTGAAGTATTTTATCTTGCTATCACCTTGTTGCTTGTCTTGCTTAGCATAGGTTGTTGGTGCACTTAGTTGAACCTAGTGGATATAGGTTTTGGCTTAATAAATTATATGTTAATTTTATTCCGTATTTATTAGATCCTAAACCGTAATATTTTTAAAACGCCTATTCACCTCCTCTAGGTGACATCCGTTTCCATTTCATCCTTTGACAATGAGATCATATCTAATCACTATCACCTGAGGCTGCTTAGATTGCATCAATCGTCACACCGTAATATGGTGATTATAAAGATGTATATTGGGTACTCTAGAGGGATATGTTGAGGCATATGCATCAAGATCGGGATTTTTCCTCCCACGTGACGGGAAGGTACACTCGGTGAGATCGTATCCAAGAAGCTATCGTGAATGACTAGATCATGAGGAGACGATATCATGTGAATGAGTTAAGTAGACTTGTTAGTAACAAGATTTAACAAGGAATGATTGATACCAATGATCAGATCTCGGATGAGTATGTATCAAAGTAACAAAAGTAATTGGACTCAGTGTTTATGGTTCAAACGACAAGAAATCGTGGAATGCACATGGGTCATTATGGGCATCCCGGTCCCGCTGATGATCATTGATATGAGAGGTGTATCGATCATGTCTATGATGTTCCCGGACAGTAGGGTAACACACTTAAAGGTTCTACAACGCTTGGAGATTATTCTGGAATCATCGAGATTACTAGTGGAAAGAAAGAGAGAAACCGGAGGGGTTTCGGGTAAAGTCCGAAGAAGTTTGGAATGATCGAAAAGGTGTTTTAGATCATGAGGAAATGTTAAATGTATTTTTAATTTTAATTATTGGAATTAGTAATAAATAATATTTTTTAAATGATTTGTGGGCATAACTTCCCTAATGGGCCACTTCCTGGAGGGAAAGGCCCATGGGGGAGCCGCCGCCTAGGGCAGCCCATCCCGGTCGGCCATGCGTCGTGCGCACGGGTGTGTGGGGCCCACCCGGCTGGCCCCTCCTCCCTATGACCCGCCCTCCTCCTCTTGTCCCACATAGCTAGCTGGCAATGTGGGGGGAGGGGGGGGTCCCTCCCCTTCTCCTATATAAAGAAGGGTCTAGAGAGAGGGAAAATACACACAATAAATTGTGAAATTTCTAAGGCAATATGCCTTATGGATTTTCCCCCGCTCTCTCTCTCGTTGGCTCTCGTGCTTGCAGTTTCCAGAAGAACTAGACGTGTGAGAGATGACATCACTTCGGTACGCCATCGCGCTGTTGGATCCTAGTTCCAGAAGGTCTACTTCTGCATCCTGACTAGATTAGGGAGAATGGGAGTCGTTGGAGGACACATGACGTGTGCGAGACCAAGGAGGTGTTGCCACTTGTGGCACCTGGACATCGTGCGAGGAGCAACGTGACCTTGACATCGGCTACAAGTACAACTACAACACCCACATTTCCCGTGAAACGTTAAACATTTTCGGTCTACAAGGGTATGTTGCCAAAGCTCTCCGTTACTGCATCAACTCATAGATAGATCTTGGCATTGGTATTGTGCTAGTTAGAAAAAAAATTATTTTTTGCTACGAACCCCTTTAGTGGTATCTGAGGTTGTATATACATAGTTATGCTAGTACGGGGAGAACACATGTTGAATATGGGCATTGATCCTATAGTTGTTACCCTCTCATGTGTACTTGTTTATATCATGGTACTATGAGATGAAGCGGCCCGGACCAACTTTACATGTAACCTTACACGAGACTGGTTCCACGCTCGACATATGGTTTATACCATATAAGTGGCTAGCGGGTGTGTCTTTCTCACACAGTAGTTTATATGGCATTTGTAACGGAGAGCCCCGAAAGGGTGTAGTAGAGACAACTATTTGATCAATATTGTGGTTGAAGTTCGTAGGTATGAAACGATTCTATCTCGAAAGCCCTAACAACTATGCAAAACATGCAAAAATATGGTAGAGGTTTCTAACTTTATTTTGCAGGGGGCATGTGATATGATATGGTTGTAATCGTGATCAAGGTAAAGTCATTTATTTTCTGTTACTAAGTAGTAGTGACAGTCATCATGATGGATGAACACTTGGTGGTGTCTTGGACTTGGCGCCATACCGGTAGGAAAGATGGAAATCATGTGAAGGCACACGACGAAGATCATGGTGCGCTGTGAAGGACCATACCATGTCACACATATAACTGCATGTGATGTTTGTGCTTATGCATCTGATTTTCTTGCTTGTATTAGGTACATGAAGGTAGCAATTAATAAGGTGATCCTTAATTAATATCAACTATAGTGTTCTCCCTCAGTGTGCACCACTAAGAAAGTCCATCGTTATGAAGCACGCCATGATTATCATGTATTAGACATATCGACGTTTTCATACGGTGGGTGTAAGCTATGTTGCACAACGAATACACTTAGGTTGAATTGGCGAGCCTAGAATGTACAGAATTAGCGAGCCAACATGCATATTTTATTTTCGTATAAAAGGGGCTTCTTCCCTATTTTTTTGCAAGGGTTCTTAAGCATGTTTTGACTACCATTGTTGAACCCTTTGAGCTTGCTTCCTCTTCCATCCCTCCTATGATTCTTGCATATTTTTTAGGGCTTTGAAAGAGGAGATCTAGATCTAAAATTCCCACCAATCAATCTCTCCTCTAAGTGAGGAGAACCCATTGGATCTAGATCTTGGATTCATTGGTTATCCTCCACCATTGTTCTTACTCTCTAATTCCTCCGTAACACTTGTTGCTTTGGTTGGATTTGAGAGTGAAGGGAACACCCTTGGTGTTCTTGCTTTGCATTCTTGCATAAGTGTTGAGCTCTCCATTATGATTTGTTTGAGTGAGAGACCGTGAGTTTGTTACTCTTGGAGGGTGACCTCCTCGTTGGCTTGACAGTTGGTGCTGCAGTGACATCTTCGTGGAAGATTGTGAAGAGGCATGAGCTTTCCCCTTTGTGGGATTTATGAAGTGGTTGTAGAGCTTGTCATCTCTGGAGTAGAGGAAAAGTTATCCATAAGGAAAGGTCACATATCCTTCACGGGATAGGCTCGGATAAGAAGGTGAGCTTCGTGGCGCTGGGAAATCCTTCATGGGATCGCACACCTCTCCAACATGGACTTGGGAATACATCTTCGTCTCCGCGTATCTCTGTTATCTCCATAGCTGAGTTTACTTTTCTTGTCATAGCCATCGAGCTTGAAATATTTATATCTTGTGCTATCTTTCTTAGTTTAACTTATTGTTGGTGTACTTAGTTGAGCCTAGTTTATTTAGGTTTTGTCTTTTGTACTTGTAAAATAAACATTACTTTAACTCCACATTCTTTCAAGCCAAATCGATTAGTTTTTTAATTTCCTATTCACCTCCTCTAGGTGACATCTCTATCCTTTCAGTATGATCCTTTCTCGATTCGAGTTGTGTATTTCAACATATGTGTTATTCATGCTACCGATGAATCAAGAAAGGTTGCAAAGTCACTAACTCGAACATACATAAGCTAAACTTTGTTAGTGGCTATTCTCATGACAACGATCACCTTCACACAGCTTTCACTCTACTTATAAGATACAACAGTGCTTCTAGAAGTGAGGAACTTCTCATCATGTCTCGAAAGGTTGAATTTCAGGCATTCTTTATCTTTGACACCTTGGCAATGTGCTCATCATTTGTTGTCACGTGCATATGCATCATAGCAAGGTGGGAGAATTATGAGTTTTGATATATTACATATCCTTCACTAGGAAGCTCATGTGGTTTTCATCTCGTGGCAACAACTACATTTTTTCAACTTGTTTATACACGATGTTGGTTTCGCGTCCCGACAGGCTTGCCATTACTATTTATAACAGGTAGCTTTGTTGTCCATTATTACTTGGCTGCCGGGCAAATGACCTATCTTGAAGCTCAGATTTTTGTTGGGTAAAAGTTTTTGGTCTGAATCTCTATGACATGGTGTCACCTCAACAATTAGTCTTATGGGTCATGGTTTCTAAAAATACTTGTAATTAATATGTAATGGACAATGTTTGGCTACTCATTGCGACATAATATTGTATTGTTATTCTCGTATTCTTCTCAAATTTGATGCATTGATTCCGTCTATCTAGGCATGATTACTACCATCTGCAATGGAAATTTGCATAGTTTATTAGCTTTTAAAAAATGAGAGCTGTGGCTCAACACCATAATGAAGATACTAAAAAAGGGCACCACAAAAAATTATACCTTGATACTTTTAACATTATCAACCATGAATCTCCATAGATAAAAGTTGGGTGTTGATAGAACGTAGCCATAGAAAATAAATACAATATACAACCAAATGATACATAGTGGAACTTAACAACTATGGTTTGTTAAGGCAGGATATCCGACAGATAGAAGGTCCGTAGATCAATCTATAATGAAAATAATTAGTTCGATACAACAAGTTCATCTAGCTTTTCAGCATAAGCTTGTCCCATCATTTAATCAACAGTAGCAATAATTGTATTTTTCCCCAACAACTCTTTGGAATCACAAATCACAAGCTTCGGTCATTGTAGGTTTTTTGGAGATGGCACTACAAAAGAAGCCTTTTCCTGTCAGGGTTTGTGGAAGTTGTGTGAACCTGATGCAACTGAACATGTACCACGCTACAACAAAGCATTACCACTTACATGGTTATAGTACTTAGTAATTATTAAAAATGTTGGATTCTAAAGTTCAGTCTCATAACAAAACAACCACCTACCCAAATTCATTTGCCTTGGCTAGCTCCCTTACCCTGCATCCGCCAAGTGAAATGTGAAAACCCTTGCTCACTTATCACTACAACCAGACGATGATACAACATGCAAGTAAGGCAGAGACAGCCTGACCCCTAGTCAGTTAGTACCACACCCATGTTCCGCTATGGGGCGTTGCAGAGAGGGTTACACCCTGACAAAAAAATAGGGGGGGAGGTGTTATATGCATACAAATGGATGGTTTTATGTTGGCTCCCACGACTATCACAACCCTCCATTACCCGAGTTTGGGACCAGCTATTACTAAAAGTCATCGATGAGTTAATATAATAGAAACAAGGGTAAAGAAAAATAAAAGTGAGAACAAGGAAAAGAGAACCGGACATAAACTAAAATCAATGAAGTGAAAACAAAGGAATTAGTTTCGGAACCAACTCCGAGAACAGAACTACTCCACAAGAAATAAAACGCCCCAAAAAGGACGAATGCCTAAACGCCACAAAAAAATCATAGGATGATAGGACTAGTATATAAAAAAACGTAAGGAGAAAAAATCTCTTGTAGAAGATGGACCAAGACCATATACATGCATAATAACCATAAAAAAAAGCCCATAATAAGAGCTCGCACTGGCTTCTTCTTATTCCACCAGGGCCCATTTCGGCCATTCCTACGAGAATGCCCAGCGTCGCGTCTTGCGACGGGAGCGCCTCGGCAGCTTCCAGAAAAAAAGAGGCTCAGAACCTAAAACAAAAGAGGCTCAGCGTGCGACTTTGATACGGTCGACTGTGGTGAAGAAAAAACGGACGACAGCTAGCGATTCCGTAGTATATACTCCATAAACAGTCAGCTTTCTCACGCTACAAGTTTGCTTGATGAGATTTTGCTTGTAAGGATTAAAGGAAGTTCCTGAGAAAAAATGATTAAAGGAAGAAAAGACTAGGGTTTGGTTCCTATAAACTGCTGAGAGCAGAACCTTGTTTAAAACCCTTTTCCTGTCAGGGTTTGTGGAAGTTGTGTGAACCTGATACAACTGAACATGTACCATGGTATAACAAAGCATTACAACATACACGGTTATAGTATGTATACTTAGTAATTATTCAAAAAAGTTGGATTCTAAAGTTCAGTCTCATAACAAAATAACCATCTATCCAAATTCATTTGCCTTGGCTAGCTCCCTTACCCCTTGCTGCGGCCAAGTGAAAACCCTTGCTCACTTATCATTACAACCAGATGATGATACAACATGCCACTAAGGCAGCGACAGCCCGACCCCTGGTCACTTAGTACCACACCCATGTTCTGCTATGGGGCGTTGCAGAGAGGGTTACGCCTTGACAATTTTTTGGGGGTTTTATATGCGTACAAATGGATGGTTTTGTGTTTGGTTCCCCACGACTATCACAACCCTCCTTCTTTACCCGAGTTTGGGACCGGCTATTACTAAAAGTCATAGAGGAGTTAATATAATAGAAACAAGGGTAAAGTAAAATAAAAGTGAGAACAAGAGAACCGGACATAAACTAAAATCAATGAAGTGAAAACAATGGAATTAGTTTCGGAACCAACTCCGAGAACAAAACTACTCCACAGAAATAAAACGCTCCCAAAAGGACAAATGCCTAAACGCCACAAAAAATCATAGGATGATAGGACTAGTATATAAAATAACCCGTAAGGAAAAAAATCTCTTGTAGAATATGGACCAAGACCATATACTGGTGCCATGGCTGCTCTTGGCGAGGTAGAGGGGTGGGGTTGGGGTGGAGTGGCCACTCAGATCCAGTTGGCGACGCAGCGATCTGGTGGCCCATCTGGTCCGATCTGGGACGGTGGGCTGCGGGTCGGTGCTCACTCATCTAGTCTCCACCTGCTGTGTTGTCTCTTCGTCGAGCTAG
This sequence comes from Avena eriantha, assembly GCA_910589775.1. NCBI lineage: Eukaryota > Viridiplantae > Streptophyta > Magnoliopsida > Poales > Poaceae > Avena > Avena eriantha. The sequence continues at coordinate 171,387,623 of OU342743.1, read as the reverse complement.
TGGTCATGGCGGCCTAGGTCACCATAGATCTGCCATTCTTTTCCGGTGGGTCTTGGTGGGCGGTGAAGACCGACGGTGTGGGGGCTTCCGGTCTGGCTTTGAATAAAGGGGGTTCGTCCTAGGATCCCTCTCGCGCTAGGACGAAGATCTACCTGCTCCATGACTTCATCGATCTGGTCGGAGTGTTGTGTTCTGGAATATTCCGATGGTGAACTCTAATGGACGACATGCCAGAGTTTGCCAGATTGGATGGATCTCGATCGCGCACAACCATGTTTTTATCTGACCGTTTGGTTTCAGAGGGAGTGCTGTGAAGGTTTACAGACTGTTGCTATCAAGAACATGCCATTAGTCCAATGGTGAAGTCAGTCGTGGAGAATGACATGAAAGCCAATGTCTAAAGAATGGTAATGGTAGTGTGAATCCTTTTTGCGATGAGGTTTTGGCTTGGCATTCTAGGTCTTAGAGCAGCGACATTGGAAGGGGGGCGACAATATAGGAGATTTCTAGAGTTCAAGCTGCAGGGTGAAAATCCAAGGTCTGGCCTTAATTGGTTGTGCCTGACAATGACCTTGTTGAAGACATTGTTTTGTGAGTGGGAACTTTCTCCAGGGTGAAAACCTATGATCGATGATCAGGGCGATGACGACGCTAGTGCACTGTTCCCTTCTTGGGGCGTCGCTTTTGAAGAGGATGGATTTCTGGTGCTGCCTTGGTGGTGTTTGGTCGCTATTTTAGGGCATATAGATCTCTAAAGCGGGACTTTCTTTTTTATGTAATTCTTCTTTCTTTTGTTGGTTGTGTGTATCCGTAATACCATTAGAATAATGCGTTGTTGCAGAGGTTGAGTGTAATTGGTATCTTGCGATATTAATATACGCTCCTTTCCAACAAAAAAAACCATGAAAAAAAAGACCATATTAAGAGCTCGCACTGGCTGCTTCTTATTCCACATGGCCATTTCGGCCATTCCTACGAGAATGCCCAGGGTCGCGTTTTGCGGGAGGAGCGCCTCGGCGGCTTCCGGAAAAAAAAGCCTCAGCGTGCAACTTTGATACGGTCGACTGTGGCTTATAAGAGATAAAAACGGACGACACCTAACGATTCCGTAGTATACTCAATATACAATCAGCTTTCCCACGCTAAGATTTTGCTTCTAAGGATTAAAGGAAGTCCCTGCAAAAAAGAAAAGGATTAAAGGAAGAAAAGGCTAGGGTTTGGTTCCTATAAACTGCTGAGAGCAGAATCTTGTTTAAAACCTCTGTTTATCGGTTTCATTACCAATGAAACTGGGAGATAATTGGGAGCTTTGGGCTCCTTATAATTTGAAAAAAAGGAGATTTTACTCGAGTTACACATCATAAGTGATTACCTACTTCTTTATTCAGAGCACAAAACAACTGTGCACGATAGCAACAAAGCACTGTAGCACAAGAAAGTACTCTACGTAATAGTAACTTCTTTGCCCGGACCTGGTGGAGATGCTGCCGCCTACCTGCATTCACAATCGACGACGAGCCGCATGCATGCGCAGCACAGCACAGCAGAGCGCAGCGCAGGGCTCGAGGCGGAGACCAGGAATGACACAAGGGCGGCAAGGCAACTCCGAGAAGGCAGCCGGCGCTCGCATTAGATGATGATCGTGCCTGAGCCTGACACGACATGCCCGATCAGATCTCTGGATGGATGGACGCGCGCAGTCCATCCGCAGTGCATGCGCTCCGAACAGTTCCGCGCGCGCGCGGCGGCGTATTTGCCGATGTGATAGGGCTTTGCCGCATTGCCTTGTCTCGCCGCGGCGACGACCCCCGTCTGACTCTGACCTGAGCCGATTCCGACGCTCTGATCTGATCAGACGAAGCTGTGAGGTAGTATGTAGTGGAGTATATAATGGATATAGTAGTATGTATATTCTTATCATATACTCCCAGCTTCGCTGACGATCGGTTTCGCCAGATGGAGTAAAGACCCGCTGCAACGCCGACACTGCCTCGACCTGCGTCGTTTCCGTGTGTGAAAATGGTCTCGGCCTGTCGGTCAGCCACGGATGCAGGGGGGTCGGAAGCGATAGGTTCCAGTTAATTATTCAGGTCGGGGGGCAAAGAATGAGTCTGTTTATACGAGCAGCAGAAGATGTGTGTACCTGTACTCTGCTGCTTGTGTCCGTCCTTCCGGCCGTTGGATGTAGTAATTCAGACAATGGCGCAAGGCAACGCGATGTAGCATCATTTCCTCGCTAATGGCGTAAGGACGCGAGAGCACAATGTCGTTAGACTCACATCCAACCCCTGTAAGCAAAGGCTGCAGAACTGAACCTGAACCATGGGATTTTGAACGGACGGAGTACAACTTTGTACGTACGTACAGTCAAAACCATGATAACAGGAACAAGAAAAAGAGCAGCTTTGAATTGCTAGTACACGCTTTGTGCAGTTTTACTCATCCCTGTTTCGGTCACGGCCACTGAAAGCAGGCAGACCCCAACAGGCCAAATATGTTCAGGCCATTTTCGAAAGAACTTTGGAGGCTATCTCAAAATAGCGGCTGCGACCTGTGTACCAGTCTACCGCAACAGTAATCATTGTACTACCTGCCTCGGGCGCGCGTGTGCGGTGAACGTGTTTGCATGATGCCGAACGCAAATGATGCTGAATTACTGATGATACCGGTAGCGGTGAAGTAAGCGCCGGTGCATAATTACATCATTCAGCCAGCTGGTCGGTCTATATTTTGGCCACGATAAATCAGTGCCGCATGATGCACAGTTCACCGATCTGGTAGCCGCGTTAATTATCTTTGGCTAACATTGTAGTAAAACGTGGTTGATCAGGTAGTAAAAAGGCTACTTGGATAGTTTCCTGGGGCCCTCCGACGTCTATATACATTGCGCACCAGGTCGTGCGTGTTATGTGAGTATAGGGAGGACACGGTGTCCGTGTAGGATTGTTACAAGAGTCTAATTCTATCTCAAACACACTCCCTTAATCATTCAATTTGTGAGACTATGTTTAAACTCTGTAAAGTTTCTAACATGAAGTGGTTCTATTAACCATCTGCAGCCTGATCCTTTCAAAGAATAAAGCGCATCTCGAGCTGCTTATTCAACACTTGTTTTTCTAACAAAAGTATCTGTTACACTATATATATTGTAAATATCTTGTATTCGCACCTCTTGGTACCTCTCTCTATATATATGAGATAGCCACACCCGTATTAAGGTGTCGAGCAGTTACACAAACCCTTTGTTTGACATGCTATCAGTTTAAGTTTTGATATGTCTTCCGCTGCACCTAGTTCCACCGCAGTCGTCGCCCCGCTGGCTCCTACCTCGCCCTTTCTTGTCTCGCAGCCCCTGGCATGGAGACAAGCTCGGTCCCCTAGGGTCACGCCTTCGGGTCCTCTCCCGCAGCCGCCTCAAATTGGATCGGCGACCCCCCACCTGTCGTTGCCCCTGGCATTGAGGGCGATATGCCACCGCCAGTACCCTCCGCCGCCCCTTCTTACGCGAACGGCGTGGTCGTGTCGCTGCCTTATGGTGGGACCGCGCTCGTGCCCTATGCGCCTACCCGGTGCCGACCTACGGCGCCCCTGCCCCGACCTACGGTGCCTTCCCGACGCTGCCGTCTGCCTGGCTTGCGCAACCCTATGGTGCGCTGCCTCCGCAGCCCTACGCGCCGCCGCCCGTGCAACACTATGGGATCCACCTACGCCGCCCTATGGTGCTCCGTCTGGGGATCCCTATGTCATCTACCCGCCCTCGCCATACGGTGGTGCTGCGCCAGCCTATGGGGCTCCTTCGGCGCTCGCTGCCCTGCTCCATCCCTAGAGACGGTCCCGTCGATGGGCTTATACACGCCATAGCCATCGACTCCTACTGATCCCGCTACGCTGTCGTCTCCCCTCTACTTCTCGCACCTCATCCTAATGAAGCTCACGGCGGAAAACTACTTGTCTTGGCATGCGAAGTTGTTGCCGCTCCTCCGTAGCTGCTACTTGGGAGGGGTACGTCGATGGATCCTTGCCTTGCTCGTCGCCACATCATTCGGGATATCATACGTGGGTGGGATCAGGCCATCCTCTCTGCCATCCAGTCTTCGCTCATGCTGAGCGTCTCGTCCCTAGTCCTCTTTGCCGCTACATCTCGGGATGCATGGTGGACTCTTCACACCAGCTTCGCTTCTCAGTCTCAAGCGCGTGCTCATGCAATACTTAGCGAGCTGGGCGAGGCCAAGCTCCTCAACCCCAGCATCACAGACTACTTCAACAAGATGACAGGCCTTGCCGACACACTGGACTCCATCTGTCCGCCGCTTCGCTCCAAGGACCCGACCCTTCTCCGGGTTTTGGCCCCCATACCCTCACCCGGCCCTCCTCCCCGCCACCGCGACCCGTCGTCGGGTACAAAAATCTCAAGACCCGCCACCCACCGGGACCCGCGTCGTTCTCGGAGTGAGCGTGTCAACACCCGGATTTTTAATCCAATATGCTTGTTATGCCATACCTCGCAATCCAAGGATTACCATTTTTGCGAGACATAACAGAATTGGTACGACAGTACATCATCCATTACAAACCATAATAAAGGTCTTACAAATAAAGGTTGATCTAGTGTAGCATCCCAATTGTCTAACCATTGTAATGCTACTTGGTCTAGTAATATAATGGCTACTCCCTATATATAAGTGTTGCATCATAATTATATCATGCTCATGTCATCATGCCACCTTGCATTTGAGCATCATATAAAACCCTTTTTCTTTTGGATCTTCTCTCATTTGCATTATTAATTGTATTTGGCTCTTGATATATTGTATTTGAATCTTGATAAATGCTTGATGCCTAAGATGAGTTGGGGGCGTATCTTTTATTCTACTCCACCACCTTTCATTGTTACCACCTTATAATTCCACCATGCTACTTACCTATGGGCTTTTAATTTTCCTTTGGCATTTAAGCTAGCTCATGTGGGTTAGTGTGGACCCAATTCTATTTCCTTTAGATTGGCTTTACTCCATATTTTGGAATGCATATGTATAAATGCCAGGACTAATTATTTTGTTTTCACAAGAATAAAACATGGCATTTAATTATTATGCATGGGCCATGCAAGAGTACCACCACCTTTAGCTCCTTTGGTTTTTCTCTTTGTTTTAGTGGATCTTGCTTTGTGGGAATATTTCTATCTCTCTCCACCATCCCCATGTTCCCAACAACACCATTTTCCCTTCATGCATGACCAAGTGAGGCCTTTATTTCCAAAAACCCCATCCCTTTCTCTATTTCTTGAGTTACCTTCACCTCACCTTGGGTTAAACCAAAACCCTCACCCCTTCCTCTTGGTATGATCTTAAAAGCATGTGTTTTTAAAACCTAAACACCCTAATTAAACCCTAACCCTAGTTTTCTCTCTATTCTCTCTAACCCTAGTTCTAATCTAAACCCTTACCCTAACACTCACCTCTCTCTCTCTACCATGCTGGCCCCACCCCAGCTACCCTCCTACCCCAACCCTAGCACCAGCCCTAACCCGAGCCACTACCCCCTCCTAACCTAGCTCTAACCGAGCCCCTCTCTCCACCTTTTTCCCTCCCTGCCATGCTGGCCCAGTCGAGCCTGCCCGCCTAAAGCTCTTCCTGGCCCACCTGCCATGCTCCCTGCCCTGCCCTAGCCGAGCCCCAACTCGAGCACGTGAAGGAGAGGAGGAAAAAGGGGCCGAGCCACCTTTCCACCGTCTACCCCACGGCCTCACCCTCCTACCCCGTCCCTATCCTCCCCTCCGTCCTGGCATCGTTCCAGATCTACCAGCGCGCGTGCCCTTCCCCCCTCTCCTCCCCAGCTACCCCGTACCCCTCCTTCTCCAACTCCGGCCGCCGATCACCGCCAGCACCACCGGAGACTCCTCATTCCAGCCGGCGTGCGCGACGTGGAGGTGATCAAGAAGGCCGAGGGGGTTCTTCTGCGTCGCCCCGTACGCGCCAGCGAGGAGGAGGAGCCCCACATCTGCCGCAGCACGACGACGTCCACCGAAACCCTAGCGCCGCCGTTCACCAGCTCCGTCGACGTTCTGCTACGTCCCGCCCCGATCCGCCGCCGTCAACCACCCCGCGGTGAGTCCCTCTCCCGGCTAGACACCCTCTGCCTCGCCATAAAACCCTAGCCGCGGCAGGCGTTTCGCCGAGCACTCTCAGTGCGCCGTGGTCGCGCGCGTCTGCACGTCGCCGTGTCGCGCAGCGACCTATCTAGCGCCCGTCCGCTTTCCTGTCGCCATCCCTCACTTAGCCGCACTGGTTACCGCCCCCGAGCGCGAGCCCCAGGTCCCCGGTTCGATCCCCCGCGCCTCACTGCCACTGCCGCGCGCGGATCTGGCCGTCAGACCGTGGAGAAGATCCACAGTGCCCCCCTTTTTTGCAAATAGCCCCCTCTGTTATCTCTCGCTCAACCCGTGGTACTCGCGACCCCACCTGCCAGCCTCTGTGAGCTTTTTACAGAAAGGCACCCCAGTTTTTAGTAACCTTAACCCGCGCTCCAGCTCAACCCCACTGTCAGCCTCTGCGGATTCAGCCGCTGGCCCGTGGACCCGTAGCCGCTGGTCCCACCTGTCAATCACTGTGGCTAGGTAACGCCGCTGTGAGAAAACCCCTTCTGAGCGCGCGTATCCCAGTCAGCAGCTGGCCCACCGTCAGCGACTGTGGCTAGGTGTGGATGAGTGCAAAAAGTATTTCCGTTTATCTGTTTTATTAAACTTTTCCATAAATTGTTTAAATTCAAATTCAAACCAGATTTTAAATAAATTTTAAATTTTAAATCCAAATAATACAAATGATATATGTTTTTGAATCAGAAAAATGTGAGGAATTCAAATATGCTATTCAAAATAATGTTTGAGCACTTTAAATTTTCGAGATGATTAAAATTACAATAAAATGGCCTTTTTCTTATTAAATTAATAACTTTAAATCTATAACTCCAAATTTGACAAATAATATGTCTAAATCGATCAGCGCGACGAGCCCGTTCTATCTGTGCATTCCTTATTCTGAATTGAAGCATGCATCATGCCATATTTAAAAATCAGAACTGGTTATGACAATAAAACTTGGCTAAATAATTAATAAAATGCTTTATTCTTGTACCCCACACCTCACCCTTGCCATGCTACTTTAATGCCATGTAAATTGTGCATCATTCATCATGGCATGCTTGTTTGCTTGTCGCATTTTAATTCATATGCTTGTGCACCTTATTTATGTTGGCCCTTGTCTGTTTGGTTCGAATAGACGCCCAGCAGGAGAATTATCAGGAATCACAGGAGTTCTACCCAGATCCATCCCTCGCTTCAACTGAGCTACCAGGCAAGCACTACCACATGCTTGCATACATATAGTACCTATTTCCTCTATCTTATTCTTGCATCATTGAGTCGCGATTGCATTAAAATTGAATCCCAAGTACTGCATAGCCTTTACTTTTAAACCCCACCGAAGCTTGTTCCTCCATCCCATGAGCCATTACTACAGGAGTTGCTTGAGCCATGCGAGTCGTAGAAAAGCATGTGTAGGGTATGTGAGTGTCTGATGAATAATGAGGTACCTAAACAACACAACCTGAGTAGTAATGGGATAGCTAATGAAAGAGGCACCGGTGAGCAATATCTGCTATTTGGTTTTTCATGCTCACTTGTGTCCCGTAGGACCCCGAGTACTTGATACCTGTTCCTTGACTATTAGCACTATCCACATCCGGGAGGCCTTATGGACCCCCCTGAGCCAGAGCTTGATACATTCTTATTTCTTGGAGCCATAAAGTAGTTTGGGGCTTTGTTACTATCCTGTACTTATGCCATGATTTACTGTTTTATTTAAGATTGTGTGTGGAGCACCTGTACTGTTTTGGATGCGGAGTGTTTTCGCGGTATCGACAAGCCCAGTCACACTTTCGGGTTCCCAATCGTTTACAGCCATTGATGCAAACCTTGGGTCCGTCTCGGAGCCAGCCAACTTCGTTGCGGGTAGCTTAATGGGGTGGCCCCCTGAAATATTTCTGAATCCTATGATTGCTTTGTCGTGAATGCCTCGTTGGGTTTTGAGTTGGTTTTTCCGAGGTTGATCGAGTGTCTGTTGCTATTCGTGCACCCCTGCAGGGTAAATCTTTCTGAAAGCCGTGTTCGCGGTTATGGACGACTTGGAGCACAGTTTCTCGATCATAGACAAGTATAATTAAAGTACCGCTTTTAAATTGACTAAGTACCTGACTAGTAAATAGTGCAATACTCATGGAATGGTTAATAAAACTGCCAACGGATGGGGGTTGTTCGTCCGCTTCCTCGTTGGTAAGCGAGGAGGAGGATGGATCTGTTAATTACACTGTTATAACTGTTGTTCTTAATTCACGTACATCCGTCTATCATTGGTTAGGCAGATGGTTAGCGAGTATCTATAGAATTGTTAGATATTATCTTTTGCTGCAATTGCGTCACCCCAGGTTGTGTCCCCTTTAGTGGCATAAAGACTTGCTGAGTACCCCTAGGGTCTCACACGATAAATTGTTTGATTCAGATGAACAGGTGTACCCGCAAGATGGATACTGGGTGGAGGAGACAGATGGTGTTGGCAACGATCACTCGGTGTAGAGATTCCGAGAACGGGGATCTGTGAGATCTGTGGGCGGGATGTGTTTATTTATGTGGCATCTTATGCCGATTTGCTTCTTATCCGTACTTGGATCTTGTTTTCCGCTTCCGCCTGATACTCTGATGTTTGATGTATGAGGAGCTATCCTAAAATATTATCTCTATCTAGGATATTTGAATCTTGCCATATGGCGTTGCAATATTTCAATTTCTTGTAGATGGAATGGCTCTGAGGACTGTTGTATGTGGCTTGCATACATACTCACTTGTGTATGTAGTTGATCCCTTCACCTGCCGATTATGCCGCTCGTTCTTGTCCCGATGTTCTGAAAGTGGTTAGGTCGGCCGAAAGGTCTACCGTGAGTGGCCCTGGGCCCCACCGTACTATTTTAACCACTTTCGCTCATCCATGCATGTAACTAAGAGCGTAATTCACCGAGGTAGTTACATCTAGTCTTAATACAAATCAAGCAGCAGAAAATAAACGTAGTAGGGGCTCCATCTTCAGGGTCACAGGTAATGCTGACGATGTGTAACATCCCAAAACTTTAATCCAAGGTTATTAAGATCCAAATCATCAAAATTAGGGTTAACAAAAACTTTTCCAATTAAAATTATTAAAGCATTTATGTGTGTGTGCATTTAAAATAGGAGTTGATTTGAATTGCCATGATTAAGTGATCCATTGTTTGTAAAATTATTCTTAGGTGAAATAAACATCATCTAGATCATTCCCAAACAAATCCCAAAGAAAAACAAATCAAAATGAATAAAAGAAGTGAATGGTCATTTGTGCCATTTTAATCAACATGCCTACTTTGGCTATTCCTAGTACTCAAAACCTAACAGAAAAAAATGTGGATCTTTGCACCCCTTGCTAGTACACATAATGAGGTACCAATGCCCACTTTGTGATCTGCCAAAAACTTTCAAACACTAATTTTAAATGGCATTTGAAAATTGAATCTATTTCATATGGGAAGATCCCACTGTTTCAAAAACCACTCAAATAAGCTCAATTTTCCAAACCCAAGCACCCACAGAGTCTCAAGCTTATTACTAGCACACCCACCAAAAATCTTTTCAAAATTCAAAAGTATTTTTCTTGCGGCCATTTCCACAAACACATGGCAGGCAAGAATCTAACTCTAATCCTAGCTCACTATTTTGTACAGGGTTTTCCCCAAATTGATCCCATTTACTCACTCTGTCTCCACTTGATCCAACCAGGCCCAAAACACCTCACCCCTTTGTCCCTAGCAGCAATGCCATGCCAACCCGAGGCCATGCTCGCCGACCTAACTTGCAACCGCCGCAGCAGACCGCCCCTCTCTCTCTCACCATGTCTACGAGCTAGCCCAGAACTCACTGCCACTCTCTGTCCCCTCCCCGAGCCAGGCCAAGCCGTGGACCACCAGCTGAGCGCTGCGCCCTGAGTGCATGGGCCATGCCGAGCACGCGCCAGAGCGCCGCGCCCGACACGCGTGCACACGCCGCCCCTCGACCGCAGCCCGCGCCCACCGCGTCGCCACGACCCTAGGAACACCACAGACATGCCTGTTCGCCGCCCATTGCACCTAAGCCACCGCTCGCCGTGAAGACCGCCGCCTCTGCCGCTCAGAGCGTGCGCACCGTCCGACCAAACGCCACCGTCCCTAGGCCCGCATTTACCCCATAGAGCATCGCCAGGAGACCAGCCACCGCCCTACCTCCAGCCATCTCGCTAGCATGATGTGCAGCCCTCGCTGGAGCCGCCCGCCCATCACTCTCGATTGCGTCGTCGAGCTATAAATAGAGGCCACCCCCAGCCATTTTCTGCACACCACTCACCTCCCCTCTTGCCGCTCGAGCTCGTAGTCGCCGGAATTTCACCGGAGCTGGCCGCCTCTGGAGGAGAAGGGCCCCGCTGATTGCGACCACCCCCGGAGCTGCCTCGACCATCCCTGAGTTCACCGTTGTCTACCAGTCCGTTTGCCCGCCTCGCCATCGTTGCTGGAGCCCTGGTATGCCTCCTGAGCACCCCCACCAAATCGCTAGGGTTAAACCTCGCCGGCGACCTGTCCGTCGTCAACGACGAGCTCCAGCCGTTGATCCTATTTCTAATCTTACGGCCCACATCGCCCCGTACCGCTTCGCGTGTAATTAGCCTCTGACCGGTGGACCCCCTGTCAGCTGTGCCCTGCGCCGTGTAGTGTCACTGGGCCGGCCCGTTAGCTTTCCCGCGGAGCCTATTTAGTTTGAATTAGGATTTTTCTATTTTAGTTTAAACCTAGTTCTATCCCCTAGTTTAAAATTCAATTCAGAGAGATTTACAAATCCAAATGGAGTGATTCCAATTTTTTTAGAAAGCTACTGAAAAGATCTACCCAAGCCCGTTGGATTTAATTCAATTAGAGTTAGAGATCTCTCCTAGTAAAAATAACAAAACAGAAGCATTTGCACCTTGCAACATTTTTATAAAATCAACCATGATAGCTTTTGAGTTGATTCCAACTCTCAAAAATCACATTTCACCATACCTATATGAATATGTAATAATATTAGGGTTTACATGCAGTGACTGTGGACTAGTACCAAAATAATGCTATATAGGCATTTCTAGTCACTTTAAATTATTAAATAATGAACTTAAACCAAAGTAATTGTGATCCAACCTTTAAATCACATTCCCACATGTTAGAATATGTGGTGATGACATGTTTCCACATGATCCCATATTTTAAGTGGTGAATATTAAATCCTAGTTAATTTTTCAATGAGTAGAAATTACTTTTCTTAAATAAAAAGAAGGAAACTAGTTAATAAAACTTGTGATGCTTGTGATGATAATAGATCATCAAATATATGCCTTAGAGTGCTAATTAGACTAGTTAAGTATTGTTTGGTGATTGTGTACTCCGTATGTATTTATAGATGATAGTACCGACCAAGCTTTCGAGGAGGAGGAGTTATATCAAGAGGAGGAAGATAACTTCAACCACTGCACTGCACAAGGCAAGCCACCATTACCAATGCAAGCTAACACTTGTAAGCTATTGTTAGCAAGCTAGAATTAAGCTAGATGACTTGAGCAAAGATGCTTTAGGCATGCTTGAGTTATGCCACTTTGACTATTATTTACCCCAAGTGTTACTTTCAAGCTTTCTTCCTTTACTTTACCCAAAGTTCTTTACTTGTTTTGAAGGTAGCATAAAGAGTATAAAACTTGACCTATAGAGATAACTTTAGATGTCATTCTAGGGCATGAGATTGATCCCATCATTTTTCCACCTTAGTGAACACTCTTAACTTAGTAGTTTAGAGTAGATGGGAACACTTGGTGAAAATGAATTATGAAAACCTTAGAATGATGAGTCATTCTATTGAGATGTTTTGACATGTGTTGAGAAACACAAATGGTTTATGATGGTGAAAATGTTGAGGCATGAGCCTTAACCCTTTTACAAAACTGATGGTTGGATTTGGGTAAGGCTTAGCCGAAAGTTTATATGCATTAGTATTAGTTCCCTCGTGGGAGAGGTTTCAGCTGAGGCTACCTCTCAATGTTGTCCAGTGCCCAAGATGACAGATGGTCATGGTTGGGAGGCCATGCTCATAGGAGAGGTGCTTATACTAGGGTGTGTAAAGGAAAGGTTATGTTTGATTATCTGCGTACTAAGTATGATGATTCAGGGTTATCCCTGACAGATGTATCGAATCTTGTGGTGAAAGTGTACCACCTCTACAGAGTGTCAAACTATTCGAATAGCCACGTCTGCGGTTATGGACAGTTGGCATGGCCATACTGTTCCGTTGTCAGATGTTTTCAAAATAACTTATGAAAGGAATGATGAATCTTGACTTGACCACAACAGGGTTGTGTTTATGACACTAGCTTCCCAACTTAAGTGATTCTAGAACTTTATTTTATCTTTCTTTGTTTCAGAACTCAGCTTAGGTTTCAAACTTAACTATATAGTTAAACTTAGAGTTAGCACTTTAAGTTAGAACTATACTACTTGTTAGTGGTAGTTTGCGAGTACTTAAAGAGTACTCGTGGCTTTTGTCCCTGGCTATTCTCATGGCCAGACTATGAAGGAGACTACCAAGATGAAGGTCAGCAGGACGGCTATGATAACTAGGACTATCTGCCTTCGTCAGCATTGTCCGTGCCCCAGAAGATGGACCCCATCGCTACGCTTATTATTTTATTCCAGTGCTTGTTGTATTAAGACTGGATCATAAGATCCTTATTTGTGTAAGACCTTATGTATGGTTTGTAATGGATGATGTACTGTGATATCCAATCTGTTATGTCTCGCAAAAATGGTAATCCTGGGATTGCGATGAATGACATAACAGGCATCTGGGATTAAAAATCCGGGTGTTGACACGATGGGAGATGATCCTAGTTCTCATAGACCTCTTGCTGTCCATCTTCTTGATAGTCCTCCTCATAGTCTGGCCACGGGAATAGCTAGGGACAAAGCCATGAGTACTCTTTAAGTACTCGCAAACTATCACTAACAAGTAAGATAGTTCTAGTAGGAATCTTAAGCTCTAGGTTTATTTGCAAAAAGGCAAGTTTATTTCATACTGAGTTCAGAAGTAAAGAAACTAATTTAATGTTCTACATCACTTAAGTGGGAACCTAGTTTTCATGTCCACAATCCTGTTGTGGTCAAGTCAAAGTCATAGTTCAATTCACAAGTCATTTTTGAAAACATCTGACAACGGAACAGTATGGCCACTCCAACTGTCCATGACCACGGACGTGGCTATTCGAAATAGTTTGACACTCTGCAAAGGTGGTATACTTTCACCACAAAATCCGATACATGCGTCAGGGGTAACCCTGAATCATCATACTTAGTATGCGGATAATCAATCATAACCTTTCAATTACACACTCTAGTATAGGCACCTCCCCTATGAGCTCAGCCTCCCAGCCATGGACATCTGCCATCCTGGTCACTTCATAGGTGGACATTCATCACGAGGTAGCCTTAGCTCAACCTCTTCCGCAAGGGAACCCATACTAAGGCATATAAACTTCTAGTTAAGCCCTACTCAATTCAGGCATTGTGGTTGTACGGTAAAATTAGAAAGGTATCGCATCCGAACCCAACCATCAGTTTTTGTAAAGGGCCAAGGCTCATGCCTCAACATTTTCATCATTAGTCATGGTGTTTCTCAACACATGTCAAAACATTTCAATAGAATGAATCCTCATTCCAAGGTTTTCATAATCATTTTCACCAAGTATTCCCATCTAAAGTGATCAACTTTTATGCTTCGCACTAGCCACTAAATTTGAGGGTATTCACTAATGAGGGGTGCTAATCAAGTGTAACTATCCAACTCTAGTTTTATGCCTTTTGATGACATCTAAGTATAACTAGTTAGGCCTAGTTTTATACTCTTTATGGTATCTATCCTATTTTTCCAATATTTACAAGTTGCTAGCTAAAGGTAAAGAACTTTGGTAAAAATAAAAGAATAAAGCTTGCAAGTAAAACTTGGGATTGGTATAATCAAGGTTACATAGCCAAAGCATGCCTAATGCATCTTGCATAGGTTATGAATTTGGCAAGTGTTAACTTGCATAGTTCTAGCTTGCATCGTTATGAAACTTGCAAGTGTTAGCTTGCCTTGGGTAGTGCAGTGGTTGAAGTTTTCTTCTTCTTCGTAGTACTCCTCCTCCTCGTATCTCGGGTCAATACTAGCGTCTATAAATGAATACAAGGTACACAATCACCAAACAATACTTAACTACTTCTATTTAGCACACTAAGGCTCACACTTGATGATCTAGCATCATCACAAACATCACATGGAATAAAGACCTAGTCTTATTTGTTTTATTTTAGAAAAGTAATTTCTACTCATTGAAAATACTTAAGATTTAATATTCTCCAATTAAAATATGGGATCATGTTGATACATGTCATCACAACATATTCTAATACTTCGGAATGTGATTTAAAGTGTTGGTCATATTTTATAAAGTTTAAAATTACTATTTAATATAATTCAAGTGATTAGAAAAGCCTATATAGCCTTTTTTTAGTACTAGTCCAAGATCACTGCATGTAAACCTAAATATTTTTACCGATTCAGATAGATCTTGTCCAATGTGGTTTTTGAGAGTTGGAATCAACTCAAAAGCATTTATGGTTGATTTTTGAAAAATGTTTGAAGTGGCAAAAGCCTTTGTCTTGTTATTTTTACTATAGGTGATCTATAATTTCAAATGGTTTGAATCCAACGGGCTTGGATAGATAATTTTAGTATCTTTCTAACAAAATTGGAACCATGCAATTTGGTTCAGTGAATCTCTTTGAATCGATTTTTGAATCTACTAACAGAAACTAGTTTTAATTAAAATAGAAAAAGTCTATTTGAATTGACAGGCTTGCGCGGGAAAGTAAACGGGCCGGCCCAACTACATTGTGCCGGCACAACGGGCTGATGACAGGGGGTCCCACTAGTCAGTGGCTCATTTAACCTGAAATGGTATGTTTTAATCTGGGTCGTGCGATTAGACTAGGATCTACGGCTGTGGTTCGTTATCTCCGACGAACAGCTCCGGCGAGAAACGAACCCTAACACAACGCTGGGGGTACGTGGGGGCTCACCAAGGCTCTAGCTAGGGTCGGCGATGGGGGAGAACGGCGTTGTAGACGATGGCAGTTCGAATGGTGGTCGCAGCGGCTCCTGGGGCGGCTCCAAGCTCTGGTTCCTCTTCTCCTCTGCAGCGGCGGGCTCTGGTGAAATTCCGGCGGTGTGGTGCTCGCCTTGCTCCGAGGAGAGGTGTGGGAGGTTTCTGAGAGAGAGGGAGTCAGATGGTGTGGCGAATGAGGGTTGGGGTGGCCTCTATTTATACACCGGCGATGGGGACACTGCGGCATGGTCTGGCTCCTCCGGCGACGGTGGTACAACGAGCTATCGGCATGGCTGGGGGTAGGGGTCGACGCGGTGCTTCGGGGCGGTCGTCACATGCGTAACGGCGCATCAAGGGGCAGTCGAGATTAGTCTAGCATGGGCGGTGTTCTGCGCGGGAGCGGTGGCGTTCGAGACGGCGCACAGTGGCTACGGTACACGCGGCGGCGAACGGGCATGTCTGGGGAGTAGCTAGGGTCACGGCGAGTGCGGGAACATGCGACGATGGCAAGGGGCGGTGTGTGTGCGCTAGTCGGCTTCGGCACTCTGGCGCACTCTCGGCATGGCCACCAGAGTAATGGGCGTGACGATCATGGGTGGTCCATGGCTTGCCTGTGGTCGAGGGTTGGACATGGGTGGCGATGGACGGTGGCCTGTCTCCTGGACATCATGGACGAGGGCGGCGCTGGCTGTGGCGAGCAGTTCTTGGTCGGCCGGCACAGCAAGTTTCGGGCGGTGCTATACTGGCGCAACGGCAAAGGGGGAAGTGTGTCGCTGCAATGCTAGGTGCTGGTGGAGACCAGGGGAGTAAAATGGGGCAGTAGTGGCGAGTGATCAATGCTTAGAACAGTAGAAGTTAGGCAGGTGTTTTATGTGTCTGCCAGGTGCTCGACCAAATGGCCGCATGAGTTTAAGGTTTGTCATTTTTGATGAATTTTGGTGAGTAATCTGATCTTATGCTTGGTAGTCTCTGGTTGCTTGGGTTTGCCAAGGTGCATTGATTTGAGTGGTTTTTGAAAAATGGTGATCTATGCATATGAATTTGATTCAATTTGGCAATGCCATTTAAATAGATTTGGAAATTGTTTCTGTTTGTTTGTAAAGTGGGCTTGGGTTCACTTTTACTTGGTCTAGCAAGGGGTGAAAAGAATTGGGAAAGTTTCTGTTAGAAATTCTTTACTAGGAACACTCAAAGTGGTCTAGTGGGTCATTTTGGTCAAAATGACCATTTTCTTTATATGATTCATATTTGGTTTTCTTTTCTTTTGATTTTGTTTGTAATTGGCCTAGATGATGTAGTATTTATCTTTAAACAATTCCTTATCATTTGCAACAATCAAACATGGCAATTATACTCATTCATACACTAATGCAAATCACACATACACTCATATTAAATTTAATAATAAAAGTTTTTGTTAACCCTAAACTTGGGTGATTAGAGCTTGATAATCTTGATTAATATTTTTGGGGTGTTACAGAGCGGTGATGGTACTAGGTCACCTTACATGTCACCACCGGTGATGACCTAACCTCCTTGTTATGTGCGTATGTGCGTCTCTCCGTCGGTGATGCTATCTAGTTCTTGGTGCATGTTGTGGGTCAATGGTCAGTGCTTGGTTAGTCACTACAGATGATGCTTGTTTTGGTCTTGATTCTGATTCTTCTAGTTCACTAATTAGAATTAGAATATTATAGTTAGCAAGTCTCCAAATGTTTGCAACGTCAGGGGTAGATGCTTTGATGAATCCTGGATATTGCATGATTCATAATATGTCGCTAGCACCATTCATCAGAAGATTCATGACCAGGTTCTAAAATAGTTTATACTAACACTAGTGAAACAGACTGAACAACGTTGTTGTAACTAGTGTAATGTCTATCTTTCCAGGAAATCATCGATATCCCATATGATGATGATGTAAAGCAACATATAGTCAGGAAATTCAAAAAAGTGACCAGACGCACATCAAAGGATTATCTAAAGCAATTGAAACCAATATAGGAAGCTGAGAAACCAAGGGTATTTCATAGAGGTTAGGGTCATTTTAAATTGTCTAATCTTAAGAGTCATCATTCTTATGCAACTACAGCTTAATTACTTTCTAATATTTTCTTTCTAGGTCCCTCCATGGGGGCGCGAGGACTTCGATGATCACTGCATGTTTGGAAACAATGTGGAATTGACTGCTAACCGAGTTGCATTACTCAGAGCCCAAATCTGAGGATACAGTCCACGTATACCATACTATGTTTGTAAGATGACACATTCACATGTCATCCGTGGGAAGGCTAAGATGGTACACATTTGAGATTTGAATCATTAAATCTTATGCATATTAAACTATAGTCAACAACTAACATAATTCTTCTCCTCCATCTCTTTTCAGCTAGGTACATCAATGCCCACCTCAATCGATATCTTCCAGCAGATTTACATGTCCTATGCTCTGTTGAAATCACTTCCTTAGAAGAACTTAGCCCGTTAACTTCATCTAAGGCAAGAATGGTGCTGCCCAAATGACAAGCAGTTGGTCTAAGGTTCTCCAACTCGCTCGAGTCAAGAAGGGGGATGTGTGCCTCTTCACCTTTATGAATGAGGGGGAAGCTAACTTCATGTGTTGTGTTGTTGCCCTGAAGTGAGGGCAAAAATTACCTTGTTATATGCTGGTTGGATGAACAATTAAGTAATATGTTGCTAGTGAACTTGTAGTGGTTAATCAGGAACTGTGTGGTTTGGAAGTTGATGTGAACCTGGTGCTCTTTATGCCAAGTATTATCTCTAGCTATATGCTTGTCTATATTTGGGACATTCTGTGCATGGTTCTATGCACTTTAAAGTTTGGGTCAACGGTGTTGATGTATTGTGTTGATTGTGCTTGTGCCTCCTGCCAATTTTATTTCTTGTGTTGTCATGAATGATAATATGTATATAAATGATGGCAACAACTCCATGTGTACCAACTCGTTGGGACTCCATGTGCACAATGTTGTAGCAAGTGTATTTTCCCCACAAGGGTGACTTGAGGGTTTATATCAAACTCTTGGGGAATTGGCTGATCAAGGAATGTTTTTCTCCTCCACTTCAAACAATCTACAAAACAAAGTTTTTGCCTTGTGCACCCAACTCCACCATGTGGTTGTGAAGCACAATTTTATTATGGAAGTGATTTTACTTGAGTTTTGAAGGAACACATCCCTATAAGGAAGAGGATTATGAAGTCACTCGTGAGAGGTATGTCCTATGTCCCCCACTTTTGAAGTTTGAATTGTTTATTTTAGTTGGTTGATTTGCTAAGATGCTAATGGGAGTAATTCAAAATAGTTAGAGTAAAGCTTTTTATTTGCATGAATGATTAGTTGTGGAAGCTTTTGCTCTAGTTCTTGTAGCTAACCTGGTCTTGCCTTGGAAATAATATTTCCAAACAAGTACAACAAGAAAAAGTATATTTTTTGACTTGTTTGATGAATAATTGTCTTGAGAGTTTACCTTTGAAGATACCTAACCCCATAGATGTTTTGATAGACTTGACGTCGCTTTTGAAAGGAGTTGTTTGATTGAAATGAAGTCTAGCGGTAATTGTGATGCATGCCAAACCTAACCTTGTGGATCAAACCGTGGTACTATTTAAAGAGTTCTTTATTTTTCATGCACACCTTTGGATGCCAACAACTCTGCTGGTCTACGAATGATCAATGGTACAACCCGTGATTTCAGCTATGGGTTGACGACATGGGTTGCATAAGTGTCATCGTAATGGGCAAAAGTATTGGTAATCTGAAAGGTTGTGCAAACCATTGTTTAAAAGAACCACTCAATGATCCTTGTTGAGAATTATCCTTGAAAGAAGGAAGAGAAAAAATATGAAGATCCACATAACAAGTCCTTGTCATGGTCTTATTACTACTTTATGAATTTTCTTGAAATACAAGTGTTTTGATAGCCTTGATTTACTGATGTGGGTGTCAATGAGACACTCCACTGTTATGCTACTTAGGATATGAACTCTCTTACTCAATTTTGCTATAATAAAGCATCCTAGTGTTCCTTGGCAAGCTGAGAGTTAACTAGAGGAATTGGATTGATTGTTACACTTCTAGCTATTTATACTTATATTAAACTCTACTTTGATTGTCTTGATTTACCAAAGCTTGTATAGTGTTCTTGCCATCTCTCTAACTTTGATGAGCCATTCAAATGGATGAAGTGCTAGACGCATATGACTGCTAACTATAAGTGAATTCATATTCTCATTGTTTCAAGTTTCAACGCTGAATTCCTTATAGTTCTTTTCTTTCTTCTTGCTCGAGGGCGATCAAGGTTTGAGCTTTGTGGAGGTTGATGGCTCCAAAAATTAACATTTTTTCCCGTGTTTACACATTG
The DNA here is from genome assembly GCA_910589775.1 of Avena eriantha. Lineage (NCBI taxonomy): Eukaryota > Viridiplantae > Streptophyta > Magnoliopsida > Poales > Poaceae > Avena > Avena eriantha. The sequence continues at coordinate 171,367,968 of OU342743.1, read as the reverse complement.
TTTTTAGTCAAGTAATTGATAAGAATCTCTCTAGCCTTGCCACTAATGACTAATTATTTCAAAGATATGCAAACCATTGCTTTGAATTGTGTTGTGCAGGAAATCATGTGTTTTAATGCGAAATCAGGAGTCATAAATGAAGATTTTGAGGAAGTCTACACGACCAAGTAATCTCGGAGCAATTACCAGGCCTCAGCAGTCGTAACGACCACTGGTACGGGAAGGGCCTGCCCATACGGTCCGCCTGTACCATGTGGCAGTGGTTTCGTCTCGTCAAACCCAACAACTTTCATGAAGATACCTATATATTTCGAGGTCCTAGCCGCTGCGCAGAGGGACTCCATTCTCAGATTGCATCACAACACCACCAAAGGAGATCCACACCATAGTTCATCCCCTCCATCTTCCATCCTCTCCATTAGCCATATCCATTACTTTGTACTTGAGATCTCCCTGTGATTAGGTGACCATTGTAAGAATATTTGATTTCAATCTAAGTATTTTCCACAATGTTTTCTATCCTTGATCTTATTGTTATGAGTGAGTAGTCCTCACGGGTTGCGGGTTGGGGAGAAACCTTGCAGCAATTATGTGCATCTAATCTATGGGAGTATTGTGTATTGTTTGAATAAGGGATTTGTATCTTTTGTTTCTTTGTCTCTTGCCTCGATCTTTGGACTTGTAGGTACCCAAGACCCCTGAGATCGATAAAGGCTTGAGGTGAGATACTTGGCTAGTGGCAATCTCATAGAAAACCCAGTGATAGAAAGGTTTGTATGGTCTTTGCTTAGCGACCCATTTAGGATCAACAACAACATCTCTTCTTAAAGCTTTGATCTGTGTTTTCACTTAAAAACTATTTGTAGCCCGGTGCTTCGTGGTACATTCGATTGGATCAAAAGGATATTGCTATGGATGTGGATATTAGGATATGCTGCCCACAAAATATTATCTCTATTAAAACATTACACATGACTATGCCTATTATTATATTTTATCCCGTATGATGTGCAGCTCCAGGCGGATCTTCAACACTGGCCTATCTCCATCCATTGAATCAGCCCACGATACAAAGTAAACTAGAATGGTACGGTAAATGAAAGTAAAACGAAAAAACAAAGTCTTGCAGACGTGTCCTTTTTAATTCCTTTTAGCATCATTTTCCAAGGTTCGATTAAACCTAGGTCTACTATGGAAAAACTATTATACTACATCCGTGAATCCGGATTGAAGGTATCAGTAAACCCCAAAAATCAATATAAAACATGGATATAACATTATATATGTTGCAAATATGTGGGAATATGTATCAATAAACTATAAATTTCATGTATGCATTTTACATGCATCAACATCCCCAAGCTTAACCTATAATCGTCCTCGAGCATGCAGGTGATAAAACTAAACATGGACTCTGAACTTTGTTGCTATGTTTCATGTCATACATTATATTCATTATCACACAAAGTTTATAAGGTCCAATATTTAAAGAATGGCAATAATAAAATGAGATGTAAAGTGATATCTCTTATACACTACAAACATGCTTAATAATAAGTTGTTTTGTATTGAAACAATTAAAAGTACCATGAACAATTAATCATGCTTAGATTGTTAACCTATGGAAGACTCTTTTATTTCTTTTGATATTTTGACACTTAGGTAGCAGAAAGTAAGCATGGAACATGTAACACCCCAGCATTAGGATCCAACGAAGGGTAGAATTAGGAATCTAAGTTTGTGCATGCATGCATCTATAAAAATCAGGGTAATTTTTTCGCCAAACAAAAACCTAAAGATATTAGAGTTCTTTTCACTAACTAGAGGTAGGAATAGCTCTTGTTAGTGATTGCTATGAATTTTGACATGACCTTTAGGAATTATTAAGTCTTTGGGGAGGTTACTTTCAATTCAAATTCGAAATTCAAATCAATTTGAAAATATTTGAAATTTAGAAGTTGGTAATATTGAATTGTTTTCCAAAATACCTTATTAACATTGTTTGATTACATTATAGATATAGTAAACAACAATGAGGATTAAAGACAAAGAAAATTAAATAAGAAATGAATTCTTATTTCTTTATTCCATAATAAGATTACAACTAGCGATAAATACATCAAAAGCAGAAGATTACAAAGAACAGAAATCAAACTTTATTAACTTGTAATGGTATCTTTACAAGATAATTTACAAAAAGAATAAAAAGAAGGTTACAATTATAACCTATACTACCTATCTACTCCTATACTATGTCCAGATCTTGTTCCTGCAAATAAGATAAACAACTAAAAGGAAAATAAAGGGTTAGTTAGTTAATTTTACTCTCAGTGGTGAATAGTGAAATGCACTGTTCATGTTACATCACAGAGTAATAAAAGAGGGGCAAGTTTCACCAGGACAGTAACTAGTAAAAGGGTAACAGGTGAAGATATTTTCACTTGAACTGATCCACACCACCAGACCACATAGCCATACAGCTTAGTCACAAAAATGCATGGAGTGTGCTGTCAAGCCAGCAGCAGTAGTACAAGCACTCACACAGAGCACCAGTCAAAGCATAGTTACATGAACTCATTTCTCCTTCTCAAGCACACACTCAGAACTTATTGAGCTTGCAAAAACCATAACCAAACCACCAGCTACATTACCAAATCAACCAACAGTTCACCACAAGATGGTAACATAAGGAGGGGGTGGAGCAGGTGCATAGCAAGGCCAAGCACAAGATCACAGGAGCATCACCAGGAGGTGCAGAGCTAGATCAAGTCATCAAGCACAAGATAACAAGATCAAACCAGCAAGCAACACCACAACCTCATCAACCATCAAGTAGTGTGGTGAGTACACATAAAACCATCACATGATCAAATCATCATAGATTAAATAGAGCATGTGTTGTTTTATAGGATCTTCTCAGAAAAACACCCAAGTGAGGTGTATATCCATCCTGGAAGAAAGAAAAAAAGCCAATGATAAAATTTTACAAGCTACTACCAAGATCTCAGCTTTTGCATCACTGATCTTGGAGAGAAATCTCTAGTTTCATAACTAGATACACATGCATCCTTGAATAAACATTTTTGGGCACATCCTGTGGATGGTAGCACCTCAGAAATGACACATCTTAAAACCTTATATTAAACAGTAAGGATCCACCTTATTATTCTTACAACAACCTATCAAATCATTATCCTAAGCACTGTAGGATTGATACTTAGAGGTATCGATCACATATCATCAAAGAGGTAAAGAAGCAGGTGAAAATAGCTACTTTTCTGTAGCTTTGCCTCAGACCAGCAACATAGGCTAATCTATTCAATAGAAGGATCTGCAACTCTCAGGTACAATAGAACATAAATAAAAATAGCCTAGTATTGAGATAAAGCCTGTGTGCCACTCAATTGAGGGTGTCACAAGAGCCTATCTTAACCAAGTATTTTCTACTGGGGATTCCATAATCCAATGTTGCAACAGAACATCTAATCATTTTCCTAACATAACAATTAGGAATCATATTTGATATATCTGAATCTTATCATAGGCAAGTATTAGAGAGTAATTGGATTAAATATCCAACTAGAATTCTTTCATACCAAAGTATACCAACAAGAACCAGAGAGCTAATCTTAATCAGATCATAGCCATAATACATGACAGTAAGTAAAATTCAGTTGACAGACTACTGACAGAAACAACTGTCAACACTGAGAATCACAGTATAACAGTGAGTCATACATAGTTAGATTCAGTAGGAAACCACCTTAGATAAACATAACATCAAGGGATGAACCCTAACACAGAGGGATGAACTCTAGTGCCATGGATAGATGTAATTAGGGTTCATACATGGCCAGCACTCAGAGAGTAGCAAGGTAAGTCAGAGAATCAGAGAGGGAGAGAAGTGGAACTCACCTGTGGTCCTCGCTGAAGTTAGAAGAGGAAGCAGAAGCACTAGCGAGAGCACACGGCGGCACGGGGGGCACCTGAGGGCGCTGCAACCTGATCCAAGCCATGGCACGGCGGCCACAGCCACACGGGCAGTAGCGGAGGCACCACAGGACCACCAAAAACCCAACACAGCACCACCGGAGCGACGAGACTCCACATTGCCGGCAACCCCAAACCCTAGGGTTCGAGGTGGAGTCAGCATGGACGCGAGAGGGGTTTGCAGACGAATCCAACAATACCAGATGGCAGAGCAGCGTCGGCTACCTCGCCACACACCACGACGACGGCCAGAGTACCCTAGGGCGGCCAAAATCAAGCGGTGATAGCGTCGACATCGCGGCGGCTCTGCGGGGACGAGCCAGAGGGTGAACGAGAGAGAGAGAAGGGGAAAAATCGAGTGGTACTGGTCCGCTCGTGATAGAGGGGTTTGACCAGCCAGGTGGGCCGGGTTAGGTCCAGGCCAGCCCAATGGGCTAGGTCCAGTTTAAAAGGAAAAAAACCAATTAAATTGTCAAATGACCAAAATACCCCTAGGACTTAAATAGTTCTAAGAAATAAAATAAAAATCCTAAAGATATAAATAAAGTATTAATGGACTCATAAAAATGTCCTATATTTAAGAAAAATAACAAATGGAATTTTAGGTAATTAAATTTAAAATTATTATTATTAAGGTATATATTCCTTTGGAATTTTATAAAAATATACCAAACACATAAAAATTAAATAAACCCCTTTTTACAATTCTAAAAGGGAATGCTATTATAGAAAAATGCTAGTTTGTATTTTTGTATAGTAAATTAAGTGTGATAAAAATAAAGTCTTATTTCCTTAAAGGAATTTTAGTGAAATATTTTAAAGAGTTAAAAATTAAATAAATCCAATTTTAAACTCTTAAAATAATACTAATCATTATAAAAATACTAAATATAATATTTATGAAAATTTTAAAGATTTTCAGTAATACTTTTCTTTAATTAAAGAAAATAGCAAACTTTTTCTTTAATTAAACACCCAAATAAGCAAATAATCAACCATTGCATGACATTACTATGCAATGCATATTGATTCTTTAAATATTGTCCTTACTGGGCAATAATGGTTCTCTATAGAAACTGGAGCTCAAGGTCAGGTGGAAGCATCCGACTTCACTACCTGGTAGTCATAAGGCAAGTTCACAACTTGCTCATGACCTTTGAAGAGTCTTTATGAAAATATTTGAAAATTGTGTGTTATCACCTATGTTCTAAAGGAAATAGAAAATAAGTATTTTCTCACACAAATGAAATGCTATTATCATCCTAAGTGATGATCAATACTAAGAATTGCAGGGGAATCTAAGATTCCAATTGCAAAACATCTAGGACTTAATAACCCATGACATCAGTGATTCTAGCGCCGTATATTACGCGTTAACCATAAGATTTGGAATGGGAAAGAGAAGTCAACTATATCTTCTTCCTCTTGCATGCATCTAGATGGCCAGGTCGTGGCTGTTATCCTCGTAGCGTGCATTTATTGGTAATTCGTTGAGGATATGCAGCATATGGGTGGGAGCCCTCAACGTCTAATGATAGTTCTGGCATTTGACGATCTGTACTAACTTTAACTACCTCGGTAAATTACGCTCTTAGTTACATGCCGGGATGAACGAAAGTGGTTAAAATAGTACGGTGGGGCCCAGGGCCACGCACGGTAGACCTTTCGGCCGTCCTAACCACTTTCAGACAACGGGACAAGAACAGGCGGCGTAATCGGCAGGTGAAGGGATCAACTACATACACAAATGAGTATGTATGCAAGCCACATACAACAGTCCTCAGAGCCATTCCATCTAAAATAAATAGAAATATTACAACGCCGTACGGCAAGATTCAAATATCCTAGATAGAGATAATAATTTAGGATAGCTCCTCAAACAACAAACATCAGAGTATCAGGCGGAAGCGGAAAACAAGATCCGAGTATGGATAAGAAGCAAATCGGCCATAAGATGCCCCATAAATAAACACATCCCGCCCACATATCTCACGGATCCCCGTTCCTGGAATCTCTACACCGAACGATCGTTGCCAACATCATCTGTCTCTTCCACCCAGTATCCATCTAGCGAGTACACCTGTTCATCTGAATCAAACAATTTATCATGTGAGACCCTAGGGGTACTCAGCAAGTCTTTATGCCACTAAAGGGGACACAACCTGGGGTGACGCAATTGCAGCAAAAGATAATACCTAACAATTCTATAGATACTCGCTAACCATCCGCCTAACCAATTATAGACGGATGTCCGTGAATTAAGAACAACAGTTATAACAGTATAATTAACAGATATATCCTCCTCCTCGCTTACCAACGAGGAAGCGGACGAACAACCCCCATCATCCGTTGGCAGTTTTATTAACCATTCCATGAGTATTGCACTACTTACTAGTCAAGTACTTAGTCAAATTAAAAGCGGTCCTTTAGTTATACTTGTCTATGATCGAGAAACTGTGCTCCAAGTTGTCCATAACCGCGGACACGGCTTTCAGAAAGATTTACCCTGCAGGGGTGCACGAATAGCAACACACACTCGATCAACCTCGGAAAAACCAAATCAAAACCCAATGAGGCATTCACGACAAAGCAATCACAGGATTCAGAAATATTTCAGGGGGCCACCCCAATAAGCTACCCGCAACGAAGTTGGCCGGCTCCGAGACGGACCCAGGGTTTGCGACGACGGCTGTAAACGACTGGGAACCCGAAAATGTGACTGGGCTTGTCGATACCGCGAAAACGTGGCGCGATCCAAAACAGTATAGGTGCTCCTCGCACAATCTTAAATAAAGCGGTAACATGGCATAAGTACAGGATAGTAATAAAGCCCCAAACTAATTGTGGCCCCAAGAAATAAGAATGAATCAAGCTTTGACTCAGGGGGGTCCATAAGTCCTCCCAGATGTGGATAGTGCGAATAGTCAAGGAACAGGAATCAAGTACTCGGGGTCCTACGGGACACAAGTGAGCATGAAAACCAAATAGCAGATATTGCTCACCGGTGCCTCTTTCATTAGTTATCCCATTACTACTCAGGTTAAGTTGTTTAGGTACCTCATTGTTCATCAGACACTCACATACCCTACTCATGCTTTTCTACGACTCGCATGGCTCAAACAACCCCTGTAGTAATGGCTCATGGGATGGAGGAACAAGCTTCGGTGGGGTTTAAAAGTAAAGGCTATGCAGTACTTGGGATTCAATTTAATGCAATCGCAACTCGATGATGCAAGAATAAGATAGAGGCAATAGGTACTGTATGTATGCAAGCATGTAGTAGTGCTTGCCTGGCAGCTCAGTTGAAGCGAGAGATGGATCTGGGTAGTACTCTTGTGATTCCTGGTAATTCTCCTGCTGGGTGTCTATTCGAGGAAGAACCAAACAAACAAGGGCCAACATAAATAAAGTGCACAAGCATATGAATTAAAATGCGACAAGCAAACAATCATGCCATGATGAATGATGCACAATTTGCATGGCATTAAAGTAGCATGGCAAAGGTGAGGTGTGGATACAAGAAATAAAGCATTTTGTCATTTATTAAACCAAGTTTTATTGTCATAAACAGTTCAGATTTTTAATAACAACATGATTCATGCTTCAATTCAGAACAAGGACTGAATAGATAGAACAGGCTCGTCGCGCTGATCGATTTAGACATATTATTTGCCCAATTTGGAGTTGTAGAATTAAAGTTATTAATTAATTAAGGAAAAGGGCATTTTATTGTAATTTTAATCATCTCGAAATTTTAAAGTGTTCAAACAATATTTTGAATTGCATATTTGAATTCCTCACATTTTTCTGATTTCAAAACATATATTACTTGTATTATTTGGATTTATATTTGAAAAGTTATTTGAATCTGAATTGAATTTGAATTTAAAAACAATTTTTGAAAAGGTTTAATTAAAACAGGCACAGGTAAAACTTTTCTTACTCAGCCCGTCCCAGCCATAGCCACTGTCGGTGGGACCAAACGGACTGGGGCCACGCACGCAGAATATCCTTTTTCTACCGCGGCTCTGGCTAGCCCACGCGGTTGACAAGCGGGACCAGCGGCTACGGGCCCACGTGACAGTGGTGGGGATGGCAGAGACTGACAGGTGGGGGCTAGGGCTGGAGCGCGGGTTAGTTGCACAAAGATGCGGGGGCGTTTTTGCAAAAAGGAGAAGGAGGCTGACAGGTGGGGTCTCTAGGAGCGCGGGTTGCAGGAGTCAAAAAGGTGGGGGGTTAAGTGCAAAGTTTCCACGCGCACTGTGGATCTTCCTCGATCTCTGACGCCTGACGAGAAACGGCGCGCGGCGCGGGGCGGGGAATCGAACCCAGGACCGGGCGTGTGCGCGCAGGGAGGCGAAGCCACTGCGGTGGGCTAGGGGAGCTGTTAGGAGGGTGGCTGGGGCCTAGGTAAGGCTCGTTGCGGCGCGGAAACTAGCAGACACCGGCGAGCTCTAGCGCACGGCGGGCGTTCGACGAAACGAGCGGCGGCGCTAGACGGGGAGGAAGAGAGGCTCACCGCGGGGGAACGGTGGAGTTGGATCGGGCCGGAGCGCAGAGGATCGACGACGAGGCTGACGGCCGGAGTTCTAGGGTTTGGCATCGGGCGGCGGCGGTACTGGCGCTTCTGGGGCTTCTCGTCCACGTTGGCGCATGCAGGGCGACGTAGAGGAGCCTCCTCGGTCTTCTAGGCCACCTCCACGACACGCTGGCCGGCTAGAACGACGGGGGCGACGCGGTGCTGGCGGCGAACAGCGGCAGGTCTTGGCGACAAAGAGGAAGAAGGAGGAGAGGAGGGCTGGTTCGGGGCAGATCTGGGAGCTGCCAGGAGGCGTGTGGAGGAGGGTAATGCGAGAGGGAGGGAGAGGGAGGCGTGTGGGCACGGCAGAGATAAAGTGGCCTCGGGTGCCACCTTTCCCTCCTCCTCACGTGCTGGCTCGAGCTGGGAGCAGGTGGGGCACGGCAGGGGGCTGCAGGTGGACCAGGGTGAGGGGGAGGCGCAGCAGCTGGGGCCAGCATGGCAGGTAGGGAGTAGAGAGAGAGAGGAGAGGGGGTAGCTCGGGCTAGGGTAGATGGGTAGCTCGGGCTAGGGTTTTGTTTAGGGTTAGAGAGATGAGTGGCTGGGGTGTGGGCCAGGGAGAGGGTGGCCAGGTGTCCATCAGCAGGTTAGAGAGAGAGGGAAGTAAGAGAGAGGTGGGAGGAGGTTTAGGGTTTAGTAGAATTAGGGTTAGGAGAAGGATAGAGAGAGGAGCTAGGTTAGATTTTATTAGGTTTTAGATTTTTAAAACTTGTGCAAAAGATCAACCCAAGTGGAACATATTGAGGCTTGATTAAGTTAAGATGAGATGAAGAAGAACCCAAGAAAAGAGAAATAAAGGTTATGAGAAGAGGCCCCATTTGGATCATGCATGGGAAAAATAAAATAAAAGAATAGATATGGATGAGAATATGGGGATGGTGGAATGGTAGGAGATGGTCCACCAAGATAGGATCCATTAAATCAAAGGAAAAACCAATGGAGTAAAAGGTGGTGAAGAAGTTTGCATGGCCCATGCAAAATAATAATGCCATGATTTATTTTGTGAAAACAATAATAATATTATGGCATTATTCTTATGCATTTCCAAGAAGTGGAGAAAAAGCCAAGCAAAAGAATTTAAAGGATTTCATCCACCCTAAACCACATGAGCTAGAATAAAAATATCAAAAGAAAAAGAAATACAAGCTCATGGTTACAGGGATGGTGGAATTATAAGGTGGTGAAAAGAAAGGTGATGGAGTTGAATAAAAGATATGCCCCAACTCAACTTGGGCATTTAGACAATATATCAATAAACAAATACAATATCAAGAGGCAATTACAATTAATAGTGCATATGAGAGAAGAACCAGAGAACCAGGGTTTTATATGATGCTCAAATGCAAGGTGGCATGATGACATGACCATGATATAATTATGATGCAACAATTATATATAGGAAGTAGCCCTTATCTTACTAGACCAAGTAGCATTATAATTGTTAGACAATTGGGATGCTACAACTCTCCCCCACTAAACAGGAATCTCGCCCCGAGATTCTAGGAAGAAGAAAACTCAAAGAGGTTAGGATACTTGGCACGGAGCTCATCTTCACGTTCCCAGGTGGCTTCATCAACGGAATGGTGCGACCACTGCACCTTGCAGAACTTGATGGACTTGTTGCGAGTCCTTCTTTTTGCGACTTTAAGAATTTTTGTGGGGTGTTCTTGATAAGACAGATCTTCTTGGAGATTGATGAGTTCATGGTCCACGGTCCTGCCGGGATCCTTGAAGCACTTTTTGAGTTGAGAGATGTGGAAAACATCATGGACTTTGAGTTGTTCAGGGAGCTCAAGAGCATAAGCAACTTCTCCTCTTCTTCCACGAATTTTGAAAGGACCGATGTATCTAGGAGCCAGCTTTCCTTTGATAACAAAGCGGTGCGTGCCTCTCATGGGAGTGACACGAAGGTAAACGAGATCACCAGGGACATATTCCATGTCCGTGTGCTTTCTGTCATAATTGCTCTTCTGACGACTTTGAGCAATCTTCAGATTTTCAAGAATGATGTGAACTTTCTCCTCCGCTTGAGTTACAATGTCGGGGCCAAACAATAATCTTTCACCTGCGCCCGACCAACCAATCAGAGTTCTGCATTTGCAACCATAGAGAGCCTCAAATGGTGCCATCTTTAGACTTTTCTAGAAACTGTTGTTGTAAGAGAATTCAGCATAAGGAAGACATTCTTCCCACTTCATGCCGAAAGAGATAACGCAAGCACGGAGCATATCTTCTAGAATCTGATTGATCCTTTCAACTTGTCCTTGCGACTGAGGGTGGTAAGCTGTGCTGAAGTTTAATTTTGTTCCCAAAGCATTTTGGAATCTACCCCAAAACTTGGAAGTGAAGATGCTTCCACTGTCTGAACTGATCTCAAGAGGAACTCCATACAGATAGACAATTCTATTGATATAGAGCTCAGCCAACTGAATTGCAGAAATTGTTTCCTTGACTGGAAAGAAGTGAGCTACTTTGGAAAGCCTGTCAATGACAACAAAGATTGCATTGTTGCCCTTCTGCGACCTTGGAAAACCAGTGATGAAGTCCATCTCTACTTTCTCCCATTTCCATTCCGGAGGCTTCAATGGCTGTAGAATACCGGAAGGTTTATGCTAGACAGCTTTAACTCTACGACAGACATCACACTCCGAGACGTACTTGGCACAATATCGTTTCAACCCAGGCCACCAATACTGTGTTTTTAAGTCCATGTACATCTTAGTGCTGCCAGGGTGGATAGAGAGAACAGAATCATGCGCCTCCTTGAGAACTTGCTCTCTTAAACCCGGGTAGTTCAGAACAAACATCCGGTGTTCAAAGAAAAGAGTGCCTTGGTCGTCAACGTGGAAAGACTCATACTTCGGAAGCTGAATGTTGGAGATGATCTTTTTAGTGTAAGGATCACCAAGTTGAATGGAACTAACTTTTTCTTCCAAGAGAGGGGTTGCCAGAAGATTCAGAAGATAACCTTGATCCACAATTTCAAGGTTGAGCTTGCGGAATTCCTCGCACAAGAGAGGCTGTTGTTCTTCCACCATGAGGTTGTTGACATAAGCTTTTCGGCTGAGAGCATCTGCCATGACATTGGCTTTGCCCGGAGTGTAGTTGATGGTCAAATCGAATATCATTGATTGTTTCAATCCACCTCCTCTGACGAAGGTTGAGATCAGGCTGTGTGAAGATATACTTCAGACTCTTGTGATCAGAAAAGATCTCACAACGGTTGCCAAGCAAGTAATGCCTCCATACTTTCAAAGCAAAGACAACTGCTGCGAGTTCGAGGTCATGTGTAGGATAGTTGATCTCATGCGTCTTCAACTGTCGAGAGGCATAAGCAACAACTTGCTTTTCTTGCATAAGGACCGCACCCAATCCTTGCAATGAAGCATCACAGAAAATCTGGAAAGGCTTTGATGTATCTGGAGGAACCAAGACTGGTGTGGAAGTGAGCTTCTCTTTGAGTGTTTCAAAGCTTGCTTGACATGCAGGAGTCCAAAGGTATTTCTTGCCTTTCTTGAGGAGATCGGTAAGAGGCTTCGCAATCTTGGAGAAGTTTTGAACGAAGCGACGATAGTAACTGGCCAAACCAAGGAAACTCCGGACTTCTTTGACATTTATGGGTGGAAGCCAGTCCATGATTGTCTTAATAGTTTCTGGGTTGACGGCGATGCCTTTGGCAGAGATGACGTGACCCAGGTAGGTGACTTGAGGCAGCCAGAATTCACACTTGGAGAACTTTGCATACAGGCGGTTCTCACGAAGCTTGTTTAGGACACACCGAAGGTGTTCTTCATGTTCTTCCTTTGACTTAGAATAGACTAGAATGTCATCCAGATAGACCACAACGAACTTATCAACATACTCTATGAAAACCGAGTTCATAAGCCTCGAGAAGATGGCAGGTGCATTGGTGAGACCGAAAGACATGACCGTGTACTCATACAGGCCATAGCGGGTGGTGAAAGCTGTTTTAGGAACATCTTCCTTGCGAATCTTGATTTGATGATAACCACTTCTCAAATCAAGCTTAGAGAATACCACAGCTCCAGCTAGCTGATCGAAGAGATCATTAATCCGCGGAAGGGGATATTTATTTTTGATTGTTTTAGCATTGAGTGCCCGATAATCAACGCAGAGTCTATCAGTCTTGTCTCGCTTCTTCACAAAGATGGTTGGGCTACCCCAAGAAGAAGTATTGTGCTGAATGAACCCCAACTTCTCTTGTTCATCCAACTGACGCTTGAGTTCAGCCAACTCAGCAGGACCCATTTTATAAGGCCGCTTGGAAATAGGAGCGGTACCAGGTTCAAGTTCAATGACAAACTCAACCTCACGATCCGGAGGCATACCTGGCAACTCTTCAGGGAAGACATCTGGAAATTCACAGACTACAGGAACACTCTGAATACCTTCCATAGCATCATCATTCAGAACCGCCAAAGAATAAAGCTGAATTGCAGGAGTCAGACTTGGAGAATAGACTATATGGCCTTCAGGAATTTTCAGAGAAACCGAACGTTTAGCACAATCAATCACAGCTGCATTTGCTGTCAACCAATCCATGCCCAAGATAACATCAATATCAGAATTGCCCAGAATAATTAAGGAAGCCGGAAACGAAGAGCCACCAATCTCAATTTGATTGTCACGGCTGATTTTAGAAGCCCTCATGTTTGAACCAGGAGATTGCACCATAAGGCGAGTTGGTAAAGCATCAGAAGGTAACCCATTACTCTCCGCAAAATTGTATGACACGAAAGAATGTGAAGCACCAGAATCAAATAAAACTCGTGCAGGAATTGAGTTAACAGAAAGCATACCCATGACAACTCTAGGTGCATGCTCAGCTTGAGCGACATTGACACAGTTGGCACGAGCAACCGTAGACCCCGGCTTAGTGTTGATGTTGAGAGCCCGAGGTGGAGGTGCACGAATCATAGGAGCACTTGCCGCATGTCTTGGAGGTGGTGGTGGAAGAGCTTTGTTGTTCATAGGACAATTCCAGTGCTGATGCCCAGTGTTTCCACAAGTATAGCAAGCACCAGGTGGACGTGGAGCAACGTAGCCAGGGACTCCGCCAGGCGCTCCAGGGTAGTTGTGGTTGTAGCCCCTGGGAGCCGCAGTGAAGGAGTTTGGGGCCTTGGTGCGTAGCTTGAAGGTCTTGGTGGAGCAGGGAGCGACGGTGGGGTGTTAGGAACCCAGACACGACGCTTAGAAGGAGCTGTCATAGCAGAAGAGCTTGTTGTATCAGGGCTGTGTTTCTTTGACTCCTCAAACACTTGCCTACTTGCTTCTTCCTACAGAGCTGTGTGTTGGAGTTCCAGAAAAGATGCCGGCCTTGCATGAGTGATTGCATATTTGATGGAAGCATTGAGGCCTTACCGAAACCTCTTTTGCTTCTTCTTGTCATCAGAGATCTCATCGCCACCATAACGAGACAGGTTCATGAAGTTTCTGATGTAGGTGTTGACATTGTCAGTGCCCTACTTGAGGTTGAGAAACACTTCCTTCATCCTTTCCATGACAATTTCTGACAGATATTGCTCTTTGAAAGCAGCAGTGAACTACTCCCAAGTAGGCTGAAAACCAGAGAGATCTGCCTTGAGGTAATTTTCCCACCAAAGAGCTGCATCTCCCTTCAGAAGGTGAGTAGCACACTTGACCCATTCTTGCTCGGGAACATCCGCAGTCATCAGCAACCTTGACACTTCACGAAGCCAATCATCCGCATCAAGTGGCTGATCAGACACCTCAAATTGGCGCGGGTTGAACTTGAGAAAACTCTTGATGTCTCCTCGCTTGGGAGGTGGAGGTAGCGGAGCAAACTCATTCCTCCTCACACTTTCCTCGAAGCTCTGCTGGTTCTGCTGCATAGTGCCCAAAGCATTTGCAATACTTGCCAAAGCAGCCCCGAGTTCAGATGGTATATCCTCCTCAGAACGGCGTGGTGGTGCCATCCTGTAATTGATATAAGACACAAGTCAGTACTATAATGGAGAATGATAATAATCCAAAATAGTACCAAAAGGGAATTAACCAAGGTTAAAGGATGCAATTCACTGAGATGATATTAAAATATCAACAAAGTTCAAGGCAACTAGAAGATACTAAGCATAACGCGCACGACTGAACAAGGAGTGTGGTACACAACTAACAAAGAAAAAAAATTCCGCAAATTTCGGCATTAAAATACCACTATATGCGCAAAACCACTTAACGAATCAAGATTAATAACTCTACTAGTTCAATATACAAAAGCAAATGATAAAAGTAGTGGTATGGTCGCGACTCCATCCCACACTCAAATCATTACCCCGCACATGAATCAGTAAAACACATATCCCAACACCTTCTTCTTAAGATGAACCTAAAGATTGGTAACTACGAAAGAGAACACCCCAACAAGATAACGACGGATAACAAAGAGTAAGATAGATCGCATCGGTATACAACAAATCAGAATAGATCGCGTCGGTTTACAAAGGCCTGTCGGTATGGAATGTACCAACAGTTGATAACCAAAAGGCAGATAGTGATAACATTTGGATGCAACAGATAGACAAGGAATTCACACACACACACACAAACAGAACCTATGGTACTACGGAACCCAGAACACGTGAATCCTATTTTGAATTTTAGAAGAGGATTGAAAACGTTACACTTCCTTACCAGAAAAGGGTGGGTGGGTGGGTAAGAAGAAAAATGGAAGCAGTCCTACTCTCACGTTTTGTTTTTCCCTAGTATACATAACTACCAAAATATTTACTAGACTGACAACGACCATTTTGGCTGAGACCCTGAAGGGCGGGATGGCTCTGATACCAATTGTAACTACCTCGGTGAATTACGCTCTTAGTTACATGCCTGGATGAACGAAAGTGGTTAAAATGGTACGGTGGGGCCCAGGGCCACGCACGGTAGACCTTTCGGCCGTCCTAACCACTTTCAGACAACGGGACAAGAACGAGCGGCGTAATCGGCAGGCGAAGGGATCAACTACATACACAAATGAGTATGTATGCAAGCCACATACAACAGTCCTCAGAGCCATTCCATCTAAAAGAAATAGAAATATTGCAACGCCATACGGCAAGATTCAAATATCCTAGATAGAGATAATAATTTAGGATAGCTCCTCAAACAACAAACATCAGAGTATCAGGCGGAAGCGGAAAACAAGATCCGAGTACGGATAAGAAGCAAATCGGCCATAAGATGCCCCATAAATAAACACATCCCGCCCACAGATCTCACGGATCCCCGTTCCCGGAATCTCTACACCGAACAATCGTTGCCAACATCATCTGTCTCTTCCACCCAGTATCCATCTTGCGGGTACACCTGTTCATCTGAATCAAACAATTTATCGTGTGAGACCCTAGGGGTACTCAGCAAGTCTTTATGCCGCTAAAGGGGACACAACCTGGGGTGACGCAATTGCAGCAAAAGATAATACCTAACAATTCTATAGATACTCGCTAACCATCCGCCTAACCAATTATAGACGGATGTCCGTGAATTAAGAACAACAGTTATAACAGTATAATTAACAGATCCATCCTTCTCCTCGCTTACCAACGAGGAAGCGGACGAACAACCCCCATCATCTGTTGGCAGTTTTATTAACCATTCCATGAGTATTGCACTACTTACTAGTCAAGTACTTAGTCAAATTAAAAGCGGTCCTTTAGTTATACTTGTCTATGATCGAGAAACTGTGCTCCAAGTCGTCCATAACCGCGGACACGGCTTTCAGAAAGATTTACCCTGCAGGGGTGCACGAATAGCAACACACACTCGATCAACCTCGGAAAAACCAAATCAAAACCCAACGAGGCATTCACGACAAAGCAATCACAGGATTCAGAAATATTTCAGGGCGCCACCCCAATAAGCTACCCGCAACGAAGTTGGCCGGCTCCGAGACGGACCCAGGGTTTGCGACGACGGCTGTAAACGACTGGGAACCCGAAAATGTGATTGGGCTTGTCGATACCGCGAAAACGTGGCGCGATCCAAAACAGTACAGGTGCTCCTCGCACAATCTTAAATAAAGCGGTAACATGGCATAAGTACAGGATAGTAATAAAGCCCCAAACTAATTGTGGCCCCAAGAAATAAGAATGAATCAAGCTCTGACTCAGGAGGGTCCATAAGGCCTCCCGGATGTGGATAGTGCGAATAGTCAAGGAACAGGAATCAAGTACTCGGGGTCCTACGGGACACAAGTGAGCATGAAAACCAAATAGCAGATATTGCTCACCGGTGCCTCTTTCATTAGTTATCCCATTACTACTCAGGTTAAGTTGTTTAGGTACCTCATTGTTCATCAGACACTCACATACCCTACTCATGCTTTTCTACGACTCGCATGGCTCAAACAACCCCTGTAGTAATGGCTCATGGGATGGAGGAACAAGCTTCGGTGGGGTTTAAAAGTAAAGGCTATGCAGTACTTGGGATTCAATTTAATGCAATCGCAACTCGATGATGCAAGAATAAGCTAGAGGCAATAGGTACTGTATGTATGCAAGCATGTGGTAGTGCTTGCCTGGCAGCTCAGTTGAAGCGAGAGATGGATCTGGGTAGTACTCCTGTGATTCCTGGTAATTCTCCTGCTGGGTGTCTATTCGAGGAAGAACCAAACAAACAAGGGCCAACATAAATAAAGTGCACAAGCATATGAATTAAAATGCGACAAGCAAACAAGCATGCCATGATGAATGATGCACAATTTGCATGGCATTAAAGTAGCATGGCAAAGATGAGGTAAAGCATTTTGTCATTTATTAAACCAAGTTTTATTGTCATAAACAGTTCAGATTTTTAATAACAACATGATGCATTCTTAAATTCAGAACAAGGACTGAATAGATAGAACGGGCTCGTCGCGCTGATCGATTTAGACATATTATTTGCTCAATTTGGAGTTGTAGAATTAAAGTTATTAATTAATTAAGGAAAAGGGCATTTTATTGTAATTTTAATCATCTCGAAATTTTAAAGTGTTCAAACAATATTTTGAATTGCATATTTGAATTCCTCACATTTTTCTGATTTCAAAACATATATTACTTGTATTACTTGGATTTATATTTTAAAAGTTATTTGAATCTGAATTGAATTTGAATTTAAAAACAATTTTTGAAAAGGTTTAATTAAAACAGGCACATGTAAAACTTTTCTTACTCAGCCCGTCCCAGCCATAGCCACTGACGGGTGGGACCAAACGGACTGGGGCCACGCGCGTAGAAAATCCTTTTTCTACCGCGGCTCTGGCTAGCCCACGCGGTTCACAAGCGGGACCAGCGGCTACGGGCCCACGTGACAGTGGTGGGGATGGCAGGGACTGACAAGTGGGGGCTAGGGCTGGAGCGCGGGTTAGTTGCACAAAGATGCGGGGGCGTTTTTGCAAAAAGGAGAAGGAGGCTAACAGGTGGGGTCTCTAGGAGCGCGGGTTGCAGGAGTCAAAAAGGTGGGGGGTTAAGTGCAAAGTTTCCACGCGCACTGTGGATCTTCCTCGATCTCTGACGCCTGACGAGAAACGGCGCGCGGCGCGGGGCGGGGAATCGAACCCAGGACCGGGCGTGTGCGCGCAGGGAGGCGAAGCCACTGCGGTGGGCTAGGGGAGCTGTTAGGAGGGTGGCTGGGGCCTAGGTAAGGCTCGTTGCGGCGCGGAAACTAGCAGACACCGGCGAGCTCTAGCGCACGGCGGGCGTTCGACGAAACGAGCGGCGGCGCTAGACGGCGACGGCGAGGCGGAGCATGTCAGGGAGGAAGAGAGGCTCACCGCGGGGGAACGGTGGAGTTGGATCGGGCCGGAGCGCAGAGGATCGACGACGAGGTTGACAGCCGGAGTTCTAGGGTTTGGCATCGGGCGGCAGCGGTACTGGCGCTTCTGGGGCTTCTCGTCCACGTTGGCGCATGCAGAGCGACGTAGAGGAGCCTCCTCGGTCTTCTAGGCCACCTCCACGACGCGCTGGCCGGCTAGAACGACGGGGGCGACGCGGTGCTGGCGGCGAACGGCGGCAGGTCTTGGCGACAAAGAGGAAGAAGGAGGAGAGGAGGGCTGGTTCGTGGCAGATCTGGGAGCTTCCAGGAGGCGTGTGGAGGAGGGTAATGCGAGAGGGAGGGAGAGGGAGGCGTGTGGGCACGGCAGAGATAAAGTGGCCTCGGGTGCCACCTTTCCCTCCTCCTCACGTGCTGGCTCGAGCTGGGAGCAGGTGGGGCACAGCAGGGGGGCTGCAGGTGGACCAGGGTGAGGGGGAGGCGCAGCAGCTGGGGCCAGCATGGCAGGTAGGGAGTAGAGAGAGAGAGGAGAGGGGGTAGCTCGGGCTAGGGTAGATGGGTAGCTCGGGCTAGGGTTTTGTTTAGGGTTAGAGAGAGGAGTGGCTGGGGTGTGGGCCAGGGAGAGGGTGGCCAGGTGTCCATCAGCAGGTTAGAGAGAGAGAGGGGAGTAAGAGAGAGGTGGGAGGAGGTTTAGGGTTTAGTAGAATTAGGGTTAGGAGAAGGATAGAGAGAGGAGCTAGGTTAGATTTTATTAGGTTTTAGATTTTTAAAACTTGTGCAAAAGATCAACCCAAGTGGAACATATTGAGGCTTGATTAAGTTAAGATGAGATGAAGAAGAACCCAAGAAAAGAGAAATAAAGGTTATGAGAAGAGGCCCCATTTGGATCATGCATGGGGAAAAATAAAATAAAAGAATAGATATGGATGAGAATATGGGGATGGTGGAATGGTAGGAGATGGTCCACCAAGATAGGATCCATTAAATCAAAGGAAAAACCAATGGAGTAAAAGGTGGTGAAGAAGTTTGCATGGTCCATGCAAAATAATAATGCCATGATTTATTTTGTGAAAACAATAATAATATTATGGCATTATTCTTATGCATTTCCAAGAAGTGGAGAAAAAGCCAAGCAAAAGAATTTAAAGGATTTCATCCACCCTAAACCACATGAGCTAGAATAAAAATATCAAAAGAAAAAGAAATACAAGCTCATGGTTACAGGGATGGTGGAATTATAAGGTGGTGAAAAGAAAGGTGATGGAGTTGAATAAAAGATATGCCCCCAACTCAACTTGGGCATTTAGACAATATATCAATAACCAAATACAATATCAAGAGGCAATTACAATTAATAGTGCATATGAGAGAAGAACCAAAGAACCAGGGTTTTATATGATGCTCAAATGCAAGGTAGAATGATGACATGTGCATGATATAATTATGATGCAACAATTATATATAGGAAGTAGCCCTTATCTTACTAGACCAAGTAGCATTACAATTGTTAGACAATTGGGATGCTACACTAACCATTGCCGTAATTCAAGATGTGGGCATGGCGTACACCAAGGGGACATGCGGGGTCGCGAAGGGGGTAGTGATTGGCTTGGATCATCTACTAGGCCCCACATCATGGAATTGTGGATGGGAAAGTACGCCCAATTGTGCAACAAGGAGTTGGTCTCTAATGGGTAAAGCAATGCACCTCGGTAGAGTGTAAGAATTGTGACATGTTACTCCTTGTTCCGGGAAGGAGCTACGAACGCGGCAGGAAAGGAACTCCATGAAGTTCTGGCCAACCTGCGAAGGCTGATGGGCATAGTTTTAATAATTAAAATCAACCTTTGAAGAAATGTTTACCAAAACTGCATAGTGCCAGGGACGTATCGTCTGAGGTGGTAGATAGAGCATCAAACTTCCCTCCTTGCATATAGCGAACTTACTAGGTAACACTATTACTCACCCTTTCTTTTGAACCCCTTGCTATACTTTGAGGGCTAGAAGGATGACAAGGTGTATGCTATGGAGGTCCAGAACAACGTCTACTACGAACAGCCGGACCTATCCAGTGAAATCGAAGGAGTGTACTATGGGATACAATATGGAGCTGAAGACAACGAGTCAAAGTAGTTGTCAGGCCGTACTCTAGTTACCTAGGTTGAGCCGAGCATCCCGAACTCTATAGAGTAAGCTATTGAGCTCATGTCTTATTTACCGTTGTGTTTTTTATTCTTCCGCCAAACTTATGAGATAAGTTATTTGGTTTGTAAGTTTGAACCTTTTGAAGTCTCGAACTTCTGGTATTGTAATAATAATGAAGTGTGTATGTTTGTAATTTGGACCCGCAATGTTTCTGTTGTACCACTCCGAGGGATGTGATATTTACGGAACGGTGTTCTGTGGGTGTCATGTCAACGACTATAGTGTACTACATATGCAGTGGTATGCTGGGTCACCGAAGAACACATGTGCTAGTCCTTCAATAAAATAAAAGACATGTAGGATCATAAAATAAAGTTTTGAGATATGTAGCTCAAGTCGACGGTAATCATAAGAGTGAGGTTCCAGGAATATTTTGTTTACAAAAGTAGGTATGGTTTATGTGTTTGACCCCTTACTAGCTAAATGTCTCATGCCCCTTGACCATAAGTACCCACACCTCATGCTACTCAACTTAGGATCGCATAAGTGATTTTGTCATTGTAAGCATATAGTTTCAAACAAGAGCGCCTACTCAGGTACCTCTTGCCCCTTTGTATGATTAGTCCCATTATGAGGGTATATCCATACTTAGATGAAAGGATAAACAGACAAATGAACTTCCCAACACTTTATTTTATTTACTATTTTCATAGATTTTTAGAGAAAAAATGCTTAATAGAATATTCATGTTGTAAACTTCCACCATGATGCATAGAATGGCTTAGTTGGTGGCCCAGGTGGCCCTTTAATTATATGCAAACTCCAGAAAGCTTTATTGAGTGTTCTAATTTATTTCACATCGATGAGCATCCATAGATAAAAGAACATGATATCAACAAAAAAATAGTGCAATATTGAAAGATTTCTCCATGATAGCATGGTTTTTCTAGCAAACAACTTATAAACTGTCAAACACATAACTTACATAATTCCAATTAGCATGGGTCAAATTTTTGTTTAACATTCTGTTTATTTCAAACAGTTCTGCTCTAGTGGTTTCACCCCACATCTTACTTTCTCATGAGTTTTAAACTACACAAAAGAGAGTATTTTGAAGTACTTTAAGGCATATCACATATATTATACTTGGCGTAGCAAGTGCCACATAGGTAGGTATGGTGTATGTTGTTGGAGTTTAAGGTATTTGGATATACAAGTCTTAGCTTGTTTTGAGAATTTTGGGCTAGCACAAAGAGATCTACAAGCATGCCAAAGTGTCCATAGTGATAGTCATTTATTATCAAACAAATATCCTTAAAATTAACCATATATGCATGGGAACAAAAGGTTGCACTAAATAAGGCACTTGCAAATTATCATTCATTTAAGTATTTGAAACAAGCAACACTTAACATAACTTTCATTTCAACCTTTTGTTTTCATTCCCTTTTTGTTTTGGTAGCATACAAATTAATTTATTTTTAATTCCAGTAGATATTATTAGGCATGCAAAATATCTATCATGGTGGTCTCATATATTTCAAATGTAACATGCAAAACTAAATATAAAACTAGTTAAAGATGCTCCAATTTCTATGATCATATTATGTTGCTAAAAAAATTTTAGAGGTTTGCAAATCGAGAGTTTGATAAGTATAGCGGGGTGACTTGGGCATACCCAAGCTTATGGTTTTAACCATTCTTGGATAGTTGTTAGTGTGGTGTTCCTCTATTCCTCGTCAAAAAACTTCAACACAAAACTTTCTCCCGTTTCTTTTCTGTGGGGTGGCATTAGTGGTACAAAGATATGTTTCTAGCTGCCAGATAATCCTAAAAAAATCATTTTTAGGTATCCAGCAAGTATATCATGTTTATACCTTCTTATCATATCAAAAGACTCATGGCAAATCATTTTGAGATTCAAAAGAATGGCTTATACAATACAAGGCAGAATCTGTCCAGATTTTCAGCAGCAGCAAAATGTATTTATTTAGACCACTTAACATGTCACAAATTTTAGAAAATTCTTTTGTATATATGATGAAAAATTATAATTTCAGTTTAAATATGAGCGCATTCAGAGTTACAAAAAAATCAGAGAAATTTTCTACTAAATAGTGTTGGTGCAGGAATTTGCTACTCCATATGTTTTCTCAAGTTTATATCATCCAAATGGGTTCAACTTGGTACTTTATTAAAAACTACAGAGAATAAACTAAAAAGAGACTCTTTAAACTACATCAAGGGTGCATAAAAATAAATAACCGGGTTGCCTCCCGAAAAGAACTTTCTTTATAGCCATATAGCTAGGCTTTACTTACTTGTTTCAAGTGATATGGAGATTATGTGGTAGCTTGTACCTTGGTGCTATCTCCTTATTCCTTGGGAAGTGTTCCGCAAACTTTTTGTGTGGAAACTGAAACTTCACAATTCCTTCTTTTTAATCAATGATTGCTCCTGTAGTTCTCAAAAATGGTCTTCCCAATACTATAGGACTAGAGGTTTACTCCCCATGTTCATGATAACAACATCAATAGGATCAGAAGTCATGTGTAACTCAACCATGACATCATTTACTTTTCCTAGAGCATGTTTAGTTGAGTCATCAGCAAGTAAAAGGTCTATTGAGCATTTTCCATAGTTTTAAGTTCTAGCAATTCATATAGTTCTTTTAACAAAACCGAGACACTAGATCCTAGATCTAATATAGCATGATGGGTCTCTTTACCACTAATGATTAAAATCTTGGGGATCCAAGCATACCCAAGCTTTTGGTGGTACCATAGCTTCATTATTGTATCTTCCTATATTTTCTTTTATGACATAGTTTGCAATATATGAGCCAAATCCTGCTGATGAATATTAATGGATGGATCGTTAGAATTTTGTAATATATCAATGAGTTCATGCAAGGTACATTTATCAAGATCTAGTAGAGGTTCCTTTATTTCACTAAGCGTTTTAACTTCCTCTACTTGTTTTTCAGTCATGGTCGTAAGTGTTTCTCTTTCTTCTATCATATTATGGGTATCCCAAGACCTATCTATTATGCCTTGCACATACTTAATAGTTTCTTCATGTTGCTTTTGGTTTTGGATGAGTTTTTTAAAGGATATTACTTCTTGGGTTTAGGGGTCCACCTTTTCATTTAAAGAATATTGTCTTTCAAACTTAGCTACAAATTCTTTGTTTAGTTCCTTTTGTGTTGATATGAAAGGTCTAATGGTATTGTCTAAATCATTGGAAACATTATTACCACTAGTATATTTGTTAGGAACATAAGGTAACCTACCATAAGAATTGTTGTAGTTGTTCCCTTAACCATTGTTACCGAACTTTCCTATGGAGTTGACATCTATATTTTAATTGTTGTTTCCACCTAAATATTGTAAAGGAACATTATCAATATTTTGTTTAGACATGTAGGAAATTATGGCATCCATTTTACTAGACAAAGAGTCTACTTCTTCAATAGAATTAACTTTTCTAGATGATGGGTTTGGTGCTCTTTTAGTGTGCCACTGACTATGGTTATGCAACATGTTTTATAAGATGGCTTTAGCTTCAGGAACAGTTTTACTCATGAAACCAGCCCTCGCAACGGAATCTAATATGCTTCTTGACATATAGTTTAATCCATTATAGAATGAGTGTAAAATAGTCCATTCATTTACTCCATGTGATGGGCAAGTTCTAAGCATGATTTTAATTCTTTCCCAAGTTGTTGCTACATGTTCATTATCATTTTTCTTAAAGTATAGGATGCTATTCCTATTTTGCATGATTTTAATAGGTGGGTAATATTTCTTTATGAAAGCTTTTTTAACATCATCCCAAGAGTTTATGCTAGCAGTTGGTAGCGATAATAGCCATTCTTTATCTCTTCCTCTAAGTGAAAATGGGAATAATTTGAGTTTAACAATATCCTTTTCCACATTTTTTAATTTTTCCAAATCACATATTTACAAAAGTCATGCAAATGCATAGAGGCATCTTCACTAGCACTTCCCCCAAATTGTTCTCTAGCAATAACATTAAGTAGCCCAGGACTAACTTCAAAACTATCAGCTTTTATTCTAGGAGTTGTAATCATCATAGCAATGAATTGATCATTAGGGGTATTGGTGTAGTCACAAAGTTTTGTAGTTCTTTCTCCCATGTTTGCAAGCAAAAGTTATAGTAATTTTTATGGTTTTTATGTTTTAATGAAAACTAACAAACAAATAAAATACTAAAACAAGACAAAAGAAAATTGCTTTGAAAATCTAAAGGAGAAGGAAAATCTCACAGTGGTGCAACCTCCCCAAGATTAGGTGTTTGCACAAAGTTGATGATGATAGTGCCAGAAAGTGTTCTAGCAGTTGTTGTAGAAGTGGATTGTGCTCCTAGCTTGATGATGGTGCAGTTGAGATGTACCTTGGCTAACTCCACGACAATGGTGCTAGAAAATGTTCTTGATGGCAACAACTCCGTGTGTAGAAACTCATTGGGACACCAACTATAGAGTGTTGTAGCAAGCATATTTTCCCCACAAGGGTGATTCAAGGGTTTATATCGAACTCTCGAGGAATTGGTTGATCAAGGGATGTTTTTCTTCTCCTCTTCAAGCAATTTACAAAACAAAGTTTTTGCCTTGTGCCCCCAACTCCACCGTGTGGTTGTCAAGCACAAGGTTTTGTATTAGTAATATGAAATAATAATAATAATAATAAGTAAAGTAAAACAATAATAAAATATGCAAGTAAAATAAAGGCAATGATATGATAGTTGCTTTGTGTTTTGTTTGTGTTTGCAAGGAAAGATTTTTTTTGTATTTTCGAAATATTAAATTGTAGAAAATACAAATGATAGTAATGGTGTTGGAAAGTTGTTTGTTATGATTTAAAATGGACCGAGGTTCATAGGTTCACTTGTCTATTCTCTTTTTAAGTTGTAGTGGACATAAAACAATTCAACATCAACATAATATTTGTGAAACTTCAATATGTGTTTGATAAGCATTCATATGGGCATCACGTCCTAACATAGAGATGATGCAACACATCTCTCTTATACTCTTCTGGAAAGGGAAAACTCCAAGCAATCTAGAATTAAGAATTAACAGAGCATAGCCTTAGGTACTTTGACCCGATGTTTGAATAACAAATATGCTACCTTGACCAAACAAGATTATCCCTATCACAAGATAATTGTAACACACGAATTCACTTAATCCCTAGCGAGGTAACAAAAGAAAGGTAAAAAACATAGTATATCTTGAATATTTTCTCTATTCAATCACTACCACCATGTTACTGCATATAATACACACATCCCCCCACACATGCTCTTGCGTACAAGTTGGATCAAAACGAGTAATTAAGAACGGGGTACATGATATGCATCTATCAATACATCTTACATATAAATAGGTTCTAATCTCATATATCGAATCACAGAATAAAGATCCACCACATAGGAATTACATATGACCATAATCATCTTGGGCATCCCATATGGTACTAGATCAATGAAGAACAAGAGAGAAGTAGACCAAGCTACTTGATGACCCACAAGTATAGGGGGTGTATCGCAGTATTTTTGATAAGTAAGAGTGTCGAACCCAACGAGGAGCAGAAGGTGCTGGCTAGTGGTATGGATCAGGAATTCTCTACAAATACTTAGCAAACGGATTTTTAGGGTTTTTTGATAAAGCAAGTAAACAAAGTACGAGTAATCAAAAGACAATAAGAATAAATGCAGCAAGTGGCCCAATCCTTTATGTAGCAAAGGACAAGCCAGTTGTATTACTTAAGATGACCAAACGTTCTCGAGGACACATGGGAAGACTGTCAAGTGCTTTCGCTTCATATAGTTGATTAATCTTCTTTAGCTTGCTAAGTGTTGTGTGGGTGAACCTGTGCTAATGTACCGACCTTCCTAGGACTAATACATACTTGTGATTATAACCCTTGCAAACATCCGTAAGTACAAGAAAGGAATTAAGGTAGAAACCTAACCATAGCTTTAAACTCTAAGACCCTTACGTCCCTTGTGCAATGGTTTCCTAATGGGGGTTCAGGTTTCTATCACTCCGGCAACCCCTACGATTAGTTGCCAAATACACAATGCATTCCCCTAGGCCCATATAGGTGAAGTGTCATGTAGTCAACGTTCACATGACACCACTAGAAGAAGTACACCACAACATAAATATCAAACTATTGAATCTTTCTCAACATAACCCCACTACTAACAACATGACTTCTCACATGTCCTCAAGAACAAAACAAACTACTCACAAGACATCATATGGATCATGATCAGAGATGGAATAATGATGTATAACAATCTGAACATAAACAATAATTAATTGGTTCACTCAATAGCATCAACTACAAAGAGTAATCAACACCGGGAAAGTTTCCCCTATGAACTATGCAAGATTCAACGCAATTGTTACAGCAATATGGAGATGGTGATGAGGGTGCTGATGGTGGTGATGGTGATGATGATGATGATGATCCTGATGAAGTCCAGCTTGATGGTGGTGTTGATGGCAACAATCTCCCCTCTCTGGGAATGAATTCCCCCGGCAGAAATCTGTCTGCCGGAGAGATCTTTCTCTCTCGGTGTTTTCCGCCCCGCAGAGGCGGCGAAATCTTTCTGTGGTCGCTCCCCGAGTCTTAGGGTTTCAGGAGGATAATATACGCCAGAGGGGAGTGCCGGGGGTGGACCAGGGCGGCCACACCACCTGGTGACGCGGCCTAGGTTGGCCCGCGCCAGGGGGTGGTGTGGGCCCCTGGTGGCCCATCTCTGGCCCCCCTTCTGGCTTCCTTCGTCTTCTAGAAAAATAGGATTTTCCGTAAATTTTCCCAAATTTTCTGATCGTCGCGAATTTTGCCTCCAAACATCACCTTTTCCATCAGAATCCTGACTGCAGCGGTCCATGCTCCAAAAGTCATCAACCATGCAAAAACAGATGAAATAACATAAGTATCACCTCTCAATACGAAATATACATGAATAACAGTGAAGTATGACATAGAATAGTGATGCAAAATGGACGTATCAACTCCCCCCAAGCTTAGACTTCGCTTGTCCCCAAGCGAAACTGAGCTGAATAAACATGGCCTCAGGTTTATGGAGTGAAGAGTCGATAAAAGAATACGGACAAGAAGCATCACATTCATCGAATACATAGATCATAATAGAAGACAACTCACTATTATATAACTCAACTTGCAATAAGTAAAGGAAACACAATAAAGTTACTTGAAGCAAATCATAATTGGTAATGGCAAACTTAACTCTTCGTCAAAGAATAGTTGATAATTTGCTAGAGTTCACAAACAACTGATTTTCAATGATAGCTTTCAAAGTAGTAAACATCAAGATAAGAGTAATGTGCAAAACAAGGAACATAAGAAACATGATTGAATAAATCATCATATGAATGAATGAAACACAACAACTCAAAATACTTGCTGAGATAGAAGGGAGTAGGTTTACTGACTCAACTAAAAAGTAAAAGAAAGGCCCTTCGCAGAGGGAAATAGGGATTTCATGTCTCATAAAGATCTCCCAAAAATTATGATACTTACTAGCTTTCAGCTCTCATTGCCCCTATCATAGGCATCTTTAGGTGATTAAGGTTAAAGTGATCAAATATGAGGATATGCATTGACAAGTTGTAAATTGAGAATCTCATGTCCCTTGAATACGAGGGCCGCTCCTCATGCTACTCAAGTTTAGTCACCGGTAAGTTCTTGTCATCGTAAGCATATGTGTATCATAGAGAACCGTCAATGGGGTACCCCTTGCCCGATGATACGAAAGAATCCCCATATCAAAATGACAAGGCAAGCAGACAACAAGCATCTCAGCAATCTTCTTATTTACCATGGGAATATGGTGCTTTTTCTCTCTTTCCTCTTTTCATAATATCTATTTTTTCTCTTTCTCTTTTTTTCAATATAGGACTCTTTTTTTATAAGAATGCTTCATAGATGCTCGTTATGGTTACGCTGCAGGTTTCCACCATGTCAGCATGGATTAGACCAGCGGCCCAGGCATTTCTCTAACACACATGCATAACTCCATGGACTTACAAGCTCCCCTTTCATTTCACACCGATGACATCCATAGACAAAAAGAACATGATATCAACTAGGTACAAAGTACTAGTGCAATGTTGAAAGTGTTCCCCATGACAACATGGTTCTGCTAATTCACAACTTACAAAGCGCAAGCATATATGTAACATAGGTGAGCATAATGGTTCAAGTTTAGTAAGTGCAAGAAAGTAACGTGTGCCATCAAGTTCGTGAGAGCTTTAATCACTACTTTTCACATAACAAGTTTAATTTGGGAGGTAGATAAAACAAGAATTTACTTGGAATAGCAATAATGCTAATAGGCAGGTATGGTGGACACAAATGGCAAAGGTTTTGGTTTTAAGGAGTGGATGCACGAGAAGAATTCCCTCTCAGTACAGGTTTTTGGCTAGCAAGGCTAGGTAGCAAGTACAAGAGTTGAAGGAAACAAACAAACATACAAGTGATAAAAACAAACATGCAATCTTCCTTGGAAGCACAAAAGATCTTAACTAGAGAATACTAAACTTATGAGAAAATCAAGAAAGAAAGTTGATGAAATAATTTTTCTTTAGAGTACTTTTATCCTTTCTTTCAACTCTCAAAAATACTGTTGCTACTGACCGAGCCAGGTTTTCCAAAACCAACTAAATTAACTCAATGATCCCAAAGTGCTACCAATACTAACAACAAGATCAATCATATAACCACGAATTGAAAAGTAATATAAGCTATGCAAAGAGTAAATGAAAGAACTTCTCATTAATAATCCATAGTGGCAACTGATACCAAGGGATACATATCTAACGAGAGAGGGGACACTTCCATAATGCAAACCATCCTACATGATAACTTCTCTATTCATGATATGACTCTACTAAAAAGGTAAAAAGATAGAAGATATTGATGTGATACCACGGCACTCCCCCAAGCTTGGAACAAACCAAGGGGATGCCAAACCTGATGACGAATTACTCCTTTGGTGGTGGTGGTATCCTCTCGATGAGCTCCTTTACCAATTTCCCCAAGTCCTCAATCTCGAAGCTGAGATTACGAATAAGCTGTGAGTTTTGCTCAATGCGGCTCATGATCATGTCGGGTTGAGAATCCCAGCTCTTATGATTCTTTCCCCACTCTTCCTCCTTGAAGTCTTCTTTTCCTGCATGGCTAGAACGAGGAAAACCCCAATTGGAGGGTAATTTCCCCTTGGGCATATTCTGGTATTAATGCTCATGGATAAGAGTATGGAAAGGATTGTTGGTGCGTGGAGGAAGTGACCAGTGATTTGAACGGTGATGAGGAGGCTTCCCTCCAATTGACATAGTTCTGGCAGGGTTTACCACCACTCCAATGCTTGCAATGGTAGTGCCGGTGTGCTTTGCCTCCTCTTCATCTTCACTCTTGATCTCTTCCTCTTTCTCGGGGTCTCGGAGATCCTCCTCCATACGCTCCTTTCCCTTATCCTTGGCGGACACCATTGTGCTTCTAAACCTTCAAAGAGTATGTCCTGGCAGAAACAGATCGAAATAAAAACATGACGAAAACATGATATACGAACCTCGGGGGATCCGGGGGATTATATATTACGAAGTTTCACAACAAAAGAAAGGTACTGGGAGAAAACGAGTCGGAGGCGGAGTCCAGGGTGGACTCACCACCTGGTGGCACGGCCAGGGGTGGGCCCGTGCCACAGGGTGGTGTGAGCCACCCTGGCTCCATTTCCGTCCCTCTTTCGCTTCGTAACTTTCCTTATTGGCTAAAAACTGCAAAACTATATATTTGGGTAGTATTTTCGTGGAACTTTTCTTACCAGAACTGTTTCCTTATTTGAAAACAGACTCTGCAGGTCTCTGAATTTGGTATTTAGTAGATTCTTCCAGAGTCACAACTTGAATAACATCAATATTGTCATCTTCATATACTTAATACTTGAGTCACAAAACCTTTCACTACCTCATTACACCATTTTCTCCACTACCTGGAAATTTCTTTCACACAAAACTTCACACAGTTCTCATTAGCAACATTAGTATAAGTGAAGTGATAAAACCTTTTGAGTTCAACTTCAACTGAAAACCATCAAAACATAAGCTACTGTAGCAACTCCTTCCGAAAACTCAAAAATAATTCAAAAAGGAAATCGAATAAAGAAGCAAATGCAAGAGTGGCAAAATCTGTCAAAACAGACCAGCAGGTAAAGATAAACTTTTTCGAACATCTTATGTTGCTCAAATCAAAAAGTTCAAAACTAACGAAAGTTAAATAACAACCTGGGTCAAAATCACAAAAAATTACAGCTCAATCCAACATACAGAGATCTCTCACGAATTTTTATGGTGAAGCACAAAAATCTGTTTTGGGACAGCAACTTTCCCAAATATTACTTCTCTCTCATTAGAGGTTGATCTTGACATAAAAACCAAACAAAACAGATAAGGAGGGGTTATTACCGAAGTAATAACTTCCAAGACTCAAAGAAACAAAAGCAAACTGAAAGCAAAAACAAATTGGGTTGTCTCCCAAAAAGCTCTTTCTTTATAGCCAATAAGATGGGCATGATAATTTTGAAGATGCTCACTCAGGAATATGAATTAAAGTGGAAGAGAGCATTAAGAAGCAAAAACACACACACACATTTTAGTCTAACCCACTTCATATGCAATGGAATTTTGTAAACAAACAAGTTGTTGAAACCAGAGGCTACAAGCATAGGAAGGCAAAAGAAGTGCAACATAAAACTTTCCGCATAAAACTAGGAAACTTGATATTATTGAGATGCATAAGAACACTTTTCCCTCTCTCATCGTAACTTTCAGTATCATGCATAAACTTAACAATATAACTATCACAAGAACCATCATAGCAATGATCACTTATTCTAACAGAAAACATAGGAATACTAGCTCTCATAACACTACTTTGTGAGACAATATTAGAGGTATCCTTACAAAGGATAGTGTGTCCCTCTTCTTCATATTTAGTAACAAAGTCTTTCACATTTGCTATTATAGGTTCATCAACCATTTGTTTATCAGGTTCAACAGCTTTGATTATACTTTCATCAACCATACTAGCTATCATAGAATGTTCCTTTATCTTACATGGGAAAGGGATTTTCTCAATGTAAGGTTTAGGTAAAACATGATTAGCAGTATAAACTTCAGTATTTCTTATAGGAACACTCTTAGCAATATCTTTATATGGTTCATGATACTTATTCCACTTCTTTTTAGGCACTACAATATAGGAAGCAAAAGCCTTAAAATAAGAAGCAATAGCTTGAGAGTCTAGACCATAAGCATTTTTTATATTTTGAAAGTCATTAGTTCCCATAAAAGATTCAATGCATTCATAATCATAATTTATACCTGACTTTCTACCTTTGTCATTCTCCCAAGCTTCAGCATTGTCTTGAATACGGTCCAGAAGATCCCATTTAGCTTCTTCTTCCATGCGAGTGAATGGTCCAGCACAAGAAGCATCCAATAAATCCTTGTCATGTAGAGGGAACCTTGCATAAAAGTTTTTGATAATAATATTGTTGGGGAGCTCATGAATGGGACATTTGAGCATTAGTAACTTCAATCTCCCCCAAGCTTGAGTTGTACTCTCTCCATCAAGAGGCCAAAAGTTGTATTTTTGATTCCGATCTTTATGAATCTCACTAGGAGGATAATACTTTGAATAAAAGAGAGGCACTATTTCCTCCCATTCCAGAGCTTGACCATTCTTCAGCAGCTTATACCATTCCTCAGCTCTTCCTTTCAGCGATAATGAGAATAACTTCTTCTTAACTTGATCTGTAGTAATACCTACACACTTGAACAACCCGCATAATTCGTGTATAAAGAGCAAATGATCACCGGGATGGACAGTTCCATCCCCAACATAGTAGTTACCCATAACACGATCAATAATTCTTGTAGGTATTTTGAAAGCATCATTCTCAGCAGGTGGTGGCTTATCTACTACCTTAGTAGTGGTAGTACCATTACCAAATAAGAAACTCAGCGAATTATCCATAACGGAAATAAAGCAACTAACATCAGTAAACAATACTCAAAGTAGAAGTTTCCTTTACCAGTTCCACACTCCAATAGCACTTCACTCCCCGGCAACGGTGCCAGAAAATAGTCTTGATGACCCACAAGTATAGGGGGTGTATCGCAGTATTTTCGATAAGTAAGAGTGTTGAACCCAACGAGGAGTAGAAGGTGCTGGCTAGTGGTATGGATCAGGAATTCTCTACAAATACTTAGCAAACGGATTTTTAGGGGTGTTTGATAAAGCAAGTAAACAAAGTACGAGTAAACAAAAGACAATAAGAATAAATGTAGCAAGTGGCCCAATCCTTTATGCAGCAAAGGACAAGCCGGTTGTATTACTTAAGATGACCAAACGTTCTCGAGGACACATGGGAAGACTGTCAAGTGCTTTCGCTTCATATAGTTGATTAATCTTCTTTAGCTTGCTAAGTGTTGTGTGGGTGAACCTGTGCTAATGTACCGACCTTCCTAGGACTAATACATACTTGTGATTATACCCCTTGCAAACATCCATAAGTACAAGAAAGTAATTAAGGTAGAAACCTAATCAAAGCTTTAAACTATAAGACCCTTACGTCCCTTGTGCAATGGTTTCCTAACGGGGGTTCAGGTTTCTGTCACTCCGGCAACCCCTACGATTAGTAGCCATTTACACAATGCATTCCCCTAGGCCCATATAGGTGAAGTGTCATGTAGTCAACATTCACATGACACCACTAGAAGAAGTACACCACAACATAAATATCAAACTATTGAATCTTTCTCAACATAACTCCACTACTAACCACATGACTTCTCACATGTCCTCAAGAACAAAACAAACTACTCACAAGACATCATATGGATCATGATCAGAGATGGAATAATGATGTATAACAATCTGAACATAAAGAATAATTCAATGGTTCACTCAATAGCATCAACTACAAAGAGTAATCAACACCGAGAAAGTTTCCCCTATGAACTATGCAAGATTCAATGCAATTGTTACAACAATATGGAGATGGTGATGAGGGTGCTGATGGTGGTGATGGTGATGATGATGATGATCCCGATGAAGTCCATCTTGATGGTGGTGTTGATGGCCACGATCTCCCCTCTCCGGGAAGGAATTCCCCTGGCAGAAATCTGTCTGCCGGAGAGATCTTTCTCTCTTGGTGTTTTCTGCCC
The DNA here is from genome assembly GCA_910589775.1 of Avena eriantha. NCBI lineage: Eukaryota > Viridiplantae > Streptophyta > Magnoliopsida > Poales > Poaceae > Avena > Avena eriantha. The sequence goes on along the minus strand of OU342743.1, from coordinate 171,334,171 downwards.
CGCAGAGGCGGCGGAATCTTTATGTGGTTGCTCCCCGAGTCTTAGAGTTTCGGGAGGATAATATACGCCAGAGGGAGTGCCAGGGGTGGACCAGGGCGGCCACACCACCTGGTGGCGCGGCTTAGGTTGGCCCGCGCCAGGGGGTGGTGTGGGCCCCCTGTGGCCCATCTTCGGCCCCCCTTCTGGCTTCCTTCGTCTTTTGGAAAAATAGGATCTTCCGTATATTTTCCCAGATTTTCTGATCTTCGCGAATTTTGCCTCCAAACAGCACCTTTTCCATCATAATCCTGACTGCAGCGGTCCATGCTCCAAAAGTCATCAACCATGCAAAAACAGATGAAATAACATAAGTATCACCTCTCAATACGAAATATATCAATGAATAATAGTGATTATGACATAGAATAGTGATGCAAAATGGACGTATCACTACTGCCACAAACCCATAGTGCAGAGGTGGACTACTCCCTCTTAATCATGGTGATGATGGTGGAGAAGGTAGAGATCCCTCCGCCGACGGCTCCAGCGGAGTTTCCCCCTCCAATCTTCATTGGTTCTATCTCTATTTTGGTGTTTCGGTGTTTCTGCGGCGCTCTCCTTGTGGATGCCTCGGGGGTACCCTTAATATAGGAGTTTTTAGGTCTAACCAAGTCGCTTGGCGAAATATTGAAGCAAATCGTACGAATGAGGACCAAAAGAGGTCAAGTGGCGTGTGCAGTAGGGCAGGCCGTGCCACCTGGGCTCTTTTGTGGCTTCGGGACCCTCTCGTGAGGCAAGCATTCCATGACATTCCTTTTTGCAAAATATTGACTTCCCCGAAATCCTAGCTCCGTTCGAGTTTGTTTAGGTCCCTCAAAGATAAAAATACACAAAATAGAGTTTTCGTGTCTTGTAGAGTATAACCAAAATAAAGGGGATCATTGGTAAATCCTCAAAATTAGTATAAAACATGGATATAACATTATATATGTTGCGGTTGGAGTTGTGCGCTGTGGAAGAGGAGGTGGCGTATTCAATTCCGTCAAATCGCTAGTTCACCGAACCGATTTTTCAATCATTTAATTTCTTCTATCAAACAAACTGACATGTGGGACCAGCCAAAAACCACCTCTAGATTGAGCCCTACAATTAAATACATCCGTGAAAACCACGCAGACGGGTGGGGTTAGTTCACGAATGGCATGTTCATTGGAAAATCGAGTCAAACATGCACCGTGATTAAATCCATGATGATTATACATGCGACGAAATGGAAAACTGGGCTTCAGGGTCGGGGACGAAATTCACGATGATTGTTTCCATGACGAAAGCCAGGAACATCATGGATGGCTTGGCCAGAGGCCCTCCAAGCGCCTCCTAACAAAACAAACTAGAATGTAAGGAATGCGTGACGTTTTTACCTCGCGTCATAAGAAAATTCATAGACCGCACCCAATCTTGCAGTGCCACCCAAGAGTCTTTGGCCCTTCACACCGGAGTCTCCGACCTAAGTGAGCCAAGCCGCTGAAGCTTGTTGGGCCTTTGCCCATGTAACGCCCTAATTTGACCAAACCTCCTATTTATTTCCCAAACTAGCCCTTATTTAGTGGTTGGTCTATATATAGTCCACCCCATCTATTGTAAACCCTAGAATTAATAATAGAACTAGAAGATAACCCCCTAAGAGGAATATATCTAGTTTGGTCCCATATTCCTTTTCAAGGAAGATCTATTATCCCCAACTCTTTGGATTATGCATTGAGCATCCAAGTTGTACAAAGCCTTTACTTTGAGTGGTCTCTAGGAAAGTTGTCAAGATCTCACCAAGGTTCTTACACCAAATCAATTGGGTTGAGAGAGAGTCTTCATTAACACTGATTGGGTTGAGGGATTCTGGTTAGCCGGTAGCCACTTGAGTGAGCCATCGGCTTTGTATCGTGTTTGCGTTGCATGTGTTTTGTTGTGTTCATCATGTGTGAGTTTGATTGGATCTTCCTCCCCTCTCCCCATGGAAAACCATCGTTATTCTACGAGAATCATGAAAGATCGGGCCACCTAGAGGGTAATCCATAACCGTTAGTATATCCAACAAAGTTGATACATCTGCTTCTCTAACACCTCGGAGACCCAAACAGATTTGCTTTGGTACAACACAATTTTATCGTACCCTAGGACAATTTAGGCCGAGCCTTGTTTTTTCTAGGTCTAAAGTGGAAAATTATAGATAGAAATCAAGCTTTGATTGATCTTCCATAGTCATCTCTAGCCCGAAAGTGATACTTGTGGGACTTGGTGTCAAGGTGGATTCCTGGGCAAAGTATCCCGATCCGACTTCACCGATGAAGATGTGTATGCCGTCGAAGGGGACGATATGGTGGTGAGTGATGTTCTCCCTTAGCCAGAGTCCAAAAGTGATCATAGGGGACGACTTGAACATTGCCGGCGTAGAGGACAAGACAGATGGCAATGGTGTCGCCAATGTCCACCAAGGTAGATACCTCCTGGATCGACGCTCCATGCGCTTCATGGCCCACGGTGGGTGCCAATTGTCGTTGTATTGTCGACGAGTATGCCATGAGGGGTTGTAAATGCGAGTTTAGAAAGATGGGGGTGAGGGCGATGAGTGTCCAATAAGGGTGTGTAACACCAGTTACCTAGTTTCAGATCTCACGATGGTGCCAAGATACTATTCCAACTATAAATCACTATAACAACAATATGACGGGTTACATGGATTGTATAAGTTGTCATGCCCTTAGTATCCCGCAAGTCTGGCATATGAAGGCGCCAGAATCTAGGGTTACATGAAGTAGTCCTAGTTGGACATGTTACAAAGGTTAACACTAATACGAATAGATCTATGTATTGTGAACTCCAAGGCTTCAGCTTCGTCTAGAAAGTGCACGTATCCTTTCTGGATCCTCCTATGCCTCCCTTCTGGAATCCTCTAACTAGACCCTCCGGCAGGCCATATGACTTTCCACCATATGTAGGACACTAATGACCCACAAGTATAGGGGGTGTATTGCAGTATTTTTTATAAGTAAGAGTGTCGAACCAGATACATTGCAAATGTATCAATAATTTTTGATGTTCCATGCTTGGTTTTATCCACTTTCTTGTGTTTTGTCCACACTTTGGAGTACTTTTCATATGATTTCTTGGACTAACCTATTAACAAGAGCCACAGTGCCAGCTGCCTGTTTTCTGCTGTTTTTTGTTCCAGGAAAGTCAGAAAATGAATATCCTCGGAATTGGACGGGACAAAAGCCAAAGTGCCTATTTTTCTAGAAGACTCATGGAGTAAGAATACGAGACGGGGAGGGCCAGGGCCTGGCCACACCACCCCCAGGCGCGGGCTGGGCTTGGCCGCGCCAGGTCATGGTGTGGTGGCCCCAGGCACACCCTCAGTCTCCCTCTTCGCCTATAAGAAGCCTTCTGACCTAAAAACTCCGAGGGGTTCAATGTTTTTCTAGAAGGAGTTCCGCTCCGCCGCCACCACCAGATTCCATGAAACAGCACCAGAAACTCCGTTCTGGCACCCAGCCGGGACAGGGAATTGGAGGAGATCATCGCCATCATCATCACCATCGCTTCTCCATCGACCATCCATGTTTCCCCCATCTATGAGTGAGTAATCCCCCGTTGTAGGCTATGGGGATGGTAGGGATTGGATGAGATTGTTCATGTAATGGAATCAGATTGTTAGGGCATGGTGCCTAGTATCTTTTATTAGTGCTTTATGACTTTGTTGCGACTTGTTGTGCTTAATGCTTGTCACTAGGGCCCGAGTGCCATGATTTCAGATCTGAACATGTTATTGATTCATTATGATAGTATTGTTTATGGTCTTATCTACAAGTTGTATACACATGTTGTTGTCCGGAACCAATGACCCCGAAGTGACAGAAATCGGGATAACCGGAGGCAATGGCTTTGATGTGAGGATCATATGTGTTCACGGAGTGTTAATGCTTTGCTCCGGTGCTCTATTAAAAGGAGCACCTTAATTGCCAGTAGTTCCCTTGAGGCCCCGCTGCAAACGGGCTAGCAGGACAGAAGATGTTGTGCAAGTTCTCATTGCGAGCACGTATGACTATATATGGAACACATGCCTAGGATTATCTAGTACTTGGATGCTTTATCTTATTTATCTGCAATTACCCTATGTTCTGATTGCTATGTGAATTGTCTTGTCCATGCAATGCCCGTCCATCCATCCCTATGCCTACCGCACTCAAATCCTATTGTTTACTGGTATTGTTACTGCTGTCTTTGCTTTACTACCGATGTTGCTTTACTACTCCTATTACAAAACTGTTGCTGCTGATAAACTGTTGTGAGCAAGATTGTTTCCAGGTGCAGCTGAATTGACAACTCAGTTGCTAAGGCTTATAAATATTCTTTGGCTCCCCTTGTGTCGAATCTATAAATTGGGTTTCACTTCCCTCGAAAATACTGCGATACACCCCCTATACTTGTTTATCAAGTCCACTTGGAATCACTATTGTTCAAGTCCACTTGGAATCACTATTGTTCAAGCTAAGTTTATTGTCTCCTTGTTTCCTTGTTCCTTTATCAAAAATACAAAAAAAAATTGGTTCCTACTCTAGTTGCTATTTTCGTTGGTCTGTTATTGTCTTGCTTTATCATGCTTGTTGTCAATGGTTGGTTTCTTTGAAACTGAATCTTATTGGCAAGGTGGGTTCACGGAAGATCAAAAAGATTATTATAAGGAACACCGCTTGTCACAAAAAGGGAAACACTTATGGGAACAAATTGATAAATTATACCATTGCTAGAAACGCATGCTCTACTTATAATGTTACTTATTGCTTTGATAAATCTTGTTGTTGTAGGAGGTACAAACACCTCCCTTTTCAATGTGAGTATAATGATAATGTTACCATATCTTCTTACGTTAAGGGAAATTATGACTTTTAGGATGTGGAACAAATTGAAGAATTTATTGCTTGGAAGGGTGCATTTGAACTTGCTAGTTTGCTTGAAAATATTGATGATTCACCTTATAGGTATGAGGTTTATGGTATACTTAAATTTTGCTTTGATAATTACAAGGAAGAAAACGGCTATATTCTTGAATATATTAATAGATGCTTTCCACAAATGGAAGAGACTAATGCCTTGCAAGATCCTATGGAAGAAGAAATTGATGAACCTGAAATCTCATTAGATGAAAAAGAAGAGGAGAGTGATGAACAAAAGGAGGAAGAATGGATTAGCTACCCATACCTACCTTCTACTGAGAGTAACTCTTTATCCCTTACATTATTTGATTATCCCCCATGCTTACTAAAGGAGGATGAATGTTATATTCCTGAGGATCCTTTTGAAAATGTTTATGATAAAGCTCTAGTGCTTGTAGATCATGAAAAGCATGCTTTATGTGATAGTTATATTGTTGAGTTTATTCATGAGGCTACTGAAAATTATTATGAGAGAGGAAAATATGGTTGTAGAAGTTTTCATGGTATTGAAACACCTCTCTATGTGTTGAAAGTTTTGAAGTTACTCTTGTTTTATCTTCCTATGCCTGTCACTTTGTTCTTTGTGAATTTATTTGCATACACGATTCCTATGCATAGGAAGTGGGTTAGACTTAAATGTGTTTTGAATTTGCTTCTTGATGCTCTATTTTACTTCAACTCATATCTCTTATGTGAGCATCCTCTCAAACTATCTTGCCTGAAGATGATAATATGCCTATTATTCTTGGGAGACCTTTTCTTAAATACTGCAACAATTGTTATTAATTGTAATCAAGGGAAGGTGACCTTCAATATTAATGACAAGGAACATACTGTCTATTTCCCCAAGAAGATTGATAGGACTTATGGTTTTGAATTCAATTGAACATGATCAGGGCATTCAAGTTGGAGAAATATATTGTCCCATACCAAGAGAAAAATTTGAAATTATTATGATTGGGACCATTGCTATCAAGGGTGAGGTAACATAATCATTAGTGGAATACAAGTTTTGTCTCATATGAAATTGTTTTGGTAACAAGACCTGATCAAGCTTGTTAACAAAACGATTTCATTGAACAAAACAATGTTTTCACCATGATTATCTCCGCTTACTTCTATTCTATCCATTTTTAGTTTTTGCTTATGCCTAACTTAAAGGCGTTAAAGAAAAAGTACTTATTGGGAGATAACCCAAAAGTTTTAGATGAGTCTTGGAAGTTATTACCTCTATAATAACCGCTCCTTATCCTTTTTATTTGCTTTTTGTGCCAAGAGTAACCTCTAATGAGAGAGAAGTAATGATTGGAAAAGTTGTTGTTCCGAAACAGATTTCTGTGTTTCACCATAAAAACTCGTGTAAAATCTCTTAACGTCTTTTTGAGGCGTGAATTTTTGTGCTTCTGCCCCAGGTTTTTATCTAACTTTCGTTAGTTCAACACATTTTTATTTGAGCAACAGAAGGTCTTCTAAAAAATTCGTCTTTACCTGCTGGTCTGTTTTGACAGATTTCTGCCATTTTCTGCATTTGCTTCTTGTTGGTTCCTTTTTGAGTTCTTTTGGGGAATTGAGCTTTTTGAGAGAAGTGCTACAGTATATAGTGTTTTAATGGAAGTTTATTTGGTGTTAGAACTGAACCTTAAGACTTATTTATCTTGAGAGCACTAATGTTGATAATAAAGATTATGTGAAGTTTTGTATGAAGGAAAATTTTCAGGTGTATGGAAGGAATGAGTAATGAGATGAAGGATGGACTAAATCTCAAGCTTGGGGATGCCACGCGTGTCACCCCAAGAAATATCCAAGAAGTACAAGCGTCAAAGTTTGGGGATGCCCAAGGCATCCCCTCTTCTTCATTAATAAAAATCCCAGGTTTCTTCCAAACGCTTCATTTTTATTGTTTCATGCACAGTTGTGTTGTTCTTGGAGCGTCTTATTTTTCGTTTTTGTTTTGGTTTTTCGTTTGCTTTTGTTTTATTAGTTTTCTGAATAAATTGGTTGGACCTCCTCTTTCATACATTGGTTTTATAATAGTTTGGTTTGGATTGGAAAAAGAGTAGGAAAGTTCATGTTTAAGTGGTAAAGAGAGCTTGTTTTTGACTGTGGCCTATGCTTTGTCATGCCATGCTTGATATTGTTTTGGCTTTATGCTTAGTATTCTTTGTTGTAGTATGACTTGTTGTAAACAATTGAGATTGCTTAATGAGCCTTGGATGAATCATGCGTTGTTTTAGCATATTAAAGCATAGTATAGTGGTATTCTCCTTTGATGCTTTATTTGGGTTGACTTGGCACATGCTCACACCATGTTATGACTATCCCAAGTCACCATAGCCTTTATGATCCTTTAGTTTTCAACTTGTAGTATCACTTTATGCTTTGATCAATGATGTTTTGTCGCTCTGCATGATTATGGCCATTATTGCTCTCTTAGTTTGTCGCTCCCAGTCTTTTGCTAGCCTCACAATCAAGTATGAGTTCCACTCATGCATCCAACTCCCTAAACCAAGTTATTCCAAAGAGTCCACCATACCTACCTACTAGCTTATGCTATTCCAAGTATATTCATGCTTTTGTTTACCTTCCAAATTAAACTTGTTATGAGAAAACTAGTGATTAAAGCTCTCATGAACTTGATGGCACACTTTACTTTTCTTTCCCTTAATAAACTTGAACCATTGTGTCGTCTATGTTGTACTTATTTGTTGGGAATTAGCATAACCATGCTGGCATGGGGAACGCTTTCAACATTGCACTTGGTACTTTGTACCTAGTTGATATCATGCTCTTTTGTATATGGATGTCGTCGGTGTGGAATGAAAGGGGAGCTTGTAAGTCCATGGAGTTATGTATATGTGTTAGAGAAACGCCTGGGCCGCTGGTCTAATCCATGCTGACATGGTGGAAACCTGCAGCGTAACCATAATGAGTTGTCTATGAAGCATTCTTCTTATAAAAAAAGAGTCCTATTGAGAAAAAAAGAGAAAAGGAAAAAAAGAGATTATGAAAAGAGGACAGAGAGAAGAAAAAAAGCACCATATTCCCATGGTAAATAAGAAGATTGCTGAGATGCTCGTTATTTGCTTGCCTTGTCATTTTGATATGGGGATTCTTCCATATCATCGGGCAAGGGGTACCCCGTTGGCGGTTCTCTATGATACACATGTACTTACAATGACAAGAACTTACCGGTGACTAAACTTGAGTAGCATGAGGAGCGGCCCTCGTATTCAAGGGACATGAGATTTCTAACTTATACTTCGTCAAGCATGTACACCATAGTTTGTTCACTTTAACCTTAATCACTTCAAGATGCTTATGATAGGGGCAATGAGGGTTGAAATCTATTAAGTACCATAATTTTTGGAAGCTCTTTATGAAACTTGAATCCCTACTTCCTTTTATGAAGGCCTTTCTTCCACCATTATATTGAGTCTCCACCTTCTACCTTTATGCACCTACTTTGAGAGCATAGTTGCCATTCTTAGTTCTATGTGCATTGTCCCAAGACTTGTTGATTGATGTATACCTTGATATTGCGTGTTTTAAACTATTTGTATCTAATCACTCTTATGAACTTTGAAGGTGTCCTATGCATTTATATTTGCTACTCTATGAGGGATAAGCTGAATACTACTATGCTATGTTTTCTTTATGTGAAACACACAAACGTGTTGCAAAGCATTGTTATTCATGAATCTTTTGTTTGTGCCTTTTCATGTTGCATCATAGTTTCTTTGTCTTATTGCTAGAACTTTGTCTTTCATGTTATGATTGAAGTACTATGATCCCAGCTTTGAATGTTTTACAAATACTTTGATCAAGTTTATGATGGTGCATGCCACCTCAAAAATTATTCTTTATTTTTATCACTTACCTACTCAAGGACGAGCAGGAGTTAAGCCTGGGGATGTTGATACATTGCAAATGTATCTATAATTTTTGATGTTCCATGCTTGGTTTTATCCAGTTTCTTGTGTTTTGTCCACACTTTGGAGTACTTTTCATATGATTTCTTGGACTAACCTATTAACAAGAGCCAAAGTGCCAGCTGCCTGTTTTCTGCTGTTTTTGGTTCCAGGAAAGTCAGAAAATGAATATCTTCGGAATTGGACGAGACAAAAGCCAAAGTGCCTATTTTTCCAGAAGACTCACATAGCCAGAATACGAGACGGAGGAGGGCCAGGGCCTGGCCACACCACCCTCAGGCGCGAGCTGGGCTTGGCCGCGCCAGGGCATGGTGTGGTGGCCCCAGGCACCCCCTCGGTCTCCCTCTTCACCTAAACAAGCCTTCTGACCTAAAAACTCTAGGGGGGTCGACGTTTTTCTAGAAGGAGTTCCGCTCCGCCGCCACCACCAGATTCCACGAAATAGCACCAGAAACTCTGTTCTGGCACCCTGCCGGGACAGGGAATTGGAGATCATCGCCATCATCATCTCCATCGCTTATCCATCGTCCATCTATGTTTCCCCCATCTATGAGTGAGTAATCCCCCGCTGTAGGCTATGGGGATGGTAGGGATTGGATGAGATTGTTCATGTAATGGCATCATATTGTTAGGGCATGGTGCCTAGTATCTTTTATTAGTCTTTATGACTTTGTTGTGACTTGTTGTGCTTAATGCTTGTCACTAGGGCCCGAGTGCCATGATTTCAGATCTGAACATGTTATTGATTCATTATGATAGTATTGTTTATGGTCTTATCTGCAAGTTGTATACACACGTTGTTGTCCGGAACCAATGGCCTCGAAGTGACAGAAATCGGGATAACCGGAGGGAATGGCTTTGATGTGAGGATCACATGTCTTCACGGAGTGTTAATGCTTTGCTTCGGTGCTCTATTAAAAGGAGCACCTTAATTGCCAGTAGTTCCCTTGAGGCCACGCTGCAAATGGGCTAGCAGGACAAAAGATGTTGTGCAAGTTCTCATTGCGAGCACATATGGCTATATATGGAACACATGCCTAGGATTATCTAGTACTTGGATGCTTTATCTTATTTATCTGCAATTGCCCTATGTTCTGATTGCTATGTGAATTGTCTTGTCCATGCAACGCCCGTCCATCCATCCCTATGCCTACCGCACTCGAATCCTATTGTTTACTGCTATTGTTACTGCTGTCTTTGCTTTACTATCGCTGTTGCTTTACTACTCCTATTACAAAACTGTTGCTACTGATAAACTGCTGTGAGCAAGATTGTTTCCAGGTGCAGCTGAATTGACAACTCAGTTGTTAAGGCTTATAAATATTCTTTGGCTCCCCTTGTGTTGAATCAATAAATTGGGTTTCACTTCCCTCGAAAATACTGCGATACACCCCCTATACTTGTGGGTCATCAAAACCCAACGAGGAGCAGAAGGTGTTGACGAGTGGCTTGGAGCAGGAATTCTTTAGCAAAGGACAAGGCAGTTGTATTACTTAATATGACCAAACGTTCTCGAGGACACACGGGAATATCGTCAAGTGCTTTCGCTTGATATAGTTGATTGATCTTCTTTTAGTTTGCTAAGTGTTGTGTGGGTGAACCTGTGCTAATGTACCGACCTTCCTAGGACTAAAACATACTTGTGATTATACCCCTTGTAAGCATCCACAAGTACAAGAAAGTAATTATGGTAGAAACCTAACCACAACTTTAAACTCTAAGACCCTGGCATCCCTTGTGCAAAGGTTTCCTAACGGGGGTTCAGGTTTATGTCACTCCGGCAACCCCTACGATTAGTAGCCAAATACACAATGCATTCCCCTAGGCCCATATATGTGAAGTGTCATGTAGTCGACGTTCACATGACACCACTAGAAGAAATACACCACAACTTAAATATCAAACCATTGAATCTTTCTCAACACAATTCCACTACTAACAACATGACTTCTCCCATGTCCTCAAGAACTAAACGAACTACTCACAATACATCATATGGATCAATATCAGAGATGATATAATGATATGTAACAATCTGAACATAAACGATAATTCAATGGTTCACTCAATAGCATCAACTACAAGGAGTAACCAACACCGGGAAAGTTTCCCGTAAGAACTATGCAAGATTCAACCCAATTGTTACAGCGGTATGAAGTGGTGATGATGGTGATGGTGGAGATGATGGTGGTGATGATGATGATGATCCCGATGAAGTCCAGCTTGATGGTGGTGTTGAGGGCGACGATCTTCCCTCTTTGGGAAGGAATTCCCCCGGCAGAATTCTGTCTGCTGGAGAGATCTTTGTCTCTCGATGTTTTGTTCACCGTAGAGGCGGCGGAATCTTTCTGTGGTCACGCCCCTGGTATTCGGTTTTCAAGGGGATAATATACGCCAAAGGGGAGACCCTGGAGTGGGCCAGGGCGGCCACACCACCTGCTGGCGCGGCCGAGGGCTGCCCGCGCCAGGGGGTGGTCTGGGCCCCCTGTGGCCCATCTCCACTCTCCCTTTTGGCAATCTTCGTCTTCTGGAAAAATATAATTTTCCATGTATTTTCCCGGATTTTTTGATCTTCGTGAATGTCGCCTCCAAACAGCACCTTTTCCATCAGAATCCTGACTACAGCGGTCCATGCTCCAAAAGTCATCAACCATGCAAAAACAGATGAAATAACATAAGTAACATCTCTTAATATGAAATATATCAATGAATAACAGTAAATTATGATATAGAATATGATGCAAAATGGACGTTTCAACTCCCCCAAGCTTAGACTTCGCTTGTCCCCAAGCAAAAACTGAGCTCAATAAACATGACCTCAGGTTTATGGAGTGAAGAGTCGATAAAAGAATACAGACAAGAAGCATCACATTCTTCAATACATAAATCATAATAGAAGAAAACTCACTATTATATAACTTAACTTGCAATAAGTAAAGGATACACAATAAAGATACATAAAGTAAATCATAATTGGTAATGGCAAACTTTGCTCTTGGTCAAAGAATAGTTGACAATTTGCAGGAGTTCACACATAAAGGGTTTTCAATGATAGCTTTCAAAGTAATAAACACTAAGATAAGAGAAAATGTGTAAAGCAAGGAACATAAGAAACATGATTGAATAAATCATCATATGAATGAATGAAACACAACAACTCAAAGTACTTGCTGAGGTAGAAGGGAATAGGTTTACTGACTCAACTAAAAGGTAAAAGATAGGCCCTTCGCAGAGGGAAGGAGGGATTTCAAGTTTCATAAAGAGCTTCCAAAAATTATGGTACTTATTAGCTTTAAGCTCTCATTGCCCCTATCATAGGCATCTTTAGGTGATTAAGGTTAAAGTGACACAACTAAGAGGATATGCTTGACAAGTTATAAATTGAAATCTCATGCCCTTACTTACGAGTACCGAACCTCATGCTACTTAACTTCAGTCACAAGTAAGCTCTTGTCATTGTAAACACATATGTATCATAGAGAACCGCCAACGGGGTACCCCTTGCAAATGATACATGAGCTATCCCATAATCAAAATAACAAGGTAAGCAGACAATGAGCATCTCAGTGATCTTTTTATTTGCTATTTGCATAGGTTTTTATTGAGGATGCTTCACAGAGTGCTCATTATGGTTATGCTACAAGTTTCCACCATGATTAGGCATGGCTTAGGCTAGCGGCCCAGGCATTTCTATAACACACATACAAACTCCATGGTATTATAAGTTCCCCTTTTATTTCACACCGCCGGGATCCATAAGCAAAATAATCATGATATCAACGGAATATAAGTGCAATGTTGAAAGCGTTCCCCATGATACATGGTTCTGCTAACTTCAACTTATAAAGCACAAGCATATACGCAACAAAGATGGACACAATGGTTCAAGTTTATTAAGTGCAAGAAAGTAAAGTGTGCCATCAAGTTCATGAGAGCTTTAATCACTAATTTTCACATAACAAGTTTAATTCGGAAGGTAGATAAAAACATGAATTTACTTGGAATACCAATAGTGCTAGTAGGTAGGTATGGTGGACACAAATGGCAAAGGTTTTGGTTTAAGGATTGGATGCACGAGAAGCATTCCCTCTCAGTACAGGATTTTGGCTAGCAAGGCTGGTAGCAAGCATAAGAGTTGAAGGAAGCAAACAAACATACAAGTGATAAAAACAAACATGCAATCTTCCTTGGAAGCACAAAAGATCTTAACTAGAGAATACTAAGCTTATGAGCAAATCAAGAAAGAAAGATGATGAAATTATATTTATTTAGAGTACTTTTATCTTTTCATTCAATTCTCAAAATAGTGTTGCTACGGACCGAGCCAGGTTTGCCAAAACCAACTAAATTTACTCAATGATCCCAAAGTGATACCAATACTAACGACAAGATAAATCATATAATCATAAATTGAAAACTAATATAAGATATGCAAAAGAGTAAATGATAGAACTTCTCATTAATATTCCATAACGACACTCACACCAAGGGATACATAGATGTCTAACGAGAGCAGGACACTTCCATAATGCAAACCATCCTACATGATAACTTCTCTATTCATGATATGACTCTACTAAAAAAGGTAAAAAGATAGAAGATAGTGATGTGATACCGCGGCACTCCCCCAAGCTTGGAACAAACCAAGGGGATGCCAAAACCTGATGACGAATTACTCCTTCGGTGGTGGTGGTGTTCTCTCGTCATCGTCCGACTTCCAAGGTAAGGGCTCCCCATCAACAAAAGACATCGTGGTCTCCAACATCCTGAAACTTGCAGCAGCACTTATGCGTTTAAACCTAACCTCGTACTCACAGTTTTGATTATGCATGTCGTAGATATGTGCTTGTAGTTGGTTGGTTGTTTGGTGGAGCAAGAGAATTTCATCCTTAAGCTCAACAGTCTCCTTCTGGTGCTTGGCGATGAGTTCGGAACAAATCTTATGGATGATGTCCACTTCGTGTTCCGCCATCTTCCTATACCTAAAGACTTCTTGCTCTAGTGCTTCCATCCTGTCATCCAGATTTCCTTCAACTTTAGGGCCCTGAACTTCTTTTATCTGGACCTCCCCATCTTCAAGCAACAACTCCTTGGGATGAATCTTCAACTCACGCATGTACGGGTTGATGATATCCGTAGAAGAATCTTCCTTGGTTGATCCCGAGGAAAACATGGTGGCTCCAAAACTGGGACTCTACCTGTCAGAAATAGATTGAAACAAAAACACGACGAGAACACGATACATGAACCTCGGGGGATCTGGGGGATTATATATTACAAAGTTTTACAACAAAAGGAAGGTTCTAGGAGAAAACGGGTCGGAGACGGAGTCCGAGGTGGCCACACCACCTACTGGCGCGGCCAGGGGGGCGCCAGGGGGTGGTGTGAGCCAACCTGGCCCCGTTTCTGTCCCTCGTTCGCTTTGTTGCTTTCCTTGTTGGATAAAAACTGCAAAAATATAACTTGACAGAATTTTCGCGGAACTTTCTTACCAGAACTGTTACCTATTCGAAAACGGACTCTACATGTCTCTATATTTGTTCTTTAGTAGATTCTTACGGAGTCACCGCTTGAATAACATCAATATCTTCATCTTCATACTCATATTGCTCGAGTCATGAAACCTTTCACTTTCTTATTACACCATTTTCTCCGATAACCTGGAAATTTCTTTCACACAAAACTTCACACAATTCTTATTAGCAACATTCGTATAAGCGAGGTAATAAACCTTTTAAGTTCAACTTCAACTGAAATCCATCAAAACATAAGCTACTGAAACAAATCCTTCCGAAGACCCAAAAGAATTCAAAAAGGAAATCGATTTAAGAGGCAAATGCAGTAGTGGAAAAAATATATCAAAACAGACCAGCAGGTAAAGATCAATTCTTTCGAAAATGTTATGTTGCTCAAATCAAAAAGTGCAAAACTAACGAAAGTTAAATAACAACCTGGGGCAGAAGCACAAGACAATTATAGCTCAATCCAACATACAGAGATTTTTCACGAATTTTTACGGTGAAGCACAAAAAATCTTTTTCGGGACAGCAACTTCCCCAAATCTTACTTCTCTCTCATTAGAGGTTGATCTTGACACAAAAACAAAACAAAAAGGATAAGGAGAGGTTATTACCAAAGTAATTCCAAGACTCAAATAAACAAAAACTGAAAGCAAAACAAATATATTGGGTTGTCTCCCAAAAAGCTCTTTCTTTATAGCCATTAAGATGGGCATGATAATTTTAATGATGATCACATAAGAGTAAGAATTGAAGTAAAAGCGAGCATCAAGAAGAAAAAATACACATGTTTAAGTCTAACCCACTGCCTATGCAAGGGAATTTTGTAAGCAAATGAATTGCTGAAACCAGAGGCTGCTAGCATAGGAAGGCAAAACAAGTGCAACATAAAGACTTTCAGCATAAAGCGAGGAAACTTAATATTATTAAGATGCAATAGAACAGTCTTCCCTCTCTCATAATAACTTTCAGTATCATGCATAAATTTAATGATATAACTATCACAAGAACCATTGTAGCAATGACCACTTATCCTAACAGAAAACACAGGGATATAGCTCTCATAACACCATTTTGTGAAACAGTTTTTGAAGTATCCTTACAAAGAAAAGTATGTCCATCTTCTACATATTTAGTGACAAAGTCTTTCACATTCGCATTTATAGGTTCAATAAACACTTGTTCATCAAGTTTAGCAGCTTTATTTGTACTTTCATTAACCATACCAGCTATCATAGAATGTTCCTTTACTATAACTGGGAAAGGTATTTTCTCAATGTAAGGTTTAGGTAAAACATGATTAGCAGTATAAACTTCAGTATTTCTTGCAGGAACATACTTAGCAACATCTTTATATGGTTCATGATACTTATTCCACTTATTTTTAGGAACTTCAATATAGGAAGCAAAAGCCTTAAAATAAGTTGCAATAGCTTGAGAGTCTAGACCATAAGCATTTTTAATAGTTTGAAAGTCATCAGTTCTCATAAAAGATTCAATGCATTCATAATCATAATTTATACCTGACTTTCTTCCTTTGTCATTCTCCCATGCTTCAGTGTTGTCTTGGATACGGTCTAGAAGATCCCGTTTAGCTTCTTCTTCCATGCGTGTAAATGATCCAGCACAAGAAGCATCCAATAAATCCTTATCATGGAGAGAAAGCTTTGCATAAAAGTTATTGACAATAATATTGTGAGGGAGCTCATGAATAGGACATTTGAGCATTAGTAACTTCAATCTCCCCCAAGCTTGAGCTGTACTCTCTCCATCAACAGGCCAAAAGTTGTATATTTGATTCCGATCTTTATGAATCTCACTAGGAGGATAAAACTTTGAATAAAAGAGAGGAACTATTTTCTCCCATTCAAGAGCTTGACCATTCTTCAGCAGCTTATACCATTCCTCAGCTCTTCCTTTCAGTGATAATGAGAATAACTTCTTCTTAACTTGATCTGTAGAAATACCTGCACACTTAAACAACCCGCATAATTCGTGTATAAAGAGTAAATGATCACCGGGATGGACAGTTCCATCCCCAACATAGTAGTTATCCATAACACGATCAATAATTCTTGTAGGTATTTTAAAAACATCATTCTCAGCAGGTGGTGACTTATCTACTACCTTAGCAGTGGTAGTAGCATTACCAAATAAGAAACTCAGCGAATTATCCATAACAAAAATAAAGCAACTAGCAGAAGTAAACAATACTCACAGTAGAAGTTTCCTTTACCAGTTCCACTCTCCAATAGTCCTTCACTCCCCGGTAAGTGTGCCAGAAAATAGTCTTGATGACCCACAAGTATAGGGGGTGTATCGTAGTATTTTCGATAAGTAAGAGTGTCGAACCCAACGAGGAGCAGAAGGTGCTGGCTAGTGGTATGGATCAGGAATTCTCTGCAAATACTTAGCAAACGGATTTTTAGGGGTTTTTGATAAAGCAAGTAAACAAAGTACGAGTAAATAAAAGACAGTAGGAATAAATGCAGCAAGTGGCCCAATCGTTTATGCAGCAAAGGACAAGCCGGTTGTATTACTTAAGATGACCAAACGTTCTCGAGGACACATGGGAAGACTGTCAAGTGCTTTCGCTTCATATAGTTGATTAATCTTCTTTAGCTTGCTAAGTGTTGTGTGGGTGAACCTGTGCTAATATACCGACCTTCCTAGGAATAATACATACTTGTGATTATACCCCTTGCAAACATCCGTAAGTACAAGAAAGTAATTAAGGTAGAAACCTAACCACAGCTTTAAACTCTAAGACCCTGACATCCCTTGTGCAAAGGTTTCCTAACGGGGGTTCAGGTTTCTGTCACTCCAGCAACCCCTACGATTAGTAGCCAAATACACAATGCATTCCCCTAGGCCCATATAGGTGAAGTGTCATGTAGTCGACGTTCACATGACACCACTAGAAGAAATACACCACAACTTAAATATCAAACCATTGAATCTTTCTCAACACAATTCCACTACTAACAACATGACTTCTCCCATGTCCTCAAGAACCAAACGAACTACTCACAAGACATCATATGGATCAAGATCAGAGATGATATAATGATATGTAACAATCTGAACATAAACGATAATTCAATGGTTCACTCAATAGCATCAACTACAAGGAGTAATCAACACCGGGAAAGTTTCCCCTAAGAACTATGCAAGATTCAACCCAATTGTTACAGTGGTATGAAGTGGTGATGATGGTGCTGGTGGAGATGATGGTGGTGATGATGATGATGATCCCGATGAAGTCCATCTTGATGGTGGTGTTGATGGCGACGATCTTCCCTCTCCAGGAAGGAATTCCCTCAGCAGAATTCTGTCTGCCGGAGAGATCTTTCTCTCTCGGTGTTTTCCGCCCCGCAGAGGCGGCGGAATCTTTCTGTGTTCGCCCCTTGGTATTAGGTTTTCGAGGGGATAATATACGCCAAAGGGAAGAGCCTGGAGTGGGCCAGGGTGGCCACACCACCTGCTGGCGCGGCCTAGGGCTACTCGCGCCAAGGGTGGTCTGGGCCCCCTGTGGCCCATCTCCACTCACTCTTCTGGCAATCTTCATCCTCTAGAAAAATAGAATTTTCAATGGATTTTCCCGGATTTTCTGATCTTCACGAATTTCCCCTCCAAACAGCACCTTTTCCATCAGAATCCTGACTGCAGCGGTCCATGCTCCAAAAGTCATCAACCATGCAAAAACAGATGAAATAACATAAGTATCATCGCTTAATATGAAATATATCAATGAATAACAGTAAATTATGAAATAGAATAGTGATGCAAAATGGACATATCAAACACCCGGGTTATCCGGATTAAGTCCATGCTATGGTTATCCCTTATGCATATCCTCAACAGTTAGTGGAGCATCAGATTTGGGAGTAGTTTATTTAGTTCAGACTACTACACTTTCAACACAAATCAATTTTGGTAGGAGAATGTTTTGGACTAACAAACGATGGTTGATTGAGTTGAATTTTGGTGTATCTGTTGGAAAACACATGTGTGGTTGTCTAGCAAGTTTTGTGTTGATTAGATCTATGGTTTAAGATAAGTTTGTTGATTACCAAAGATGACATGAACTGTGATATCTCTGCTTTACTGTAATCTTGTCTCTTGTGGTCGTTGTTGTTCCCGGTTAGTAGCGTCCTGATTAAGTTGTACATCTCTAGATATATGTGTTGGAAATATGCCCTAGAGACAAATAGTAATAAGGATTATTATCATATTTCATAAATTTTATGATTAAGTTTTATAGTATGCTATAAATGTATTGAAAGGAAACGTCGATACTCGTGTGATATATAAACAACCAGGAGTTCCCAGTTGAAATGGATTGTATGGACCGGGTTCGGGGCCCCAACGGGTACGCACCAGCGCGTGAGACGGGAGCGATGTTGGCGCATGCGGGAAGAAAACAATGGGATATTGAGATAGAGTTGGTGCAAATTGACGCGTGTATGCATGTGTTGTCTACAGGACTCCATATTCCATCACGTGCATGTGATGTGTGTTGTGTGTGCGTGGCCATGTGGGACGGTGGTTACACATAGGATTATTAGGGATAGGATTAAGGCTTAGAGCAGTTTTGCGGGTCTGAGGGTATGGGTTTGCCACCCCTAGACCCGCCCCGTTAGACTTGGCAGGTCCAACTTTTTATCAAACCCTCCCCATTTAAGGCGGGTACCCGTCGGGTTCGCGGGTTTCAGGGCCCCATTGCCATCCCTATACATGACACTAGTCTAAGTTACTCCTAGTATGACCAACCTAACAGTTCAACCTATGGCCTTGAAGATAAGGAACCAAAATGGACCTTTTAGTTATAGCATTTGCATGCAACTTTTATGTTTATAATCATTGTGGACCAAGATCTATTTAGATACAACATCTGGACGACCGAGAAATAGAAAACCAGCCTTTTATATTTTGCTTAAGAAAATAAGCCAATCTATGTTGAGTGCTACTCCTGGGGGAGATGTCTCTTAGATCCGCGTGTGTTTGTGTCATGGTTGTGGGCATGTGTGTGATGTGTGCCGCAGCAAGTGCTTCCTCTTGTCTTTGACTCGTTTTTCGTTGGATTGTAATGAATATTGTATGGATGTTGCTTTATTTATAAAGCTGGCCGAAAGCCTGTTTCGAGGAACTTTTATGATTGTAATTAGTGTGGACCAAGATCTATTTAGATACAATATCTGGATGACTGAGAAATAGCAAACCAGCATTTTATATTTTGCTAAAGAAAATAAGGTAATCTATGTTGATTATTATTTTTTACGTAATTGATGTCTATTTTATTGTGAACTTGTGATTTACAAATAATTTTTTTATTACGAAGGCAGGAGATCTGCCATTACTTCACAAATATCGCTTCAGCAAAATTTGCAAAGTTCTAGTAGATGATATGGTGGCATCAAACACCGGAAACAAATTTTAATACTTTTTCAATTTTAGGCTTAGCACAAAGGGTAAATTCTCTAGATAAACTATTAGGGGGAATTTTCCTATATGCAAACCTATCTACTAGCGAGTAAAGAACAAGTGGAAGAGGAACGGTAAACCGTAGTGAAGCACGCGGAGACACAGGATTTGTTTGACCGCAGTTCCTTCCTTGTTAAGGGAAGTACGTCTGCGTTGGAGGGGTGGGCGGTACTAAGACCACCACGCCACAATAGGCCTCACCCTGTTCTCCGATGGATCCCGCCACCAAAGGCCTGATCCACCTTTCCACTATAGGGACCCTTCGAGGCGGGTACCAGTGCCTTTACACAACTAGCGGGGCACAACTCCACAATCAACTTTGAGGCTCCCGTAGTGACAACAAGCTGCCACAAGAACAAGTTATCAATAACAAAGAACAAGATCTAGATATTGACAAGAATACTAGATCAGGGATTTCTCCAAATGAATGGAGAGGAGTTGATGCGCGTGATTCGTGATGACGATGGCGATTCTCTCCTCCTTCAATTTCCCCAAAGATCGAAGCCTTCGGGTGGTTGAAGTGGGAGATCTAGAATGGGAGCTCTTGCAAAGTGTCTGAATAATTTCGAGTGAATCAAGAGTTCTAAACATTAGGGAAGGAGGGATATTTATACCCCCTTCCAAAACCAAGCCGTTGGAGTCTTTGGGGGCCGGATTATCCGGCCCAAGTGAGGGCCAGATTATCCGGCCTGGGGAAAACTCCGCCCTAGACTCGGAATATCTGGTAGATAATCCGCCCCCTCTCTGAGTGTCGCACCGAGCTTGCCCTTGATCATCTTCTAGGGGCCGGATTATCCGGCCTAGGGAGGAAAAACCGCCCCAGTTTGGATTTTCCGGGAGAAAATCCGACCGAACTCCGAGCGACGCGCCTTGGCAGGCTTTGGTCAAATTCTGGGGGCCAGATTATCCGGCCCATGCGAAAGCCGGATTATCCGGCCTAGGGAAGAAAAACCGCCCCAGTTCGGATTTTCCGGGAGATAATCCGACTAGACTCCAAGCGACGTGGCTTGGCAGCCTTTGATCAATGAGGTATGCCGGATTATCCGGCCCTTGGTGGGGCGGATAATCCGGCCCCCCAAAACTCCTGCACACTTAGCGCACATGAGAAAACTCCACAATATTGTTATCTAACACTCAAAACACAGGAAAACATGAAATGTTCTTTCAATCTCCCCCTTTTTGGTGCTAGATGACAATACTAGGATTTGCAGGAAAGGATCACAAGACTACCAGCAATAAGCATGGAAGAGACTCCCCCTCAATGTGTGCATATTAGAATTTTTCATTTGAATACAAATGCACACATATAGGTGAATCTATTCCATTGACATATGAACAACATAATCATACCACCGAGATAGGGAGAGAGGCAACCTTGAAATAGCCACAATTATCAACGTGATAACCAATATAAGCGCCTTCCTCGATAAAGATTCCCAGCATAAAAGGATATGAATAGATGAATCCATAAGCATAATCCATGAGATAAATCCAGACAACCACCGTCACAGAGTCTCAAACAAACCACAAATCACAAATTTAAAGTTCAACGCTAAATGGGCACTAGCGAGAAAACGACGAATAGGAAAAAATGCAAGTGCTTATGCCTGACCCATGCAAATCCTCGAAGACCTAATAGAACTACTTCTCCCCCTTTGGCATCGAGACGCCAAAAAGGAAGAAGAGCGATGCTAGCGCCCCAAGTGATCACTCGTAGTCCTCATCCTCGTCCTCGTCCTTGTTCCCATTCTCGTCCTCATCTTCAAGCTCCTCGGTGTCATCATCCTCATCATTAGCAGTGGCCGCAGAGGGGAACAAGTGACGCTCCAACTCTCCATAGTTCAGCCCGGAAGAAGAGTTCCACCGGGCATATGGTGTGGGAGGGGTAGGAGCCGGGGGATCATCAGAAGCACCAGACACATGATGAAGGATGAGCTGCTGAGAGTGAACCAACTCATGGCGCTGCTTGTACGCCTCATATTGGCCCTTGCGTGTGTCCACGCCCATGCAAAGGATGTTCTGTTGGAACCAATTCAACTACTTGATCTCACGAGCAACGGGGGGACTGGAGTCCTACGAGCATCCCTCATGAGACCCTAAGGAGCAGAAGAGGGGTGAGAGGTCTTCCGAACCTTGGTGTAGATCTTCTTTGCCTTATGCACAATATCAATGTTGAAATCCTCAGAAGGAAGCAGGTGCCTGATGAGCATCATAATGTAGGGAGCATAAGGAATGGGCAGTCGGTTGAACATTGCATCAATCAATTCATGGTAGATGAAGTCCATCACATCAATCTTGTATTGTACGGACTCATCCTCGCACGAGGCAACCTCATGGGAGAAGGTAAGGAGCTGAACAAGGTGACCACAGATGCTATCATTCTTGCCTACACTTGGAGTGATGGAATCACGGAAGAGACCGACCAAAGCAGCATAGATAGGAGCAAGACTAGCAAGAGTGCCCACAATGCCATTGACCATTGTGCAAGGAGAGAGAGAGCTACATCTTTGTTGGGCTTCAGCTGAGTGATGATCCGGTGGCCACTGGCCCTATCCCTGCTACGGAAATTGTATCCAAGAACCTCAGCAAACACACGGAAATCAGCAGTCATAGGCTTGTCATGAGTCATCCACTTCATAGTGCGATGCTCATCGCCACAAATAACCAAAGTGGAAAAGAACTGCTTCACCACCTCAGATTCATATGAGCACTGGAGAGACATGAGATGGTGCAGCCCCATCCGCTCAGCCACATACATAGCATCCACAAGGTGGGGCTTCTCCAAAGCCTCAGCAAGAACCAGCGGGTGCATAGGTCTAATGTTCAGCCTGGCATACACATCTTCAAAAATACCTTTCTGTTTAGCACACCAAAAGCGAGCATCTCCCAGCTCAGAATCACGAGGCAACTCTGCAAATAAATCACGGTGACGGATAGAGGAATAAGTGACTGGATCCAAAGCCTTGTAGTTGATCTTGGGCTGCTTGCCCTTCCTTTTGGACACCCCATTTCTAGTCCTCTTTGCTTGTTCAGCCATGCACTTCTCTTCGTTCTTTCTTCTCCTCAGCTCAACCTCGTCCACTAAGTTACCCTGACCATCGTCCCGAAAGTATTTACCACGAGGACGGCGCTTGTAGGTCTTGGGAACACTAGAACCACCTGTGAGGAGAACAAGGGCGATAGCATGGGGATAAGCATACACACAAGTCCAAGAGAGAGCATGGAAAAAGTAGTCAAAAAGTTCATAAGACCAATCTACTCAATGCACACAATATGGTGAAACTGAACCAGAGTTGAATCTGTCAGGCCAGATTATCCGGCCTGGCCAGGGGCGGATAATCCTGTCCTGGCAGAAATTTTCGACTTCACCTAGATTGAATGCAAAAAGTAGATCGGGCCTAGAAACTGCAAGACTACGATTTCTACGCGAAACAACATCCTTCTAGATGACGTTCCACCAAACAAATAACACATCTAGCCAAAGATGGGGAGAGAGGGAGTTAACCTCACTCATTGGAGGAAGAACGCGGAGGAGAAGGTACCCGGAGGCACGGAGAAGAAGATCCGGGGAGGCCCGGAAAATCCGGTGGCTGGAGAGGCTCCGGGGAGGGTGGGGGATAGCAGGCGGTGGCTGAGGAGGAGGAGAGGGTTGGGGGACAAGGGCTGCTCGTTATGAGCCCTTCCCCCCGATCCCTGCCCTTTAAGATGAAAGCCGCCAGGGCCGGATTATCCGGCCTACACTTGGGCCGGATTATCCGGCCTCAAATCTGAATTTCTGTTGTACATAGATACAGGCCTGCGCGTCCCCAAACAACACCCCCACAAGGTGTACAAGGGACTTGTGTGCAAGAATAGATGGCTTAGGGGTGGAGAAAGGCTTAGGATTAAGAAAGACAAACTGAGATGGTACTATACACTCAAAATTGCAAGAACCAAATCAAATAAGAGCCAAAATTGAGTGTGATTCCCATAGAACAAGAGATGAGCAAAAACAACCAAAAAGATCCATAAAAATCCAATTCTCCTTAAGGGAGAGGGCGGTGGCCGAAGCCACCTTGTTGGAATGTATGGTGTGACACCGCGAAGATATATCTTGGGTTCATGACCAATACTCATCAATAAGCTCACATATCACAAAATGATATTAAGAGAAATGATTTATCTTGCTTTTGGCATTATAGGAGGAGGGTTAGCCCAATTAATTAGTACCACACTCCCCCTATATCCATGCCCACATCTAGACCAAATAAGACTAAGATGTATGAGTGAGTGCATGGGTAATCAAGACAAACTCCTGGAATCAATGATATTTAGCTCATTCCTCAAGTAGCAGAATCTTTCTTCATCAAGAGGCTTCGTAAAAATATCAGCAAGTTGGTTCTTCGTGCTCACAAAAGATAGATCAATACGCCTCAAGCAACATGGTCTCGAATAAAATGAATCCGAATCTCAATATGCTTTGTCCTTGTGTGTTGTACCAGATTGTACGCAATTTTGATTACACTTTCATTATCACATAAAAGAGGCACTTTGTCACAATTGACACCGTATTCCTTTAAAGTTTGCCTCATCCACAATAACTGAGTGCAAGCACTAGCAGCAGCAACATATTCAACTTCGGCGGTGGATAGAGAGATACAATTCTGCTTTTTAGATGACCAACACACTAGAGATCTTCCCAAGAATTGACAAGCTCCAGAAGTGGATTTCCGATCATCCTTATCACCAGCCCAATCTGAATCAGTATAACAACATAGAGAGAAATTGGACCCCTTGGGATACCATAGACCAAAGTTAGGGGAATGAACTAAATATCGAAAGATCCTCTTGACCGCCACTAAGTGGCTTTCTTTAGGAGCTACTTGATACCTTGCACACACACCCACACTCAACACAATATTGGTCCTAGATGCGCAGAGGTAAAGAAGAGAGCCGATCATGGACCGGTATACCTTTTGGTCCACATCTTTACCATGCGGGTTAAGTTCAAGGTGACATTTTGTTTGCATCGGAGTGGCGACACCATTAAGATCCGTCATCTTGAATCTCTTGAGCATGTCTTGGATGTACTTTGCTTGATTGATGAAGGTTCCTTCTCTAAGTTGCTTGATCTCGAATACAAGAAAGAATCATAATTCCCCCATCATAGACATCTCAAACCTATCAGTCATAAGCTTTGAAAATTCATCATTAAAAGCTTCATTAGTAGAACCAAAGATGATATCGACTACATATAGTTGGCATACGAAGAGATCCCCCTTAACCTTCTTAGTAAAAGAGTGGGATCGATTTGCCCAACTTCGAAGCCATGGTCTAGCAAAAGCTCTTTAAGGTGCTCGTACCACGCACGTGGGGCTTGTTTAAGGCCATAGAGTGCCTTATCGAGTTTGTAGACATGGTTCGGGAAGTTAGGATCCTCAAATCCCGGGGGTTGCTATACATATACCAACTCATGTAGAGGACCATTAAGGAAGGCACTCTTGACGTCCATTTGCTGCAATTTAAAAAAGTTATGGGCAAAAAAAGCAAGAAGGATACTGATGGACTCGAGCCACTGGAGCATAGGTCTCGCCGAAGTCAATGCCCTCAACTTGAGAGTAGCCTTGTGCCACAAGTCTCGCCTTGTTCCTCACGACAATGCCATTCTCATCTTGCTTGTTTTTAAATATCCATTTAGTGCCGATAACAGTGCGGCAATCTTTGGGTTTCTCCATGAGTTTCTAGACCTTGTTGCGCTCGAAATTATTCAATTCTTCATGAATAGCAACAACCCAGTCCGGATCTTCAAGAGCTTCAAAAACTTTCTTGGGTTCCACCATTGAGATGTGAGCTTGGCGCTCACCAAAACTTGCCAATTCCCTTCTTGTAGAAACCCTTCGTCGAAGGTCACCTACAACCTTGTCGAGGGTGTGACCCCTTAATTCAAGGTTCCGTTCAGCACGAGCCTTGCGACGAAGTTCAATAAGCTTGTTGTCTCTTGGTGGAATAGTTTCATCACTTGAATCTTCATTGGAATCATTTGCTCGACCTTGATTAGAATCTAGGATAACAGTAGTAGGCGTTGATGAAGTGTGCCCTTGAGGTGAGTCAGCAGACGTAACAGGAGATTGCTGAACAACAGGTGATACAGGGCCGGATAATCCGGCCGATGGAGAGACCGAATAATCCGGCCTAGGAGAACTTGTAGCAGCTTCATCAGTCTGCCTGGGACTTGCTTGAACTAGCGAGGGGTCAGATAATCCGGGGCCAGCCTCAGGAGCGGGGTGGCTGGATAATCCGGTGTTAACCGGATAATCCAGCCTAGAGCTTTCTGGAGCATCTTGACCTTCAGCAGTTGATGGAGATGGTGATACTCCTGTGGTTGGAACATGATGAGTATGTTTAGATGAGGGCTCTCCATGAGTAGAGCATTGTCCTTCCCGATCCGCCACAAGGGGGTCCTCAATGGGGCGGAAAAATTCCACGCCCATTCTTCTTATGGCATCTTGGGCTATTTCAACATCTGCATCACAAACATCAACGTACTCTGCACGGGAGCCGTCATTTTCTTCGAACACCACACTACAAGATTCTACAACAGTTCCGAAGAGCTTATTGTAGACTCTATAAGTGTGGGATTCGGCACCATAACCAACAAAAAAACCTTCTAGAGCCTTAGATTCAAACTTAGATAAACGAACTCCCTTGATGAGAAAGAAACACTTACACCCGAATACCCGAAAGTATGAGATGTTTGGCTTGTTACCGGTAAGTATTTCATATGGAGTCTTGTCCAAGATTTTACGAAGGTATAAACGGTTGGATGAGTGGCAAGCGGTAGAGATTTCTTCAGCCCAAAAATTATAAGGAGACTTGAATTCGGCTAGCATTGACCTTGCCATATCCATTAGAGTCCGATTTTTCCTCTCGGCTACACCATTTTGTTGAGGGGTGTACGCAGCGGAATATTGATGTCTAATCCCCTCTTCACTTAGGAACTCATTTAAGGTGTAGTTCTTGAACTCAGAGCCGTTATCACTTCTTATAGCCAGAATAGGGACGTTGTGTTGACGTTGAACCTCGTTGGCGATGTCGATGACCGTTTGTTGAGTTTCACTCTTCAACTTGAAGAAATAAACCCAAGTGTATCTTGAGTAATCATCAACGATCACAAGACAGTACTTCTTCCCACCGAGGCTTGCATGAGAGGGAGGTCCGAAGAGGTCCACATGTAGGAGCTCTAAGATCCTTTTTGACGAGATAATAGTGTTCCTACGATGAAGAGAGTCATGCATTTTCCCTTCAACACAAGCCCTACAAACACGATCTTTGGCAAAGGAGACATTTGCTTTTAGTCCAAGGATGTGGCCACCCTTGTGGAGACTTTGCAAAGTTCTCATATTGACATGGGCTAGTCGGCGATGCCATAACCAACCCACGTCAGCCTTTCCGAAAAGACACATCGGTCCTATAGTGGTTTTCTCCAAAAAGTCCACCACGTACAGGTCATTTCGACATATCCCATGAAAGCGACTTTTAGAGACTTGCTCCACAAGAGTACCACCAAATTAGCATCAATATAAACTGCAAAGCCCATCTTACCAAGGGCGCGAACTGAAAGAAGGTTGTACCCGAGGGTCTCAACAAGCATGACGTCCACGAGAGAGATATCGTGAGCCACCACAACTTTCCCGAGACCCAACACCTCGGATTTTGACTTTTCACCATAGGAGACAGTTATATGATCATGATTTGGCCGCATCTCTGTGATGATCTCCTTACTTCCGGTCATATGACTCGTGCATCCGCTATCGAGTACCCATCTGGACCCACCGGAAGCATAGCCCTGCAAGAAAGTTACTTCTTGGTTTTAGGTACCCATTTTTCAATGGGTCCTCTCATGTTAGTGACAAGGGTCTTGGGGACCCAAATAGACCAAGGAATGTAACAATCATAAGGACCTACATAACTAGCATAAACATCACCATAATAATCGCAATATAACTCAAAGTTGGGATTATTAGCCCCCGCAAAACCATCATAATTAGACTTGTCATTGGTGATGTTGCTAGTCTTTGGTTGAGCAGTCTTGCTCTTCTTCTTCTTCTTGTTTTCCTTGTTCTTTGTCTTGGGAATGTAACCAAGACCTTCTTTTCTATTGTTTGTCATTTGCTTTCTCAGTATCTCATCAAGAACTTCTTTACCTTTGTGTTGAGAACCTCTTGCAAGATCTTCTTTTCCATAAGATGATGTGGAGGCACTTGGCACATCATACAACTTCAATTGAGTTTGGAGCTGATCATGAGACTCATTTAGACTAGAGTGATCACTCTTCAATGCCTTGTGAGCACCGTCAAGTTTATCAAACTTCTCTGAGAGTCTAGCATGAGCAGCCCTAAATTCAATCTTTTCTTTCTTTAGTTTCTTTACCTTGGTAAGAGCATTGTCACGTTCTTTGATGAGCTGAGCCACAACTTCTTCATGTGACTCCTCAATGGATTCGAGTCTCTCTTCTAGAGATACTCGAGCTTCCTCTTCTTCTTCCAAAGCATTCTTCAAAGAAGCTATCTCCAAGGCATCTTCTCTTTCAATTCTGCCCTTTTCTTCAAGAAGATCTTTGGCTTGAGCAAGTTGACTCATAAGAGCATCAAAATGAAGTTTGTGCTCACCTTGCAGGTTAGTGAAAAAGTTGTCCAAAGCAATAACTTCTTCTTTCATTTTAAGACTATCATGATCATCCATATCCAAATTTATGTTAGTCTTAGGAAATGAAGAGTTAGAACTTGATACCTCGGATCCTCTTGCCATAAGGCAAGTGGCGTTGTTGCGGATGACATTCTCGTTTGGCGAGTTGAAGAGAGATAATGGAGTCGATGTGGTGGCTATAGCATCCACCTTGCGAGAACTATCTTCATCCTCTTCATCTTCACTTGCAGAGGAGTATTCTTCTTGTGCCACTAAGACGATCTTGGGTTGCTTCTTGTAGGGGCCATTCTTTTTAATAAATGGCTTCTTCTTAGGTGCCTTGGATTTTTCTTTAAGAATGAGCCTGCCACCATTGTCTTCTCTATTTTGATAAGGACACTCGGCTACAAAGTGCAGCCTATCTCCATAGTTGTAGCATGTTCTCAGTTTTGGGCAGCTTTCTCTTCTTCCACACGACCCATTCTTGCGCTCAAGTTCTGACTTGGCCTTGGCATGATCCTTCCAAAAGTTCCTTGTGTAAAACGCCATGTACTCACCATGAGCACGTTTGACTTCATCGGGGCAGTCCATGGAGGCCCCCTCAAAAGCTCTTTCATCCTCATCTTGCTCAACAACATTGGCCTTTAGAGCAACATTGACTCCCTTTTGCATTCCAATGGCACGAGCCCGGGCATCTTCAGCGTTCTTCGCGACAACTTTGAATGATGCCATTTCTTGCATGACTTCATTGGATGTCATTTGATGGTAGTTGTGTCTACCTTGCAAGCTCTTCAAATCCATTGGCTCGAAAGGCATTAAGGCACTCACATATTTTCTTTTTATCCATGCATCATCAATGTGGGTGGCTCCATGCTTTCTAAAAGTTGTTGCAATGCCCTTGAGTCTTCTATACATGTATTCATGGTTTTCACCATCCAACATGTAGAACCCTTCAGCTTCATTACTCAGGGCATCATACATATTCCTTCTCATGCTTTCATTCCCAATAAAGAGATCGGTGAGGGCATCCCAAGCTTCTTTAGCTGTGTTGAGATGTTCAATGTGGGGCATGTCCTTGGGACCCACACGAAGTTGTATCATGTGGAGAGCCGTAGCATTCAATTGGCTGTCCACAACTTCTCTTCTTGTCAGATTGGAATGATCTCCAATATGAAGACCCTCTTCAATAATCCTCCAAAGTTCAATTGAGGAGCTGCAAACATGAGACTTCAGTAAGAATTGCCATTGATTAAAAGAGGATGCAGTAAGCTTGGGTGGATCACCCCTATTGTTTATATGAGGATAAGGGATAGGTGGATCGGGGGAATATACGTGACGAACCTCACTATATTCCTCCTTACCACTTCCCTTCTTGGAGGTGGAACCATTATGTTTTTCACCTACCACTTCATCATCCTTGGATTCGATGTTAGCCTTATCCTTGGACGATGGTGTGGCAGCCTCAGAGGAGGATAGAGATGGGGCTATGGATGATGTGAGACGAGAAATCATTTGATTCATCTACTCCATCTTGGCCTCAAAGGATTTCAACAAGATTGTTTCCAACGTCTTGAGGTCATCCATTGTGACCTTATCCACAACCTCATCCCCATCTCCCTTGGTACCCATACTTCTCTTAGGCGGTTAAGCCCGAATAAAGAGCCGGGGCTCTGATACCAATTGAAATGGATCGTATGGGCACCTAGAGGGGGGTGAATAGGTGCTACTTCAAATTTTAATACCTTTTCAATTTTAGGCTTAGCACAAAGGGTAAATTCTCTAGATAAACTATTAGGTGGAATTTCATTATATGCAAACCTATCTACTAGCACGCGGAGACACATGATTTGTTTGACCGCAGTTCCTTCCTTGTTAAGGGAAGTACGTCTGCGCTGGAGGGGTGGGCGGTACTAAGACCATCACGCCACAATAGGCCTCACCCTGTTTTCCGATGGATCCCGCCACCAAAGGCCTGATCCACCTTTCCACTATAGGGACCCTTCGAGGCGGGTACCGGTGCCTTTACAAAACTAGCGGGGCACAACTCCACAATCAACTTGGAGGCTCCCGTAGTGACAACAAGCTGCCACAAGAACAAGTTATCAATAACAAAGAATGAGATCTAGATATTGACAAGAATACTAGATCAGGGATTTCTCCAAATGAATGGAGAGGAGTTGATGTGCTTGATTCGTGATGACAATGACGGTTCTCTCCTCCTTCAGTTTCCCCAAAGATCGAAACCTTCGAGTGGTTGAAGTGGGAGATCTAGAATGGGAGATCTTGCAAAGTGTCTGAATAATTTCGAGTGAATCAAGAGTTCTAAACATTGGGGAAGGAGGGATATTTATACCCCCTTCCAAAACCAAGCCGTTGGAGTCTTTGGGGGCCGGATTATCCGGCCCAAGTGAGGGACGGATTATCCGGCCTGGGGAAAACTCCACCCTAGACTCGGAATATCCGGTAGATAATCCGCCCCCTCTCTGAGTGTCGCACCGAGCTTGCCCTTGATCGTCTTCTGGGGGACGGATTCTCCAGCCCCATGTGAAGGCCGGATTATCTAGCCTGGGGAGGAAAAACCGCCCCAGTTCGGATTTTCCGGGAGAAAATCTGACCGGACTCCGAGCGACGCGCCTTGGCAGGCTTTGGTCAAATTCTAGGGGTCGGATTATCTGGTCCATGCGAAAGCCGGATTATCTGGCCTAGGAAGAAAAACTGCCCCTGTTCGGATTTTCCGGGAGATAATCCGACTTGACTCCGAGCGACGTGCCTTAGCAGCCTTTGATCAATGAGGTAGGCCGGATTATCCAGCCCTTGGTGGGAGAGAGTTTGTGTCTTTTTGTGTCTAAATTCCTTTTGTGTTTTTACCGGACCAAGAGTTTGGGTATTTTTGTTGTTGTTGTTGATGGAGAGAGAGGGCCTAGGGCGTTCGGTTTCACCAGTAGCTGTGCAAAACATCTGATGGGAATAAAAGATAAAAATAAAGTATGCGTGTAATTGTTAGAGCAAGATAAATTATATGTGGGCAGTGCATCCATAATTGCTATTGCCTCCGCAACCTCTTATAGCAATAACCTACTAGTCTCATCCATAGAAGAAAGAGAACTAATGATATGCATAGTAACGTCACCGTTGATCCCAAGTAAATCTCGCACATACAGCCGTACTACCCCTTCTATCACTGGGGTTCCCAACCTGCAGATTAGTCATCACTCATACTCCCTATACCTGGCTCAATCCTCGGGGTCTTGGGTACCTGACAAGTCCTTAGATTGAGGCAAGAGAGGATATAATAATCATCATGTCATACAAACTAATACATGATCCCATCTATGATAAATAACATGCACAAAAGCTACATGGCTAGGCTGAAGCCCTTAACCCAAGGAGAATTACTCACACATAGAGATGAGATCAAAGATCATAAACATTGTAGTGGAAATCATGAGATGGATAGCAATAGTCTTACAATGTCGCCAATCGAAGAAGAGCTCTACTATTACAAGTGGTGGAATATGGCTATGATGGTGGAGAGATTAGATCTAAGTCTATTCCTCCGGCGGCTCTTCGGTGTTGTGGATGGAGATCTGGGGGTGGATGATGGTTTCTAGGAGCGCTCTTTTCTTGTCGCCCGAGGCCTCTTTATATAGGGGTCCCTTCACAAAAGTTGTTCTGTTTGACCTAGCGGTATTGATGGCAACTATACGGCCGAAATTTTATTTCGGTTGTATAGTTGGTCGTTAAAGCGTCTGCCTCCGACCCACGACTCTTGGTTTCTTCTGGTTGTTGGAAATCTCGTATCTTTGACTTTAATGTAGTGATTCCCATCACCAAACGTCATTATCTGTGCAGGAAAAAATAGAAAGAAAGGATTGCATACCTCTTTGATCATTAGGCATTAGTGGCAAGGTTTAGAGAGATACTTCATCAAAAATATGAATAATATCTAGTTTAAATATGGACGTAGATGGCTATATTTCAGAGCCATTAAGCGCCCTCGCGCTACGGGATTGGGATCCAGGAGCTCTTCTTCTGCAACTGCTGCTGGATCGGAGGAGCGGGAGTCGTCTTCAGACACCGGATGTGTGTAACTCCATGTGAGGTGTAACACTTGGGGCACTAGGAGTCGTTGGAGCCGCAGGAGCTGTCGGTACTTCAACAAAACCTTGAGGTCAGCTTCGGCTCATCTACATCAACCACGCTCTCCCGAGCGTTGACAACACTTTTCGGTCTTCAAGGGTAAGTTCACGAAAATCCCCTCCCGTTACTGCATTACTAATAGATAGGTCATGGCAACTGGGGTTCTATGTGAAGGGAAAAAAATATTTTTTTCATGCGCGAACCCCTACAATATGTTCTCGAGAAGACTCTTTAAGTAGATTGCTCACAGTAGAACTTGTGTGAACAGGTTGGTCCATGGCCGTGGGTTTTCGTTCTCAAGTTGAGGAGATTTCCACTATAAATCCTTCCATCACGTGTGCATGTAATCATTGTTTTTATGCTTCATATTTTTCGGTTGAAACTATCCTCAAGGTTTAGAGTAGGGTAGTGAGGTTTTGTGTCACCTCCCAAACTCAATTCTCCCTTTGATCTAAAATAATTGACGCAGATTCATTGAACCAAGAAAGATTTAGACAACATTTTGCCTAAATCTGCGTCAGTTAATTTGGATTGGAGGGAGTATCATATTTTAATTTACCCTTGTCTAATATCTTAATGAATAAATAAAAGCATGGATTTGGTATGGGTGGGCTCTTAGTTCCTTAGGGCATGTTTGCTAGCCCGTTTTTCCATTTCTCGCATGGTGCCAAAAGAATTTGTCCCGTTTGTGTTGCTGGCTCGCATAGATTTTCTTTGCATCGCATGGGTTTTAAAGCAGGCCAAAAGTTGGCCCGCTAGGAACGCCAATTTTAGGTGTTTCCACGGGGCCAGGCCCTAGCAAGCGCAAGAAGAGGAACACCGGTAAATTGTGCTCACCTCCCTCTTACAGTGTCACCACTCGCTGGGAGAAAAATCCATCCCCATTTTCTTCTTGGTCAGCGGGTTTGGAGGAGGCGGCAACAATTTAGATCTCTAGTAGCGGCTGTTATGACCACTCCAGCACCAGCTGCTATGTCTCTCTGGCTCCGGCATTAGAAGCCTCACAGATCTACATCACCGACTTCTCCCTCGCCTTATTCTCTGCCTGCTCTCAGTCATTGATGTTTGTGACCATGGAGGCAAGAACATTGTCCTTGCCTCCTCCTCCTCTACATTACTACCTAGGTAGTTAGCTCGACATTAGGGTAGTACCTAGAGTGCTTATGCAATGCCACTCTGTTTAAGACCAACAATTGAAGGTTATCATCTAGGCAGCTTCCCTAGTCGTTGTGATTCAGACATGGATGCTCTTGATCTATAGAAGAGCGGCTGGTTGGACTAACAAGGTGGCAGTGACATATGGCCCCATGATGCAGCGCGATAGAGAGAGGATGGCAAATCTTAACTACATCTACAACAACAACGATACAGAGGCTATCGCCATGCTCAGGATGAGAAGGGATCCTTTTAACCATCTTGCGCAAACATTATGGTCTAGGGGTTTGCTTAAGGACACCAACAACACCTCTATCGAAGAGCAAGTGGCTCTGTTTCTTCATGTTCTAGGACATAACTAGAGATTCTGTATCACATGGAGGATATCTACTAGGACATCATGTGTTCTATGCTGTTGATGAGCTCAGGGGAGAGTTGATCAAGCCACCTAGTGGTCAAACCCCCTCGAGGATACAAGGCAACGCCCCGATAGTTCCCATTTTTCAAGGTGGGCAACTCTACCTTGTACTTCATGAGATGGTTGGATTATACTATCGCCTA
The DNA here is from genome assembly GCA_910589775.1 of Avena eriantha. Taxonomy (NCBI): domain Eukaryota; kingdom Viridiplantae; phylum Streptophyta; class Magnoliopsida; order Poales; family Poaceae; genus Avena; species Avena eriantha. The sequence goes on along the minus strand of OU342743.1, from coordinate 171,299,752 downwards.
AAATTCTTGTAATGATAGGATTGTATCGGAGCAATTGATGGTACCCATGTCATGGCTAGAGTGCCGAAGGCCGAACATACTGCATACAGGGGGAGAAAGCACTAATCCAGCCAAAATGTGCTTGTTGCTGTTGATTTTGACATAAAATTCACATATGTGCTTGCTGGCTGGGGAAAATCTGCCCATGATGCCACAATTCTAAATGACGGCCTTGAGAGAGCTGATGGGCTCAAGATCCCTGAAGGCAAGTTCTACCTAGCAGATGTCGGGTATGCTTCTCGTCCTAGAATTCTTCCACCCTTTAGGTCAACAAGGTACCATCTTAATGAGTTCTCTACTAGAAACTATCCTGGGCGTCAGAGGAACTTTTCAATCTCAGAAACTCTAGCCTTAGAGTCACGGTTGAGAGGGGTTTAGCTACTCTAGAGAACAGGTTTAAGACCCTTTATCAGAAGCCTTTCCATTCTTTCCCCACCCAAGTTAAGCGTGTTCTGACATGTTGTATTTTGCACAACTGGATCTTGGAATTTGGCGCAGATGAATACGTCCCGAAACAAGAAGATGTAGTTCCTGATGACAATGATACTGCTGGTGGCCATGGTGTTACGCATAACGATTGTGCTGCTTGTAGGAACAGGAGAATGTAGTAGGCCCTTGACATGAGGGCGGCGAGAGGAAATTACAGGATTTGAGATGAAGAAGTGAAGAAGAAGGACTAATGAAGTGATCTCCTTGTGTTCTATGAACAACCCCTATTGCTAGTGTAAAACAATCATTCGTAGTAGGTAGGTAATATTCTGCCGAACTATCATTCGCTAGTGCTAGGTAACATTGTCGTGAACTGATATTTTCTAGTAGCTAGGGTTCTAATTGGTACTGTTACTTTAATTTACTACTGCTACTTTAATTTGCTGCATATTTGCTCGTGCGTGGTATCACCACCTGTGAGAAGTTGTGACCACAACACTACCACAGGTGCAACCAAACATGCATATTTTTTGATCGAACGAGCCACAATCAGTGTTGTTTGCCAAAATTGAAGAAAAACCTAGACGTGGGCAACTTGACCCAAGACAAAATCTGACCGCATGCAACGTCCAGCCGGCCAAGTAGTAAAAAGAGAAATATTGCCCCGAGCAAACAAACACGCCATTAGTCCAAAGAGATCATTGACCATTGGAAGCAACACAATTTCTACAATTTTGAATAATTTTGATTTTAGATTCTAACTAACAGATAGAGGGAGAAATAGTAGTCGTATAAAACTGGAGTACATTTTCAAGACCGTGTCCACATGTACACTCCCTAGCCGTATAAGTAATTTCGAGGAGGCACGCGACGCGGTGAGAGCGCGGAGCAGTGGGCACCCGTGCTGCATGATGCACAGCCCGGTGGCTGTCGCATGCTGCCTGCTTCGTACCCTCCCGTTCCTTCTGGCATGGCATGGACAAGCCCTGTTGGCACGTACTGCTCCTGCGAGCGAGTGCCGAGTGGCGGTGTGCCCGAATCATTTCCCGCCTTTGGCTGCTGTCTCCTCATCCCTCGGCTACGCGCACACGGGAGGCGGCCGGCCGACAGCTAGGCGAAGAAAGGCAAGGCCGGCGGAGCCCACGGTCTTCTTGTGGCGTCAACACTCTTCGAAAGCTCCCAAGACACGTCCCTATCGCCAAATGAGGCGCTGTCTCCCCCATACTCGCGTCGCACTAAATGTAAAGCGGAGCGAGAAAAGGAAAGAGAGAATGAATGAACACTGTATGTATGAGGGGGAAGCCGAGGCCGAGAGAGAGAATGAATGTACACTGTTACGAGAGGGTCAGAGAGGGACGGCGTGTGTGCATAGATAGTGCAGGTGGTCCTGACCCTTGTTGCGCTCCAGAGATCAGGACCCGCCAGCTAAGCTTATCTCTTCACGCAATGAAACGGGATCCAAACGTTGGATGAAACTGGACGGTGCTGATGCACTCTGTGTCTGTGTGTGTGTGTGTGTTTTATACTATACTCAAAACCCGACAGCGGGCGGCGCGAATCGTTCGGGGTCGATCCGTCGCGCAGATTCCGACGACGACGCCAGTCTCTGAACCGCGCAGTACGTACACTGCATCCATCACCGGTGATCGGTGCCGGCCGCTTGGACCGGGATCACGCATGACTGACAGAAACGACGACGCAGGGAGCGAAGGGCAAACTGTTGTCGCGTGTAGGAGAGAACTTGCACAGCTACCTGCAGCCAGTCCACAGCTATGCTAGTACATAGATGAAGGCCTTGGTCCCTCGCCTATCTCGCCTAGCCCTGAGCCATGGCACGCACCGCCTAGCTACCAATGTATAGTAGCCGCAGCTGTAGACCTGTATGTATAGTAGTATAGCGCACTAGCCAGCCATGATGGAGTAGCTACCACCACCACCACTAGTCTACTATACTACAGGTATAGCTTTGCATGGAGGCATGCAACGGGTAGGCCGATACGTTTTTATGGCACAAAGAAAGGCTCCGGCCACAGTCCAAAAAGAGCTCCATTTAGGCTGGGGAGATCGTCAAAGAGAGACATAGGGAGGCTGATTCCTGCAACTGCAAAGGTAAAGCCGGTGGTGCCTAGCAATGCAATGCAATGCATGGGATGGGATGAAGAAAGGCGGAGAGGCATGCATGCATGCATGCATGTTGCGGACCGTGTTGGTCGTTGTACATGTGGCTGGCCACGCCATGTGTGCATGCATGTGAGCGGCACAACGAATTCAATGCCCTTTGCCTGCCTGCTTGCTTGCCCCCTTTGCTCGAGCAGCGCGGTTGCAGGGCTAGGTTAGCTTCTAGGCTCGGAGCAGGTACGCCACGGCTCAAGGTGGATCGCAACAGGGTAGGGTAAAAGGGGGTTAAGATTCTTGGCGGTCAAAAGGGGTAAAGGTTAGTTAGGGTGGCCTGCCGATTAATCAATGCGTGGTTTTGGTTAGCACCATCTTTGAGTGACCCATGCCGCCAAAGCTGATCGGGGGGATACCTCTGTGTGGGCAGAGACACGGCTCAGGCGGAAGATTGCTGTAAATAAGTAGATCCTGGGGCGGGACAAGGAGGTGCTCTGATGTGTATCTGCTCTCAAATCATATGGTTACAAGTAGCTGATGGACCTAGCTAGTTGCTGCCTGCTGGGTTGCCTTGCAGATTTGCAGCTGCAGGAAATAAAGGGCACTCATCTTTCGAGGCAGCGCTCAAGGATTCTGGATATCATTTTTGGGTAATTGTGTAGTTTCAGATCGGTTTTGCAGATTTAGATAACATCGATCCTCGTTAGTAAGAATAATCAGCAGTCTTCCCCTCTCTCTAGTTCTTCTTGGTACAACTTCAGGTAGTGTGTTCATTTGATATCAAGTCTGGAAAATATGAATTGTGTAGTTGCACGCTCTAGCCAATGCAACCAACTAGGCAATACATTTACGGTTCAACACTCCCTCTCAAACCTCTCGGTTCTGATAAGACGTAAGAGACTAGGTAATCATTTATACTTCAACAAATTGCATAAACTCGTGTAAGTACATTCTCTTCTGACTTTAAATATAAAGAGTTTGCCGTCAATTTCACGAAAACCAGCCAGGCAAAACACCTGGCCGGCGCCGCCATGCATCGATCCATTTGAGGGTTTTCTTACTAGCATCGGTGTCACCCTACGATGATTAACAATCCTTTCTAAGATTGCAATTAAATAAACCCAACCCAACCCATGTTGGCTTTTCGTGGCTTTGTTGGGAAACCAAACCATGGCGGCGGGCGACGTGTTAAGTGGTGCATGGCGTACGTTCACGTCGCACAGGGCACGTACGGTACGGTGTACATACATACGCAAATACGTACTACACGTAGACGTACGTGAACCACTCGAGAAGCTCGTGGTCGTGCATGGACAGGACAGCTGAGGCGCGCAGTAATCACACGAAGCACGTAGTACGCACTAAGCAGTACTAGGGCGGGCGTACGCGCCCATGCGTGTCCTCCCATGTCTATTAAAGCTTCACGTGAACGACTGCGAGCGCTCTGCTGGCTTGGCAATGGATCGGAGGCATGTATCGTGGGGGAACTGGGCTGCCGAAACGTACACATATTTCTCGCTGATAAGCAATGCATGCATGCATGCATGAGCAATTGCACAGTCACACCGTGAAAAAGAAATGGTATGTGCGTGCGTCAGTACGTGGCAAAGTCAAGGACGTGTCAGAGCCGTATGTGTACGTACGTTTGTTAATTTCCATCTTGCCAGCTCCTTCGAATTAAGTACAGCAAAGAATTTGATGGCAGCTCGATCTCGTTGTCCACCAGAGATAAATAAAGATGTGCGAAAATCAGGGCGAGCCTGTGACGCCGCCGGGTAATAACAGGAACTCGTGCACCGGCGCGTACGTGCGTAGTACGTGAGTGAGAGCGATGTGCATGCATGCGCGCACGTCGAGGTCTCGACCAGCAAAACGGCATGGGCGTGTACCGCGGCGCGCTCTGCGGCGAGGCCCGTGAAGGGCGTCACTCACTCGCTTCACATCCATCCATCGTCGTCGATGTTTACGCCCGGTGTACCGGTGGGCGCGCACCGCGCAGGCGCAGCAGGGCCGGCCGGACGGCGTACCACGGAATAAAGGGCATCAAGATTGAACAGCGAGAACACGACGTGACGCATTTGGTGGCGCCGCACCGCACGGTGCACGGACGACGTGCTCGCCCGCGCGCGATGCGCACGTGATGCGCTGCCGCCCTTGTTAATGCTTCGCGTGCGGATGGAGTACTAAATGGGACCGCCAGCTTAGTAGCTTCCGATTGCCTGTTTGTGTAATCAATTGCCGTTGTACGTGAACCGTGAAGGAGTAAGTGCAACTTTGTTTTCTCTTACTCTTCCATTTACTCATTTAAGACCATCTAAATATTTTTATATAGATCTCGCTTTACACTTTGTTTTTTCTTACTCCTTAGTTCACTAACGTAAGACTTTCTAAATATTTTACGTAATATACTATAAATTAGATTTGGACTAAAATAGATAAATCTAAATATTTTATGTAAAGACGAAAATCTCTGCTATACAAACCTTTTGCCATGTGAAGTGTAAAGCAGCGAGGTTAATTAAATCGTGAGCTCATTATGGATGGAGGAAAATTTATCTAAGTGCGCTCGATTAGCCAAGAGAGCCCACGTGGGCCCACGTTTCCCTGACCCCGGGGCGGCACAACCAGCCGCGTCGTGTCTCGCTTGCTTGCAGCTCACCGGAGGTGGAGGGAATCCATCACCAGCTCCTCCCTCCTCCCTACATACATAGACTCGTAAAAGCCACCCACAAGTCTCCCAGACTCCAGACTCGCTCACTAGCCAAACGTCATAGTGCTTCGCCAAATATACTATTCCCTCTACTACAAAGCAAGAGTACAAGACCGCCACATCCCTGTACAAATCCCAGAAACAGGTGACCAAATCCTAGAATCTACCCACAGGCACGCTGACCACGGTCCTGGCTCTACGATGCCCAAAGCAAGAAATATTTTCCCCCGGTATGGCCTGGGATTTGCAAGGATCTCGATCCCTTTCGCAGATACTACCCCACAGTGAAAAACATATATTTTAGCCTACCGGCATAATACAATATTGCTGCCGTAGTGTAACTACTCAGTAGCATCAAACCTCGCGCTGGCTGCCCAGAGAAAAAACAAGCATTTGAACGGATACTCGATGTACCGAATCGCGTCTGCTTGCGATCGATCGCAGTCGCAGTCGCAGTCACAGGGATCGCCGGACACCACCCACGGGAACCTGGGAGATAACAAAAACAATTCCATATTTCCATGGCTGGAGTAGCTCTCTATGCTTGGAAACCAGCGAGGCGCAAAGGGGTCTTGCTGACTTGCTGGTGGAGGGCTGGCATTAGCGAGGCATAAAGAAGGCACGGCAGGAGAGGAGATGACCATACGTGTAGTACTACTACTGTATAGTGTAGAGACGTACGGAAAAGCTAAGGCTTGTGCGCCTCTGACATGGACTTTGACCTGGCTTGTCCGCATCCACGTACAGGATAATGGACCGTAGCATGTACTGGTATGATGTGGCGGACACGTATATATATATGTTTCCATGGACTATGGTGTTGGACAGAATGCCACGGGAAAATGCTTGTGTTAGAGAGCATGGACATGTCCCTTCCCTAATGCAAAGCAGATTCTTGATGGGATAACACCATGCTAAGAACAAACCTTCGTTTTCTTGCACCCTGGGCCACGACACCGCTGTCCTCACGTCCACGTGGGGTGGGCGTACCATCCAAGCAGCTAGGCGCGGTCTCCCGATGCCAAAGAGCAACAAGAGGAACCATATAAGATTCCCATACACCGAGAGTGAAGCACACGTGGTAAGTAAACACAGGCGACACAAAATAGTGTCCCTGCTCGAGCGTGTACTACTGCTCCCGACCACGAAGGCGTAAGCCACAGTGCCAAATCAGGTTCGCTTGCGCAGCCGCTGTGCGTAACTCGAAGATGCCCATACATGCAGCCCAGGCAATCAGGGGAGGGGGGGCTTAACGATCCTGCCTGCGCTGTGTGATCCGCGATCAGCAACAATCTTTGAATGGAATAAGCAGAGGGTACCGATAAAGAGATTCCAGGTTTGGGCATTATAGGAACGAAAAGGATAGAGGAGATCACCGTTCCGATCTAAACCATCTGCTGTGCTGTGCTTTCCTTTCTCTTCTTTCCATGCACCTCCCCCCTCCTCCTCTCCTATCACTTTTCCCCACTTCCAATACTCTCTCTCTCTCTCTCTCTCTCTCTGAGACATCACAGGCAGCCTCGGTCAGTCACAGGTCAAGGAGGAGAGAAGCTACTTTCTCTCTCCAGCCTGCGAAAAGCTACCGAGAGGGGCCAATAAATACAACACTGGGAAAGGAAGAACCCAACGACGCAAAAGAGAGGGAGAAGCCGTGCTCGCTCGGGGACCCACACGGGCATGAAGAAGATGCCGAATTCAATTCTAATCCCCCGCATTCATTCATTCACTCATCCTTCTGGATCGAAATGTATCTGTACACCATCTTGTTATTCACTGCTTGCCGCAGCCTTAAATACCCCTCTTTCTGGAAACAAAAATTCCCTATCCCCTCCTTTACATCCAACAGATATATAGAAAGGGAAAAAATTTACCTAGCGAAATGAATCCTAGCTAAAACAAGAAAAAAGAAAAGGCCGCTACCAAACGGGGAACTGGAAGAACCAATCTCTCTCGCCCACCAAATCACAAAATTTACAGACTCTCGATCTCTGTGGCTGTGTTTCAAAATCCAGCCAGTCCGATTCAGGTAAGTCAGTTTGCGCAAATTGCTTCATCTTCCAACTTCATCTCCCTGGACTGCTGGTCGAGGTTTAATGGCCGGATAGGTCAACGAGCTGCCATTACCGGAATCTCACTGGGCAGTGGCTGAAGCTGACTGTTGGGGTATAACAATGGAGTTTCTCTGGAATCATTTTCAGGTGTTCTCTTGACTTCGTTGGAATTTCCTGTCGCCTCTGGACTTCCGTTGGAATTCCTGTCGCATCTCTTTACTCCAATTCTGGCCCTTTCCACATTCTAGCCGTCTTCTACAAAAATTCTGCCGATGAAATCTTGAAACCTCCTCGAATAGAGCTTCGGGTCCACAGCTGATATTGAATTGGGATCTGTCTGCAATGACTTGTAAGCATGTTCTAGCCTTTTGGTGATGTCATAATCCTGGAGAATGTCGATTATCCCAAAATACAGAACCACATCGTGCACTTCACCGCTCTGGTTTGGGGCCAAGAACCCCCCACCACTCAGGAGAAATGGGTCGAACTCGCTCCTTCTGGATGCTTGCTCTGCCCGGGCTGGCATGTGCGCACCCAGCCTAATCAATGGCTTCCTGAATTTAAGAAAAAGTTGGCATAATGTATTTGAAATTGAGTTGTGGAGCATTGGTGTCTTTTAAACTAGAAAGAACAATCATCTCTAATGCAGCTGAGGAAACAGCTAGGACCCAACAATGCCTAAACACACACATGTGTAAACCAAGTGGGAGGCAAATGAAGTTTTGCAGTATGATGGCTGCTCAAACTTTCAACTAAGATGGCACTGAGACCAGGTGCGACCTCCTACGTGTTAGGAGTCGTGAGCCAGTAGTAGGATTTGAGACCAAAGACAAAGGTGTTGTTTTTATTCCTATGGATGGCTCCTAATATTGAAATAACCAACTAATTGCTTTCAGGTTGCTGAGGTTGTGCCCTATCTGCCTCATTTTTCTAGGATGCCAAGATACTCAACTTTAATCTCGGAATATTATACTATTTAGCAAACAATATCCAAAGGAATCTTAAAGACAAGATGCACATGGAATGCACAAATTTCAAAGGAATTGTGCAAGAGTTTTTCAGGAATTTAGGTCAAAAGAAAATACTAACAGAGATTACAGAGCACACAAATAGAGTGCACAGGGCTTTCCTAAATTAAGAAAATAACAAAGACAAGAGCAAACAAATAGGTATACATTAAAGAAAGCAACATACCGGCAATCAGGTATCCTATCAAAATCATTATCTGAGAAGCACAGCTCTGGCATGCCACCACCACCAACTTGAAATGTCTCAGTCTTCATCGAAAGCTCTGGTTAAGGATCATCACTTAGGTTAGCATATAAGAGCAATCTTTTCACAGGAGAAGACCAAAAGACACAACTTACTTGGAGAAGCAGTAAAACTAGACAAGCCCATCTTTGTAGCAGATACATCATCACAAAAGTGAACTCCCACCAAGAAGCTGTAATCCATAATACCTTCAGACTCCAAAAATTCACAATCTCTCTGGAGTTGCCTGAATAAGAAACCCCAATTTATGTTAGTGCTGCTCATTCAATTGTTTCCTTAAAGTAATTTTGACACTCCAAACATAATAAGGGTTGAACTTACTCATGCAGATCTCTATACCAAGATCGCCGCAACCGAAAGACAAAGTTGAGGTCTAGGTCTTTCAGAGTGGTTGTCTCATCAATCTCTTCTTCAAATTTATCTGCTGTCCGGCCATAGGATGAACCTTTAAGATCAAAACGGCGATGAATCTGATACTCCGAGCAGAACAAATTTCCCATGACAATAAACCGGACCTGGAGAAGTTGTCATGAATCAATAACTAACGTAAACATTTTGCAGCAAGGAAGTTGCAAATATTGCTCACCTTCTGTCCATTAATCGGTTTTACACAGTGGACACCATAGAACCTTGTGATTAGAGAGTAATCATATTTACTAACATGTTGGTAGTAGCTAGGCAACATCCGAATTAGCAACTGCACAGTCAAATAGCAAGGTGATCAGATACCTTTTAACAAACAAACAAAATGTTTCTACTCTGAATCTTGGCAGAAAATTTAGTTTTAATTGCATCGAAAAAAGGGCTACAAAGAAAATGCTAAAACAAAGGCGCACATATTTGCAATGCTTGAGGCCCTATACATGAAAAAAATCCTAATTTAATGGCATTTTAATGATACAATTCAAATACCGCTGCAAACTATCTCACAAGGAATGGAACCTCTAACTAAAAGGATACAGGCTAGTATATAGTCCATAACTAAAAATGGCATGAACAACGAAACTACCTTGACTTCTGATTTCTTCACTGTTTTAATCATGAATCGATCATCTTGGGTGAGGTAAAAGAAACTTCCGCTCTTCCCAGGCGAAGAAAGCTCCCTCAGGGCATCATTTCCACAGATAGCGAGCATGTAATCCGCCGGATCAACAGCAAACAGCTTCCTCAAATGTCTGTAGAATCCATACAAGTTAATAATACAGTAACTGAAGAAACTAAATCAGAGTACATTGATTAGAAGGTAGGGCAAACAAGCACCTGAACACCATGGGGCAGTAGTCCTTCCACCGGAAATCTGGGGAGGAATGTGGTGGTGTGACTTTCGACCCCTCAGGTGGGAAGCGTGTCCAGAACTTCTCCCTAGGATCAAAATCAGCCAGTGCCAGCTCCCGCATCGGCACCGCAGCAGACTTCCCCACCGAATGCCTGAAAGATGCGAATCATAAACATCCCAAATCCAAAAGCTCGCTCAAATCTAAACCATGTTGCCAGCAAGAAATGTCTGAATAAACAAGAATTACCTGATGCCCAATTGCAGCTGCAACATGAGCTCGTAGTTCTTATGTCCCTTGGAGATGGTCTGTCCAGGTCGCTTCCCCTCTGGCGTGGTGGCAGCTGACGAGGACCAACACGGGCCTCCGCTGGCTCCTCGCCGGACGCTGCGCTGTGCCCTCGTGTACGTCGGCCCACCTCCAGCGGGTGCGGCCTCCCGATAGAGCATGGACGCCTCGAGCGCGTCCACGATGTCGCAGGTGATGTCCCCTGCTTCGCCCTCAGACTCCCAGATGCAGATCCGCGGCACAGCCGCCACCTTCTCCCCAATCCCCTCGACGGAGGACCGCTTCCGCACAGCACCGCCGGCGCCCACGCCAACCGGAGGGAAGAAGGTGCCGCTAATGGCTGGCAGGTCCACACAGCTGCGCGGCCACGAACCGACGTACCGGCTGCCGTCGGGCCAAGTGAAGACCCCCGTCCCCCTGGGCACGCCGTTCTCCCACACCCCGTCGTAGCGGCTCCCGTTGGCCCAGATCAGCACGCCGCGGCCGGAGATGACCCCGCCGCGCCACTCCCCGACGTACTGGTTGCCGGCGGCCCAGACGTACCGGCCGTGGCCGTCCTGCATGTTGCGGCGCCACTGCCCCTCGTAGTAGTCGCCGTTGGCGTAGCTCTTGGCGCCCACCCCATGGCGGCGGTCCGCCGCCCAGGCGCCGCGGTAGGTGGCGCCGTCGGGGCCGACGAAGACGCCCTGCCCCTCGATCCGGCCGCCGCGGAACTCCCCCTCGAAGGTGGCACCCGACGGCCAGGAGAAGCGGCCCTTGCCGGAGGCCTTCCCGCGCCGCCACTCGCCTTCGTACATGCACCCGTCGGCCCAGACGTACTTGCCCTTCCCGTGCGGCGCGCCGCCCGCGAACCCGCCGCAGTAGACATCCCCATTCGGCAGCGCCTTTTCCACGAACGCCTCGCCGCCATCCCCGTCGCACCCGCCGCCGCCACCGGCGGCGAGGATCATCGCCGGCGCCACCCGCCTCATCTGCCGGCTCGCCCTCACGCCGCCCGCATTGCAGATCGGGGAGCGCTAGGGTTTGCGATTTGGGGGCCTCCGCTTCTCGCTAAAGCCTCGCTCGCCTCCTCCTGCTCCTTTTCGCCTCTAGTTTTTTTGTGTGTGTGCGCTCTATCTCTGTCGCTGGCAACTCGGTCGTTTGATTCGGGGGCTAGCAGTGGTGGTGGTGGTGGTGGTACTGGTCTAGTAGTAGTACTGTGCGAGCGTGGAAGGGGAAGGATAGAAGAGGAGTGAGGAGACAGGCGCTTTTACCGTACTGCCCCCGCGGATGGGGAACCACGCTGCGTGCAACGGGAAGGCGCTCCCCGGCCAACCGTATCTGGGGCTACCTGAACGGGAGGGTCGAGCTTACGGAACTGCCCCTGTCCAGGGACGGGGTTTGGTGGGTCCGCGTGGTGGCACGAGCCACCCGTGGTCCCTTCCTCCGTCCGTCGTCGTCGTCGTCGCCCGTCTGGGTCGGTGGCGGGTGGAAGGCAACGCGGCCGTGCTGGTGCTGCGGATGACGGGGATCGGTGACGGATCGGGTCTGGGTGTTGGGGTTGGTGCGGGGCCCACTGGAGATTGGTGTGGGCAGTGAGTGAAATGGTGGGTCGGTAGCGTTCACGCTTGACTCCCTTGGGCCATCTTTTCTGGGAGGCCGGTGCTGGGCGACTGGTGCAACGACGAAAGGCACGTTTTGTTCGAGGCTGCTATTATCGCAGCTAATTCTGTCACAACTCACAAGTGTGGTCGGCAGAATTGGAGATAGTACACATGTGTGGCATAATTGTCTCCGTGACACATTGTTCATACTATGTGTCATCAACTATACTCCTAACAATGTTGGCATAACTAGAGATGTCGCGAATTTGTGGTTTGTTCATGTGAACCAAGAGCTTCTAACAATGCTGCCAAAATAAACTTCTATCACGGGCTCGTGTTTTACACGTGGTTGTCGTCACAAAAATGGTCAGACCATGATTTTAGTACATTGTTTACAGACGAGCTTTAGTGAAGAAAATGCTTACCTCTCCAAAGTGGTCATTTTTGTCGTCCACATGCTACAAACACACAAAAATTGTCAAATTATGAAAATGGACGTATTGAGAGAGGGTACAAGCCTAGTTGATAACTATTTTGTTCCTGCAGATGGCACATGGCTAAGAAGTTGTGTCGCTTCTAGGACGATGGTGTTTGACGTGCACAAATACTTGCAAACAAGAAGAGACTTACAAAAATGCACACGCTATTCATAGGATAGAGGTCAAAAGTCAGAGTTGTGGTGTCATGGTGCAAAAGAATAGCGACAATGTATGACACGGATGGCCAGTCTGAGTGAGTGTGCATGTCGGACCGTTGTGATAGGCTTGGCTCTTAATGTCTTGTGCGAGACTTGTCGCCAAAGCTGGAGGTTTGTTGTTTTGTGACAATCATGTTTGATATGTATTAATGCTTGCACAACGGTGAGATTGTACTAAAGGATATAGTAATATGTAGCAATGTCAACAAAAAATTCGAGCTCTTGTATGGCGGTGCGATAGAGTGGCAATGAAGCTATACAAATCGTTCGTCGTACCTCCCTTCCGCTCCCGCACGAATAGAGTCGCTCCGTGGTGGCCGGGCCTCTTCCTCGCCTCCCTCGCCGGAATAGCCGGGGAGTGGCGGTGGGAGGATGGCGCCGGAGTAGGTTTAGGTCCCTGTAGGAGTCGTAGGTGTTGTTTTCGGCCTTGTGCCTTGGTCTGGCTTCATGCCCTGGAGAAGAAACTCCTAGATCTCGTCGGCTGGATCTGGGGGTGCTTCCCCTTTCTATCCCTCATGGCGGTGCTCCGACGGCCGGAGTCGGATGCGGTGGTGGACGATGTGTGGAACTTCTTTGAAAATAAAGCCTTTGCCTGCTTCTGGAGGGTTGGTGGTGGTGGTGCGGTGTTGTTCCTGGTCGGCCAAGGTGGCGAGGGGGAGCGGCGCTGCAGTCTGCTGGTGTTTGTTGTTGGTTCCCCCTCGGCCGGCCGTGGCTGCGAGGGTGGGGGAAGCAGCGACGCGCCGGCCTCCTCATATCTCCGGTGGCTCTCGGCCGCTCCTTCGTGGCAGGCTGTCTATCAGGAGCAGAGTCGGAGGTGGATGGCGTTGGCGTCACATGTCGTTGCCACCGTGGTGGCGGTTCCTGGGAGGTGGTGCGTCGGCGTCGGCTTCCTTGCTCTGTTCCTCAAGCTGCATACTCAGAAGTTCATCCGCAGGGGCTCGTTTGCGGCGGTGTTGAGTTCCGCTGGGCCTCTGCCTTAGCTGGTCGAAGGGTGGCCGCTTTCTGCAACCTCTAGATCGGAGACCTTACCGGATCTTTTCGTCGGAGCTCGGCGCTGCTTCACCCCAAAGTGGTCTTGTCCCTGGGAGTGTCTTGACGACCGGCGGATCGTGCCCCTCATCGGGCTAGAGGCCCCCCTCGAGCGTAGTCTCCGACCTTGGCTCTGCCTTGAGGTCACCGGCAAGCGGTGGAGTTGGAACCCCTGGGCCGGATTGCTTTTTTTTTTTTTGCTCTAGGGTTCTTTTTGCAAAGTTCTGGACCCCTAAACCGACTGGATGCTTTTAGGGGTCTGGATGTATATTTGTACCCGCCGTTTTAATTTATGCAGCTTATTCAGGGCGTCTCCGGTTCAAAAAAGTGGATGCCGATTTTGTAGAGGACTTCACTATGCATGTCTTATGTGGCACGTTGCTCGTTGGTGTGGCTTGTCGCCATGTTGCTCACAGAGGTTATCAGGCAGGAGAAAAAAAATGAGTTTGCATACTTTTTGTCTCTACTGGTCTATACAAAACGACCGTGATGTTATCACCGCCGGTTATAAATATAAAACATCTAAGAGTATTGATTTTTTCCGTTTGTTTACTTTTTACATAGTCGAATTATGTCTCATAACTGACAGGAATGGCATTTTTCTGCCAATTCCTTCGAAACCAACCAGGATCTAAAGGATATGAAGAGAAACCTTCCAATTGTGTTGAGAACTTCTCCACTTTCAAGTTACTTTGCATATATCCAAAATAAAATCACATACAAGTGACTCAAGTTTGATTCAAGATTTCAAGTTCCGTGAAAATAACCAAAAAAAAAGATCCAACCACTTATCCAAATCCTAAAAATGCTATTGTAGCTCCTCACTTTTTAAATCAGACCACGAATAAAGAATTTTTAATACAATATTGTTGGCACATGATTCATTCTACTAGCTACTAATATCTACACGCCTGGAGCTTTAAAACATTGAATATCTTTCATTCACAAAATCCACTCTCCTACATTCACGATCCCAAGTAATTGGATGGGTATTGGGTACATAATCCACTCAGTTTCCTACGAGTCTTTTGAGGACCGTTCACGATGGCAAGTAAGTAATTGGATGGGTACGTAGTCATTATCAGATGCTTATGGTGCTTATGGAGTAGTAGCGTTAACGGCCTAATGTGGTATTACAAAAAGTATTGCCACTTCTAGGAGCGAGGAGAGCCAATCAAACGAAAGCGCGGCCTGACCGGCATGCTGAGGTCACCGGAATTAGTTTGGTGGAATTTTCAATTCCTGGGATCGATTCGGTGGACTATACTAGTCACGGCTTTATATGGGGTTATGAACAATGATTAGGGTTTAGATAATTGGCGAGGATTTGGTCAGATTTCTTCAGATTTTTTTATAATTTCTCCCATGCACGTTCTGAAATAGTATACCCATTGCGCTTGCAACATGCATTTAAATAGTAGGACGGTCAAGTTCGCAGCTCTGACCGTTGATCCAGCTCCAGGATACGAGCTTCAGTTTTGCAGGCCGAATGATTGTCTGAAACGGAAAAATTCAGATAGTTAGACAGAGTGACAGACTAGTAAGTACTGTAGTAACCATGAGCTTAAACGGAATATGAGATTGGAAACACTGCCTCTCGGATAAAGCACTGTATTTGCGGCACTATACCTACTTGGAGGAAGAAACTAGAAAGCATAGGCCGGCAAAAGGTTTGTTGGCTGGCTGGTGATCTCAGAATCGGATCCCATGTCTCATCGGACGTGCCCATGCATATCCCCTATACCACGGGAATGGGATCGTAACCACTTTCTAGTTTAAGGCAAACAAGCGACGCGCTTTCCTTGAAAGAATCTTGCTAGTTTTGTATGATCGGCCCCATCCCGTGCGAATTCGACTCGGTGTGGGTACTCGGAGAATGACATCGGGCCATCGGGGTAGTGGGAACGAGTTCTGAGCGCACGAGTAATCTCCTTGACACGTGCTCCCTCCGTTCAAAAATATAAGATGTTTTAGCTTTCTGAAAGGAGTGTATCTAGACTCCTTTTAGTGTATAGGTTAACTTCAAACCTTGATGAACCTACACACTAAAACATGTCTAGATACACTCTTTTTACAAAGCTAAAACATCTTATATTTCTAAACGAAGGGAGTAGTTCGAACAAAATGATACCCTTAATCCGGGGATCCGTGACTTTCTATCTGCGGGTCGCAACCGCAGCTCGTGGTGAGGCCGCATTCGATGCCCATCGCCATTCCCGCATCCCCTCTCTCTCGCATCTCCTAGCGCACGCGCTCTGTCGCCTCTACCGCTGGAGTTCCCCGCGCTCTCTACCGCCAGAGCTCGTCGTATGCCGCACGCAGCTGGCCGCGCCTTCTCCTTGCCATGCATTGCCGTGCGTCGCCGGAGCTTGCCACACCCGCTCCTTGCCTCGCACCGCCGGAGCTCGCCGGCTTCCCATCTTGCCGGACAGAGCTCGACACCCTACAAGGGGAGCATCGACGCAGCGAGATGGCGAGCACCGGTCCTGGGAGGGGAACGACAACACTGCTCCCTTGCACGGGCTCGCCTTTGGCAGGGGCGTCGCCCCGCTGCTCCGACCTCCGACGAGTAACACTGGTTCGATTTGGCGCCCCGTGCATGCTACCTACAACGGAAGATTTTGCTACAAAGGTCGGCGATTTAGCTATTGACGGACATCGTCGTTGCTACCGACTGCCAGCAGATTTTGCTACGGACGGAGCGGTGGATTTTCTTGTTGAGGATTTTTTGCTACGGTCGCGGGATTTGCTACATACATATTTTTTTGGGTCCAATTGTTGTTTGTTTTTGCTATAATATTGTAAACCTTTTGCTACAAGATGACCGACGATCATCTCCGGAGAAGTCGTTTTGCTAGGTAGCAATTTTTTGCTACAAGGTCTCCGGTGATGTCTCCGGCGAAATTATTTTTTGCTACTGACGAGGGTTTAACTCATCAATGCCCATTGTTATGGACTTGGGTTTTGGAGAAGGAGGGAGCGCTGGAGACATCTATCGGCTAGCAAACAAGCACACAGGGGACTTAAAGATTTACCCAGGTTCAGGCCTCGTAGAGGTCCCTACTCCTGCTTGTCTGCTCGTGAAATTATCGAAGGAATCGAAGATTACAATGGTGCGCAGATGCAATCTGGCAAGGGTTGTGGAAACTAGGGTTGCGTGTGTCCTTCTCGCCGCCCCCTCCTAGCCTTTATATAGATAGGCTAGGTCTCGGGTAGTAGGTCGAGTCGTTTACAGGTTAGGGTTTTCCCCTTTGAACTTTCTATCTTTAGCTTCTCCTTGTTCTTCAAGCAACCGAGAGTCCATAGGTTACTCGTGTTCTTCATTTGGGCCTCGGCGACACCGTGGGCCTCCACGTATTCAGGCCGTATATACCAAGCTCGAGTACTTGTAGGGTATACCCATGTCAGTAGCCCCCGAGTGTCCAGTGGAATCGCAGATTCGACTGGCGACTTTTATGAAGCCTTTCGAGTGCATGAATGAGTATATTTTTGACTGCTTTGTTTGTATCATAGGGATTGTTGATGTGCGTGCCTGATTTAACCGATGTATCGGTATCAGTTAACTACCTTAGGGTAAACAACGCAATCTACTCGAACTCGAGTCCCCGGACTCGAATCCGGAAAAGTGCTGGTGTAATTCGACTCAAGCCGCGGAGGTCTTACAGGAGTCGAATTCCAGTTATATGGGTGTGAGCACTCGACGCGTCCGTCAAGGCATGTTCATCGTACCTACATGCACGAATATATTTCTGGTAGTGCACACCTTAATGCGTTGCCATGCCTTATTCAGGTCTTACCTTCACGCTGCAAGCGCGGCATCCGAATTTTATCATCGCGGAGATGATTCGGGTGACCCAGGAGACGCGATCTCTTTGTAGGGAAAATTTATGAGGCGGTGTCGCCATAAACTTCGAATGTGGATGTTATCAACACATAGTGCTTTGTACAAATAAACATAGGGTGTGCGACCAGCGTGCCTGGTTGAGTCGAAGACTCAGGCAGGGGCTAAAAAACTTTTGCGACTGCTATCGTCTTTTGCTTGCTTGTTTCAGTCGAATTTGTTTCTGGCGCTCCCTATGGGAGTAACCCATATCCATAGTTGAACCGTGTTTCGAGTAATTGGGTTTGCCCTGATTGTCCATGTTCATGCACAAGAAAATAAAAAATCGTAGGGTGCGCGACCAGCGCTCCCTATAGGAGTAGCCCCCCGAGTGCTTGGTGGAGTCGAAGACTCGAGCAAGGACTAAAGTAGTCGAAGTCTTCTGCTGCGTAGCTTTGATGATGTCAGTGCTGACGATTTCATGACCTCAGTTGCCCGCGTGAGCGAGTTTGACGGGACGTGACGAGCAGTGGGTCCCACTCCCTGACTTTGATTTGATTGGGCATGCGTAATCTTTATTTTAACTGTGCCTTCTTGATTTCCGCGCGTAATGGGAGCAGTGAGGGGACGGTTCGCGTTTCCGCTCCTCCACGTGTCTGAGCCGTTGGATTGCATCTTCCAGGGGTTAAGTAGTGACGTTGTGACGGTAAAATTCACATCTGCTTTCACTCATCGCTTGCCTTCATCACCATTGCTGCTGCTCCCCTGCTTTCTCTGCTCTCTTTTCCTCCGCGGCGCTGGACCAGCTCCGCGCATTTCCCAGCTATTTTCTTCGATCACATCGCCGCCGCGCAATGGGGAAGAAGAAAGAAGGAGCTGCAGCCGATTCCGCGGCTACCGCTGCTGCGGTGAAGAAGAAGGGCGGTTCCGCCACTGCGGACACCAGCACCGCCGCCGGCGGGAAGAAGAAGGGCACGGGCACCCGTGTCACGAATGGCGTGTGGCGTCCCTCCATCATCAAGTCCTCTAATCTTCGTCTTCTTCGCCAATACGGAGTGCTATCCGCCGCAGTCGCCGACGCATGCGTCCTCGGCGGTGAGATAATCCCTTCTCCTCCCGCTGGTTTTCAAGTGATGTTCTTGGCGTTCATAATTCGCGGCCTCTCATTGCCCCTGCATCCCTTCTTCAGGGGCCTCCTTTTTTTTTACGGGCTCCAGCTCCATCAGCTATCCCCGAACTCTATCCTCCACATCTCTTGCTTTATTACCCTCTATGAGTGCTGGCTCGAAATCGAGCCGCACTTCGGCCTCTTGAAGTGCCTCTTCAAATTGAAGCGCCAATCTGCATCTGGCTCCTTAGTCTATGACGTAGGCGGCTGCGGAATCCACGTCGACCCATCCGCCACCTATTTCGACATCAAGCTTACAGCGTCCATCCAAGGATGGAGGGACAAGTGGTTCTACGTCCGCGACGAGAAGGCTGACGGGGAGGACTTCAGACTCGCACCTTTCGATCCCTCGACGACGTGCAAGAGGAGGCGCTCCTGGAAGAATGTAGTCATGCCTGGCGAGTCCGCAGAGACAGATGTGCTGTACGAGCGCGTCTGCGACCTCGAGAGTCGCATAGGCAAGGAGGAAGGAGGCTGCGCCCTTATTCGCACGTGGCTGCGCCGTCGCGTCCAGCCTCTGCAGGCCAGAGTCCATCCCATGTTTCAGTGGGCTGGCGCTGACGATGTCACTCGTGTGTCTGCCGATGGCATGTCCGCTAGTGAGGTGGATAAAAGGGTTCGACTGGTCACCAAGTACACCGTCAAGGATGTGCTCCCCAGTGAGCCAGTTGTTCCTCCGTTTGATTCTGCTAACCCTCCTCCTGAGGTATAGTTGTGCTACGCAGTAGCTTAGTTTGTCGATTGCTTCTCTACTGTTTCTTATATTTGTGCTAATTTTGTTGTCTGTATGCAGGATTGGGCAGTGTCACCCTCTATGCCCCCTCTTCCTGAGGGGATTATCCCTCGCGAAGCCTTGGAAGAGGACGAGTCGGAGTCGACCGTCCCATCTGATGTGGAGGAGGAAGCCCCCGAGTCCGGTAGTCCGGATACTCGCAACCGTTCGCGCAGCAAAGATTCTGATGTGTCATCTCCTTCGACTCCGGAAGGTGCGGGTGTTGGTGTGGAGTCGCCGATCCCTGCCATTCCTGTGAGCGTCGTGGCACCATCCTCTCGCAAGAAGATGCGACTGCCCAAGGAGTCCTCGTCAGAGTTGGGGGAGCCCACTTTTGACTTTGACAAGTTTGATTGATAAGTTTTCTAGTTTGTTTGCTCTTCTCTGATTTGCCCTTTTTGGTTCGTCTCTGGATTTGCCTTTTCTTGATGTTGATTTTGTCTTGCAGTCAAGAGGCGTCGTCATCTTCTGGCGACGTCCAATTTTTGAAAGAATCAGGAGTCGCGACCTCAAGGGCCAAGAAAGAGGTCGAGCGTGCTCCTTCCCCTCCAGTGGCGACCCACTCCGGGCACAACTCTTCCAGTTCTCCTCATGAAGGGGAGCATCAAATGGTTGCCCGGATGACTGCACACCAAACGACTTGGAGTCATTGGAGGATCATGTAAGTGTAGGATTTCTTATTTTTGATGTTGCAGTCGATGGCTTCTACTGATCCTTTGTTGTGCGATAGCTCCTTGTGAAGGAAGCCGCTCACTTGGCGGAGCAAGTGCTTGCGATGGGCCGCCAGCATGCAATGCTAGAGACGCGTCATCGCTTGGTTGAAAGTAAGTGTTCTTTACTTCTCTCTTTTCTGCGCCGTTTTTGTGTAGTTCGACTGATAGTCCATCCCTTGTTGTCTTTGTAGCTGAGCATAATGCCCTTTTGCGCGATGCCGCCACCTTGGAGAAGACACCTAGGCAAAATTTTGGAAATGATCCCCTTATTCCCATGTCTTCCGGCTACTTTATCCCCAACTTTGATTTCACGTTTCTGTAAAATATATACACGAACCGTTATGTCGAGGGGGTCCCTCTGGATCCATTTCACATCGATAACGCGCCCTCTTCCACCTATAGGTAATTTGAGAGAAGTTTCTTTTGAAGTGGATACCTCAAGGCCAAAGATGGCCCGTAATAATCCAGCTTCTGCGATATACGATGATTCACTCGCTATCTGAGGCGTTAATTTACCTACTAAAATATCACCAGTTTCTACCCAGGATCCCAACCTAACAACTCCATTTCTGTCCAAATTGCGGAGTAAATGTTCTTCTAGATGTGGTATTTCTTTAGTGATTTTTTCAGCAGAGCCTTGGCTTGTCGTATCCGTCTGAATTTCATATTTCCAGATGTGAAAAGAGGTATAAATATCCTCATATACCAAACGTTCTCACCGCGGCTGTGAAGGGTCGCGATGAGGCAACCGCGGCGCGTGACGAGGCGTAGAGGCGTGAAGAGGATCTGCGGGCCTCCATCGCGGCTAGGGAGAAGTTGTTCGAAGAACAGATTTTCTCGATTGCCAAAGCCCTCTCAGGTACCTTGGTTGGATATCATTGTTGTTCTCTTGTTCGGTGTTTGCCGTTGGCACTGATGTTTATGTCCATGTGTTGGTTTGTGTACATATGCTAGCGGTTTGAGCTTCGATCCTCAGGCCCTCCGCCGCGACGACGCTTTGGCGGGTGCGCTTTCAGCAATCGAGGACCACAGCGCCGCCATACAAGATACGCTTTCCAAGGCCAAGGGCGTGCTCAGTCGCCTCCGGGAGGAGTTGATGCCCAAGGCTGAGCTAATCGAGAATATGGACGAGCTGGTGGAGTCTCTTGCCGAGGGTGTTCCTTCAAGCTTCAAGAACTCCCTCCGTGCGGCTGGCGCGTCCATGTCACTTGCCATGGTGCAGGCCCACGGAGTCGAGGTTGATCCTGCAGCGGTTTCGAAGGCGATGCCCGTTAGCGCGGACGACCAGCAGGTAGTCTTTGCTCCCTTTGCGACTGCCTGTGGCAAATATGGGCCGCGGCTGATTAACACGGTTCCGAAGTACTCTGAGGAGCTGCAACGAGCCAAGAAGGCCGCAAAGGCGCAACATCAGGGGCTGGTAGAAAGTCAGTGGCATATGACACTGCCACGGACTCGATGAAGCCCCCGAAGCCATCGAAGTCGAAGAAGCCAATCGCTCCTCAGTAGCTTTGTAATAGTTAATTACTTTATGTCCTTTGTTAAGAACATGCCTGCTGGCGAGTGTATCTGCTGATACTTTTGCTAGTCTTGAATGCACTTGAATCTTTTGTCTTTGTGTCGATTTGGTCGTCTTATTTGCTTCTATCTTGGCATGTGGTAGGGTACATCGAGTGATCCTTTGAGGGAAACTCAGGACTTGCCGCCCCTTGATGATACTTTGGCATCGCCACGCTCCAGGGTAGATGAGCTATCGCTTCTTTCGCGACTGCGTGCCCGCGTGAAGCAGCTGGAGCGTGAGTTGCCCGTGCTCCGCGGTAACGCGGATGTATGGAAGTCAAAGGCGGAGAAAGCCACCGCCCGAGAGCAGTATCTGTTGGGGGAGATGACGCAGCTTGGTGACCAATTTAAGTGTTAGTTTGCTTACTCTTATCTTTTCCTTTGTAGTCACTCGTGGTGATGTGCTGTCCTTATGCTTCCATTGTTGCTTTGAATAGTTGTCAGCGCGCACAATCCGCAGGATGAGAAGGATAGGATTGCCATTCGCATGTATGATCTGACCCAAAGAGCAACTTCAGGAGAGTGGGTACTTCTGGGTGGATCATGATCGTGCGATTGCGCTGGCGACCCTGCAGGACCGTGCGTCGCGAGTGCTGTAGTTTCTGAAGAAGTCGCAGTCATGTTTGGGGAACATTATCGGACGATGTTTCCACTGGATGTTGCTCCCTCAAGCCTGCTGGCCCTTCTTGCCAAGTTCCAAGACTTGACTGCGGTTCGCGAGTGCGTAAGACAACAGTTGGTGGCTGGTGCCAAGGCTGCTCTATCACTGGTGCGACTGCATAGGCCTGACGTAGATGTTGCGGAAATTGCGGCTGGGCCACCTGCACCACCGGCAGGTTCTGCCTGGAATATGGTGCCGCACTACCAGAAAGTGGATCGCCCAGCGGAGGAGATCGTCGATTTTTTCGAGGAGCAGACCAACGTTCTTTTGTTGCAGTAGTGACTTAGTTTGTATCCTACACATAAGTGTACCGGTGTTGTAAAGTTCGTATAGATGGTGTATAACTGACAATCGATTATGTATAAAGAGCTTGTTAGCATGTAAGTGTGTTGCACTATGCGATTCCTTTTCGTTAGCCTGGCCATGCTCTTATCTCAGTCCCTTGTCAACCTGTCAGGTGCATTGCAGCTGGGTCGATGTTGTGTCAAGGGTTTCGATTGATGTGCCAGCTACTCAGGATATCGCGTTTTGGTTCGTAGAACAGATGTATGTAGGGTGGCGCAGCCCCCGAGTAGATAAATTGTGGAAAAATAAAGGAGCACACAGAGTTTTGGGGCACTTAGCTTTATTTATTCGAAGGACAGTACGAAGTACAATGTGTGGCTATGTAGCCTTGGCTGAGTGCCTTATTTGTAATGTAAAAGAAAAACGACTAAGGGTAGAAGCTTCGCAGTTGTGCGACGTTCCAAGGGTTGGAGTATGCGACTCCTGTCTCTAAATCTTGAAGGCGATAGGCGCCACCTGGGATTACTTCTGTAATCACGTATGGTCCTTTCCAAGGGGACTCGAGCTTGAGATGCCCTGCTGCTTCAGTCGCAGGACTAGGTCGCCTTCGACGAAGGATCTGGGGCGTAGCCTCCTACTGTGGTAGTTGCGCAGGTTCTGCTGGTAGATCGTTGATCTTTCTGCAGCGATTTCCCTTGCCTCGTCAAGGAGGTCGACGGAGTCTTCGAGTGCGAGGGATGACTCTTGTTCGCTGTAAGCGACCACGCGCGGCGCCTTGTACCGTACCTCGGCGGGTAGCACTGCCTCGGCCCCGTGCACCATAAAGAACGGGGTGTAGCCCGTAGCACTGTTTAGAGTTGTGCGTAGGCTCTAGAGTACTGATTGCAGTTCGTCTGGCCAGCAACCGGCGGCTTGTTCGGGTGGCCGAAGGAGTCGCTTCTTGATGCCACCACAGATGAGCATGTTCGCCTTTTCCACCTGACCATTGGTCTGTGGATGTGCTACCGAGGCATAGATGATGTTGATCCCCAGATTCTCGCAGAATTCTTGGAACTCCTTGGATGTAAAGTTCGTCCCATTGTCGGTGATGATGCTGTGTGGTACTCCGAAGCGGTAGACGATGGACTCGAAGAACTTGACTGCGTTGTGCCTTGATTGGTTGGTCACTGGCATGGCCTCAATCCACTTGGTGAACTTGTCGACTGCGACCAAGAGGTAGACGTAGCCTCCTCGTGAGGACCTTGGAAGTTTGCCAACCATGTCGAGTCCCCATTGCGCGAAGGGCCAGGCCAATGGAATTGGCCGTAGCTCTGCGCCAGGTGCGTGCGGCTTGTCCGCGAATCGCTGGCAAGCGTTGCATTTTTGGACGATGTCCCTGGCATCGCGCATGGCCGTAGGCCAGTAGAATCCAGCTCATAGAGCTTTGGCAACGAGGGCACGACTGCCGACGTGGTGCCCGCAGGTTCCCTCATGGATGTCGAGGAGAACAGCTCTTCCATCGGTCATGGAGACGCATCGTTGGAGTACTCCTATGATGCTGCGTTTATACAATTCGTCGTTGATAATAGCAAATGCCTTGGATCGCCGCGCGATGTGCCGTGCATCAGTCAGATCGTCCGGTAGCCTTTTGCTGAGGAGGTACGTGATGTACGGTTGCGTCCAGGATTGCTCAATCATCATTGGTCCTTCGAGTCCTGTTTCCAGCTCCAAGTCATCGAGTGCCATTAGCTCATTGGGCGGCGTAGCCCCCGAGTCCGTTGTTGCGCTTGTTTTCTTCTCTACGGCCTTTGGCTTGATGGAGCGTTCGCAGATGCGCTCGAGAAATACCCCAGGTGGTATGGGGGCGCAGGTAGAGCCTATGTTGGCGAGTGCGTCCGCCTCTTCGTTGCTTTCGCAACCTACGTGTCGCAGCTCGCAACTGTCGAAGTCTCCTTCGAGTGTGTCGTAGAGGTCGCGGTACGTGATCATGTTGTCATTTAGTGCGTCGCACTCATGCATTGTTTGGTTGACGACCAACTTGGAGTCGCCGTATATAATGAGCCTCTTGGCGTCGTAGGCTTTTGCCATCCTCATCCCGTGCAACATGGCCTCGTATTCAGCTGGCGGTGAACTGCATTCGCAGGATGTACTTCAGCTTGTCCCCTTGAGGTGATGTCAGTATGACACCTACACCTGCTCCGTCCTTTCGCTTGGATCCATCGAAGTGCATTGTCCAGAGGTAGGACATATCTGGTTTGTCTGGGAGCTGGTTTTCCATCCAGTGCACGAGGAAGTCAAGGAGAACTTGCGACTTGATTGCGTCGCGCTTTTCGTATGTAATGTCTCGTGGAGACAATTCTATTCCCCAAAGCGCGACTCGTCCCGTGGCGTCGGGGTTATTAAGGATATTCCCCGGCGGGGCGTCATTGACCACCATGATTGGGTGTTCCTGGAAGTAGTGGCGCAGTCGCCGGGCGGTCATGAAGACGCCATACGCCAGCTTCTGGTAGTGCGGGTACCGCTGTTTTGTTGGCGTGAGGACCTCGCTGAGGTAGTAGACTGGGCGTTGTACCCCGTGGCCTTGTTTTCCTCGGCTCGCTCGACGACGAGCACTGTGCTGACCACTTGGTTGGTGGCAGAGATATACAGTAGCAGCGGTTCCCTTTCTCATGGGGTCACCAATACTGGCGAAGTGGATAGCAGGCGCTTGAGGTCTTCGAATGCTTCTTGCGCTTCATTGGTCCACTCGAGCTTTTCAGCTTTGCGGAGGAGTTGGTAGAAGGGCAGTGCCTTTTCTCCCATCCGACTGATGAATCGACTGAGGGTCGCGATTCTCCCAGACAGCTGTTGGACGCCCCTTATGTTTTTCGGCTTCTCCATGGCCAGTATGGCTTTTATTTTCTTCGGGTTCGCCTCGATTCCCCTCGCGGAGATGAGATACCCGAGTAGTTGCCTAGATGGTACGCCGAAGGCGCATTTGTCCGGATTGAGCTTGATCCGGTAGCGGTCGAGGTTGGCGAAGGTTTCGCGCAAATCGTCGATTAGGGAGGCTTCCTCCTTGGTCTTGATTACTATGTCGTCGACATAGACTTGAATGTTGCGACCAAGTTGCTCTTTGAGGCAAGCCTGCATGCACCGTTGGTAGGTGGCTCCTGCGTTTTTTAGCCCGAAAGGCATTGTGTTGTAGCATAACACACCGAAGGGCGTTGTAAATGCTATTTTTTCTTGGTCCTCCACCTTCATTCGAATTTGATTATAGCCTGAGTAGGCATCGAGGAAGCAGAGGCGCTCGCATCCTGCGGTGGAGTCAATGATCTGGTCGATTCGCGGTAGCGGGAAGTGATCCTTTGGACAATGCTTATTTAAAGAGGTGAAGTCCACGCACATCCGCAGGATATCCGTGTCCTTTTTTGGTACTAGCACCGTATTGGCGAGCCAAGTACTCTCCTTGATCTCGCGTATGAATTTGGCATCGAGGAGTCTGTTGATCTCCATCCGAATGCCTTTGCGCTTGGCTCAGATAATCGCCAGATTGTTTGCTTGACTAGCCTTGCGTCTGGGTTGACGTTGAGTGCGTGCTCGGCGAATTCCCTGGGAACTCCTGGCATGTCCGTTGGACACCAGACGAAGATTTCCCAGTGCCCACAGAGGAATTCGATGAGCGCGAATTCCTATGCGGGACTCAAGTTGTTGGCGATGAGGGCCGTCTTGGCGGGGTCCGACGGGTGGACCTGGACTTTCTTTGTGTGCACCGATGAGTCGAAGGACAAATCAGGTGAGCTTGGCCTGCTTAGGGGAGGTAGACTGTTGTCTGTCGACTCCTTCAGTCTCGCGAGTTCTTCCTGCATGTCGAAGGACTGGGAGATTCTGTTGAATTCCCTGTCGCAACTGTCAGATATCTCGAAGGTCCCGTTGATTGTGATGACACCATTGGGACTTGGCATTTTCATTTGTAGGTATGCGTAGTGTGGCACTGCCATGAACCTAGTGTTACTGCGAGGGCCAGTCGACGACCTCAAAGTTGATGCGCTCGCGCCGAAAGTTTTTCGGCGTGCCGAAGATGACGTCGAGGTTGATTTTGCCCAGGGGATATACACCTTTTCCTAGGATGATGCCATGGAATGTTGTGTCCGAGGCCTCCAGGCAGGTTAGAGGGATCCTCATTGCTCGCAAGGTACTCGCGAATATAAGTTTGATGCTGCTCCCGCCATCCATGAAGACACGGCTCATGTCGAAGCCTCTGATTTGCGCCTCGAGTACGAGGGGGCAATGGCCTGGACGGGGTACTTGAGGCGGATGATCTCATTTGTCGAAGGTGATGCAGGACTCGCTTCCGCTGAGGTACTCAGTGGTAGATGGTGGCGAGTGTGTGGCCAAGTTGACTTGGCGAGTGATGGCCTTCTGCACTCGATTCGAGGGGCGTCCCTTTTGGATCATCATGGTACCCATCGCCCATGGGTATGGTTCGCCTCCGTGGTGCTGGTCCAGCGTAGCCGGATTTGGAGGTTGCCTTGGTGGTGGTGGCGGAGCGCCATGTGCCACAACGCCTGGAGCGGCTCCGTAGCCTCTTTCGACTGCGTTGCGATTCTTCCGGACCAATCCCTCATGTAGTTTGAGGAACTCGCGGTATTCCTTGGGGAGGTGGCTGGACTTCTTCTTTCCATCATGCTTGTCGATGTAGAAGTGCATCGTACATGGCCCGGACAGTTTGTCCTCAATGGATGTCGCGGGTGCCTCATCGCGATTGCGGCGGTGCCACACTTGCGTGGTTTTCCCGGAGTCGCGGTATCCGCCGCTACGGTATCCGCTGTTGCGGTTATCGTCGCGTCTGTCGGCATAGCCAGCTGCGACCATGTTGACGTCATCGCGGTCATCGTAGATGCGCATGTGGCGTTTTCCTCGGCGATCGCGTCTACGCTTGAGCTCCGCCTCCTCGTCGGAGTGAACACGATTCTTCACCGAATCTTCTCCATCGGCCCACCGATTCGCGATTTCCATCAGGTGGTCGATGGTCTTGGGCTTTGAGCGGCCCAGCTCTTCCCTGAGTTCTAGGCGGCGGACGCCGCCGTTGAATGCATCAATCGCGCGATCCTCCGAGATGTTCTCTGTGGAGTTCTTGATGATGGACCACCTTTGGATGTAGGAGCGGAGCGTAGCGATTCGCCCGACCTTTGCTGGAAGCATCTCAACTCTTCGATTGATGCAGGCCGCTTGTACGTGCCCTTGAAGTTGCGCACGAAGCTGTAAACCAGCTCATCCCAACTGCGAATGGATCCCCGTGGGAGGTTGTTGAGCCATGCTCGGACGGCGCCTTGCAGCTGTAGCTGTAAGCATTGCATGACCGTGCTTCGACTGCCGCCGTGGAGCCTAACGGAGGAGATGTGGTCCTCCAGCCAGATCTTCGGGTCATGTAGGCCGTCAAACTTCGGGTTCTCCGACGGGAGTTTAAACCCCTTAGGCATTCACTTTTGCCTGATGGATCTGCTGAAGCATCTGGCGCTGCAGAGCTCCACATCTTCTTCTTCCGAGTCAGTCGACCGAGCACATCGCGCCCTTGATTTGTCAATCTTGCGCTGCGTGAGGTCATCGCGCGCATCATAGTCGCGGTCGTGTCGCCGTGAGCGGCAGCGTCGAGACAGGTCGTGATTGTCATTGCTGGATGACGGCGAGGAGTAGCGCTTTGCCTTTCTTTAGATCCGGTGTTGGATCCTTGTCGAGGGCGGCCTGGATTAATCCCAAGCCCGTGATCGTAGATCGGTGCATAGCGGCTCGGGGATCTCCAGCTGGTGGCTAATTGTTAAGGAGGTACATGGTGGCCGCTGTCACCGCAGCCTACGGCATCTTGGGGACCACATTGCCCCGTGTATAGACTGTCATAGAGCCGAAGTCGAGGACTTTTGCAGCTTCTATGCGTTCTTTCTCAGTAAGATGGGCCATCCGAGATTGCCTCTTTTTGGCGATGTACTCGTTACCCTTTGAGGAGGATCCTCCGTGAGAGGAGAGCCCAGCACGACGAAGGTTCGACTCGTCTGCTGCTTTTTTGCACGCCTCGAGTTGCGCGATTGTTTGTACTTGGCGCTTGAATTCTTCCTTCAGGAGCCAGTGGTAGCCCATTAGCAGTTCTTGTGGAGACCCAAAGGGTAGAGGAGTGCCTCGCAGGGCCTCGCGACAGCGAGCCCATTCTTGCTCATTGAGCCTGATCACGACGCGTTCGCCGATTTGCTCGTTTATTATGGTTGGAGGTTCGACTGGTCCTCCGTTGTCGACGGGGACGCGATTGCCGCCGTTACCGCCGTTGGGTGTTGGTCCACCATTGGATATGCCGCTGTTAGGCGGGTCGGTTTCTTTGCCACGGTTGGCGGAGGTGTCACCCGCGTTGATGACGGCGCACATGAAGTGGTTGGGGAAGCTGCTGCTCCCGCAACTTTCAGACCCGGAGCCATAGGCCCCATCTTCAGTGGCCAGATCGCTCAGATCAGAGCCGCGACTGCTGTCGCTGACCGTGTTCTCGACTGTTTTCAGGGCGTTGAGCTCATTGAGGGTGCCGATCGATGGAGGGAACCATGATGCTGGGGCAATCACCAACACTGTCGGCTGGTCAGGCATGTGAAGCGTGCCCATCTGACCAACTTGTAAGCGGAAGCTCCCGATCGCCAGGCTGATTCCATCGCCCACGGACTCGAAGGCCGAGCGAGTGGCTGTCGTGTGGACGGTGAAGTCGAACGCGCCGAAGAGCTGGCGAATCTCCGCTGTTGTGGAGTTCTAGATTGCGGTTGATGGGGCCGAAGAAGCCGCAACATCAGCACTCCCAATTCCCACAGACGGCGCCAATTGACGAGGGTTTAACTCATCAATGCCCATTGTTATGGACTTGGGTTTTGGAGAAGGAGGGAGCACTAGAGACATCTATCGGCTAGCAAACAAGCACACAGGGGACTCAAAGATTTACCCAGGTTCAGGCCTCGTAGAGGTACCTAATCCTGCTTGTCTGCTCATGGAATTATCGAAGGAATCAAAGATTACAATGGTGCGCAGATGCAATCTGGCAAGGGTTGTGGAAACTAGGGTTGCATGTGTCCTTCTCGCCGCCCCCTCCTAGCCTTTATATAGATAGGCTAGGTCTCGGGTAGCAGGTCGAGTCGGTTACAGGTTAGGGTTTTCCCCTTTGAACTTTCTATCTTTAGTTTCTTCTTGTTCTTCAAGCAATCGAGAGTCCGTAGGTTACTCGAGTTCTTCATTTTGGCCTCGGCGACACCGTGGGCCTCCACGTATTCAGGCCGTATATACCAAGCTCGAGTACTTGTAGGGTATACCCATGTCAGCTACATTAGCACATTTTGTTTGCTACCACCGTTTGTGATTTTGCTATAATAGCGTATTTTTTTGGTTATGAGGTCTCCGGGAGGGTATTTCCCGGCGAGTCTCTGATGATATTTTCCGGCGAAGTCGGTGTTGGGTTCGCAGCATAGAAAACAAAAAATCCTACGATGGAAACTATACACCAAGATCTATCTATCAGATATAAGCAACGTGAGGATATACATCCATGGAGAACTTACCCTCGAAGACAACAAAGCTTTGTTAACGAGTTGGAACTCGTGGATGATGTAGTCGAACGCTTTTCGATCTCAAGATCGTGTGGAAGTCCTAGCACTGCAAATCAGCAGTGCATCCGTCCTCGCACACACGTTCAACGAACAACCTCCACGCTCGAGCAAATCAGCGGAAGAAGCAACTCCTTCTAGACAAAATACCACCGGGAACATGTATCTTACTGATCCGAGATCATGGGGGAATATATCTAGAGAGGGAGAGAGATCCTTCACGGGGAGGTGTATTTTGTGAGGAGGAAAAGGGGGCCTTTTATAGTTATAGGGGGCAGCACCCTCCCAAGGCCGGTGCCATGGGGAGGTGCCCCACCTCTTCCCTCATTCATGTGGTGAAGCTCCACTCACATAAATCTAGCCTCCACTCAAAATACCACTCACATGCATTAAATTTTCACCAAATTTAATGCAACTCTATTTAATAAAACTATTTTATTAATTGTATTCAGAATTTGGTTAATTACTTTAATTAACAAACATTCACATAAAACCCTCTGCAATATTTCAATATCACATGCAGAACCAATTTTAGCAATTTCACCCGAAACAATTCCGGTGTCCATTGAAATAATTTCAGCGCTTTGCAATTCTTTCGTCTGAAACATATATGCTCCAAATGGTATTTGGCAACCCTTAAGTGTGTCACCCTATGGTTCGCGAATAATGCAGACATGATTGAGGCTCCTCTCGGATCAATAATCAGAAGCAGGACCTGGAGATCCATTCTGACTCCTGCACATTCAACGATGAATTTTGTGATCGTGAGAACCTTTAACGCTAGTAACTTAATCCCTCTGTCTCAAGATATATTACATGTCCGAGATTCTATCATCGGTATCCAAATACCTAGTTTGATCTCGTTACCGACATGCACTCTTTTCTTGTTCCCGTGATATAACATTCTAGTGATCACATCACTTGTTTGCAAGCTATTCTCAATGTGATATCACTGAGAGGACCCAGAGTATATCTATCCGTCATCGGGATGGAGAAATCCACTCTTGATCCATGAGCCTCTACATAACACCTCCGTATCACTGAACCCACCTTTATAATCACCCTTTTACATTGTGACGTTTGATGTTATCAAGATACTCTTCCGGTGTCAGTGATTAACATGATCTCATGGTCTAAGGACTAGGATTACTTCGTATGATGTTATAGCCATATAAACTCAATGACTTTGATCGTAATGCTATACTTCGGATGAAGGTTCATCATATCATTTCACAAATGTTGTGATCTCGTTATTAACGACATCCAATGTCCATGATCAAGAAACTTTGATCATCTTGTTAATCAACGAGCTAGTTTAAAGGGAGGCATAACTAGAAACTTTTCATTTGTTTATTAAACACACATGTATTAACGTTTCCATATTAATACAATTATAGCATGCAAAATAAACATCTATCATATACTTGGAATATACATAATAACAACTTTATTATTGCCTCCCAGGGCATATCCCTTTAGTCTCCCACTTGCACTAGAGACAATAATCTAGTTACATAGTGATAAATCTAACACCCATGGAGTTCTGGTGTTGATCATTTTTTGCCCTAGGGAGAACTTTAGTCAACGGATCTGCAACATTGAGATCCGTGTGTACTTTACAAATCTTTATATCTCCATCCTTGACATGCGTTCGGATGGAGCGAAATCGACGCTTAATATGCTTGGAATTCTTGTGAGACCTTGGTTCTTTGGCATTGGCTATGGCTCCATTGTTGTCACAATAGATAACCATTGGGTCCAACGCACTAGGAACCACACCTAGTTCGGTTATGAACTCCTTCATCCAAACCGCTTCATGCATCGCTTCTGAAGCAGCAACATATTCCGCCTCCGTCGTTGATCCAGCCACCACAGGTTGTTTGGAACTCCTCCAACTAATTGTTCCTCCGTTCAAGAAAAATACGTATCCAGATTGAGACTTAGAGTCATCCGGGTCGGTGTCAAAGCTAGCGTCGACATAACACTTAGCGACCAACTCTTCTTCACCTCCGTATACAAGAAACATATCCTTAGTTCGTCTTAAGTACTTAAGGATATTCTTGAGCGCTATCCAGTGTTTCGTACCTGGATCAGATTGGTACCTACTAGTTAAACTAATAGCATGTGCCACATCCGGTCTTGTACATAGCATGGCGTACATTATAGTGCCTATAGCCGAAGCATATGGGATTTTATCCATTATCTCTCTTTCTTCCGCCGTAGCCGGACTTTGAGTCTTACTCAATGTCTTGCCTTGCAACATTGGTAAGAACCCCTTCTTACTTCCGTCCATTTTAAACTTCTTTAAAATCTTATCAAGGTATGTACTTTGTGATAGCCCTATCAGGCGCCTTGATATATCTCTATAGATCTTTATGCCTAATATGTATGACGCTTCACCTAGGTCCTTCATCAAAAATTTGTTGTTTAGATAAATTTTAACACTGTTTAAAAGATTTATATCATTTCAAATCAATAATATGTCATCCACATATAATATTAGAAATGTCATATTGCTCCCACTCACTTTCTTGTAAATACAAGCCTCTCCATAAGTTTGGATAAATCCAAACTCTTTGATCACCTCATCAAAGGGGAGATTCCAACTCTGGTATGCTTGCTTCAGTCCATAGCTAGATCGTTGAAGCTTGCACACCTTGTCAGCATCCTTAGGATTGACAAAACCCTTTGGTTGTATCATATACAACTCTTCTTCAATGTTACCATTGAGGAATGCAGTTTTGACATCCATTTGCCATATTTCATAAAGCAACAATTGCTAACATAATCCTAACTGACTTTAGCATCGCTACGGGAGAGAATGTCTCATCGTAGTCAACCCCTTAAATTTGCGACAAGTCGAGCTTTATAGATGGTTACATTACCATCAACATCAGTTTTTCTTTTGAAAATCCATTTGTTCTCAACGGACTTTCCGTATATGGATTCCATCTCGGATTTCATGGCTTCTAGCCATTTGTTGGAACCCAGGATCATCATCGCTTCTTCATACGTCATTGGGTCATCTATTTCATCAACCATGAAATTCATAACAAGATTCCCGTACAGTTCAGGAGTTGCACATGTCCTGCTTGACCTGCGAGGTTCGTAGTGTCCTCTTACGGAGTTTCATGATCATTATCATTAGTTCCCTCTTCATTTTGTGAAGTCAACTCTGGAACAATTTCCGGTGCTACGCTACTCGCCGTTGTATGAAGAGAGGGTTCAGTAACCTCTTCGAGTTCTACCTTCTAACTACACACACCTTTCACGAGAAACTCTTTCTCTAGAAAGGATCCATTCTTGGCAATGAAAACCTTGCCCTCGGATCTGTGATAGAAGGAATACCCAATAGTTTCCTTAGGGTATCCTATGAAGACGCATTTTTTCACTTTGGGTTCGAGTTTATCCAGTTGAAGTTTCTTCACATAAACATCGCAACCCCAAAATTTAAGAAATGACAGATTAGGTTTGTTTCCAAACCACAATTCATACGGTGTATTTTCAACGGATTTAGATGGTGCCCGATTTAAAGTGAATGCAGCGGTTTCCAGTGCATAACCCCAAAATGACAGTGGCAAGTCAGTCAGAGACATCATAGATCGAACCATATCTAATAAAGTACGATTACGATGTTCCGACACACCATTACGCTGTGGTGTTCCGGCAGGTGTGAGTTGTGACACTATTCCTCACTCTTTCATATGTGTGCTAAATTCGTAACTTAGATACTCACCTCCATGGTCAGGCCGTAGAAATATGATCTTTCTATTACGATGATTTTCCACTTCATTCTAAAATTCCTTAAACTTTTCAAAGGTTTCAGATTTGTATTTCATCAAATAGATATACCCGTATATGCTCAAATCATCCGTGAAAGTAACAAAATAATGATAACCACCACATGCCGACACACTCATTGGACCGCATACATCAGTATGTATGATTTCCAATAAATTTGTCGCATGTTCCATTGAACCGAAAAACAACGTTCTACTCATCTTTCCCATAAGGCATGGCTCACATGTATCAAATGATTCAAAGTCAAGTGATTCCAAAAGTCCATCACAATGGAGTTTCTTCATGTGTTTAACACCAATATGACTTAGACGGCAGTACCACATATATGTAGATATAACGCCATCAAGTTTAATCCTTTTAGCATCAACATTATAAATATGTGTAACACTATTATCGAGATCCAATAGAAATAAACCATTCATCACAGGTGCATGACCATAAAAGATATCATTCATATAAATCGAACAACCATTGTTTTTGGACTTAAATGAATAACCACATCACATTAAACAAGATCCGGATATAATGTTCATGCTCAGTGCAAGCACCAAATAACAATTATTTAAGTTTATAACTAATCTCAATGGTAGGTGGAGAGGCAGCGTTCCGACGGCAATCACATCAACTCTTGATCCATTGCCGACACGCATCTTGACCTCACCCCTTCCTAGTGGTCGCTTGTTCCGCAACCCCTGATTTGAGTTACATATATTAGCAATCGATCCAGTATCAAATACCCAGGCGCTACTGCGAGTACTAGTCAAATACACATCAATAACATGTATATCATATATACCTTTGTTTGCCTTGCCGGCCTTTACTATAGCCACATATTTGGGTAGTTCTGTTTCCAGTGACCATACTCTTTGCAATGAAAGCATTCAGAATCAGGCTGAGGACCTACCTTGGTCTTTTTCTTAGGTACAACAAACGATTTCCACCCTTTTTGAAATTACCATTAGGTTCACCTCTTTCCTTAGAGATGGCGATTTTATCAACCATCAACTCATAATGATTTTTCTTTATGTCTACTTCAGTAGCCAATAGTATGGCAGCAAGTTCAGTGAGTGATCCAATCACACCACTAATCTTGTAATTCAGTACAAACTCTTTGTAGCTAGGTGGGAGCGACTGCACGACTCTATCCATCAAAAGATCTACTGGGATACCATGTCCTAGTGTCTTAAGACGTTGAACATAGCCCATCATCATGATGTGATCATTCACAGAGTTGTGTTCATTCATGTTTATGCTAAAGAACTCGCTAGAGATCTTATATCTCTCAGCATGGATTTGGCTCTCAAACATAGTTTTGAGTTCCTTCACCATAGCTGTTGGGTCCGCAGCATAGAAAACAAAAAATTTCCTACGGTGTGAACTACACGCCAAGATCTATCTACTAGGTACAAAGCAACGGGTGGACATACATCCAACGAGAACTTACCCTCGAAGACAACGAGTTTTGTTAACGAGTAGGAACTCGTGGTTGATGTAGTCGTACACTTGCCGATCTCAAGATCGTGAGGAAGTCCGAGCGCCGCAACTCAGCAGTGCCTCCGCACTCGCACACACGTTCAAGCCACCGGACAACCTCTACCTCCTCGCTCTAGCGATCCAGCGGAAGCAGCAACTCCTTCCAGACGAAATGCCACCGGGAACATGTATCTCGCTAATCCGAGACCATGGGGGAATAATTCTAGAGAGGGAGAGAGATCCTTCACAAGGAGGTGTGAGGATGAAGGAGGGAATGGGTGGCCTTTTATAGGAGGAGGGGGGTGCCCCCTCTCTCCATGGCCGGCGCATGGGGGGTGACCCCTCACCTCCCCCATTCATGTGGTGGTAACCCCTCCACATTAAAATGCCTCTTCACATTCCCTTTTAAAGTCTCCACTTTAAATGCATTAAATTTCTCCAAATTTAATGCTCTCTCAAACATTCACATATAGCCCCTTGCAATATTTCAATATCACATGCAAAACCACTTTCTGCAATTTCACCCGAAACAATTTCCGGTTTCTATTGAAACAATTCCTGTGCTTTGCAATTCTTTCGTCTGAAACATATGTGCTCCAAAATGGTGTCCGGTAACTCTTAAATGTGCCACCCTATGGTTCGCGAATAATGCATACATGATCGAGACCCTTCTCCAATCAATAATCAGCAGCGGGACCTGGAGATCCGTACTGACTCCTACACATTCAACGATGACTTCTGTGATCGTGAGAACCTTTAACGCTTGTAACTAAATCCGTTTGTCTCTCGATATATTACATGTCCGAGATTCGATCATCGGTATCTCCATACCTAGTTTGATCTCATTACCGACATGCACTCTTTTCTCGTTCCCGTGATATAACATTCTAGTGATCACATCACTTGCTTGCAAGCTATCTTAATGTGATATCACCGAGAGGGCCCAGAGTATATCTATCCGCCATCTAGATTGACAAATTCCATTCTTGATCCATGAGCCTCAACATAACTCCTCCGTAGTACTGAACCCATCTTTATAGGCACCCTGTTACGGTGTGACGTTTGATGTTATCAAGATACTCTTCCGGTGTTAGCAATTAACATGATCTCATGGTCTAAGGATAAAGATTACTTCGTATGATGTTATAGAAATATAAACATAATATGATCGTAATGCTATACTTCGGATGAATGTTCATCACATCATTCCACCAATGGTGTGACCTTATTATTAACAACATCCAATGTCCATGATCAGGAAACCTTGATCATCTTGTTAATCAACAAGCTAGTCTATAAGAGAGGCATAACTAGGAACCCTTTTTGTTTATTAAACACACATGTATTGATGTTTCCGATCAATACAATTCTAGCATGTAAAATAAACATCTATCATATATACGGAATATATAATAACAACTTTATTATTGCCTCTCATGGCATATTTCCTTTGGTGATTACATGAACCAAATCCACTACACCAAGTCTGATCATCACGTGAGTCGGTGTAGTTTCAAAGGCGAGCATCAATGGGCATCATATCGACTATATGACCCATGCTTAACCTTTTGGTCCGTGTTCCGAGGCCATGTATATACACGCCAGGCTCGCCAAGTAAGAATCTTAGTACTAGCGTGTGTAAAACTGTCTTACACCCGATCATCACGTGATGTCTTGAAGCGGTGAAACATAAACGGTGCGTACTTAAGGAATAACACATTTTTAACTTGATATCTAAATGAGGGATCATCTTATAATGCTACTAAAAACGCCAAACTAGCAATATAAGATGCAAACATCATATGTGTAAAGTGGAATGATATGGTCCATGCATTTGATCACCATCATGTGCATCATGGTATGATCTTTATCATTCCTTTGTGTGTAAGGCCAAGGTCTATGGAACTTACACGTTAAGTGTGTTATAAGGGTATCTATTATACATCAACCTACAACATTACCATATCATGACACTAGCCCAGCAACAATCTAAACAAGAAGCCTCTAATTTATCCACTGCAAGTTTTACGTGGCTTAGGGATTTCAGAGATAGAACCGATCTTACCTACGAACATGAAACCACAACGATGATAACTAAGTTATTAGCAACTCATTGTAAATCAGATATTGACTATAGTAGGTGAGACAGACACC
The DNA here is from genome assembly GCA_910589775.1 of Avena eriantha. NCBI lineage: Eukaryota > Viridiplantae > Streptophyta > Magnoliopsida > Poales > Poaceae > Avena > Avena eriantha. The sequence continues at coordinate 171,262,281 of OU342743.1, read as the reverse complement.
CGCTAGCCACCTATGCAAAACTAGTTGCATGTCAGTCGTGGAACTGGTCTCATGTGCGAGGACATGTAAAGTTGGTACGGGCCGCTTCATCCCACTATGCCACCAATATCCAAAATACATAAAAGAAGCAATAACATGATCATCATTGCCCACATATAAACATATGTGTACTACCCGTGCAAAGCACCTACGCATAGATCAGGCTCTGATACCACTATTAGGTTCGTAACATAGAAAAAAAATCCTACGACGGGAACTATACGCCAAGATCTATCTATTAGATACAAGCAACATGTGGATATACATCCATGGAGAACTTACCCTTGAAGACAATAAAGCTTTGTTAACGAGTTGGAACTCGTGGATGATATAGTCGAACGCTTGCCGATCTCAAGATCGTGTGGAAGTCCTAGCGCCGCAAATCAGCAACGCATCCGTCCTCGCACACATGTTTAGGCCACCGAACAACCTCCACCTCCTCGCTCCAGCAAATCAGCGGAAGAAGCAACTCCTTCCAAACGAAATGCCACCGGGAACATGTATCTCGCTAATCCGAGACCATGTGGGAATATATCGAGAGGGGGAGAGAGATCCTTCATGAGGAGGTGTATTTTGTGAGGAGGAGAGGGGGCATTTTATAGGGAGAGGGGGCAGTCCCCTCCCATGGCTGGCACCATGGCGAGGTGTCCCCACCTCTTCGCTAATTCATGTGGTGAAGCTCCTCTCACATAAATCTAGCCTCCACTCAAAATCCAACTCACATGCATGAAATTTTCACCAAATTTAATACAACTCTCATTTAATAAAACTCTTTTATTTATTTTATTAAGAATTTTGTTAAGTACTTTAATTAACAAACATTCACATAAAACCCCTGCAATATTTCAATATCAAATGCAGAGCCAATTTCAGCAATTTCACCCAAAACAATTCCGGTGTCCATTGAAATAATTCCAGCGCTTTGCAATTCTTTCGTCTGAAACATATATGCTCCAAATGGTGTTTGGCAACCCTTAAGTGTGTCATCCTACGGTTCGTGAATAATGCAGACATGATTGAGACTCCTCTCAGATCAATAATCAGAAGCGGGACCTAGAGATCCATTCCGGCTCCTGAACATTCAACGATGACTTCTGTGATCGTGAGAACCTTTAACGCTACTAACTTAATCCCTTTGTCTCACGATATATTACATGTCCGAGACTCGATCATCGGTATCCAAATACCTAGTTTGATCTCATTACCGACATGCACTCTTTTCTAGTTCCCGTGATATAACATTCTAGTGATCACATCACTTGCTTGCAAGCTATTCTCAATGTGATATCACCGAGAGGGCTCATAATATATCTATCCATCATCGGGATAGACAAATCCCACTCTTGATCCATGAGCCTATACATAACACCTTCGTAGCACTGAACCCACCTTTATAGTCACCCTTTTACGGTGTGACGTTTGATGTTATCAAGATACTCTACCGGTGTTAGTGATTAACATGATCTCATGGTCTATGGATTAGGATTACTTCGTATGATGTTATAGCAATATAAACTCAATGAGTTTGTTCGTAATTCTATACTTCGGATGAGTATTCATCACATTATTTCACAAATGTTGTGACCTCGTTATTAATGACATCCAATGTCCATGATCAGGAAACTTTGATCATCTTGTTAATCAACGAGCTAGTTTAAAGAGAGGCATAACTAGTAACTTTTCATTTGTTTATTAAACAAACATATATTAATGTTTCCGTATTAATACAATTATAGTATGCAAAATAAACATCTATCATATACTTGAAATATACATAATAAAAAGTTTATTATTGCCTCTCAGGACATATTCTCTTCAGTCGGTTTTGCTACATTAGTACTTTCTTTGCTATAAAGTCTCCGACGAGTTCTCCGGTGAGGTCTCTAGTGAGGGTTGTCTTTTTATTCTATTTTTGAGCGAACCGCTTTTTGCTATCGTGTAGCAAAATCGGGCATTATGTAGCCAAAGCGGATGTAGTGTAGCAAAAGCGGGATCGTAAGGACACGTATCAGCAAGAGGACCTGGGGATCGGAAGTTTTGATCCCGAGAGACACGTAGCACCGCCCTAGTTCAAATGATTCTTGTATAGTAGCAAAATATAGGACTCGGAGATTTTTTGGAAGTATATTTGTTGTTGAAATTTCCACTCTTTTGTTTTCCTTGTGTACTCTTTCACATAATTCTCATTTTGGACCGCATAATTGATAATTGCAGAAATAGATAAAACATAATGATCTAACGATGTTTGCTAATTCAGAAAAGTGGTCATAAAACATACTCCCTTCGTCTTACAATAGATATCAAAATTTTATCAAAATTTAAATGTATCTAGATACTATTTAGTATATAAATACATCTAAATTTAGATAAATTTATGATATCTATTTTAGCACGGAGAGTACAAAATGGACACCCATACAACACAAACGTGAGAAATAAGGTTTGCTCGCGCGATGGGATCCACACCCATTCATCCATGCAGCAATGCACGGTGGTTTTTTTTTTCAAAAAAATGGAAGTTGCCATGGACCACAACTAATTTGCCCTAGCAATTTGTTTTTGTACAGAACTGTGTCGTCGTATCGTGACAGAAGATGTCATAGTATGACTAAAAGAGAGATGTGGAGGCTAATGAACGATCGACGGGTTCGAAAGCAGCATTAGGCACAAAGACACGGCGATGTACCTAGGTTCGGGGCTCTAGCTGTGGAGGTAACACCATTACTCCTATAAGGATCTCTACTATGGTCAAGATTACAAGATCGCTCCTTAAGTTGTATGTCTCGGGAGAGAAAGCTCTAAGCTAGAAGAAGCTATTGTCGCACATTGTTGTGCTTACAAAGAACCACTCACACATGATAATGGGATGAACACATGGTTGATGTAAATGCCTTAGTGATGATGGTGGTGAAGATGATGTCAAAATCCCCTCTCCGGAGTGGAGAGAAAGATCAATCTGATCTCTGAAATAAAGATCGCAATGGCGGTGATGCTCTGGTTCGCGAAAGACTCCGCCATGCCCAGATTATTAGATTTTTGGGGTATATATATGTCAACGCAAAAGGAAGCGACGAGGAGAGGCTCGAGGGTCCGGGGGGCACCATGGAGTGATAGGTGTAGTGTTGCGCCATGGGCCCTCCAAGTGCCTCATCAGCCTCCTAGTCCACTTCTTTAGCCTGTTGGCTTTTTTCATAAAACTTTCTATATTTTTTCACCGAATTGAATTCTTCTATTTCCTGCATAAAAAATATAGAAAGATGTTTTTGCTAAAAAATAGCATCAGTCCTGATAGTTTTATTCCTAGTTTGGTAAGATTCTGGACTAAATCAATGAGCAAAGTACCTAGAAAAGTAGATATATTTTAGATGTATCAACTACTCCAAACTTAACCCGTTGCTTGTCCTCAACCAACTCAAATATATTGCAGTTGTGATAGAAAAAAACTTTACAAGCATTTTTCTCTAAATATGAAGTGATTATTATATAGCATCTCTAATGAATAGCAAAGCATTAGTTATAAATAATTTTATCAATGTTCAAAATATTATACTAGTGATGGGAAACATGATATCTAGTAATAATATTGAGTCAAGATGAAAAGTATAGTTTCTTCCAACAAAGTCATCTTTGTATTGCTCTGATATTATGCATAAGATGAGGTTTTTGAGGCCTCTGATTTTCCTGCAACTCTTTGGTTATACTCTGTGATAAGTTAATAATATCAAGTGATTATAACATGGCATCTCTGAAGAACAAAGATTTAGTTAGAAACAATTTTATCAATGTTTAAAATATTATACTAGTCACAAGAAAGATGGTATCTAAGAATAATGTTTAGTCAAGATTAGAATTATAATTGCTTTCAGCAAAAGTGTCTTTGCATAGCTTTGATATTGTACATAAGATGAGGTTTTTGAGACCTCTAATTCTTTTGTAACTTGCAGATTTAGATCTATAGACTATACTTGCTTGTAAACTAAATATACAAGTTAATAATGTTTTCTTATAGTTTCTTAATGATTGAAAGATCACAATGGAAAAATACATAAGTGAGATTGCTAATATATTTAGTTTTAAACTTAAGATAGAAGGGAAAAATAGGAAAAACTTTTACTTATAATCTTTGTCTTATGAGCAGCAGGGGTTTCGTTTAGTTAGTAACTGAACACTAGTTGCGTTTGCAACTTTTTCATTATAAATCATTTCATCATTAGTCAAAATTAGCTTGCTCAATAAATTTAATACTTTTTATTTCTTGCAACGTATGGGCTCAAGGATTTTTTTGCCCACCAACACTAAATCATGTTGGCGAAATTGGCTTTTCAGTCTAGCAAATCACCTCCGCACCCTAGTGCCTCCATCTCGCCTTCTCCTCCGCAGATCAACCTCGCCAGAACAACATGCCTGATGCCATGCATCTCCGCTGCGAACGCTAGTTGATTCTCAACTACACACCGCCACACAACCTCCTCGCTGGCACGGCACACCGATGTACCACCTCCTCGCTGGCCCTACACTACAGCACTTGCCGACGGCCGCATCGCTTCGTAGCGTGACCCCAGTAACCGTTACCCCTCTGCGCGTAGAGGAGATATAGGGGAGGGCCCACCATGCCCTCCGCCTTCGGCAGCCGAACACTGCGACCACCGCCAGCGGACAAGGATGGCCGGGATCTTTTTTTAGATTTTGGGATCCCTTCAGAGCCGCCCGCGCGAGCGCACCGAGAGGGAGCACAATTTTCTTTACTCGCTGTCGAACTTGCGCATGTCCGCTCGGACAAAAAGATTATGACAATGTCATGTACATAGAGCTGACAGAATAATGACCACATCAAGTTGACATGGGTGCTATGAGGAGTAAATGGAAGAGCTTCAGAATTGCTGATGTATTCTCTCAAAAAATATTTGTAGATGAATTCCAACGTGTCTTGTACATTTCCAAGTGGAGTTTTTTTGGCTCACTAGTACGCCCCCCCCACACACACACGAAGACTTGGTCCAGTTATGATTAAGCAACTTCGTAGACATGGAAATGCTATTATCATGAAGGGACGGAGCTCCTAGTAGGGACCCTACCATGATTTTTGGCAAAAGGATTTTGGTAGATGTATTTTCTGAATAATTTAAGTGGTCATACGCTGAAAACGGAATTTGTATAAGAAAGTTATGATTGTTATGCACAAAAAGATTCCGAAGTGAAATAAGGTATAGTCTAGTTCTAAATCAACTCTTTATCTTTGTAATATCTAATTCTAAATCTAATAAAATTCAATGTCTGGTCTGGCGGATCCTTAGTGCGTACCAGCTTACACGCTCTAGAAAGTCCTCGTCGCCGCCATCTTTCGCATACCCATCTTAATGAGAGATCAAAGCAATGACCTTGGTAGGTTTGTCGTCAATGCCACCATGCCGCCAAATAGCTCCACCAGCCTGCGTGCGTCCAACATGCCGCCGAGTCCCTCCATCCAACGCAGCTTGAGACCACCAGGAGATACGTCGTGTGTAGCATCTATTGTAGGGGTTTGCGTATGAAAACAATAAAAATTTACCCTATGTCCCTGAACCCCTGATGCTGCTAGGACCTATCTATTAGTAATACAGTAACGGGAGGGCCTTTTTGCAAACTTACCCTTGAAGACCGAAAAGCGTTGTCAATGCTTAGGAGAGCATGGTTGATGTAGACAAGCCTAAGCCGACCTCAAGGTAAGTCCTTGATCTCCTGCGGCTCCAACGACTTGAGTGCCTCAAATGTGACACCTCGCAGGGAGTTATATATATCTGGTGCCTAGCAATGGCTCCCGCTTCACCGATTCAGCAGCAGTTGCGGAAGTAGAGCTCCTGGATCCGAATCCCGCAGCGCGAAGGCACTCCACGGTGAAGATGTCTCTCGTTCGCTCAGTCCGAACTTAGGACCATGGTCACGGGAGAGAGAGAGAGAGAGAGAGAGAGAGAGAGAGAGAGAATATCAATTGGAGGTATCCCCAAAAGAGAGGAAACCTTTATGGAATATTGGTTGTGTATTTTCTGGTCAAAATACCCACTATATATAGGGGGGGGGAGGTACTACCTCCCACAAAGTCCTGGGGGAGGTACTACCATCCACCCCTTGCCTCCTCTCTCCTCTTGCCTTTACCTCATGGGTCCTTCTCCCTTCGGAATTGGCCCATTAAGCCTTTTTGACCTTTAATTGATTTCTCTTTTATTAAATAATTATGAATATTCATTCACATATTATTCAATCTACGTGGCTATGGAACACCTTCCACCTCCACTCCGTACATCCTCCGGATTTACCGAAACCCTTCTGGTTTTCTATCTTCTCTTCTTCTGTGATTCTACCGATCCTATAAACACTCTCTAAGCATCATCAAGCTCTTAAGCGTGATACCCCACTGTTTGGGAATACTCTAGACATGGTCGGGACACTCCTGGACCAATGATCGACAGAGGGACCTGGATGGCCATGTGACCCCTATGCATTCCACGAAGATCTTTTGTCGGTTGAACCGGGACAGTCGTGTCTTATTCCTTTTGTCTCTCGATACTTGCATTGCCCGAGATCTGATCAATGACATCACCATGTCGTGTTCAATCTCGTTACCGAACAATGCTACTTGACTCATTTTGGTAAGTGATATCCCCGTGATCAAATCACACACTACGCAGCTATTGGATATAATTTCTCCAAGTGGGCCCTTGAGTATCTTTCCGTCACGCGGATGGACATATCCCGCTCTTGACATATATTGCCTCTACGGTTCCTCCGAATACCTGAACACACCTTTATTGTCACTGTATTACTAAGTGACGTTTGATGCTATGTAAGCACTCTCGGGAGATAGTGATTGATATAGTCTCATGGTCTAAGGAATAATCTACGAGGTTTGTTCTAATAATCATAACTTGAACTTCGTGACATGATCAGGTCATGATGTTTTGGTTGGGTTTTGGTTCATCATCTCATTCTCAAAATGGGTTCACTCCATTTCCAACTAGCATAAATGCCACATGATCAGGACACCTTGATCTTTGTTGACTAATGAACCAGTGACTAGAGTTTCACCAGAAACCCCTGGTTGTTTATACATCACACGTGTATTGACGTTTCCTTTCAATACAGTTATAGCATGATATAAAACTTAATCATAAACTTTATGAATTATGATAATAATCCTTATTATTATTTGTCTCTAGGGCATATTTCCAACAGTCTCCCACTTGCACTAGAGTACAAATAAACTAGCTGCATTTGTTCTTAATCATTGGCACCATATATCCCGGTACCATGAACATGCTTGCTCATGGAAGAGGTTGAGTCTTGGGATTGTACTTTACAGTCCCAAATCCTTTGCAGCTTACTAATGTCACCTTGATTGACATTAATACTTTATCATCACATGATAACATCTTTGTATATGCATCGTCGCTATGGCAGCAGAACGAGGCCGGATTCCAGGAGCGTACAGTGACTTTAGATCAACCTCGAGGACTTTCTCATGGGAACTATGCCCTAGGACACATCATTCTACGTTAAAAGCGAACTAGCCCCGCCATAACATTATACATCACTTTAGATGGTACCCTTATCTATTATTATAAATGTAATCATCAAAACACGAGTGCACCCTGTGCAACTTTCGATGTTTTATTCACCTCGCTTCCTACTTGACTTTAGTTGGTATTACAGAAGTTACCAACACATTCCCTTATAACATAAACCTTTATGATTTAAGATATGTCATCCTTTATGGATTTGGAAAACATATCTACAGTTCTCTATTAGACACTACGGACAAACTTAGCTCAACGTTCCATGATTTGAACTTAATCATTTTTCAAACATTCCTTCTTAGATCATATATTATGTTAAGTTATCATCATGGTTTTCTAAGATAGAACCTATGTCTCAACATAGTGGATGAAGATCATCCTATTATTTCTTTCAACCATCGATGTTAGACTTAATTCTATTCCTAATTTGAGTTATTAAGGACTAGTTCCTTAATTAACTTCTATTCCAAAACTCTTTTCATAATCCTTCAAGGAATACTACATAATATCATAATATACTTATTATCAACTTCTACTCCTTATAAGTCATTATTTATCAGTACTTGCGCTTTTATTCTTAATGTATCATATACACACTTAAGAATCACTCCTCTAAGCTCCCACTCAAATATGTTCCCAACATGTTTGGGTATGGGTCACTACTCTTACTCAAAATATGTTCCTACATATTTGAATTTGAGACTTATGTTGCTCCCACTTAAAAATATGTCATTCACATATTGTTGTAGGAAGACTTTCATAGATCCCACTCAATTTCACGCAAATTGCATATCCACTCACTATTTTGAATGAATTCAAAATCATTTGATCAAATATCAAACTTGGACATTCACTATGGGATACTAGTACTTTACCAGTTTTTAAATCCACTAGACTTTCAGCACACTTGAATCAAATTCATTTGAATTTGTCCAATACTTGACAAATTGTGCTTTTGTCATTCACCCCCTTTTTCAATATGGCTTTGCAGTCATTTGGGAAAATCCAAGTAACCCCTTTACTTGTAAGATTTAGCAACGAATTGCTTTCCAATCTCAAGGGAATTTTGCTTTGGAATTTCTCATATCTTTGGCTTACCATTATTTCCTTAGTAGTTCGTAGGTATGTCATATTCTGGTAATCATGAAAAATGATTCACAAATGTCTCCATAAAAAATATGGGTTGCATTTTGAATCCTACTTTATGTAGTGAAAACACTAGTGGGGAAAACACAATGATCACTATCATTGATTCTTTCTTTTGTGAAGAGTATCATTCAGGAATGATTTCCATTGCACTTCTCAACACTCTGATGCAGGGTTTTGAATCCTCATCATGTTTTTCACTATATTCCAGTTACTCAATAATTGAGAAAAATCACTGAAATTGAACTTTCTCGAGAATGCACCAAAATCCAAGCAATACTAGTTTTGCTTCTCTTTTGGTTTCAGCTATGGATTTCGTATTCAAAGTTTTCCAATGAATACTCTACAAGGACTTATTCGCTATTGTTTTGGTTATATCGAATAACCCCAAAACTTTTACGATGATCCATACTAGATATGGAGCCGATCTCACGAATCCAGATGGTTCACTATATGTTCTAATTGAGTGCTAACTATTTCTAACTAATAGTCTCTACATCTATACTATAACGATTTATTTGGCGCTATATATTCACCCACTTTGATATCTAATATCAAATTTGTGATGCTTTCTATTTTGACATTTCAAACGCATTGCATTACACAATTTTCTTTATGCCATTCTTATAAAGTCGAATTCCATTACTATTGATCAAATCGTAGTAATTAGATTCTCTTTTATCCTTATACCCTGCATACGCTAAAATTCTTTGATCATATCAAATAGTTTCATGCTTATGTTTCTTTGGTAAACTTCTTTACACATTCAAACAATCATATAATGATAATCACCATTTTTGTTAAAACACAATACATCAAATATGTATTTACTTTCAACAATTTATCAAACACTTTGTATTCTTGCAATACACGGTGTTTAAGTTGTTTTGCCGAACTTAGGCATGATTCATATGTGATAAGAATACAAGTGTCTTTCACATATTATCAATATAACTTTAGATTTAAACAATGGTTTCATACAGTAATGAACATATCATTAAGTTGGGTAGTTTCAAGGCATTTTAATATTTTGCAAATGTTCATGTATTATCAATTAGTTTCAAAACCAGGATAATTCACACATAATCGAACAAGATATGAACACGAATAGAGATCATTTATAAAAGTGGAACAACTGTTTGTTACAAACTTATATGAATAATCGTCTCACAAAGTATGAGACACACTAAAGAAGTTCACAATCTTTTGATTACAATAACTATCCAAAACCATAAACTAAGTGATAAATATCGAGGGAGAGTGTCATTGGCCATCATCATCATGCTCGCCATCAACACGCAACGTCACCTCCTCTCTAGCAAGCACCTCTATGCAGAAGGATCTGTTTTCAGCAAAACAGACAAGTATCGAATATACTTAACACTGCAACATGTGTTTGCAAGATTATAAAATTGTATATCAAATATATACCTTTGTCATTGATGACCTCTCCGACAACGGGCTCAACCATCACATTCCTGAGATGTGATATGAACCTGTGGAAATCCTGTGTTTCTGCGTCGCCTCTCATAATGCAAGTCCTGACATGTGCTTGGTAGCTTGGTGGCAGCGACCGCAGCACAACACCATTTGCAAAAGAGTCCGTCATCCAGTTATCCAAGAAGTATGCAAGCCTCATGTACGCATCATGCATGCGCACCAAGTGGTTGTCAAGTAAATAGTTCTCCTCCATCTTAATGGAGAGGAAGTCTCCCATCATCTCATGCTCCCATATGCGTGCTTGTTCCACGAAATGTGTCCTAAGCTATACCATTGTCGCACGAGGGTCAAGATTACCCACGACTGGCCATAGCTCATCCACCATCCCGTAGCACATTGTAACTGATATGAAGGTGGACATCTCATGATGATAATAGTGGTCCTCCCGTTGTTCTGGGGTCTCGTAGAAATAGGGCTGCTCCAAATCCATCTCGTTGAGTATATAGTTGACCATGTCATTTTCGCTAAGGAGAACGTGGAGACGCACAACCCACATAGAGAAGTTTGATCTGTCTAGCCCGAGCTTCTCTCCATCTAACCAATTTGTCAACAGGAAAGGTAGCATCGGGGAGAACCATTTTCTACATTTATAATTGCAAAAGGAATTTAGACTAAGTTTATAATTAAATGAGTTAATAATAACTCCACTAAGAAACACCTATCCCTTGAATGGTTCTAGTGATAACACGACCCCTCTTCCCCACATCTCCCACGATCATCATGGCCATCAATGTGGGTTCTAGGGTAGACGCTAAACGTTGGTCACATCATTCATGCGGCTCATGCTCGATATTTCGACCATCCGTGTTCCGAGGCCATGTTTGTACATGCTAGGCTCGTCAACTCAACCTAAGTGTATTTGCTGTGCAACATGGCTTTCACCCACTGTATGTGAACGTAGATATGTCTGACACCTGATCATCACGGCCTGCCTCATACCGAAGAACTTTCTTGGTGGTGCACACTAAGGGGGGACACAATCATTGGTAATTTTAACAGGGATCACCTTATTAGGCTACCGTCGAGTATCTAATACTAGCACACAATAATATATACAAAAATAACATTTAATGTAAATGCGATGTGGTATGGTCCTTCATGTCATGATCTCCATCCGACGTCACCGGATTCCGGCGCCAGGGTTTCGGTGCTGTAGACACCAGGGTATCAGTGTCTTTCTGGCATGGTAGTTCGTCACCTCTATGAGTATCTACTACTACTCCGTAACATAAGGTAATCACTTTGCCTTTGCCACAACCGTATCACAAAGCAACGCCTCTTACAAAACAAAGTTAGAGACCTCTACTTTATCTTTGCATGTTTTATGTGGTTGAATGGGCTTTCACATAAGAACCATTCTTACGTACGAACTTTCACCACAATGATGATCAAGTAGTTGTCTATACTATACCCCTTTCGGGGGCCTCCGTTGCAAATGGCATACCAACTAATGCGAGAGAGACAGACACCCCCCAAAGCCACTTTATATGGTACAAGCCGTATGTCAAGCGTGGACCAGTCTCACGAATGAACACGTAAAGTCGGTTGGGGGCTGCTTCATCAAGCATTACTACGGCGTACACAAGTACACGTGGGAGGGTAACAACTAAAAGATCAACGCCCACACGCTACATCTCGTGTGTTCTACCCGTACTAGCAATACTACGCATAGATCAAGCTCTGATACCACTGTAGGGGTTCGCGTATGAAAACAATAAATTTTTATCCTATGCCCCTGAACCCCTGATGCTGCCAGGACCTATCTATTAGTAATACATTAACGGGAGGGGATTTTCACAAACTTACCCTTGAAGACCGAAAAGCGTTGTCAATGCTTAGGAGAACGTGGTTGATGTAGATGAGCTGAAGCTGACCTCAAGGTCATAATGAAGTCCTTGCGCTCCTGCGACTCCAACGACTTGAGTGCCTCAAATGTGACACCTCGTAGGGAGTTACATGCATCCGGTGTCTGGCGATGACTCCCGCTTCCCTGATCCAGCAGCAGTTGCGGAAGTAGAGCTCCTGGATCCGAATCCCACAGTGCGACGGCGCTCCGTGGTGAAGATGTCTCTCATTCACGCAGTTCAAACTTGGGACCACAGCCACAGGAGAGAGAATATCTATTGGAGGTCTCTGATGACCCACAAGTATAGGGGTGTATCGCAGTATTTTCGAGGGAAGTGAAATCCAATTTATTGATTCGACACAAGGGGAGCCAAAGAATATTTATAAGCCTTAACAACTGAGTTGTCAGTTCAGATGCACCTAGAAACAATCTTGCTCACAGCAGTTTATCATTAGCAACCGTTTTGTAGTAGCAATAGCAAAGTAATAGCAGTAGTAAAAGTAAAGACAGTAGTAACAATTGAAGTAAACAGTAGGATTAAAGCGCGGTAGGCATAGGGATGGATGGACGGGCGTTGCATGGACAAGACAATTCATATAGCAAGATATAGGGCATTTGCAGATAGATAAGGTAAAGCATCCAAGTACTAAATAATAATAGGCATGTGTTCCATATATAGTCATACGTGCTCACAATGAGAACTTGCACAACATATTTTATCCTGCCAGCTCGTTTGTAGCGGGACCTCAAGGGAACTACTGAAAATTAAGGTGCTCATTTTAATAGAGCACCGGAGCAAAGCATTAACACTCTGTGAAGTCATGTGATCCTCACATCAAAGCCATTCCCTCTGGTTATCCTGATTGATTACTCAGCTTCTTTGGGAGTTCTATTCCTAAAAACACAATCAACACAACTATCTAGGTATGTCCTAGATTCTTCAGTTAGTACATTATAATATATATCAAGAAGCTCATTTTTAGGTAATGGACATCCATCCTGTGCATGAATCAAAGCACAAAACCTAGCCCATGATTCAGGCAATATCACTTTTTCTCCCTGTTGAAAATCAAAAAGTTCCTACAAAATAGCATGTCTGGCACTAGGAGGGAAATATTTCTGAAGGAAGGTACTAATCAAGCAATCAGGGCTATCAATAGATCCAGGAGGTAAATTATTAAACCAAGTTTTAGCTTCTCCTTTCAGTGAAAAAGGGAAAATTTTAGCAACAAATTAGGTGCACATCTTAATATCATTAGAAAATAAGCCACTCATGGTAGAAAGCTCAGTCATATGTGCTACCACACTTTCATTCTTAGTCCCACAAAAAGATTATTTCCCAACAATAGTTATGTAAGATAAATCAAGAGAGAAATCATAATCCTTATCTTTCAAGTTTATGGGAGATGTAGCAAACTTAGCATTAGGAGATAATTTAGGTCTAACAGTATGTTTCTCAAGAAGACTCTTAATAGCACTCCTACCATGGGTGTTTTGGCATTTTTTAATAAATTCATCAATCATTTCTATATATCCGTCTTCAATATCATAGCTCTCTCTAGACTCAGGTGAACTGACAGGTGTAATAGTATCTTCACTAGGAGTTTCAGTATTTCCAGCTATAGTTCTAGCAATCGTAGCATCTAGGGAAGGACCTAATGAACCACTTTTATCAAGCATAGTAGAAGCAACATCATAAGTATCAGAAGTTTCAGATTCAATAGTAGTAGCAGTGTGTGTAGCGTGTGTATGTGGTGGTGTAACGAGCTTACTCATAACAAATGGTGAATCAAGAGCAATAGAGGTATTCAGAACCGTACCTCTTCTTGCAGTGGATGGTAATATAGGAACCTTTCCATCACGAGATTTACCCATGATGAATGGAGGGCAGCGAACAATAGTGATTCCAAGTGAACTTTATAAATAGAGCTATGCTCCCTGGCAACGGCGCTAGAAAATAGTCTTGATGACCCACAAGTATAGGGGCTGTATCGCAGTATTTTCGAGGGAAGTGAACCCAATTTATTGATTCAACACAAGGGGAGCCAAAGAATATTTATAAGCCTTAACAACTGAGTTGTCAGTTCAGCTGCACCTGGAAACAATCTTGCTCATAGCAGTTTATGAGTAGCAATAGTTTTGTAGTAGCAATAGCAGTAGTAAAAGTAAAGACAATAGTAACAATTGCAGTAAACAGTAGGATTAAAGCGCCGTAGGCATAGGGATGGATGGACGGGCGTTGCATGGACAAGATAATTCATATAGCAATCAAGATATAGGGCATTTGCAGATAAATAAGGTAAAGCATCCAAGTACTAAATAATCATAGGCATGTGTTCCATATATAGTCATACGTGCTCACAATGAGAACTTGCACAACATCTTTTGTCCTGCCAGCCCGTTTGCAGCGGGGCCTCAAGGGAACTACTGGCAATTAAGGTGCTCCTTTTAATAAAGCACCAGACCAAAGCATTAACACTCCAATGAACACATGTGATCCTCACATCAAAGACATTCCCTCCGGTTATCCCGATTATTGCCACTTCGAGGCCTTTGGTTCCGGACAACAATATGTGTTTACAACTTGCAGGTAAGATCGCAAACAATACTATCATCATGAATCAATAACATGTTCAGATCTGAAATCATGGCACTCGGGCCCTAGTGACAAGCATTAAGCATAACAAGTTGCAACAAAGTCAAAAAGCACTAATAATAGATACCATGCCCTAACAATCTGATGCCATTACATGAACGATATCATCCAATCCCTACCATCCCCATAGCCTACAGCGGGGGATTAGTCACTCATAGATGGGGGAATCATGGATGGTTGATGGAGAAGCGATGGTGATAATGACAACGATGATCTCCTCCAATTCCGTGTCCTAGCAGGGTGCCCGAACGGAGTTTCTGGTTCTGATTTGTGGAATCTGGTGGTGGCGGTGTAGCGGAACTCTTTAAAAACGTCGAACCCCCCCTAGGATTTTAGGTCAAGAGGCAACTTATAGGCGAAGAGGGAGGCCGAGGGGGTGACCGAGGCGGCCACACCACCCCCAGGCGCGGCCTAGCCTGGCCCGCGCGGCCAGGTGGTGTGGGCCCCTCGTGGCCCTCCTCTGTCTCGTCTCCTGGCTCCGTGATTCCTCTGGTGAAATAGGATTTTTGGCATATTTTCCCGGATTTTTCCTGATAGTTGATTTTCTGCACAAAAACTAGACACCAAGGTAATTCTGCTGAAAACAGCGTCAGTCCGTGTTAGTTGTATCCAAATCACACATGTTTAGAGAAAAAACAATAGCAAAAGTGTTCGGGGAAGTAGATACATTTTGGACGTACCAACTCCCCCAAGCTTAGCTTATTGCTTGTCCTCAAGAAATTCAGTTGAAAACTGAGTGCAATAAAAGAAACTTTCACGAACACATTTGCTTCATAAGATGTATATATTCTCAGCATATGATCAAGTACTTGGTCAATTCATAACAAGGAGCATGCAAATAAGGTTACTCAATAGTTATTGCAAGCTATGAGGAGATTCCAACTCAAAAATAGTAAGTAGCATGAAACATAAACATAAGCAACGTTGCAATGCTCATAAAAAGGTATGATAGAGTGGTATCTCACTTGCCTTTGATTGTAGAGCAAACATAAACTCTGAAGTTTAATTGAAGACTAGAAGTAAAGATATAAAAGATACAAGCATCCAAGTCATGACACAATTAATCAAGTTTTGAGACAAGCACATCACACTAAGAAAGACAACTATGCTCTCAAGGAAGTGCTCATAGAAAAGGTTTGAAAAGTTTGAAAGGCTTCCAAATGCTGAAAGTATGGTACTCATTAGCTTTGAGCTCTCATTGCCCCTATCATAAGCATCTTTAAATGGTTAAGGTTAAAGTGACACAACTAAGAGGATATGCTTGACAAGTTATAAGTTGAAATCTCATGCCCCTTTCTTACGAGTACTGAACCTCATGCTACTCAACTTCAGTCACAAGTAAGCTCTTGTCATTGTAAGTACATATGTATCATAGAGAACCGCCAACGGGGTACCCCTTGCACATGATACAGGAGCTGTCCCATAATCAAAATGACAAGGAAAGCAAACAATGAGCATCTCAGCGATCTTTTTATTTGCAATTTGCATAGGTTTTTATTGAGGATGCTTCATAGAGTGCTCATTATGGTTGTGCTACAAGTTTCCACCATGATTAGGCATGGCTTAGGCTAGCGGCACAGGCGTTTCTCTAACACACATACAAACTCCATGATCCTACAAGTTTCCCTTTTATTTCACACCATCGGGATCCATAAGCAAAATAATCATGATATCAACGGAATAATAAGTGCAATATTGAAAGTGTTTCCCATGATACATGGTTCTGCTAACTTCAACTTATAAAGCGCAAGCATATACGCAAGAAAGATGGACGCAATGGTTCAAGATTATTAAGTGCAAGAAAGTAAAGTGTGCCGTCAAGTTTGTGAGAGCTTTACTAACTAATTTTCTCATAACAAGAAAACATTTTATTCAGAAGAAAACAAGGCATACTGAATATGCATGGAATAGCAAGTGATGCTAATAGGTAGGTATGGTGGACACTTTTGGCAATATTGGTTTTGGGGAGTTGGAAACACAAGTAGAGCTCATACTCAGTGCAAGTGAAGGCTAGCAATAGTAAGGGAGCGACAAACGAGAGAGCAATAACTGTCATAATCATGCTTGCAACAAAACAGGACTAATTATGGCATGAAAGTGATTCAAGACCCCTGAGACAAAATAATTCATTGAGGCTTAACTGATTGTTTCAGTCTTATGCATGCGTGAGCATGTGCCAAGTCAATTCAAGTGAAACATTCAGGGGAAGATACCATAGTGTCATGCCAAGTTATGAATAGAACAATGCAAGCAAACTCATATGACATGCTACAAACCATTAGCAAGCTGGAGCTAATCATAGGAAAGTAAGAACTACTAAGCACCCATAAATAACATACACCTTACATGAACAGACTAAGCATACCCACAATGATGAGTATATGTACAAAAGTGAAAACAAGTAGAGTTCGTTACCAGCCTCTTACCACACCTCAAGTGGTCATTAATCTTTGTTATTGCCCTTCACTTGTGTGGATTGAATAATAACATGAAACCCAACTCCACTGAGGACTGCTGAACCCTGCAATGAACTTCACAAAACCATAGAAGAACATAAAATATTTTTGGTGTTTTTGATTTTTAAAGGAAAGAGCAAAAAGGAGGAACAAGCAAAGCAAAATATTTTTGGGTTTTTCGAATGGTCCAAACAAAGCAAAAATGAAGAAGCAAACCAAGGCTAAAAAGACAAAGAAGCAAACAAAGAGAAACAACGAAAATATTTTTGGTCTTTTTGTGTTTTGGAAAGCAAAAGTAAAGAAAGAACGAAAATTAAAAAGAGAACGAAACATGGATATACAAAGTACCGACTAAAAATAATATGTAGATGAGTGTGATGTCGGTGTACCTCCCCCAAAGCTTTTGGCCTAAGTGGGTATCAACCCCAACGCGGGTAGGAACTCCAAGCTGGCGGGTCATCGTAGGAATGATCATAGTTAGGCCCTTGTGTAGAAGAAGAAGCTCCCCAATCATAGGTGGGCTGCTGGTACGAAGATTCCTCCTCATTCGAGGGCTGGACCGAATCATCTGAAGCCTCCCTTCTAGTATCCTGCTCCCGCTAGGAGAGCTCCCCCAAATATGTATCGAGATCTTCCTCGGTGATTGACCATCCTTCCCTAGTATCAAGGTTAAACAAAACAGGCGCAGGCAAAAGAACAACACGTTCGAACTTACTCCTTCTCCAACCAGCCTTGAGGAAGGTTATTTCATAAGATAAATCACTCAAATTAGCCCAAGAAGAAGCGAATTTATGCTGTATCATGGAATTAAGGTCAAGCCTCTCTATGGGAAACTGTAGGTCTAGATAATGAGGCACTACACCATGCAAAGCTATTAAACTAGAAGCGATGAGGCCTCCACAAATTCCACCTTTCTCGCGGTAAGCAGCAAGACGAAAAGCTATCAAGGCACCCAAATTATAAGTCCTAACTTGTTTTAAAGAAGCTGAGATGAAGGCTAGATCATATGAGGATAATTTATTAGCAGTTTTCCTAGAGAGAACACACTTGGCAATAAAGTAGGCAAAGTACCGAATAGACGGGAGATGAATATTATGAATTTTACCATTCTCCTTTGAGAAGCTGCTCCCTTGGCAAATTTCTGTGTACAAGTCCATGAGTGGTGTAGGTCGCTCTCTAATCCTTCCACACGAACCCCACTGTGGTACTTTAATAGCTGCACAAAAGTCATCAAAAGGGAGATCGATAGCTACATTGTAAATTTTAGTGGAGCATGGGGTTAGGCAAGGAGCAACCAAATCGGAAATCCTGCACTACATACATAGTTAGTTTCACATATTGGGTAGGTTCGTCTCCCACAAAATTCTCCAATCCTGCATTAGTAATCAAAGTATGGAAATCTTGAGTAATCCCTGCGGCTCTCATGAATTCAGGGCATGGATAGGAAGAGGGAAAGACTTCCTCCTCACGGTGAACCTTCATAACTACAGGCACCCTCAATTCAGGTTGGTTGAGTTGGTGTTCATTCATCTTCTTTTCTAAAATTTTTAGACAACCATCATACAAGTGATTGCAAAGTGAATACATAATCAAGGGAACTACTCATAGGGCCTTGTAAGAGGCCTAAACATGCATCAAAACAATTTTTCTAAGCATTGAACAAGCTTAGAAGCTCTCATAACCTGTCACCTACAACAACAAAATACTCAAGATATAATCCACTAAACACAAATCTACTTGGACAAGCAGAGGAGTCACATATTGGAGAACAAATGCTCCAAATTTCAGCAGCAAAGATGGGCTGAGCAAGGAGATCGAAAAATCGTGGGCAAGAACAGCAAGAACGCGATTTTGAGCAATGAACTGATGTTTTCTCGAGAGAGAGAAGGAAGTGGCAGGTGAGAGAGTGAGTCCAGGGACACACCATGGCTAGGCGCGCCCCTGGGGTGGCCGCGCCACCAGGTGGTGTGCCTGCCTCGTGCCCCCCCGGGTCACTCTAGGCACTTCTCTGTCCCTTTTTTCACGTAAAAATTTAATATGAATTTTCTATAATTTTTCGAGACACTTTATTTTTGAGCAATTTTCAGGTATTGATGAATGATTTTCTGATAGAAAGATGACTTTGGAATGATGTAAAAACAAAACAAAGCTAAAACTTCAGAAGTTCTAAGACACTCTAATAAGCAAGCAACTAGCAACAGAAAAAATGAACTAAGTGAAAGCAATACAAACATGGGTAAAATAAAAGTAAACGAAGATAATCATGGTGAAAACATTGTTTTGTTCATTTAAAATCCCTTTGTTAACAAGGTTGATCAGGTCTTGCTACCAAAACAATTTTATATGAAACAAAACTTTGTATTCCACTAATGATTATGTTACCTCAACCTTGATAGCAATGGTCCCAATCATAATAGTTTCATATTTTTCTCGCGGTATGGGACAATATATTTCTCCAACTTGGATGCCCTTAACATGTTCAATTGAATTTAAACCATAGGTCCTATCAATCTTCTTGGGGAAATAGACAGTATGCTCCTTGTCATTAACACTAAAAGTCACCTTTCCTTGATTACAATTAATAACAGCTCCTGCAATATTAAGAAAAGGTCTCCCAAGAATAATAGACATATTGTCATCTTCAGGCATTTCAAGCACAACAAAGTCAGTTAATATCAAGCAATTATGAGCCACTTGAATAGGTACATCCTCACATATACCAATAGGAATAGTAGTAGATTTATCAGCCATTTGCAAATATATATCAGTTGGTATTAATTTTTCCAATTGAAGTCTCTTATAGAGAGAAAAAGGCTTAACACTAACTCCTGCTCCCAAATCACACAAAGCAGTTCTAACATAACTATTTTTAATAGAGCATGGAATAGTTGGAATCCCTGGGTCTCCAAGTTTCTTTGGAACCTTACCATTGAAGGAATAATTGGCAAGCAAAGTAGAAATTTCTTCATTAGGGATCTTCCTTTTATTAGAGACAATATCCTTGATATACTTTGAATAAGGAGGCAATTTAATAGCATCAGTCAAAGGTATTTGCAAAAATAAAGGTTTCATCCACTCACAAAACTTATTATAGTGTTTGTCTTCCTTTGACTTGTGTTTCTTATCAGGGAAATGCATAGGTTTTTTGACCCAAGGCTCTCTTTCACTACCATGTTTCTTAGCAACAAAATCTTCTTTAGTGTATTTAGTATTCTTAGTGTGTCTTTCCGGTTCTTCTTCAACTTTTTCTTTATCAGGAGCATCATTTTCCTCATTACCACTTTCAGGTTCAGAAGATTCTACAATAGTTTTATGTTTATTTTTTCTTTTCTTAGAAGAAGTACCACTATTTTTCAATTTGTTGAGAATCTTTCTCAATTCTTTTTGGATGCCCCTTAGGATATAGAGGATCCTGGCTGGCAGCACCACTTCTAGTTCTAATTTCATAAGCTTGTTTTTCCTTAGAAGCATTAACTAGCAAATCTTTTTGCACTTTAATAAGCTAGTCAAATTGTGTTTGAACCATTTGGAAATGTTTAACAAGCATTTAAACATCATTAGAGGTTCTTTCCACAATATCCTTCAACTCAATAATAGCTCTAGAGTTTTCCATTAGATAGTTTTGACCCCTTTTATTAAAATTATCTTGCTTAACAATAAAAACATCAAATTCTTCCAAGCATTGATCAGGAGGTTTAGATTAAGGAATATCACCTTCATCAAAATGTTGGAGAGAGTGTACCTCAATAGTGGATGAGTGGGAGATTGGCTTACATAATTCTTCTACAGGAGGTAAATTCTTCACGTCTTCAGCTTTAATACCCTTCTCCTTTAGACATTTCTTAGCTTCCTTCATCACTTCATCATTTAGTTCAATAACTCCCCTCTTCCAAGTGAACTTGATAAATAGAGCTATGCTCCCCGGCAACGGCGCTACAAAATAGTCTTGATGACCCACAAGTATAGGGGGTGTATCGAAGTATTTTCGAGGGAAGTGAACCTAATTTATTGATTCGACACAAGGGGAGCCAAAGAATATTTATAAGCCTTAACAACTGAGTTGTCAGTTCAGCTGCACCTAGAAACAATCTTGGTCACAACAGTTTATCAGTAGCAATAGTTTTGTAGTAGCAATAGCAAAGTAATAGCAGTAGTAAAAGTAAAGACAATAGTAACAATTGCAGTAAACAGTAGGATTAAAGCGCAGTAGGCATAGGGATGGATGGGCGGGCGTTGCATGGACAAAACAATTCATATAGAAATCAAGATATATGGCATTTGCAGATAAATAAGGTAAAGCATCCAAGTACTAAATAATCATAGGCATGTGTTCCATATATAGTCATACGTGCTCACAATGAGAACTTGCACAACATCTTTTGTCCTGCTAGCCCGTTTGCAGCGGGGCCTCAAGGGAACTATTGGCAATTAAGGTGATCCTTTTAATAGAGCACCGGAGCAAAGCATTAACACTCCGTGAACACATGTGATCCTCACATCCAAGCCATTCCCTCCGGTTATCCCGATTATTGTCACTTTGGGGCCTTTGGTTCCGGAGAACAATATGCGTATACAACTTGCAGGTAAGATCGCAAACAATATTATCATCATGAATCAATAACATGTTCATATCTGAAATCATGGCACTCGAGCCCTAGTGACAAGCATTAAGCATAACAAGTTGCAACAAAGTCAAAAAACACTAATAATAGATACTAGGCACCATGCCCTAACAATCTGATGCCATTACATGAACTATCTCATCCAATCCCTACCATCCCCATAGCCTACAGCGGGGGATTACTCACTCATAAATGGGGGAATCATGGATGGTCGATGGAGAAGCGATGGTGATGATGAAGGTGATGATCTCCTCTAATTCCCTGTCCCGGCAGGGTGCCAGAACGGAGTTTCTAGTTCTGATTTGCGGAACGGTGGTGGCAGCGTAGCGGAACTCTTTCTAGAAAAACATCGACCCCCTGGGTTTTTAGGTCAATAGGCAACTTATAGGCGAAGCGGGAGGCCGAGGGGGTGACCGAGGCGGCCACACCACCCCTAGGCGCAACCTGGCCTAGCCCGCGCGGTCAGGTGGTGTAGGCCCCTCGTGGCCCTCCTCCGTCTCGTCTTCGGGCTCCGTGAGTCCTCTGGTGAAATAGGATTTTTGGCATATTTTCCTGGATTTTTCTTGATAGTTGATTTTCTGCACAAAACTAGACACCAAGGTAATTCTGCTGAAAATAACATCAGTCCGTGTTAGTTGTATCCAAATCACACAAATTTAGAGGAAAAACAATAGCAAAAGTGTTAGGGAAAGTAGATATGTTTTGCACGTATCAGTCTCCCCAAAAGAGAGGAAACCTTTATTGAATACTCCTTGTGTATTTTCTGGTCAAAATACCCTACTATATATAGGGGGAGGGGAGGTACTACCTCCCTCAAAGTCCTGGGGTGGGACTAAAGGACGGGGAGGGGGAGCCACCGCCGGCCAACCCTAGTGGGCCCCATGCGGGGGAGGGGGCTTGACCCAGCCGGCCACCCCCTTGCCTCCTCTCTCTCCTCTTGCCTTTCCCTCATGGGCCCTTCTCCCTCCGGAATTGTCCCATTAAGCCTTTTTGACCTTTAATTGATTTCTATTTTATTAAATAATTATGAATATTCATTCACATATTATTGAATATCCGTGGCTATGGAACACCTTCCACCTCCACTCCGGACATCCTCCGGACTTACTGAAACCCTTCTGGTTTTCTCTCGTCTCTTCTTCTGTGATTCTATCGATCCTATAAACACTCTCTAAGCATCATCAAGCCCTTAAGCGTGATACCCCATGGTTCAGGAACACTCTAGACATGGCCTGGACACTCCCGGACCAATGATCGACAGAGGGACCTGGATGGCCATGTGACCCCTATGCATTCCACAAAGATCTTTCGTCGTTTAAACCGGGACAATCGTGTCTTATTACTTTTGTCTCTCGATACTTGCATTGACCGAGATCTGATCAATGAAATCACCATGTCGTGTTCAATCTCGTTACCGAACAATATTACTTGACTCGTTTCGACAAGTGATATCCCTGTGATCAAATCACACGCTGCATAGCTATTGGATATAACTTCTCCGAGTGGGCCCTTGAGTATCTTTCTGTCACGTAGATGGACAAATCCTGCTCTTGACATATATTGCCTCTACGGTTCCTCTGAATACCTGAATACACCTTTATTATCAATGTATTACCAAGTGACTGATACATTGCAAATGTATCTATAATTTTTAAAGTACCATGCTTGGTTTTATCTACTTTCTTATGTTTTGTCCACACTTTGGAGTACTTTTCTTATAATTTCTTGGACTAACCTATTAACAAGAGCCACAATGCCATCTGCCTGTTTTCTGCTGTTTTTGGTTCCAGGAAAGTCAGAAAATGAATATTCTCGGAATTGGACGGGACAAAATCCAAAGTCAGTTTTTCACCGAGGGACACCTGGAGCCAGAATACGAGACAGAGAGGGACTGGGGACCGGCCACACCTCCTGGCCGTGCGGCCAGGCCTGGCTCGCGCCAGGGGGTGGTCTGGCCGCCCCGAGCACCCCCTCGGCCTCTCCTTCCGCCTATATATTGCCTCTGATACGGAAACCCTAAGAACCCGATCAAAAATCCACAAAAGAGTCTGTAGCCGCCGTCATCTCCATCCCTAGATCGGGAGGGATCTGAAGCTCTTCCCGGCACCCTGCCGGAGAGGGGAATTCACCCTGGAGGCCTTCTTCATCATCGTGCAAGCCTCTGGTGTGATGCGTGAGTAGTTCATCTCTAGACTACGGGTCCATGTAGTAGCTAGATGGCTGGTTCTCCTCCTTTGTGCTACCATGTTTAGATCTTGTGAGCTCCGTTCATGATCAACATCATCTATTTGTAATTCTGCATGTTGTGTTTGCGGGGATCCGATGGATATTGAGATGTTATTTTAGATTGATTATTGATTCTATCATGTCTTTGTTATTTGTGATCTTGCATGCTTTCTGTTGTTAGTAGCTATCTTGGCCAAGTAGATGCTACCAACTCCAAGAGTTAGTATTTATGCTCGATAGTGGGTTCATGCCTCTGGTAATCTGGGGAAGTGACAGAAATCTCTAAGGTACTAGATGTGATGTTGCTACTAGGGAGAAAACAACAATCCTTTGTTCATAGAACAATCATATTGTTTACTTTACACGCAGTTCGTAAAGCACTAATCTGTTGCTTGCAACTTAATACTGGAGGGGGTTCGGATGATAACCTGAAGGTGGATTATTAGTCATATATGCAGTTGGATGGCGGTCTATGTATAATGTTGTAATGCCCAATCAAGTCTCAAAGGAGTCAAGATGATTAGTATATGCATGTATTGCTTTCTCGGTGTTTGTCAATTGCCCTGCTGTAATTTGTTCACCCAATATGTCATCTATCTTAAGGGGAGCCACCTCTAGTGAACAATGGACCCCGGTCCTTTCTTTTACTTTCAATCTACAATCAACTGTTTACTGCTTTGTGTTTACTTTCGACAAACTATTACTTTCTTCCACTCGATACGTTTAATCCTTTGTTTTCACAAAAACCGGTGAGATTGACAACCTCATCGCAAGTTGGGGACAGAGTTTTGTGGTTGTGTTGTGCAGGTCTCCATGTTGCTGCTGGCACCGGTAGTGCGCCCTTTTGGGGTGTTTCCTTGCTCCTACTGGTTCGATTAAACGTTGGTTTCATAATTGAGGGAAAACTTGCTGATGTGCTCATCATACCTTCATCCATGGGTTCCCAACGAGCTCGATATATTTTGGGCCATAAAGCTATTTTTGTGGCACCGTTGCCGGGGAGTCAAGGACATTTTCACAAGGGGGGTCCTGATACATTGCAAATGTATCTATAATTTTTGATGTTCCATGCTTGGTTTTATCTACTTTCTTGTGTTTTGTCCACACTTTGGAGTACTTTTCATATGATTTCTTGGACTAACCTATTAACAAGAGCCACGGTTCCAGCTGCTTGTTTTCTGCTGTTTTTGGTTCCAGGAAAGTAAGAAAATGAATATTCTCAGAATTGGACGGGACAAAAGCAAAAAATCCTATTTCACCAGAAGACTCCCGGAGCCAGAATATGAGACGGGGTGGGGCTGGGGCCCAGCCACACCACCTGGCCACGCGGGCTGGGCCTAGCCGCGCCAGGGGGTGGTCTGGCCGCCCCAGACTCCCCCTCGGTCTCCCTCTTCGCCTATAAGTTGCCTTCTGACCTAAAAACTCAGGGGGTTCGACGTTTTTCTAGAAGGAGTTCTGCTCCGCCGCCACCACCAAATTCCACGAAACAGCACCAGAAACTCCGTTCTGGCACCTTGCCGGGACGGGGAATTGGAGGAGATCATCGCCATCATCATCACCATCGCTTATCCATCGACCATCCATGTTTCCCCCATCTATGAGTGAGTAATCCCCCGCTGTAGGCTATGGGGATGGTAGGGATTGGATGAGATCGTTCATGTAATGGCATCAGATTGTTAGGGCATGGTGCCTAGTATATTTTATTAGTGCTTTATGACTTTGTTGCGACTTGTTGTGCTTAATGCTTGTCACTAGGGCCCGAGTGCCATGATTTTAGATCTGAACATGTTATTGATTCATTATGATAGTATTGTTTATGGTCTTAGCTGCAAGTTGTATACACACGTTGTTGTCCGGAACCAATGGCCCCGAAGTGACAGAAATCTGGATAACCGGAGGGAATGGCTTTGATGTGAGGATCACATGTGTTCATGGAGTGTTAATGGTTTACTCCGGTGCTCTATTAAAAGGAACACCTTAATTGCCATTAGTTCCCTTGAGGCCCCACTGCAAACGGGCTGGCAGGACAAAAGATGTTGTGCAAGTTCTCATTACGAGCACGTATGATTATATATGGAACACATGCCTAGGATTATCTAGTACTTGGATGCTTTATCTTATTTATCTGCAATTGCCCTATGTTCTGATTGCTATGTGAATTGTCTTGTCCATGCAACGCCCGTCCATCCATCCCTATGCCTACCGCACTCGAATCCTACTGTTTACTGCTATTGTTACTGTTGTCTTTACTTTACTACTGCTGCTACTTTACTATTCCTACTACAAAACCGTCGCTACTGATAAACTGCTGTGAGCAAGATTGTTTCCAGGTGCAGCTGAATTGACAACTCAATTGTTAAGGCTTATAAATATTCTTTGGCTCCCCTTGTGTCGAATCAATAAATTGGGTTTCACTTCCCTCGAAAATACTGCGATACACCCCCTATACTTGTGGGTCATCAAGTCCCTCATAACCAATCTCTTTACTTTGTTATTTTTGTTTTGCTTAGTTTACTTTTGCTTTGTTTGCTTGTTTCTTTATCAAAAACAAAAAAAATTAGTTTTACAAGTTTGCTTTCTTTATTAAAAACACAAAAAATGACTACTCTTGAAAATACTAAGTTGTGTGACTTCACTAGCACCAACAACAATGATTTTATGAGCACACCTATTGACCACTTGTTCCCGAAACTACTTTCTTTGAAATAAAACCTGCTTTACTCAATTTTGTTACAAGAGAACAATTTTCTAGTATTGGTAATGAAGATGCTGCTGCCCATCTAAATAACTTTGTTGAACTATGTGAGATGCAAAAGCATAACGATATAGATGGAGATATTATTAAGCTTAAATTGTTTCCTTTCTCTTTGAGAGGAAAAGCTAAAGAATGGTTGAATTCCCTAACTAGGAATAGTATTGATTCTTGGACTAAATGCAAAGATGCTTTCATTGGAAAATACTATCCTCCTGCTAAGATTATATCCATGAGAAGTGAAATAATGAAGTTTAAACAATCTGATAATGAACATGTTGCTCAAGCTTGGGAAAGAATGAAATTTTTTGGTAAAGAATTGTCCCACTCATGGACCGACTGCTTGGATGATTATCCAAACCTTTTATGCAGGATTGAATTATTCTTCAAGAAATCTATTGGATTCTGCTGCTGGAGGTACCTTTATGGCCATTACTTTGGGTGCTGCAACAAAGCTTCTGGATAATATGATGGTTAACTATTCTGAATGGCATACTGAAAGAGCTCCACAAGTTAAGAAGGTAAATTATGTTGAGGAAACCTCCTCCGTGAGTGATAAGATCGATGTTATTATGTCTATGCTTGTTAATGGGAAAGCTCATATTGATCCAAATAATGTTCCCTTAGCTTCTTTGGTTTCTCAAGAAGAGCAAGTTGATGTGAACTTTATAAGAAATAACAATTTTAGCAACAATGCCTACATGAATAATTTTGGTAACAACAATTATAGGCCATATCCTCCCAATAAAGGTAATGCTTATGGAAATTCCTACAACAATAATAAGAGTGCACCCTCTGAACTTGAAGTTATGCTTAAATACTTTATTAGTAAACAAACTGCTTTCAATAAAACTATTGAGGAAAACCTCTCTAATGCTGAAAGAAATATAGCATCTTTGGCTGAAGCTCAATCTTCTTTGAATAAAATGGCTGCTAAACCTAAAACTATTGATAATCCCTTTGCAGCTACTAATGCCATACAAGTTAGAATTGATGAAAATGTTAGACTATTACCTAAATTGCATGCTAAGTGGGAAAGAGAATATGAAATTGCTAGAAACATTAGTGTTTCTACTATCACTACCACTAGTGTTGAGGCTAGTAATAGCTCTACTACTTTAGATGATAATTATGATTTTGATCTTGATGGTTGCAATATCTCTGAAGTTATTAAGTTCCTACAAAAGCTTGCTAAAAGTCCTAATGCTAGTGCTATGAATATGGCCTTTACAAAACACATTACTGATGCTCTCTTAAAAATTAAAGAAGAAAAGATGAAACATAAAGCTTCTATTCCTATAAAACAAGAAGATGGTTGGGAACCCATCATTAATATGAAAGTGAATGACTTTGATTTCAAAGCTTTATGTGATCTTGATAGTAATGTTTGTATTATGCCTAGAAGGATTTATGATATGCTTGATTTGCCACCACTTGAAGATTGTTATTTGAATGTCCCACTTGATGATCATGCTAAAAAGAAACTCATGGGGAGTATTAATGATGTTATTATTATGATTAACAATGCCTATGTCCCTGTTGATTTCTATGTTTTAGATGTTGAATACATTGCTTCTTATCCTATTACTTTGGGAAGACCTTTTCTTAGAACTGTTGGTGCCATTATAGATATGAAAGAAGGCACCATTAAATATCAACTCCCACTCAAGAAAGGTATAGAACACTTCCCTAAGAAGAGAGAGAAGATTTCTTTTGCTTCTCCTATGAAAACAAAATTTGTTCTTAATGCTTCTCCATTTGAGAACACTTGATCTTTTCTTTGCTTCTTATGCCTAACTTAAAGGCGTTAAAGAAAAGTACTTATTGGGAGATAACCCAAAAGTTTTAGTTGAGTCTTGGAAGTTATTACTTCAGTAATAACCGCTCCTTATCTTTTTTATTTGCTTTTTGTGCCAAGAGTAACCTCTAATGAGAGAGAAGTAATGATTGGGAAAGTTGCTGTCCCGAAACAGATTTTTGTGCTTCACCGTAAACATTCGTGTAAAATCTCTGTACGTCCTTTTGAGGCGTGAATGTTTCTGCTTCTGCCCCAGGTTGTTATATAATTTTTGTTAGTTCATCACTTTTTGATTTGAGCAACAGAAGGTCTTCGAAAAAATTCGTCTTTACCTGCTGGTCTGTTTTGACAGATTTCTGCCATTTTCTGCATTTGCTTCTTGTTGGTTCCTTTTTGAGTTCTTTTGGGGAATTGAACTTTTAGAGGGAACTGCTACCGTAGCTAGTGTTTTATTGGAAGTTTTATTCGTGTTGGAACTGAACCTAAAGACTTATTATCTTGAGTGCACTAATGTTGCTAATAAAGATTGTGTGAAGGAAAAATTTGAGGTCCATGGAAGGAATGAGTAATGAGATGAAGAATGGACTAAAGCTCAAGCTTGGAGATTGCACGCGTGTCACTCCAAGAAATATCCAAGAATTACAAGTGTCAAAGCTTGGGGATGCCCAAGGCATCCCCCTCTTCATCAACAAAAATCCCAGGTTTCTTCCAAACGCTTCATTTTTATTGTTTCATGCACAGTTGTGTTGTTCTTGGAGCGTCTTCTTTTTCGTTTTCGTTTGCTTGGTTTTCTTAGTTTGCTGAATAAATTGGTTGGACCCCCTCTTTCATACATTGGTTTTCAAATAGTTTGGTTTGGATTGGAAAAAGAGTAGGAAAGTTCATGCTTAAGTGGTAAAGAGAGCTTCTTTTTTACCGTGGCCTATGCTTTGTCATGCCATGCTTGATATTGTTTTGGATTTATGCTTAGTATTCTTTGCTGTAGCATGACTTGTTATAAACAATTTAGATTGCTTAATGTGCCTTGGAAGGATCATGCATTGTTTTAGCATATTAAAGCATAGTATTGTGGTATTCTCCTTTGATGCTTTATTTGGGTTGACTTGGCACATGCTCACACCATGTTATGACTATCCTAAGTCACCATAGCCTTTATGATCCTTTAGTTTTCAACTTGTGGTATCACTTTATGCTTTGATCAATGATGTTTTGTCGCTCTACATGATTATAGCCATTATTGCTCTCTTAGTTTGTCGCTCCTAGTCTTTTGCTAGCCTCCGTAACCAAGTATGAGTTCCACTCATGCATCCAGCTCCTAAACCAAGTTATTCCAAAGTGTCCACCATAACTACCTACTAGCATATGCCATTCCAAGTATATTCATGTTTTTATCTACCTTCCGAATTAAACTTGTTATGAGAAAACTAGTGATTAAAGCTCTCACAAACTTGATGGCACACTTTTCTTTTCTTGCCCTTAATAAACTTGAACCATTGTGTCATCTATGCTGTATATGCTTGCACTTATTTGTTGGGGATTAGCAGAACCATGCTATCATGGGGAACGCTTTCAACATTGCACTTGTACTTTGTACCTAGTTGATATCATGCTCTTTTGTCTATGGATGTCGTCGGTGTGAAATGAAGGGGGAGCTTGTAAGTCCATGGAGTTATGTATATGTATTAGAGAAACGCCTGGGCTGCTAGTCTAATCTATGCTGACATGGTGGAAACCTGTAGCGTAACCATAATGAGCTGTCTATGAAGCATTCTTCTTATAAAAAAAGAGTCAGATATTGAGAAAAAAGAGAAAAAGAGAAAAAAAGAGATTATGAAAAGAGGAAAGAGAGAAAAAAGCACCATATTACCATGGTAAATAAGAAGATTGCTGAGATGCTCGTTGTCTGCTTGCCTTGTCATTTTGATATGGGGATTCTTCCGTATCATCGGGCAAGGGGTACCCCGTTGGTGGTTCTCTATGATACACATGTACTTACGATGACAAGAACTTACCGGTGACTAAACTTGAGTAGCATGAGGAGCGGCCCTCGTATTCAAGGGACATGAGATTTTCAACGTATACTTCGTCAAGCATATACACCATAGTTTGTTCACTTGAACCTTAATCACTTCAAGATGCTTATGATAGGGTCAATGAGAGTTGAAAGATATTAAGTACCATAATTTTTGGAAGCTCTTTATGAGACTTGAATCCCTACTTCCTTCTATGAAGGCCTTTCTTTTACTTTTTTGTTGAGTCTCCACCTTCTATCTTTATGCACTTACTTTGAGAGCATAGTGGACATTCTTAGTTCTATGTGCATTGTCCCAAGACTTATTGATTGATGCATAGCTTTGATATTGCTTGTTTTAAACTATTTGTATCTAGTCACTCTTATAAACTTTGAAGGTGTCCTATGCATTTATGTTTGCTACTCTATGAGGGACAAGTTGAATGCCACTATGCTATGTTTTCTTTATGTGAAACAAATAAACGTCTTGCAAAGCATTGTTATTCATGAATCTTTTGTTTGTGCCTTTTCATGTTGCAGCATAGTTTCTTTATCTTATTGCTAGAACTTTGTCTTTCATGTTATGATTGAAGTACTATGATCCTAGCTATCAATGTTTTACAAATACTTTGATCAAGTTTATGATGGTGCATGTCACCTCAAAAATTATTTCTTTCTTTTTTATCACTTACCTACTCGATGATGAGCAGGAGTTAAGCTTGGGGATGTTGATACATTGCAAATGTATCTATAATTTTTGATGTTCCATGCTTGGTTTTATCTACTTTCTTATGTTTTGTCCACACTTTGGAGTACTTTTCTTATGATTTCTTGGACTAACCTATTAACAAGAGCCATAGTGCCAGCTGCCTGTCTTCTGCTGTTTTTGGTTCCAGGAAAGTCAGAAAATGAATATTCTCAAAATTGGACGGGACAAAAGCCAAAGTCAGTTTTTCACCGAGGGACACCTAGAGCCAGAATACGAGACGAAGAGGGGCTGGGGACCGGCCACACCACCTGGCCGCGCGACCAGGTCTGGCCCGCGCCAGGGGGTGCTCTGGCCACCCCAGGCACCCCCTCGGCCTGTCCTTCCGCCTATATATTGCCTTTGATACAGAAACCCTAAGAACCCGATCAAAAATCCACGAAAGAGTGTGTAGCCGCCGTCATCACCATTCCTAGATTTGGAGGGATCTGAAGCTCTTCCCAGCACCCTGCCGGAGAGGGAATTCACCCTGGAGGCCTTCTTCATCATCATGCAAGCCTCCAGTGTGATGCTTGAGTAGTTCATCTCTAGACTACAGATCCATGTAGTAGCTAGATGGCTGGTTCTCCTCCATTGTGCTATCATGTTTAGATCTTGTGAGCTCCGTTCATGATCAAGATCATCTATTTGTAATTCTGCATGTTGTGTTTGCGGGGATCCGATGGATATTGAGATGCTATTTCAGATTGATTATTGATTCTATCATGTCTTTGCTATTTGTGATCTTGCATGCTTTCCGTTGTTAGTAGCTATCTTGGCCAAGTAGATGCTAGCAACTCCACGAGTTAGTATTTATGCTCGATAGTGGGTTCATGCCTCTAGTAATCTGGGGAAGTGACATAAATCTCTAAGGTACTAGATGTGTTGTTGCTACTAGGGAGAAAACAAAAATCCTTTGTTCATAGAACAATCGTATTGTTTACTTTACACGCAATTTGTAATGCAATTATCCGTTGCTTGCAACTTAATACTGGAGTGGGTTCGGATGATAACCTGAAGATGGATTATTAGTCATAAATGCAGTTGGATGGCGGTCTATGTATAATGTTGTAATGCCCAATCAAGTCTCAAAGGAGTCAAGATGAGTAGTATATGCTTGTATGCTTTCTCGATGTTTGTCAATTGCCCCGTTGTAATTTGTTCACCCAACATGTCATCTATCTTAAGGAGAGCCACCTCTAGTGAACAATGGACCCCGGTCCTTTCTTTTACTTTCAATCTACAATCAACTGTTTACTGCTTTGTGTTTACTTTCTGCAAACTATTACTTTCTTCCACTCAATACGTTTAATCCTTTGTTTGCAGCAAAACCGGTGAGATTGACAACCTCATCGCAAGTTGGGGACAAAGTTCTATGGTTGTGTTGTGCAGGTCTCCACGTTGCTGCTAGCACCTGTAGTGCGCCCTGCCAAAGTTTAGCTAGCAACACCTTTGGGGTGTTTCCTTGCTCCTACTGGTTCGATTAAACCTTGGTTTCATAATTGAGGGAAAACTTGCTGTTGTGCTCATCATACCTTCCTCTTGGGGTTCCCCAACGAGCTCGATATATTTTCGGCCATCGGTGACGTTTGATGCTATGTAAGCACTCTCGAGAGACAGTGATTGATATAGTCTCATGGTCTAAGGAATAGTCTACAAGGTCTATTCTAATCATCATAACTTGAACTTTGTGCCATGATCGGGTCACGATGTTTAGGTTGGATATTGGTTCATCATCTCATTCTCAGAACGAGTTGACTCCATTTCCAACTGGCGTAAATGCCACATGATCAGGAAACCTTGATCATCTATTGACCAATGAACCAATGACCAGAGTTTCACTGAGAACCCCTGGTTGTTTATATATCACATGTGTATTGACGTTTCCTTTCAATACAGTTATATCATGATATAAAACTTAATCATAAACTTTATGAAATATGATAATAATCCTTATTATTATTTGTCTCTAGCGCATATTTCCAACACTACGAACCAGGCATGACTGAGCTTGAAACCAACTCTAATTATATAACGTCTTATGTTTTATGATTCTACTTTGCCTTTTTGTGGTGACCTAACACTCCACTGCATGTTGTAGAGCACGAGTTGTTGACATAATGCTCACAAAACATCGTTCCATAAACATTACACCTACCGGAGTAGTACAACAGAAACATCACATGTCTAAGGTATAACTATATATTCATATCACAGATCTTCATATAGAAGATTCTCGGAAATTCCATGACACAATGACCTTTCCAGGTAAGTTCCCATTCAAATCAAGATCCATAAGAAGCGGCGTGTAGTCTAGTCTAGCACTAGATCTACCTCTAGTCCTATCTCGATAACTAAAGGCTATCTATTTGCCGTGATAGCGTATTCTAGTGGTATGGTTACTATCTTTGGAAATTGATTCACTCTATGTTTAATGTGATCTCCACTATCTCAGTTTGAAGTATTTGACACCGTTGACTAGTTTGTTACTTGGTTCTTGGTAGTTATCCTCATTTGCAGTTTTCTTGGTTTGGGATATCATTAATTACTTACCACGGTCTAGCAAGGGATAAGAAAATAGATTGAGTACATCGTATTCACCAAGTTCTAAATATGTAGGTGTTTGATGAATAGCCGTGGATCAAACATCCTAGGCTTATGCAAGTTTTTGAAAATGGTATTTAGAAAAGGTAAATTTTAGTTTATAAAATTATATGTCAGTCAGTCTTTATGGGTTGCATAGAACTTCATGGAGTTCCTTTCCACATGGCATTCGTAGTTCTTTCCTAGAACATGGAGTATCATGACACATTTTATACACTTTAGAGAGGTGTGCTACTTTACCCACAAACATCTTTAGCCTTGTTGCATAGTCCGAACGGCAAATCCCGTTCACACCTCCATAGGTATGAGGTCCAGTCTAAAGATTAGCCAATCACTAGCTTTCACCACGACCCCGCATGCTCACCCTTTGTAACGAATTTCGGTCGATAGACCTATGCTCAATTACCCTCCCTTATAATATGTTAAGTCGATACTCTAAAGCACAAGATATGTACTGCACGGACTCCCACCTGCGTATCTCCTCGGTAGAGTCATCCCGACTTGTGATACGAGGACATACGAAAGGGAAAAAGGTCTAGCTGACTTGCATGTCCCATTCCGGGATCTGTGGTTAGCATGGTTTATACGGCGCTTTTGAATCACTAAATGCATTGGTTGTTAAGTCCGAACTTTCCAGGTACAATGAAATCTCCACCACATGGCTCCTAACCATGTTTATTAACCATGATTCCATTGCCCTTCATTTCATTTATAAAACAACAATTTTTGCTTTCAATGCAGGTGATAAAGTTTTTGAAAAAGGATTTTGTAAAATAATTAAAAGGGCATGCACGATTGCACTTGCAAATTGTATGCAAGCTTGGTCTTGTAAGATTAATGCAAGAATGCACTTTCCTCAAGATTGCAGGTTATGCAATCAGCATCTTCTACCGTCATAAGATCCAACTGGAAGTGTAGCGTCATCGTTCCGGCAAGGATTAATGTTTAAAGATATCAATATGATGGGGATGCATAATGTATGAAATACAAGCATAATCCATCTGTATTAGTTACCTGGTGATTTATTTTATAGATTGTCTTAGTGTTTGGTTCATGATTTCTTAGTGATTTGCTTTAGGTTTAAGTTTACTTCACTTAGTAAAATAGGGCTTATGCATTCATTACTTCTTTTAAATCTGAATATTATAACAAGGTTTGGCATGCTTATTTCTAACTAGTGAGTAATTCTTTCTTAAGCATTCCTTTACGTGGTTTCAAGGTTGTATGGAAATAGTTCATTTTGTTAACTTTCTTTATTTTTAGAAAAAGGAATAACTTTTGAAGAAAAATCTCCTTTGAGACAGTTTCATTATCATTTTTATCTAACTCAATTGTGTATTATTTGAGCGCAGATAGACTGGTTTTATTATTTAGGACTTTTAAGTAATACAGAATTGAATTTGAAATTCTTTTATTTTTTAAGATTTTTTATTTCTTTAAATATTAAATATATTTTTACTATTTATTTCCAAACATTTTTAGAAATTAGAATATCACTTATATTTATGTTTATCTATGTTAATAAGTTTTTTTTAAAGTGTTCATAACGTAAACTTATTTATTTAAAGTTTTTAGGTCTTAACTTCAATTAGGTGAAGAACTTGATTAACCATGTGATTGATGTGGGTTCATCGAGGCATAATCATTTGATTTGCAAAACATTTTTAGTTGATTTTATTCAAGTTGTTGGATCTATTTAACGTAGTGCAAAAAGGTTTAGTTTCATCAAATTCCACATATTATGTAAGTTATAGATGAATTAACGATGCATGGTTATTATGAACTTTAGACCATATGATTTTGTGTTCTTGATTATCATAGAATCATTCATATGTGTAAAATATAGTCTATATTAAGTAGACTTATTGATTTCTAGTGATTTTATATGTGCTTGAACGA
The DNA here is from genome assembly GCA_910589775.1 of Avena eriantha. Lineage (NCBI taxonomy): Eukaryota > Viridiplantae > Streptophyta > Magnoliopsida > Poales > Poaceae > Avena > Avena eriantha. The sequence continues at coordinate 171,226,431 of OU342743.1, read as the reverse complement.
TCTAAAGAGAGATTTCTAGATTGATTTAATTTTCATGATTTAAATTTTATGTTCTTGAAGTTCTTCGTGTTCTTAGACATGTTCTTGATGTTCTTGAAGTTCACAAGAGAATCTAGTTTTATAGTATGGTATCTATATCAAATAAATGATCTAGAAATTGAATTTGGGTGCTTAGGTGATGTGTAGATGATATAAAGATGTATTTCTAGACAAAATTTGTGTTGTTGTCCCTATTTGGTTGATAATAGTTGCAAATCACTCTCCTCACCCCTCACTAAGTACTCTCTCTACCCCCTAATTTACTACTATTTGATCCTAGACTATAACCTTTGTAGATTTCTGAGTTTGCTTCGTGAAGATATCTAGATGCTCCTCCTCCTTGTTCTTCGTGTTATTGAGTTGTTCCTCAAGCTCTTGCCCCTTGCTCCCTCTAGAGTGAGTGTGTGTGTTTTTGGTCTGAGCTAGCTCAGTGTGTTGTTAGCTCTAGGGTCAGGGGTACCCAGTTATTTATAGGCCCCTAGAATGCATGTGATGGTGATACCTCACTATTTTGCATGAGTGACTCATGCTTTAATAACTGTGCAACCGTCCTTGTAGTTTGTCCTTATGCGTAGATTCATCCACCATCATGGTAGGATGACACCTCATGTGGTGATTCATCACTTGCATGGATGACTAGGCTACTAGGTGTCAAGCTCTCATGAGATACCTTGGTGGCTAAGTTCCTTAGGGCTAAATTACTCAGGAGCTAAGGTTCCTAGGTGGCATTATGAAAGCTTTATTTTTGGATCAAGACAAGTGGAATTTCTAACTAGATAGCCTTAGTCTATTTGGATCAAGACAAGTGCACATATCAATTGTAGCTAGTTTTAAAATAAGAGTATCAAACCCATAGAGAGCTATTTGCTTTAGGTATTTATGCCCTTGTCACTATCTATCAAAGGATACTTGTAAGGTGCCTTTGCTATCAAGTAAAGAGTGTTTGAAAGTATTTGTGTTTGGGTGCAAGGAAGTAATAAAACAAGTAAAGTAAAACAAGTAAATAAAGCGTCAGAGAATGGTGTTGGAACTCAATAAGGCTAAAACATTCTCGGGGATTTAGGATACACCGCTAGCATGGAGTAATTAATCATAATTAGGATAACATATTTCTTTCGTCATGATAGTTTGGAGAGAGCTCAATAATAATATGTTCACTGGAATACTCGTGGACAATCGCTTTCTTGAGTCAGACAATAAGGTCACCTCTAAATAACCACTGCGATGTCTGAGAGAAATCACTTGTACATACCACCACAATTACTCATACATACCACCACATTTAAGGGGTTCCCCAATGGATATCGTAATAAGCTTAACGCGTCTCTCTTAATCCCCTTTGACTATGCAGGTTATAAGCCAGTGTTTACTATCACCACTTGGCACTGTACATACTCCCATACATGTCCCAAGGGTATCACCCTCTCTTTAGACCCGGAGGCAAATGATATGTGGCCAACTACACATACCATCTAAAGTGAGAGATCAAACACAACATCATATATCAATGATCATGGACCAAAGTAATAGATAATATTTATTTCATTTCATAATAATCCTAGGGTTTCTCCATCTCCTCAAGAACAAAGGGAACTACTCACACATGGAAACAATCAACAACATCATCATATTCAAATGGATGGATAAAAGTATGAAGATAAATCTAGTGTAAACCACAATTGTATTTGGAATTGCAACAAGATCTAAAGTATAGAAGAGGGGAATGGTAATGGTGATGGAGATGCAACAGTTCATGATGAAGGGGATGATTTGATGTCCTTCGATGATCTGCAGAGCAGCAAGGTTTTCCCCTCTCTTAGTTCCTCCTCCATATCCCTCTTTGGCGTGGTATTTCGAGGTTGGTGGTTTTTGTGAATGTCGGATCTCAGATCCGTGTTTGCTAGGTGAGAGTATTTGACAAGGCGAACGCTTTTACACATGGTGCGGGCGGGCGGTATGGGCAAGCTCCGCTCGTACCAGTGATCATTAAACCGTTTGTAGCCCTCCTCCATGTTTTCTATTCTTCCAGGTGCGAGGAAAAATCAATTGAATGGCATTTATCACTTAGAAATACCATATTACTGCATAATATGACAATCCCAAATGATATGTTCACAAAAGACTTAGTAATACGGGATCCTATTGAAACAAAGACAAAAGGTACGCATAAGCGTAGCAAAATACTAAAAAACACTACTCTACTTATTCAAAAACAAGAAGTAAATATGCTTCAATTTTGGACTCATCATGCCTCCATCTTAACTAAGTGAAAACTTAATTAGCAATGTAAATGGTTTGATATCATCAAGGCATGATTCTTTGAGTTGCTCAAGTGTAAAATGTGTTCGAATAATTCAACTACTTGAATTATTATGAGTAGGACAGAGAGGTATTTGTCATCTCTCAAAATAATCTTATGAAATGGTTTAAAGTTTATTTATTTCTGACATAGTAATGTGTGGCATTCAAATTTAACTTAACCATTTTAAAGGAATTTTCCTTAGAATTTTTTTATAACCAAAAGCATTTCCTAGGTATTTCATGGATACAAATATGTCATGAAATCCTTGTATCATATTTTGAAAATAGAATGGTAGGGACTACTTTCTTATTCAAGAAAGGATTCTATATGAGAATAAAAAATTGAAACTTTCAAATGGATTTCCTGTCCAAAATCATTATTTTGGACTCTCAATATATTTATTCTTTTTAGGTGACTAAAACATAAAAGGTTTCTCTTCTCACTCCTTCACATTAAAGTGTAGGGTGACTAACGAGGGGTTAATTCGCCAGTGCCCATCGTTGATGGACTTAGGTTCAAGGAAGTGGGGGGTACTAGAGGCATCGATCGGCTAGAAAACACGCACACAGGTGACATGAGGTTTACCCAGGTTCAGGCCTTGTAGAGGAACCTACTCCTGCTTGTCTGCTCTTGATTACGAGGGAGTTGAAAGTTTACAAGGGGTGTGCAGATGCAATATGGCAAGGTGTATGCGAGGTGTATGAGTTGTTCCTCCTCGCTGCCCCCTCCTGACCTTTATATAGAGAGGTTAGGTCTCGAGGAAGCAGGCCGAGTCGGTTACAAGTTAGGGTTTCCCCTTTAAGTTTCTATCTATATTTTATCGTGTCCTCCAAGAAGTCAATCTCCAATGGGCCACCCGAATCTTAGTTGGGCTTCGATTGCATCGTGTATTCCTTCTTGGGATGAACCGTATAGGATAATATGAGATACCTGTAGGGTATGCCCATGTTAGTAACAACTAGAATTTCCTATTTGAGAGAATCTCAAATAACTATTTTTTGTGTTAAGAAGGTACTTTATAAGATCTTGTGTAACTCATATTTGAGTGAATATTCTCATAAAGAATTTGACAGGGGATTTCAGTAGATTCACTACTAGCAAATAAGAATGGTTTTAAGTAATCATTCTTATGATGAAAATCATAAGATGTTCTTTGTGTGTTTTAGCCAAGACAATAATTTGTCTCATATGGTAGTATTAACCATTGGGTAAGGTTTAGGTTTTTACTCTAACTCGAATGTGTGTGATATTTCGTCAGCATACCACTAGGGTTTAGTGTGGATGAATGGATCTAGTTCACAAGGTGTGAGGTACGGATCATCTCTACACTTGTATTTCTAGGGTTACAAGTATAGATGGGAAATGGTCTTGCAATCATAATTTATTTATAGGATAGGTTTAGCAGAGTTAAGTCACTTACTATGCATACAAGCATAGGGTTGACTTTCTCTCATGGATCATCTCAATACTTAATTCTTAGGTTGAGGAATAGGCAAGATATGGTCTCCTAACCATAGGGTCATGTCTATGCTTGGCTTTATAGAGCTAAGTCACCAATTATGCATGGAAACATAATATGTTCTTACTCTCTCTAGGTAACTATGACATATAAGATATATGCCCTAGCTAGACATAGTGTATTAGTCATCCACTTAATTCCCCTTAGTATTAAGTAGGAATTATACTCTTCAAAAGATTTGGATATTAAGATTGCAAATGAATGGTCAACAGTTAGTCGAATGACTTGGATATAAGGACTTGTATGAATGACTTAGTTGTGATTGTCTTCTCACTATCCTAATACTAATGAGTTGTCAACAAGGTTTACTTCAACTAAGGAGTAGTTGAAGTTACAGATGTTCCCAGTAATGTTGATACTGGTTAAGGTTTTACAAGTTTTAGGTTACTTCTATCAATCTCCTAAGAGAATGACAATCAGTTATCTTAAACTTGCATTAAGTGATAAAAGGGAATGCGACATCAAGAACTCCCAAGTGAATTGATGGTGATAAAGTATTCTTGACAGTGGTTAGATTGATATAGGTTTTAGAATGGATGCTTGATTATCAAGTGTCCTCAATAAGTTTTGATCCATAGGATGTTACTTAACACTTGATATTAAGTAAATATCTTATCCTTATTTAATAAGGTAAGAATGTTGGATAAAGAAGAATGGATAAGTAAAGTTTTAGATAGGTCAGGGTTTGGTTCAAGGAATTGGATGGTTCACTTGTCACATGACTCTTGTCATTTACAAGTGTTGATAGAATGAATCTTGTTTGAGATAAGATAGAATAATATAAGATGAGTTAAGAATGTATTTGATCTTGTTTTAGGGTGTGATCATATGCCAAGGTTTGTTTAGCACATGAGTTAAATGAGGTTTAGAGAAGATGAGTTAATCATCAAATTTTACTTACTTCTTAAGTATGTGGGGTGTGCGGATTCACTGTTCACGAGTTCTACATCTACCCTTCCTAACATAGAAGTTTACCAAAGATTATTTCAAAGCTTTATCACTTAGCACGATGAACTATTCCTAAATCATCAGCTCAAGTGGAACTACAATCACTTCGATAAGTTCTATCAAAAAGTGTTTAGTTGGCCCGAATTTTCTATGCATGGATGCAATGCACACAACTATCCTCTACCAATTTTCCGGTATCAAAATCTACATGATATTACACTTTTACTGGTGGTGACAAGAATAGTTGAAAGGGCTGTGTGGATGGCAAAAATCATCAAGACCAAGTTGGTATTTACTTTGTTTTTGGAGTTCGTCCTACCTCAGTTTTTCCCATCCTCCGCCACTGTTATCGTGATAGTAGCATCATATGGACATGATATTTATAACTTGACAAAAAAATATGTATGTTTAAGAAAATTAAGAAAACATTCATGAATCTAAAGGTCAGATCAGACTACATGTAAATTTTTTTTAAAAAATCCGTTTGTCGTTACGTAACTTCAGTATTCTCTATATTACATAACTATATAATCTAGTAAACCTAAGGGTTGTACAGTGCAGAGACTCATCTGCATGCGCTAGGATTTTATTCCCAATTGGTAGAAGTTGTTCCATCGGATTCCTGGCCGATAGGTGCTTAATTCCTGAGGTCGATGCAAAACGATGCATCGAGCGCTTCGTTAGATATGCCTTGCGGAAGAGTTGGAGTCATGGACTCCTCTAGCAGACGCTAGGATTAGTTCCCACTTTTCTATCCGCTTAAGCGCCTAAACAAGAGTTCAACATTGAACCTACCCTAATATGCACTCTTTCATCGGCGTGGAAATGATCATGTTTGGGTCTGACGTGGAAGTACTCTGATCTATATGGGGGCGAGGTTTGCTCTTGTTGGGGTTCAGTGTTGCTAGTGGCTGCCCATGTTGTAGCATGTCAGCGGGCTTTACGGGCCCACTCTGGGCTCGACCAGACCCTCTTGGGACTGGTATGTCTCCACGGGGCTTTATGGGCCCGCTGGGCCTGGCTAGAACCAATTGGGACCGGAGTGTCTTGCACCCACGTTCGGTTGACTACTGCCTTTGGCGGTGGAGGTTGTTCCCTCCCGCGTGGTCAGAGCTCTACTACCCCCGGCTCGAGCTACCCTTAGCCTCCATCTTGCAGACCTCGTGACGGCGTCTTCGGGGAGACGACGATGGCGTCTTCGTAACCGTGGTGGCGCATGCTGGTGGGTGGCGAGTTCGGTGGCGTCGAGGCCTCGTCCTCGAGGGGCTCTTCTGTATCTTAATTTGGGGGTCGTGGATGGGATTTTTTCGGGAGAAATCCCTTGTCAGCTCGCCTGACACCGACACGGTGCCATCTGCAGGTGGCACCATTCCTCCCTAAAGGGCGTCTTGGATACCCTTCATCTACTCCCCCCTGTGTGCCGGGGGAAACTCTAGGATCAGCTGATCTAGGCAGAAGCGTTTGCTATCCTTCTTCAAGGTGTTGCTTGGTACTTGGCGAGTCGATGCTAGGAGCGTGGTGGTACTTCTCTGGAGGGCGCAACGGTTGCAGGTCGTCTTTGCTTAGTTGATCCACCTCTGTCTCCATTTTGTTTCTTCGTTTCTTTGTTGGACGTGTGCTGGCTGTTGCCCTAGCCTTATTTGTTGTTCATGCCGAGACTGTTAGAGTATATGCGCATATGTTTGTTATGGTAGTATAGGATAAAGGTAGGATACATTTCCATACTATCCTAACTTGACTTGTACTCTAAGGACGTGTTTGGTAGGCTGTGTCAACCGAGAATCCCTTTCTCCATTCATACATGCTGCCCCTAGACAAGCTCAGCTCAGACTTTCTCCTGTGTTTGGTAGCCCGGGTTTGCTAGAACAAGCTGAACTGAGACGTTGTTTGGTGGCTTGTGTGAGTTCCAACATGATATTGTTGAAATTTTTACACATAGGTCCTTGTATAGAAAAGAAAAAAAAGCAATCGGGCCCTTGCGTCATGGCGTCGCTGGTGCTCTGCCATGAGGCCTCGCGCGGGAGGACGGCGGCCTGTGGGAGAGGAGAAGGAGGACGACTAACGAGAGCTCGCGCTACTTCCAGGAGCTCGGGTCGTCGGGAGGTCGCACCGCCAGGCGCTGCTTCTAGGAGCTCGCCGTCGGGAGGTCGTGCAGCCAGGCGGTGCTTCCAGGAGCTTGCCGTCAGGAGCTCGCGCCGCCAGGGGTTGTGTCGCCAGGGGGCCTTGGGTCGTGTGAATCTCGTGCCGCTAGCGGGCCTTGGGTCGCGCCGCCAGGAGGCAATCGGAGGAGCTGCGACAGCTAGTCGTCCTGGTGCAGGTCGGGGACGGGGAAGGAGAAGGGAGGGTCTCGCCGGAGGAGAGGAGCACCGTGTCGAGGAAGAGCTCCGCCCCGCGCTGCCGCTGCCACGCGCCGCCGCCAGGAAGATCTCCGCCCCTCGCCACAGTTCAGTTGTCGGTGCAGTTGGACGGAGTACCTCGGTCGGGAGAGGCCTATCCGAGGCGAGAGAGTTGCGTGTGTGGGGGGAGAATGAGCGTGCGGGCGTTTGACCCCTACCGTTCTGGAGCGACGTGCGCGATGGACTCGGCACCGCCGAACTGTGAAGCTCGATTCGAGCTTCACAACTGGGCAGGGCTGAGGGGATATTTTCGTATCAAGTGGGCATAGCTGAGGGGAGACGACCCGACCTACCAAACAACAAAAAGTGAGAAAAAGTGGGGTGAGGTAAGATTTTCAGGGTTGCCCTGGGCTACCAAACACGTCCTAAGATGATCCCGTACGCCTATATATACTCGTCCATAAGGCTCGATAATCCATTATACCTATGATTATATCGTGAACGAAAGTCTTTCAATAAGAAAACAATCACGATCTTCGAAAGAGAAAGAAAGAACCATGTGCTCGCGCTCACAGACGGAGCCAACGTGCCTAGCGGAGATCAGCGTAAGATCGCAACATGCATCTCCTTGCCTGGTTTTACATGTAGTAGTACTGATTAATTTCTCGGTGTACATCACGACAAGGACTGTTCGAGGCAACATGGCATGCACGGTAATGCAGATCGAAGCCTGCAAAGCCGTCCATTAGTTAGCGATACCAGCAGCCAGCAGTGCATGAGGTAGGTACTCAAGCAATGATAAATGTACACCATAAATCGCTGGTTCCAACAAGAAGATATTGCTCCTCCTGACGCAGATCCAAGTTATGCACAGCTGTATGGCACCAATCATTTCCCAAAGATACACCGTACGGTACGCACGATCGAATCCTGCACGTACGTACACCTGCGCGTTCGTTGTCTGACGGACTTCTAGAGCATTGTTTGATTCGTGTCTTCACCCCATGATGGGACTTGGGAAGGAGTACTAGTGTAGTAGTACTACGGATCATGGTTCGTAACCTGTCTCTCTACAATGCGCATGGCTAAGAAGCTTGTCCGGGCCATCATTGTTTACACAAAACACATTGGGCCTCCCTAGGCTTTGACTTCACGATTCTAAAGAAAGCATCCCCAAATCAAACGGCCCACTAAGAGCACCTCTACCGGATCCTCTAAAACTCAACTCCTCTAAAACTTAACTCCTTATCCGGCCTCTCATATTTAACTCCTTAGGGCATGTACTACGGAACGCGGGTCTTCTCTTAGCCCTCCACGTAATCTAGAGAAGTTAATAAAAATAAGTTGTACAATAGATCATCTCTAAAAATTAATGTAAATTAACTAATTATAGTAAGAAATTATGTCGATAAGAGAAGGCACAAGATACAATGGAAAAAATAGTGTTCGGGGTCATCCCTTAGCTAAGGGAAAAAAACCTTCTTTTTCTTCATTTTCTCTCCTCCAGCTAAGCGAAAATCTGACGTGGCAACCGTAAGGGAAGGCTAACGCCACCGCATTGTACATGCCCTTATCCGAACCCCTATCTTAGCTCCTTAAAAAAAGGTCCAATTTTCAAAACCCTTGTCACATACATTTGAAACTACTGCAGGGTATTTCATCAATCATACGAATGATTCAAATTCAACATGTGGAACAAATTAATAATATACATACATATAGTTCGTCCACAAGCGGCGAGCTCCGACTGGGTCGTGGAAGAGTCTTGGGGTTCCATCCTGGACAGAGTAGGGGCAAAGGTGATGTCGCTGGCGACAAGTTTGGGCAGGAAGGCGGGAGAGAGATGAGGGAAAATTTTACTCGATGCCGGTTGGGACCGAGTATATTTGAGAGAGCGAGGGGGTCGTTTTGAGGGACATCTCTTATATTTTTACTCCCTAAACTGGAAAGGGTTCGGCTAGTTGCGGTTTAGAGAAAAAAAACCTAGTATTTTACATTTGAGGGTTCGGCCGGAAATTTTCTTTGGCTCTCGAGTTCCAGTGCCACCTTTATTCAAAAAATATCCAAAAACACATTTACAAGTTTCAAAAAAATTAAAAGTAAATTCTTGGCATAGTCAATATTATGTCCTACAAGCATGCAAAATCGGAACCCAAAATTCTTTATATTATCCGCTACACAAAAATGATAAAATATGATAAAGTTTGGAGATTTGAAACTATTATCATTTTTGTGTAGCTCATAATACAAAGTATTTGAAATTGATATTTTACATGTTCATGGATACATCATTGGCTACATCCAGATTTTTTTCCATCAATTTTTTGAATCTCAGAAATATGATTTCCGACTTTTTTTAGAAAACATGATCATTGTTGCCTATGTACACCAAATCTCCACTCGGGTTGGGCTAGAGATGCTGTAAGAATTGTAAGTCCAGTCCCATCAGTATAGATGCCCGTGCTTACATCTAAATACTGATGCCCGTGCTTACATCTACACCTCTCGTCTATGATCGAGGACGCAAGCATCGGGTTGCATCGGCGATCAGTGCAGTGAACTCATTGCCTGCTTTTCCACACAGTATTGGGATACCAAGCCTCGGAAACGCCGTGGACCGATCGCCAGAAGCAGCATATATATAAGCCATGATAACGGTGCCATTTTCTTGGCCATACGATTCTCCCCTCGAGCCTCACTCCGATTTCGATAGGCTCCCGTCTCTTGCGGTAGTGTCACTTCGCCCAGATATGCTTATGCATGGTTTTGGTGGGGGCCAGGCGCATGCGGCGTCCTTGCGAGCATGCTGCGCGCGGCTGGCGCCATCATCTTGATCTCGGACGACTCGGCATGTGGTCGAAGAAGGCGCGTTGTGAATCTCCTGAGGACTGAGGTAGCTGTTCCCGTCGTCGGAAGAAATCTCTCGAGGTCTGACCCGCCGGCCGCGCGCGTGCTTGATCGATCAAACGACAGAGCGAGTTATTAGCTTGGGTGGCTGACAAGACACAAGATATGGCGCGATCGATTAGCAGATCCCCGCTCTGCTTTGCGCCGTTGGCTTACAAGACATGGCGCGATCGATTAACATCAACACTCAGTCAGTGGAGTCTTGTCAATAAGTACGTGGTGCATGAGTGGCATGCGGACAAGATAGTCAACAGTAACGCAAGAGTGGAGACTACAGATGAACACAAACTAGCACTGGTAACACACCTTTTTGTTTCAGCTCGTTCAGAAAAGAACGTGAAGGCAGCCATCGGTCTGCTGATCGTATGGGCTATTACAAGCCAGACTACATTTACCAAAGCAGGCAGGGAAGCCATAGTGTTTGTGCTTAATTCTGGCTTGGTGACGCCCACAGCGAATGGCCGCGATTCCTATTCACCGCTCCTTGCGGTAGCTAACAGCTCTCCCCGCACCCTTTCTCCTTCTTGGACCCGGCCCAACAGCTGGCTGCACGGGCGTCCTATCAACACCCTGAGCGCTCTGTTTTTGTCCCGTGTTGACTGAAAGAGAACGGACGCGACTAGCTTAGACCATCTCCACTCGGCATTCAAGGAGGGTGTCTCCGGTGCTTTTTTTTTTGAACTGCGAAATTTAATCCAGTCGCATTTTCAGGATATTAAATTGGTCCAGATTTAGCTTAACTTTCACCCGGCGTTTCCAGACCAAACCCAGGAAGCTGGGAACGTTTGGGAACGCCGGACGCAACAGAATCAGCAAAAAAAACAGCTACGCATGTGGTCGAGAAAGCCGAGTCATCCTCATCCTGTCGCCTCGGCTCCCGCGACGGACCACCAGACAATGACTGTTCGTCTCGTCGATCACGCATCGTCTTAATGGCACGCCACCGCCGGCCCGTCTTCCTGCCGTGTCGAGTTTTCCCACGCTCGGCGCTACACTGCTCCCACCTTCACCGCCCCCGTTCGGCTATAAATGCCGACGCCTTCGCCGCTTCACAGGCACACTCTCAGACCTCCCCAATCTCAAACCGCGAACTCTATCTCCCGCGAAAAGAAGGTTCTCTTGGCGGAAGCATTGGCGAAGAAATACCCCGGTGACCCCGCGGCGGCGAACGGCTTCGGCCGGTGTTCCCTCCAGCCGTAGAAGGCGAGGCTGCTGCACGATGCCGGTTACATGGCGCCGCTGGACTTTCGGTGTCTGCCCACCTGGAAGCTCAGCTGGCGGTGTGCCGATGCCGCCGGTGCCCCGGGATGAGGAGATGTTGGAGGAGATCCAGGCCGCCATCGTGGCGATGGAGGACCCGGAGCTCGCCGAAGACCCCGGTAACCTAGTTTACTGGGAGAACTTCTTCATCGAGCGCCAAAACCAGGAGCTCGCCGCCCATGATGGCCCGCCCGGCACGCCGCCGAAGCACCACAATGCGGTGGCACGCCATCGTTGGTGGAGTGCACTAGGACGGACCCTGGAGGCCGTCATGGAGCACATCGCCGCAGGCGACCGCCCCAATCTCTGCTTCCCTCGCTCGCCAGCGCCAGCTACACGGCGCCGCGCCGGGGCGGACTGGCTGCCCAGGAGGATGGCCAACCTCAGCTCCTCGTCCTCCTCCGTCGCAGCCTCGCGCTCATCCGGCTCTACGTCGGCACAGTTGCCACGCGCAATCGGCAAGGCCACTCGCACGCCGCCCGTGCTTCGGCCTGTCAAGCGGGAGGGCGAGCCGCTAGTGCGCTCGCCATCGAGGACGTGCTCATGCGGCATCGTGATCAACGAAGGTCGCGCGCCCTCGCACATGCCAAAGCTCGAGCCAGTGGACTGGGTTGTCCTAGTCGACGAGGACACCTTCGTCATGGAGATGGCAATGGAGGCATCGCTGAACAACGTCCTCCCCATGGAGGCTCCCGACGCCCTCGCCTGGTCCAGGGCGGACTGCGAGCAGGAGGAGGCGGCGCGTGTTCGACGCCTACAGGAGAAGGCCGAGTGCTAGGCCAAGCGTCGCGCCGCTAGCCAGCGCACCTACCAGGGCGCGCCACTTCCTCAATGACAAGGACGACGACAAGCCCGTGCCCTCGTCTCAGCCGTGGCGTTGCGACGACCCGGGCCAGGGTAGCTCGCGCGCACCAGAGCCGCCGAGCGACGACGACGGCGACGATGACACCCATGACGCTAACTACACATGCTTCTACCGCAACTTTGGCATGTGAGCGGCATCACTGGCGGCATCGGCATCGCCTTCGCCTAGCTTATGTTTTTTTTAGCCTAAATGCAGTCAAAATTAGGGAATATGTCCAAATTTGGCTTGATGTGTACGAATTCGCCCCTGTTTAAATGAAATCGCCTATATTCATCCAATTTTAGCCGAGTTTGCTTGAAATTTGGTCAAACATGGGATCTCGGACTGGGAACGCAAGTGGGAAAAAGGGCGTTCCCAAGCCGAAAGTTTCATCCGCCCGGCGCTAAATAGCGCCGGATTTTGTCCTGGTAATTGTAAAATAATATTTGTCTCTTGATTGATTGCATAGTTTGGAGATTACAAGGGGTATATATGCGGGGCCTGCGGCTAACCCTAACTTGAATTACAAGCAAACTCTAAAACAAGTCGTAACGGACTCTTATTCTAACATCCCCCCGCAGTGTCAACGTGGGGTTCACCAACGTTGAGACTGAAACGAATGTCGGTAAACGATGATGTAGGCAGCCCCTTGGTGAAGATGTCTACAAACTGCGCAGTAGTAGGAACATGTAGAACTCGAACTTGTCTAAGAGCCACCTTCTCCCGAATGAAATGTATGTCAATCTCGATATGCTAGGTCCGTCGATGCTATACAGAATTGCTGGACATATAAACAGCGGAAATGTTATCACAATAAACCACAGTAGCCTGCTGGACAGGACAACAGAGATCCGAGAGAAGCTGACGCAACCAAACCATTTTGGCGACAGCATGTGCCACTGCACGGTACCCAGCCTCTACAGACAAACGCGAAACTGTAACCTGCCGTTTCGAAGACCATGAAATCAAGTTGAGAAAAACACAGTATCCAGATGTGGATCGACGAGTATCCGGGCAACCAGCCCAGTCGGCATCGGAGTGTGCTGTCAAAGTGTGTGGAGATGATGAATAAATGTGCAGACTATGGTCTAAGGTACCTTTGAGATAGCGAAGGACACGTTTGACATGATTATAATGGGGAACTCGAGGATCATGCATATATAGACAGGCTTGTTGGACAGCAAAGAAAATTTATGGGCGAGTAAAAGTAAGATATTGTAAAGCACCAATTATACTACGATAAAGAGTGGCATCGGAGAAGACATCACCAGAAGAAGAAAGATTAGTTGTAGTGTCTACAGGAGTTTTAGAAGGTTGACAGTCAAGCATGCCAGATTTAGTGAGGGGATCTAAAATATATTGACGTTGTGAAAGAAATAAACCATGAGAATCACGATTGACAGCTATTCCTAAAAAGTGATGGAGAAGTCCAAGATCAGTCATGGAGAACTCAGATCGTAGTAAAGAGATGATGTGATCAAGAAATTGTTGAGAAGAAGCTGTTAAAACTATATCATCAACATATAAGAGAAGATAGGCAGTTTGAGAGTTGCTGTGATAAACAAAAAGAGAGGAATCTGAGGGTGAAGGATGAAATCCGATAGTGAGAATAAAGGTAGAGAAACGTTGAAACCATACACGAGGAGCTTGTTTAAGACCATATAGAGATTTTTTAAGGAGGCAAACATGATTTGGATTAATGGAGTCTTCGAATCCTAAAGGTTGTTGGCAATAGACAGTTTCATTGAGTGATCCATGTAAGAAAGCATTTTTAACGTCAAGTTGATGAATAGGCCAAGAGGAAGTGACTGCAAGACTAAGAACTGTTCGAATTGTGCTGGGTTTAACTACAGGAGAAAAGGTTTCATCGTAATCGAGACCGTGTTGTTGAGAGAAGTCTCGACAGACCCAACGAGCTTTATAACGAGAGAGAGAGAACCGTCGGAGTGAAATTTTTGACGAAAACCCCATTTACCAGAAACAACATTTACACCAGGAGGACGAGGGACGAGATGCCAAGTTTTATTATATATAAGAGCTTGAAATTCATCTCGCATAGAAGAAGTCCGGTGGGGATCAAGAAGAGCTGATTTATAAGATTTGGGAATGGGAGATATAGATGGAGTAACATTAAGATTTAATTTTTGAGTAGGCAATTTAAATCCGGATTTTGCACGTGTGCGCATGACGTGTTCATTAGTGGGTTTAGTGATAGGAACAACACGTGTGACAGGTTGAAGATGGGACGGGGAAGAATTGCCCAGTGCAGCGGAGGATGCGGGCATTGTAGAGGCATGGTCGGGAGGTGCGACAGGAAAGTCTGCCGTGGTAGCGTTTTCAGCCAAATCGGCTGCCGCGGTAGAGCCCGATGCCGCGGTGTTATCGCATGCTGCCGCGACATGATTTGCAGCTGTTTCGGCTGCTGCGGCAGGGGTCAGGGAGGAGTGTGGTGGTGTTGGATTTGGTGTGATGTAGAGAGGATTGAAGGTGGGTCGGCGAGGTGAGGAAGTCGTGGTAGAAGTGTCGGTCTCGGATGACGTGCGACATTGTGAAAAAGGAAAAACATTTTCAACAAAAGTGACGTGTCGAGAGATGTGAATACGACCAGAGAGGAGATCAAGGCAACGAAAACCTTTATGTTCATCGGAGTAACCAAGAAACACACATGAGATGGATCGGGGGGCTAGTTTATTTGGTGATTGGACATACATGTTAGGGAAGCAAAGGCAAGCAAAAACACGAAGCTCGGAGTAATCGGGATGACATCTAAAAAGAGAAAAATAGGGAGTGTTATGGAGATTGGATTTAGTTGGTTGAATATTGAGAAGATAACTTGCAGTGCGTAGGGCCTCAGCCCAATATCTAGGAGGCATAGATGACTGAATTAAAAGTGTATGAATAATATCATTAATTGTTCAGAGCGCTCGTTTGGCCTTGCCGTTTTGGGGAGAGGTATAGGGACAGGAAAAACGAAGGAGGATGCCATGACTAAGGAAGAAATTTCTATTTCGAGTATTGTCAAATTCTTTACCATTATCGCATTGAATAAATTTTATAGGCAAAAAGAAGTGAGTTGCTACATATCGTTGAAAATTGAGAAATATTGTGTGGACATCAGATTTATTGCACATAGGAAAAGTCCAAATAAAGTGTGTGAAATCATCAAGAATAACAAGGTAGTATTTGAAACCAGAAAAACTTTCATGTGGAGAGATCCATAAATCACAATGTAGTAATTCAAAGAGAAAAGTGCTAGAAGATTGGGAGGTACTAAAGGGAAGACGAACATGTTTGCCTAATTGACATGACTCACAAACTGAAGTATCATGATAATCTTTATTACGTAAAATTGAAAATTCACTAAGAAGATTGGATAGTGTGGCATCTTGAGGATGTCCAAGTCGTTGATGCCATAAATCCACCGAAGCAGCCATGGAGGAGGGCTGAGCGGTGGTGGGTGCGCCGTTGATAGAGTATAGGTCTCGAGAACTATTGAAGCGTACGATCTCCGCCTTGGTCATATAATCCTTCACAGATAATCCAAAACGATCAAATTCGACGGAGACAGGATTATCACGTGTAAATTGGCGAATGGAAATTAAGTTTTTGATTAGGGCAGGGGCAACAAGAACATCGCAAAGAAGAAGTGGTTTGGTGGTGGATGGAAGATGGGTTTGACCAACACAATAGATAGGGATTAAAGAACCATCTCCAAGAGTAATAGAGGAAAAAGGTGAAGAAGTGCACGACGACAGCATATTACGCGAATTAGACATATGACTAGATGCACCAGAATCGAAAATCCAATCCATACCTGAGTTTCCTTGAGCAACAAAGTTGTTCATGGACTGGAGGAACGCGGCTTGGTCCCAGCTAGGGGTTGTCGCAGGAAACAAGGTTGGTGCAGTTGGCGGCGCTGAAGCAAGCGGTGGCGGCGGAAGCTGGTACATCGGATAGTTGCCGCCTATTGAGGTGTTGTAGTTCATTGGTGATGGTGCGCTGTAGGGATAGTAGGATGGAGCAGCGACGTAAGCATGCGATGGAGGGCGCAGACCAAGTAGCCCGGGGGAGCCGGTGTGCGGGCGCATGCCTGGCATCCAGGAGCCGGTGTAAGCGGGTGGAGCGCCGACTGGAGAAGGAGCCGCCCAGGGCATGGGACAGGCCTGCACAAGGCCGGTCCACGGGTCATGGGGTGGGCGATAGTTCGGCGATGCTGGAGGTGCTGGAGCCGGAGCTGGTGGCACGCCTGAAGGAGCCGATGGTGCCGAGGGTCATGGAGGACGGTAGATCGGCCATGTGCCACGGTAGTTGGGGCTGGGGCGCCATCCTGGAGGTGGTTGCACCGGTGCAGGAGGAGGCAGCGGTGGTGGTGCTGGAGCCGGAGGGCGTTGGATGGCCGCAAATACTTGGGGACGAGCCTCCTTGGTGGTGATGGCGCGATCGGCCCATTGAAGCATGGAGCGGACCTCGGAGAAGGAGGGTCGTGGACGCATCATGGGGATGAAGGAGGCTTGCTTCTCAAAACATTCACCGAGTCTGACAAGAAGAACATTGATGAGTTGGCGGTCGTCGATGGGGTAGCTGAGTTCGCGGAGCTCGTCGGCGAGGGACTTGAGCCGCTGACAATAAACCCCCACGGAGGAGTCACCTTGGACGGTGTTGCGGAGCTCGGTGTGTAGGGTGTTGACGCGGGTGTCGACGTTGTCTGAAACAGTTGATGGAGGGCCGCCCAAAGCATGGCGGCGTTGGAGGCGTCGTGGAAGACGAGATTGAAGATCTCGGTGGACACCCGTTGGTAGGTCCATTGGATGATGGCGAGGTCGTCCTTTACCCAGCGAGGATCCAAAGGCCGGGGAACGGAGTTGGCGTCGACGTGGCCGAGGAGATTGCGGCGGCCTAGATGAACTTTGAAGAGGTGGCACCAATGGTAGTAGTTATGCTTGGGAAGATCTAAAGTAACAGGGATAAAAGGACTAACATCTTGAATTGTATCGGCATATTGGAAGGTGGATGTGTTAGGATTTTCTAGGTTTTGGGTGGGGATAGAGCAGTAGGATTGCGCCATAGCGGCGGCGAGTTTGGAGGCGGCGAGCTTTGCACGCTGCTCGAAGTAGCCGGGCGGCGGCGGTGGTGGCGGGGTGGGCGGCGACATGCCCTAGATCGATTTAGTCTGATACCATGTAAAATAATATTTGTCTCTTGATTGATTGCATAGTTTGGAGATTACAAGGGGTATATATGAGGGGTCGGCGGCTAACCCTAACTTCAATTACAAGCAAACTCTAAAACAAGTCGTAACGGACTCTTATTCTAACAGTAATGGCCAACGAGTGGAGGTGCTCTTAGGATTCCTGCGCGGGGTGGGCGTGCGCTCGTTCGTGCAACTCGGCGCGCGTGACCCACCACATGAAGAAAATGGTTGCGTTCCTTCTTTTACATCATCATGTCGATAAAATGCATATCCTATTGTCCCTCTCTTTAACCCAACAGATCATGACCTAGCCTTTCTCCTCCGAGCTGCAACCACCATGGCTACCTCACCTGGCTCCATGAACACATCTAGTCATGGAAAACTCCCTATCCTGAACCATACGAACACGTACATTCATAGAGCAATTCAAGGAACACACATGTTTCTAGAGTTCCTCTGTCAGATCCAACACAGGTACTCCTTCATCTATTAACCCAACCCAAATTTGACTTTATTTGAGTCTACTTGGATGTTTTCCTTAGTAACTATCCTCAGATTCTAGACAACTTTTTTGCCATGCTCCTTATTTTTCTGTCCTCGTTGATATGAACTAGGTCCAATTTTGACTTTATCTTAGGCAAGTTGCCTGTTTTGTGTAGCAACTACCCATAGATCCTAGAAAACTTCTTTGTCTCATACAAAATTATGCTCATTTTATATACTATGGGCAACTTTCATTTAAGTTCAGACAAAAAATTCTAGGTTTGCTAGCAATTTCTATCTTAGTTCAGCCAACTTTGTGTCAGAGCAAACCTTGTTAGTACGAACTCAGCCTGTTAGGCAACTTGCCTGTTTTGCCTAGCAACTAGCCAAAGATCTCAGTAAACTTCTTTTGTCTACGATAGAAATATGCTCTTTTTCAGCCAAAACCTGCTTAGGAGATACCCCATAAGATCCCAGGCAAACTGTTTTGTCCGAGTCAAATTATGCTCCTTTTATATACTGTGGGCTCTCATTTGAATTCAGGCAAAACTTTCGTGGTTTGCTAGCAACTTCCACTTGAGTTTTAGCCAAAAAACTTGCTTAGTTTGTCAAAGTTCAGAACAACGGGTGGTCAACTTGACAACATCAGTAATTAACTTCACAAACATCACGCAGGCAACTTAACATCAATAGGCAACTTCATACTATAGTTAGGAAACTTCGTATCATAGTAAGGCAACTTCGTAACAACGGTTACTTACTAATTACATCACAGATCACACTTCAGTTTGCAGTATACTAATTCTCATACCAATTACATCACATCAACTAGAAAAAGTTTGCAGCATACTAATTCTCATACTAATTACATCATATATCACACATTAGTTTTGAGGTTTATCCTTCTGTTGTACCTAAATATTAATTCCTTCCTTTTTTCATGAAGAATCTCATGTCTACTTCCTATATGTAAGAGCACAGTAATAAAAATGTGAGAATTTCTGAGGCGAAAAAGAATAAGTAATATTGATGCCATCAATGCATAGTATTTGCCTCTATATGTCAGGGAAGTTGCTTTTTCTGATTACTTTTTCTTTTGATTCATGGCTGTGTAGTCAACTAATATCCTGGACCTCAATGAGGTGTTGTTTGAGCTCAATGGGGAGGCTGGTTTAATACCACATAATTACTTCACACAATTTCTCATGGAAGAGGCTATTGATGAGACTCCAGAAATGCATGTTGACACCAACGCCCCTGCTATTGATGTACGTATAGGAGAGAAACTGACACTGACACATGTAGGTTTGTTGCTGGTACAAACACAACTTTGATTATCTAAGAAGATGCAGATGATAATGAGACTGCCTCTCATCCAATCTACCCGCATATTGGAATGCGTTATGACACGCTGTAGGGTGCTAAGGAACACTGAATGCATACACTCTAGGAACGCATTTTCAATCAAGGTCAACAGAAACAGAAGATCAACACACACTAAGGAGATTGACAAACAACAATTTGTATGCAAAAAATTAGGAAACCTAGGAATGATGATGGCGGCGTTGACAAGCCGATTGTTGTTGCGCCAATACCAGACTCCATTTCCTAAGATGAGGAAGACCAGCAGAATGTAGAACTTGAATTTGTTGTTGTTGTGATTGCTAAGCAAAATGGGCAACAAAAGAATTCGAAGAAACGGAAAAGGGAGACTATAATACCAACTAATTGCAAAGAAGCAATGGTGGTGAAGCTAACAGATGGAAGATGGGAGGTTATTGATTTTTCACCTGATCATAATTATCCTCTTATCCACAAACCATCGTTGAACAAATATCTGAGGTCACACTAAGGTATACCTGAAGGGTTCCGCGTATGAAAACAATAAAGTTTACCCTACGCCCCTAAACCCCTGAAGCTACCAGAACCTATCTATTAGTAATATAGTAACGGGAGGGGCTTCTCGCGAACTTACCCTTGAAGACTGAAAAGCATTGTCAACGCTCAGGAGAGCGTGGTTGATGTAGATGAGCCAAAGCCGACCTCAAGGTTGTGATGAAGTCCTTGCGCTCCTTCTGGCTCCAACGACTTGAGTGCCTCAAGTGCGACACCTCGCGGGGAGTTACACACGTTCGGTGCCCGACGATAACTCCCGCTTCCCCGATCCAGCAGCAGCTGTGGAAGTAGAGCTCCCGAATTTAGACTAAGTTTATAATTAAATGAGTCAATAGTAACTCCACTCAGAAACACCTATCCCCAAAAGGGTTCCTAGTGATAACACAGCCCCTATCAGCCACATCTCCCACGATCGTCACATCCATCAATGTAGGTTCAAGGGTGGACGCTAAACATCGGTCATCTGTGTTCCGATCATCTGGGTTCAAGGGTGGACGCTAAACATCATTCATGCGACTCGTGCTCGATCTTTCGACCATCTGTGTTCCGAGGCCACGCTTCTCTAGCGTGCTAGGCTCGCCAACTCAACCTTAGTGTATTCGTTGTGCAACATGGCTTGCACCCACTGTATGCGAACGTAGATATGTCTGACACCCGATCATCACGGCCTGCCTCATACCGAAGAACTTTCTTGGTGGTGCACACTAAGGGGAACACAATCGTTGGTTATTTTAACAGGGATCATCTTATTAGGCTACCGTCGAGTATCTAATACTAGCACACAGTAAGACATACAAACAATAACATTGAATGTAAATGCTATGTGATATGGTCCTTCACGTTGTGATCTCCATCCGTCGTCACCGGGTTCCGGCGCCAGGGTTCCGGCGTCGTAGACACTAGGGTACCAGTGTCATTCCAGCGTGGTAGTTTGTCATTACCGTGACTATCTAATACTATGCAACAACAGGTAATCACTTTACCTTTTCCACAACCATATCACAAAGCAACGCCCTCCTGCAAAATAAAGTTAGACGCCTCTACTTTATCTTTGTATGTTTTACGTGGATGAATGGGCTTTCGCACAAGAACCGTTCTTACCTACGAACTTTCAGCACACCGCTGATCAAGTAGTTGTCTCTACTACACCCCTTTCGGGGCCCTCCGTTGCAAATAGTATACCAACTAATGCGAGAAAGACAGACACCCCCCTAAGCCACTTTATACGGTACAAGCCGTATGTCAAGCGTGGACCAGTCTCGCGAATGAACGCGTAAAGTCGGTTGGGGGGCGCTTCATCAAGCATTACTGTGGTATACACAAGTACTCGTGGGAGGGTAACAACTAAAAGATCACCTCACACACGCTACATCTCGTGTGTTCTACCCGTACTAGCATTACTACACATAGATCTAGCTCTGATACCACTGAAGGGGTTCCGCATATGAAAACAATAAATTTTACCCTACACCCCTGAACCCCTGAAGCTGCCAGGACCTATCTATTAGTAATATAGTAACGGGAGGGGCTTTTCACAAACTTACCCTTGAAGACCGAAAAGCGTTGTCAACGCTTAGGAGAGCGTGGTTGATGTAGACGAGCCGAAGCCGACCTCAAGGTCGTGATGAAGTCCTTGCGCTCCTTCTGGCTCCAACGACTTGAGTTCCTCAAGTGCGACACCTCGTGGGGAGTTACACACGTCCAGTGCCTAACGATGACTCCCGCTTCCCCGATCCAGCAGCAGTTGCGGAAGTAGAGCTCCTGGATCTGAATCCCGCAGCGCGACGACGCTCCGCGGTGAAGATGTCTCTCGTTCGTGCAGTCCAGACTTGGGACTACGGTCACGAGAGAGAGAGAGGGGGAGAGAGAAAATATCAATTGGAGGTCCTCCCAAAAGTGGGGAGACCTTTATTGATTATTGGTGTATTTATCTGGTCAAATACCCCCACTATATATAGGGGGAGGGGAGGTACTACCTCCCTCAAAGTCCCGAGGTGGGACTAAAGGAGAGGGAGGTGGGGGAGGCGCCGCCGGCCACCCCCTCATGGGCCCCACGTGGGGGGCTGGCCCAATAGGGCCGCCGGCCACCCCCTTGGCCCCTTCCTCCTCTTGCATTTCCCTAATGGGCCCTCTCCCCTCCGGGAATTGGCCCATTAAGCCTTTGACCATTTAATTAATTTTTCTCTTTATTAAATAATTATGAATAAATGATTAAATCAACATTTAACATTCATTCACATATTATTCAACATCCATGGCCATGGAACACCTTCCACCTCCACTCCGGACATCCTCCGGACTCACCGAAACCCTTCCGATTTTCTCTCTTCTTTTCTTCGGCGATTCTACCGATCCTATAAACACTCTCTAAGCATCATCAAGCCCTTAAGCGTGATACCCCACAGTTCAGGAACACTCCAGACATGGTCGGTACACTCCCGCACCAATTATCGACAGAGGGACCTAGATGGCCATGTGACCCCTGTGCGTGCTACAAAGATCTTTCGTTATTTGAACCGGGACAGTCGTGTCTTATTCCCTTTGTCACTCGATACTTGCATTGCACGAGATCTGATCAATGACATCACCATGTCATGTTCAATCTCGTTACTGAAAAATGCTACTTGACTCGTTCCGACAAGTGATATCCCCGTGATCAAAATCACACGATGCACAGCTATTGGATATAACTTCTCTGAGTGGGCCCTTGAGTATCTTCCCGTCACATGGACAGACAAATCCCGCTCTTGACATATATTGCCTCTACGGTTTCCTCCAAGTGCCTGAACACACCTTTATAACCACCGTATTACCAGATGGCGTTTGATGCTATCTAAGCACTCTTGGGAAACAGTGATTGATATAGCCTCACGGTCTAAGGAATAGTCTACTAGGATCCTTTTCTAATCATCGTAACTTGAACTTCGTGACATGATCGGGTCACGATGTTTAGGTTGGGTATTGGTTCATCATCTCATTCTCAGAATGAGATGACCTCATTTCCAACTGGCATAAATGCCACATGATCAGGAAACATGATCATCTATTGACTAATGAACAGGTGACTAGAGTTTCACTGGGAACCCCTGGTTTGTTTGTATATCACATGTGTATTGATGTTTCCACTCAATACAGTTATAGCATGATATAAAACTTAATCATAAACTATATGAAATATGATAATATTCCTTATTACTATTTGTCTCTAGGGCATATTTCCAACAATACCAACAGAGGAAAAGGATTTCGTGAAGAATTTACACAACACCAACTTGACTGCTGGTATGTTACAACAAAACCATCTATCCCTGTGTTTTTTAGCTTTTATTATCTCGCAGAGAAAGTACATGTTTTGTTTGTTTGTTGCTAGTTAAAGTACTCATATTTGTTGGAAAGGTACAGGTAGTTGCTAGTAAAGTATGATTAGTTGCCAAGGAAAAGAGTCCCTAGAAGGAAGAAAAATGTTAAAATAAGTTGTCAAAAACTACATTTTAGTTTTTGGTAGTATGTAAATAGTTGCTTAGTAGTGTATAACTAGTTTCCTATTAGGTTCAACTAGTTGTCTGGTAGTATATAACCAATTTCCTAGTAGTATATAGCTAGTTGCCAGAAACTACCATGACTGCGTAGTTATGGTAGTTTTAAGTAAAAGATGTTGCCAGAAACTAGTGTATAGTTGCTAGGAAGTACCATTAACTTACTAGAAATCAGTATCTGAGTTGCTAGAAGCTACTATAAAAGAAAGATTTATCACTAGATTGTGCACTACATTTTTTTGGAGGGAGAATGATGGATATATTCTCAGAGTTCTATGGTTTAGAGTTGCTAGTCCCGTACACTACCAAAAGTATCACCAACTACTGTGCCACTTTGACTGTATAAGAAACAAAAGATGACGACATGGACGAAGTGATCAACCATTTTGGAGAGAAAAAAGAGAAGGATTCTGACTTTGATTTTCTGTTCGAATTGGATGAGGAAGACAGGGTGAAAAATATTTTCTAGGTTGATGGTCCTGTGACGAGAGCATATGCTGAGGCTTACCATGTCTGCGTATCCTTTGACAATATATACTTAACAAATAAGTACAATATGCCCTTTGCACCGTTCATTGAGATTAACAAGCATGGGAAATCTACCATGTTGGGTTGTGGCTTTGTGAGGCAAGAATTGGCAACTAGTTTTGATTGGTTATTTTAGAGTTCTCTTATTGCAATGGATGGTCAAGCCCCAGACAACATCATCATTGACCAAGACATTGCCATGAAACAATCAATTGACATGATATTCCTAGCAACTATTCACCGCCTTTGCTGTTGGCACATCATGCAGAAAGAATATACAAAATGTGGTATTGTTCTGGGCAGAAACCCTGGTCTTGTAGAAGATTTCACTGCCTTCATAGATTTCACCTTTTCTCTAGAGGAGTTTGAGGTAAGTGGCCTGCTGCTAGACACTTGCACATCAAAGAAATGTATGACATTCAGGACAAATGGGTGCCTTGTGATACATTGCAAATGTATCTATAATTTTTGATGTTCCATGCTTACTTTTATCCACTTTCTTGTGTTTTGTTCCAACTTTGGAGTACTTTTCATATGATTTCTTGGACTAACCTATTAACAAGAGCCACAGTGCTAGCTGCCTGTTTTCTGCTGTTTTTGGTTCCAGGAAAGTCAGAAAATGAATATTCTCGGAATTGGACGGGACAAAAGCCAAAGTGCCTATTTTTCCGGATGTCATCAAGTGCCAGAATACGAGATGGAGAGGGGCCAGGGGGCCACCACACCACCTGGCCGTGCGGCCAGGTCTGGCCCGCGCCAGGGGGTGGTGTGGCCGCTCCCGGCACCCCCTCGGCCTCCCCTTCCGACTATAAGATGCCCTCAGGACGTAAACCCTAAGTACCCAATAAAAAATCCACTAAAGAGTCTGTAGCCACCGTCATCTCCATCCTTAGATCGGGAGGGATCTAAAGCTCTTCCCGGCACCTTGCCAGAGAGGGGAATTCACCCTGGAGGCCTTCTTCATCACCATGCAATCCTCCGGTTTGATGCGTGAGTAGTTCATCCTTGGACTACGGATCCATGTAGTAGCTAGATGGCTGGTTCTCCTCCTTTGTGCTTTCATGTATAGATCTTGTGAGCTCCGTTCATGATCAAGATCATCTATTTGTAATTCTGCATGTTGTGTTTGCGGGGATCCGATGGATATTGAGATGCTATTTCAGATTGATTATTTATTCTATCATGTCTTTGTTATTTGAGATCTTGCATGCTTTCCATTGTTAGTAGCTATCTTGGCCAAGTAGATGCTAGCAACTCCAAGAGTTAGTATTTATGCTCGATAGTGGGTTCGTGCCTCTGGTAATCTAGGGAAGTGACAGAAATCTCTAAGGTACTAGATGTGATGTTGCTACTAGGGAGAAAACAACAATCCTTTGTTCATAGAACAATCATATTGTTTACTTTACACGCAGTTCGTAAAGCACTAATCTGTTGCTTGCAACTTAATACTGGAGGGGGTTCGGATGATAACCTGAAGGTGGATTATTAGTCATAGATGCAGTTGGATGGCGGTCTATGTATAATGTTGTAATGCCCAATCAAGTCTCAAAGGAGTCAAGATGATTAGTATATGCATGTATTGCTTTCTCGGTGTTTGTCAATTGCCCTACTATAATTTGTATACCCAGCATGTTATCTATCTAAGGAGAGCCAACTCTAGTGAACTATGGATCCCGGTCCTTTTCTTTACATACAATCTACAAACTGTTTACTGCTTTGTGTTTACTTTCTGCAAACTTTTACTTCTTTCCATTCGATACGTTTAATCCTTTGTTTTCCGCAAAAGACAGTGAGATTGAGAACTATTGGGTTCGCAGCATAGAAAACAAAATATTTCCTACGATGAGAACTACACGCCAAGATCTAACTACTAGGTACAGAACAACGGGTGGACATACATCCATCGAGAACTTACCCTCGAAGACAACGAGTTTTGTTAACGAGTAGGAACTCGTGGTTGATGTAGTCGTACACTTGCCGGTCTCAAGATCGTGAGGAAGTCCGTGCGCCGCAACTCAGCAGCGCATCCGTACTCGCACACACGTTCAAGCCACTGGACAACCTCCACCTCCTCGCTCCAGTGATCTAGCGGAAGCAACAACTCCTTCCAAACGAAATGCCACCGGGAACATGTATCTCGCTAATCCGAGACCAAGGGGGAATAATTCTATAGGGGGAGAGAGATCCTTCACAAAGAGGTGTGAGGAAGAAGGGGAGTGAGGGGGGCCTTTTATAGGAGGAGGGGGGTACCCCTCCCCATGGCCGGCGCCCATGGGAGGGTGACTCCTCACCTCCCCCATTCATGTGGTGGTAACCCCTCCACATTAAAATGCCCCTTCACATTCTCTTTTAAAGTCTCCACTTTAAATGCATTAAATTTCTCCAAATTTAATGCTCTCTCATTTAATGAAACTCTTTTATTATTTTTATTCAGTAATTATAATTCCAACGCTTTACAATTCTTTCGTCTGAAACATATGTGCTCCAAAATGGTGTCCGGTAACTCTTAAGTGTGTCACCCTATGGTTCGCGAATAATGCAGACATGATTGAGACTCCTCTTAGATCAATAATCAGAAGCGGGACCTGGAGATCCAAACTGATTCCTACACATTCAACGATGACTTCTGTGATCGTGAGAACCTTTAATGCTAGTACCTAAATCCCTTTGTCTCACGATATATTACATGTCCGAGATTCGATCATTGGTATCTCCATACCTAGTTTGATCTCGTTACCGACATGCACTCTTTTCTCGTTCCCGTGATATAACATTCTAGTGATCACATCACTTGCTTGCAAGCTATCTTAATGTGATATCACCGAGAGGGCCTAGAGTATATCTATCCGTCATCGAGATTGACAAATTCCACTCTTGATCCATGAGCCTCAACATAAGACCTTCGTAGTACTGAACCCATCTTTATAGTCAACCTGTTACGGTGTGACGTTTGATGTTATCAAGATACTCTTCCGTTGTTAGCAATTAACATGATCTCATGGTCTAAGGATAAAGATTACTTCGTATGGTGTTATAGAAATATAAACATAATGACTTTGATCGTAATGCTATACTTCGGATGAATGTTCATCACATCATTCAACTAATGTTGTGACCTTGTTATTAACAACATCCAATGTCCATGATCAGGAAACCTTGATCATCTTGTTAATCAACAAGCTAGTCTATAAGAGGCATAACTAGGAACCCTTTTTGTTTATTAAACACACATGTATTGATGTTTCTGATCAATACAATTATAGCATGCAAAATAAACATTTATCATAAACATGGAATAAGATAATAACCACTTTATTATTGCCTCTCGGGCATATTCCCTTCAGTATCCCTCATCGCAAGTTGGGGACAAAGTTCGGTGGTTGTGTTGTACAGGTCTCCACGTTGCTACTAGCACCGGTAGTGCGCCCTGCCAAGGCTCAGCTAGTAACACCTTTGGGGTGTTTCCTTGCTCCTACTGGTTCGATTAAACCTTGGTTTCATAACTAAGGGAAACTTGATGTTGTGCTCATAATACCTTCCTCTTGGGGTTCCCAACGAGCTCTACATCAACAACGCCATCAAGCATTTTTTTAGGCGTCGTGCATTGAGCCATCACCTTGCCACTTCCCTCATCGGTTCTTCCCTTTCCTCCAGTCCACACAACGCAGTGAGGTGTTTAATGCGGTGCTCAAACGCTATCTGAACCCACACAAGTCACTGTTAAAGTTTGTGAAATAGTACGAGAAGATCCAGGTGCATGTGTTGGTGAAGGAGGGGGCAATGACTACCAGGAAAATTTTCTCGAGGTTGAGAGACGGTGGCCATATCCCATTGAGCAACATGTGTTCAATGTCTATTGTAGATACATATATTTGACGTTTCGGCACGAGTTTGAGCTCATTGGCAGGTACAATGTAACTCACTTCAGTGGTTTCTTATACAGGCTTGAGCCAAATAGGACATGGTGTGCAAAGTACGGGTTGAGGACATACATGGTTATAGCAAACAAGGATGAAGGCATTTACTCATGTGAGTGTTCAAAGTTTGATAGGTATGACATGCTTTGTTGCCATGTATTGAAGATTTTCACTCACCTTTGTGTTGATGAGATACCCAAAAAGTACATCCTAAAAAGGTGGATGCCACAGATAGTCTCTGGTGGCTAGCAAGCCACATCTGAGCAGCATCCAGATCTCATGCCTCTAGAGTCGCAGCAACAAGTGCATCATGCTACCTAAACATGTCATTTCATAAACTTGCTCATGTGTCTTTCACAACAGATGCATGTATTTTGATTCTCAACAAACACATGTGTGTTGTAGTGATAGACGAGCGGTTTTGCTCTATCGGCTGTTGGGGATATACTTTCCGGGTATCCTCACAGTTCCTCACTGACCAGGGTGGCCCACTTCGGGTTAGAGCTTTGCTTCACGGGCGACCCAGTCAGGGAGAAAGACGGAGTCCAATCCGGCTACGGGAAGGCCCAGAAGACTTACCGACTTAGGCCCATAATGTTACTTGTAGTTCAAGATGTACTCTGTAACCGACTCTTAGTCGTAGCCGGATAGATCTCTTTTGTAAACCCTAGGCCAGATATCTATATAAGCAGTCTTAGGGAGAGCCTTTAGGGCACCCAATACTTTAGACCCTCAACTCGCACAGGCGATACCCTTGTAACCCATATTCCGGCTCTGCCGTATTACTGGATTGCTAGCAGGAGTAGGATTCGTCCAAAGCCGACGGATTCGAACCTGGGTAACTTGTGTGCTCACCGTCCCAGAATACCGTACGTCTTCATACCCCTCTCTTCCGCACGCCTCGAGGACCCCCTCATGGCGTACTTGTCCTCAATCCGACGACACATGTGTGCTGCAGTGATAGAAATCACTTAGCTTAATAAGTCACATAAGAAAAATAAGAAAACGATGGCTGCAGAACCAATAATAAGTGCCCCTGTCGATCCTACCATTCCTAGGGACCCTCCGAAGTCAACTACCAAGCATCTATCTTCTTGACCTTATTTGTAGTTTGCCAAAAACCCCTGATCTGATCATGTTTTTATTCTTGACCTTATTTATCAATGCACTATCCCAAGTTTCTATTCGAGGGCTGCACACTTATCAGCTCGTCAACTTCTAGAAAATATAGGTATGGAAGTTTTTCAAGGTAGAAGACAACAAACAAGAATTAGATTATTACAGGGAGGCATGTGCATTGAAAAAAATATGTTAAGAGAAAAATTTGAGAATGGGTCTGCTTTTGCAAAATTAGTATAGGAATTACAGGTTCCATATAGGCAACAAAGAGGTTGGTTTGAGAAACTACATATGAAAAAGAAACAACTACACATCAGACAAAATGTGTGCACTTGTTTATCAAAAAACTGAGATAGGTCTAGTTTTGTACTTCTACTAGCAACTTCTAGTTCCATATATGCAACAAACATGTTGGGTTTAGCAACTTAATATGACAGAAAATAAACTACATAGGAGAAAAATAGGTTTCAGTAGCAAAACTCTCAGAAAAACTCAGATGGTTTGGATTTGAATTTCTACTGGCAAATTTTAGTTCCATATAGGAAACAAACAAGTTGGCTTGAGCAACTTCATGTGATAGAAAAGCAACTACATAGAATCAAAAAGCATTTGTCCATGAATATATGTACAATTACCATCGGGTGAAAAACACAGCAACATAAGACTTTTTGTTTCCCTGTGCACTAAAAGCTACCCTGATCTGGTCAACAACAAACTGTCAGATGTTTGTTCAGGGGAGGAGTTCATTATCATAGACAACATGAAATCAACGTGGGCTGACTCTTAGACTAGTTGTGGGCGTGAGAAAGCAATAGAAGGACACTATAGACCAAGCTCGAACAAACCTAGGGCTTGATATCCACCCATTTCCTTGATCATCGTGCACCATTTGATCAGATCACGGGCATTTGTTCCAACAAAACCGTAATCTTCGTTGATTTCTCAGATGATAGCAAGATTCATCTCATAGAAAACTTTTAAACCGGAGTTAGGCAGTCCCCCCCTGTGCACACTATCTGCATCAACCGGTATCTTTCCACGGTCAGGTATCACTAACTCAGAACTGTCTGGTTTATAGCACTTCATAACCCACTGGCCGAGGTCCAGAAGCATGGTACAGGTGCCAATATTCAACATGCTACCAAATTTCTTACCAGTCAGTGCAACCTTTCGTGGGCATGTCAAAATGTTATTTAGTGTGACAAACCACGATGGTGATGCCTTGTTTCTTATTTCCTGAATCTACAATATAAGCATGGAAAAAGTGATGTAGTAGCCCAAGGAAAAACAAATATAGATTAGAATAAAAAGACACTTGAAGGGGTACATGTAAGGCAATTACAAAAAATGTAGAAGTACGATATAATCCCATGAAAAATATATAGTTGCTCAAAACTTCCACTAGCAATATACAGTTTCATATAGGCAACAATATATGTTGGGTTTAGCAACTACCTATGAAAAGAGAAGCAACTAAGCAGGATCCTATATGTACATACTTTGATAAAACTTCTACTAGTAACATCTAGTTCCATATAGGCAACAAACAGATTTTGTTTAGCAACTATACGTGACAGATAAGCAACTAGATAGGGGACCAAAACCAAAGAAAAAAATATTAATTCCTACTAGCAACTTCTAGTTCCAAATTCTAGGTACCTAAAGTGAACAAATTAAACACCTATAACAAATAACAAATAAACATAAAGTCTATGATAAGAAACTATGACATAAACATTTTAGGAAATAAAAAAGTTGCATATGCTGAGGAAAACCCAAAATGTGGGTAGCACAATATAACTTACATTAGAGTTGTCCGTTTTATTGGTGTTTGCAACTTTTCTTCCCTTCTGTATATGATTTCCTATTATCAACCACATCAGCGTCAACTTTCTTTGCAACTGCCTGTTTAGACCCTTTCCCTGGAGCAGGGTCACGGTTAACCAGAGCCTTTCTTTTGGGTTTAGTAGTAGCCTCCTTCGTAGCCAGAATCTTAGGTTGTTGATTCTCTAAAGATGAGGCCCTGCCTCCTGGCGGATCAGACTCGTCCATCATGCACACCTAATTCAACATAGCACAGAAAACATAAGATCAAACTTCTACTAGAAACTTATATTTTTATATAGGTAGTAAAATAAGTTGGATTGAGCAACTACGTATGACAGAGAAAACAAATTTGCAGTTGGGTTGAACAACTTCTAGTGTTATATAGGCAATAAACAGGTCGGGTTGAGAAACTTCGTGTGATAGAAAAGAAACTGTAAAAAGGAAGAAAACAACATGGAAAAAACTGTGCAACTTGTAGTTCCATATAGACAACAAACATGTTTGTATTTATAAACTATCAATGATAGAAAAAACTACATATAGACAATGATATTCTGAGCAACTTTTTGTGCCATATAGGCAACAAACAGGTTGTGTTGAGCAACTACCTATGTCAAAGAAACAACTTCTAGTCTCATGTAGGCAACAAACAGATTGTGTTGAGCAACTACCAATGTCAGAGAAGCAACTTCTGAAATAGGCCTACCTTTTACATTTCTAATATATGCCTACTTTTTCAACTTCTACTAGCAACTACTAGTGCCATATATGCAACAAACATGTTTGTGTTGGATTTTTTTTTTAAAAAGCAACTAAATCGCTAAAATCAACACCATAAGCTCGTGTCCATTTGCTAGATTGCATATTCCTCTAGTATTGATGTGCCAAAATCCATGTCATCAACATTCCCTCTAGACCCCCTTCCTTCATGAATACCAGCATATATGCACATCGTTAACCGTCAATAAACCACCCCGCTGGCCGCCGCATAAATGCACTCAGAGCCGTTGCGCGGAGACCTCTACCACCGCTCTAACCCTGGGAGAACCCCCACACATCGTGTGAAAACACACACAGAGGGAACATGGATGGAGGAGCAATGGATGCATCGAACACGACGCAGACTGAAATCATGGAGTACATACCAGTGCGCGTGCCGCGTATGCCCTCGTGGTGGTCGAAATGTACCAAAAACTCCACCGGGAATGGACCTCTTCCACCAGAGATCAGGACGAGCGAGACCCCCTCAGAAATCAACGCCCCGGTTGCGCTCGTGACGCTGATGTGGATCTCATCCTGGCCGCACCAGACCCCTCCACCGGAATAGCTTCAACCTTCGCTTCCACCTCCACCCCCATCGGTGGTTGCGCCCGAGAGAAGCAGAGAGAGAAGCGCAGAGAGAGAGAGAGAGAGAGAGAGAGAGAGAGAGATACGAAGCAGAGAGGACTAAATGCAGGTTTAGGGGAGGGGTGGGCCAATTAGAAAGGCGGTTCTGGACAAAAAGCCACCTAGTCCCATGACCCAGTTACATCGCCGCGACGTGCAGCCATGTGAGAGCGTGTCGAGCGTGTCGTTCCAGCGCCCGCATGCCGGTAAGAATTTGGGATCTAAGTATGATGGACACTCTAGTTGGTTCCATGGTTGGATGACCCCGCCCAAGAAACCTTACCACCAGCCGCCTCTCTCAGCCCACCCATCCGCGCCGTCGTCCTCTGGTGGCGGCTGGGCAATTATTGCGGCATCGGTCTCTAATCTTGAGTGGTAGTTCGTGGTGGCCATCGGCGGCTGGCGGTGCTTGGCTTGGATCACGTCCGACTGTGTGGTGGTAGAGCCAGGCGAGCGGAGGTGGGAAGAGCCCTTCGTTGTCCTCCCGCGGGGCGGTCAACGGTGATTCACCAGGCCACGATGCTAGGGATGCACAGCTGCCGGTGAAAACCGAGCCCTTGGCGGACGATAGCGGTGTCCACATCGTTATCTTGTTGAAGGCATCGTCGCCGCAGTCGTCTTCTTCTCGCTCGGGCTATTTTGGGGGAAACCCTAGATCTGGGCTTCCCGGATTGGACGAGCGCGGCGCTTCGATGTTACTCTCCCTTGAGGGGCATCGTTTTTGGAGCAACTGGATGGTGGAGACAGGAGGTGGAGCGGCGTGCCTTCTATCACTTCAACGGTGTGAAGTTTCAGCGGCATGGTGCAGCGGGGTCTTTACGACAGATGCATGTGTATGGATGGACGCAGGGTGGTGGCGCAGTTTGGTGCCATGGTGGCGTCAATTGCAGGCCTGACAAGGTCAATGTCTAGAATCGTGTCTCGAGTATGGTGGCGGCGACTTCTAGAATGCGTGCACTCATGCGCGCTGAGGATCCACCGGACCAGTTTGTGTCCCCAGCTAGCTTGGGCGGTCGGATGGGGCTTCCGTTTTTGTGATGATGTGGGTACGTGTGCGGTGGTCGGAATGGTGGCTCCGACATGGCCATCCCCTTAATCTAGGTAGTAGGAGTTATGATTGTTATCGATGGAGAGGTGGTTTTGGATTGACATATGTATTCTTTTTATAAGATTTTGTCGAATAATAAATAAATAAGGCTGCGTGCACTATTTTGATGCAGAGACCAGGTGTATAACCTCCATTTAAAAAAAACGCTGGCTAATTAAGATTGTCTGGGGGCGTGATCATTACACAAAACACAAGTAAAATCGATTGAAATGGTGGGTTTAAATTACAGCTGGGCTACACCCTACTAGGCTTTGACTTGATGATGCTAAACAAAGCATCCCCAGACCGGGGCTGTCGACTGCGCAATCAAAAGGCCCAACTAACGATTGTAACTTCAGTCCCATCACTATGGATCCCCGTGCTTACATCTACAGATCTCGTCTGTGATCGAGAAATGCAAGCATCAGCGTTCCATGCGGTGAACTCATTGATTGCCTGCTTTTCCACTAGATTTCCCTCGGAAACGCCATGGGCCGATCGATCGCTAGAAGCACCATTTATATACGTACGTACATGCGAGGATGATGCGGTGTTGTTTTCATGGCCATACGATTCTCCTCTCCAGCCTCACTCCGAGTTCGAGGGAGAAAGCATGATGCGTTCACGTCGCCCAGATATGCGTACGCGTTCACGTCGCTTCATGTAAACATAATTACGAATATCTCTTTACAGGAACCAACCAATTATACATACCTGCTTTTGCTGAGATGAATATATTCTTTTTTCTTATGGGTCGAAGGTTTTGTTGGTGGTAAACTAAATCCTAGTAGAAACACCAAGTATCTCACCAACAATAACCACACAAATCTGACATTACAGCTTACTGACTTAAGTACTAGTGCAGAAAACATATCTTTCTTTTTTTACTAGTATACTTCTGAAAAGTTATCTTTAGGGGAACTGAATAGGCACTAGGGAGGAA
Source organism: Avena eriantha (assembly GCA_910589775.1). Taxonomy (NCBI): domain Eukaryota; kingdom Viridiplantae; phylum Streptophyta; class Magnoliopsida; order Poales; family Poaceae; genus Avena; species Avena eriantha. Next base: position 171,192,363 of record OU342743.1, on the reverse strand, counting down.
CATACATTTTTGCTACTCCCTCCGATCCAAATTAATTGACTCGGATTTGTCTAGATTCAGATGTATCTAGACATGTTTTAGTGCTAGATCCAAGTCAATTAATTTTTGGATCGGAGGGAGTATTTTCTATGTGCATTTGTCTAAGTTTATCGACAATATCCTTTCAGTTAGATGGATATCTTCATCTAAGTGCATCATTTTGGCTCCCAGGCTCACTAGAGCCCTTTATTTTGTACATCCAAAAAAACTTTTTCCAAATTCTCAAACTATTCTTAAAAAAATATTCTCTCTACCATGCTTTTTACCCTGTTGCACACTACTATGCAGTGTGCAAGGCTTTACCAATGGTTTCACGGTAAAAAAGAATAACCTGTAAGGCGGCAATTTGGCTCGTAGGTGCAAATGCACCCATTGTAAGTAAAACATATTTTGAATATATATTTAAAAAATTTATGTTGGTTTACAAGTTTTCGGGATAAAAGAATATTTTATGTGTCGTGTATAAAACGACAAAAAATGTCATGTGAATAGTCGTATTCTTGTGACACATTTTCTGTTTTTTATACACGACACATAAAATGTTCTTTTATCCTAAAAACTTATGAACCAACATAAAATGTTTTAATGTATATGCAGATTTTGTTTTTTGAATTTTTTGACATTTCGAAATATATTTTCTCACAATGAGTGCATTTGCACCTGCGAGCCGAAATGAATATCCGGTAAAATAAGAACTTTGAAACATAATAGCCTCATATCTTCATGAACTACTTTGATATTATTATGACTTCCACAGAATACCTAGGCTATAGTATATACCCTCACTTATCTTGATTTTTCTTCCTAAAACTGTTATTAGTTATCATCATTATTATGTCTTGCTAAGTGCTTTCAACCAGAACATTGATTTATTATTTGGACCTACATATATAGGTATTAAATTCTCTAACAAGTCAGCTAAGTGTGTTCCATTCTGATGTACTATAAATTATGTTATTACTGATACAGGAGGAATGAGCTAACATCACAACTAATTGTGCTCATCTTTCATTAATCATGACCAATTTGATGAGGCACGCCTTTGCTCTGATGACTATGTTCTCAAGTCCATATATCCTTGTGAATATGCTTCTACCCACATCCCAGTTTGAAAACAGTTCATTATCTCTCTTCCGCGTTATGAAACTTATTTGTTTTCGCTTGCAGAGGCAATTTGAGTCGTCACCTACATGCTGTGAAAGAATGGGCCCCAGATTCTTCCCTCTTCTTGTGGTTACTAAATTTCTCATTTCTAGCAATGCCTATAACTATATTTAAAGAATTGTTTTTACCATTTTGTTGTTTCTCCTCAATTTTTTTGTCTGAATGAAGACAACCTGTTGTTTTTCAGGGAGCAGCAACCACCTGTTGTGTAGGGCTCAACCTTCAGCTAAAGGGAGTGAGCAAATACCTTGCCGACTAGCAAAGTGGCGAAGAGCGACGCCTTGGCAGAGCGGCTCTGGGAATTCCGCAAAGAGCTCATCCAATCTGCCCATTGATAGCTGGAAGCGGGCTCACAAAAGGGCATATTTCCAAGTCCTGTCATGCTTATGGTACAAATGATTGTTCAGTATGTAGCAGCAGCAGTAGCAATAACTAGGAGGAACCTGTGACATGGTGAACCAATATTAGTTCACGATAAAAGATTCCGCGCATTGTTTGCGTCGTGGCTAAAGATTAGCTTGAGCTCTTGTTAACTTTTGTCCGATGTATTTGTCGATTGTCTCAGATTGCAGGATTGGATTACTGAAACTAGTATCATCCTACTTTCGGACTTATGTTTGACTGAAACTTTTTCAGCGCAACAACAGGTAGCTGAAAAACATTCAGAAACTGGAAAAGTACACGTCGAGTGATCTAGCTCCAGCGTCTTCGCTCTCGTGGCCCGTCATAGTCTTCCCAGAGTTGTTAATATTTTTCCAGTATATTTGTTGGCTGGTTGTGGATTATTCAGTATCATCCTACTTCCAGAGTTATGTTGCCTGAAACTTTTTCAGTGTTACAGAGGGACAGGTTACACCAACAGCTGCTGAAAAATTCAGAAAGATGTGTCTCAGCTACGTTGCCGCTGAAAATCTTGAAGAACTAAAAATTACATGTACGCTTGTCCTACTTCAGCAGTCTCATCGTGTCCGTCGTCTTCGTGAACCTGACAACGCTGGCAACGGCGACAGCAGGGACGGTGTGGCCAAACATGCCAGCGTCCCACGGCAGCCCGTCGAGCGGCAGCCAGCGTCCGGGCAGACAATGGTGACTAGTGCCCCGGATCGCCTAGACTCCATCTCAGCTGCTCCTGTTCTCTTAAGAAATCATCAATAATAATGATGACATAAATACCAAATTAATGTTCACGAAAATATTGGCAAAAGTCTAGCCAAAATAATAATTGTATTTTTTCTAGAAATTAAAATACCAAGAAGTGTCATCTACACTTAAATAATTAACTCAAGAAGTTCTGTAGATCTAAATAGGTTAAAACCACTTGATACTGGAAGGCATCTCGGGTACCTTGCCTGTCACTCTGGACCCACACCAAAAAGACCTTTAGTTCTGTGGCAAAAATAATAAAAAGGACCCGATCAGCCTTTAGAAAATTTTCTAGGGCCAAATACTCCTATAAAAGATTTTGAGTTGAATCCAACTCTCATTGAACATGTACTGCAACATCCGAATTTAGAGAAATCTGAGAACATTAATTTGGATTGGAGAGAGTACTACAAACACGAAAGAGGAAAGCCAAATACTCTATATTTCTGGGATTAGTAGCAGCATCCATATATGCCAAGGCTGTACAACAGGCAGCATCTAGCTAGGAGTAGAAAACGAAATGCGATCAATCTAGTTCCATGATCATCAGGAACCAGTGAACCACTACAGACCTGCCAACTAATCCATTGGCACTAACTACGATTTCATCAAGTCAAGTTAGACTACAGGTTTTGTGAAAGCAGAAGCAGGACACACCCCAGCCTGCAGATCAGCGCTTCCTCTTGTGTGACTGCCACTGTTTCAGGACGAACTGGATGGCTTCCTGCAGTGACGCTCTCCGGTCTTCCTTATAGTTCCACAGCACCGTTTCGGCGTAGCGTCCGCTGGGGTTGTACTCGTTGATTTCACGCAGAGCCTTTGTCACCAATCCGTAGACCTCCTCGCCTTGCTGTTCTTTCAATTCACGGAGCTTCTTGTCGTCTTCGAAGAGAATTTCCTAAGCAAAAGAATTGAAAGAACGTCACATTCAGGTGGAAGCATGTAAATGCTTGCGAGTACTCTATAATAAAATGAAGGAAAATGTTCGCACAATAGATGGTGCTTTTTCTATATATACATAAAAATGCCATAGGTGCAGGGAAAATTTGCGTGTCTATGTACATGGGAAAAGAAAAACAAGAAACAACCAGTGAAGGAAACGAGGAAAAACCTAGAATGAGTAAGCCAAGTGAGCAATCAGACCAAGGTCCTTGAAAACAACTCTCCAGGTAACTGCGGATGGCCGTGTGCCTTCAAAAATTGAAACATTCATTTGTTTCCAAATCCCTCAGAGCACATGTGGTGACCTCAAAAGAACTTTGTGTTAGATCTAGAAGCACTCGGTAGATACTATAGTACTAGGGTTTTGCCTTTACACAGAGAGAGAGAGAGAGAGAGAGGGAGAGAGAGAGAGAGAGAGAGAGAGAGGTACCTTCTCCGGCGGACGAACTCAATGACCCGTTTACCGTCTTGGTCGACGGCGAGAGCGTGGCTAGGGTGACTAAGCGGTGGCGGCGGCGGTGCTTCCCGTGGCTCGCGCTAGGAACCCTAGATCGGTAGGGATGTAGGTGGGGGGAGCGGCGGTAGTGTCGAATCTCGTATCGTGTGCCCCGGCCCCCACCTCCTCTTTATAGCGCTGCCACAGGGGCCCCACCAACCTGGTTCGGTTGGACGCCCCCGATCAGGGCGCGAGTCAAAGGGCTCGTTCGATCCGTTGGGATCGAACGGGAGAGGTCAATCTAACATTCTCCCCCTTGATCTCAACTTTCCTTTATACTTTACACTTTACTCGTTTCATCACAGTTCGGTACATAGAGCATGTTTCATCGTCACAGCTCAATTGTCGATAGAATCAGACAGCTACAATATACCTCTTGTTTTGAAACAAATTCTGTTTCTTTTGGGCCTCTTTGATCCAGGAATCATAGGCTTTCTCTTAAACCCATGCCGGCTAAGTGCTCCTTGAACACATTGGGTGGTAAGCCTTTCATTAGCGGATCCGCAAGCATATTCTTTTCCTTATATGCTCGAGTCTTATAGTGTGATCCTGGATCTTATCTCTCACAACATAATATTTTATCTCCATTGGTTTGGAGGCATTACTCGACTTGTTGTTGTGAGCATAGAATACTGCGGGCTCGTTGCCACAGTACATCTTTAGTGGTTTGTCCATGCAATCTACCACTTTCAAGTCGGGTATAAATTTCTTTAACCATATCGCCTGCCCCGTTGCCTCATATTCTGCATACATCATGGATGATGCAACTATTGATTGTTTGGAGCTTCTCCACGAAATAGCCCCTCCTGTGAGAGTGAAGACGTATCCTGTCGTGGACTTTCGATCGTCTCCGTCTCCCGCAAAAACATCATCTGAATAGCCTCTTATTTCTAGGGAATCAGACCTTCTATATGTTAGCATGAGGTCTTTTGTGCCTTGCGCATAATGCAAAGCTTCCTTTACCATCTTCCAGTGCTCTAAGGCTGGATTCTCTTGATATCTGTCGAGTACCTCGGTGATAAAAGCTAAGTCAGGGCGAGTGCACGCTTGTGCATACTGTAAGCTTCCAACGGCCGAAGCATATGGTACCACTTCCATTTTGATCGATCTCATATTGACTCTTGGGATATGGAAATTTCCTAAAACTGTCACCCTTGACTATAGGAGCAGGTGTGGTATTGCATTCATGCATACTGTATTTCTTTAGAACCTTCTCTAGGTATGCCTTCTGTGACAGTCCTAGAACCCCATTTGTCCTATCTCGGTAAAAAACATATGAAGCTTCACCAAGATCTTTCATATCAAAATTTGAGGACAGGGACTTCTTTGTTTCTAGTAGTAGACTGACATCGCTGCTAGCAAGCAAGATATCGTCCACATACAGAATTAGGAAGATGTATCTCCCATTTTTAAACCTTGCGTAAACACAGTCGTCCTCAACATTCTCTCTTAATCCAAATTTCTCAACATGCAGTGCATCTTCTCAACATGCAGTGCATCTTCTGGAGGTGGCTGATGCTACTCCCTTTCATGCTCAACAGTAGGTTTAATCGGCTCCTGATGGACAGGTTCCGGATCTTCACTCACTATTGTTATGGGTGAAGTTGCGACAGGTGCTTGCACCACAACCTCTAGGGTTATCGATGCAGGAACGACATGTAGCTCGAAGAATTGCTCCTGAGGCATCGGATTAGGTGCATGCACCCTCTTCTCCTCAAGATCAATTTTCCGAGTTACCATGCTCCCCCTCGTCATTTCATCCTCTTCGAAAACAACATGTCTCGTTTCTACAAACTTTGTGTATATGTCTTGACAGTAGAAACGAAAACCTGTTGACTTTTCAAGATAGCCAATGAAATGGCAACTGCCTTTTGGGGTTCAAGCTTTGCTATATTTTGATTTCTATTAAATACTTTGGCATCGGCTGGGCTCCCCCACACCCTTAGGTGTTGTAGCGAGGGAACTCTACTTTGGCCTCGGTTGGGCTCCCCCACACCCTTAGGTGTTGTAGCGAGGGAACTCTTTCTATTCCCCCCTCGAAATATGGCTATAGCCTAAATGATAGTGCCATAATTTCGATGAGTCATGAGTTCTCATTCTTTTCTTTGGATCTTTATTCGACGAAGAAACATGCTTTTTCACATTACACACAGAATAAACTTTTTCACGAGTAGATAATTAAAAGAAGCTCATTGTGAAGGAAAGCAACACCCACACAATCTTTATTACAATAAATGGCACACTAGCCATGTCCACAATTACATTCAAAGTTTACTTTGTTCGAACACGATACACTTATTAAAATTTCTATGCAAAAGAAGAAGCATAGAGGACATCCGTAAGAAAGATCGTCGATCCATCAGCAAGCTCCAAGGAGATGTCGCCAATGGCCTCAACATCCGCTAGGATTCCATTTGCGACTTCATCGCATCCTTCGCTTCTTCTCATAGTCCTCGTCGAATGGAATCCCTGTAATGAATTTGCAACATGAACAGTTGCTCCTAAGTCAATCCACCAAGTAGATTTTGAAGGCTGTGTATACAGGGATTCATTTACAAAAGAAACATTGTTGTTACCTTTCCTTGCCATCAGTTCCTTCAACCAAACAGAGCAATCTTTCTTGAAATGCCCTTTCTTGTCGCAGTGGAGACATGCATCTTTGTCCACTAGAAGAGCAGGCCTCTACTGATGCTGATAGTGCATGAGAGCTTTACCATATGGCTTAGTAGGGGAGCCATGGTTGCTTTGAGTGAAGTTCCTTTTCTTGTTGTCCTTGACAAAGTTCAAGGAACCTCCATTCTCGGCTTTGAGCCTCTCCTCTTCTTGAGTACACATGGCGATAGTATTTTCTATGTCCCATTTTTCAGGGGCCATATTGTAGTTGACAAAAAAGTTCTCAAATTGTTGAGGAAGTGACACCATAACCAGGTGGACAAGGAGAGCAGGCTTTATCTCCAGATCAGCTTCCATGGCCTTCAATTTGGTAGCCATGTTGCTCATCCGGAGGATGTGCTCCCTGATGCCATGTCCACCTCCTGTATAGTTCTCTGTCACCAACTTCTTCAGCAGCTGGGTTGCATATGTATTTGAAGAGCCAGTGAAATGACTCTTTATCTTTTTCATGTACTCCCCTGCGGAAGCACACTCTGTGATTGAACCAACAATTTCGGCTCAACCGTGTTCTTTATGAATGCCATGCATTTCTTGTTGGCGTTCTGCCACTTTTGGTTCTCTATGGAGTATGCCAGCTCTACTGGAGCATAGTCCCTTTTCTTTCTATCCCATGCAACATCATCATCGGCAGCATCTCTTATGGGCTCTGTCGGCTTGGTGGTGGTGGGAGGCTTGGTCTCAAGGACCCAATCCACCTCTGCGCAGATGAACGCGAAGTCCACCTTCTTTCTCCACTCGGAGTAATTGTCACCTCTCAGTGTGGGGACCTCCTTGATGCAGTTCATCAAGTAGAACCCTCCTGAAAACACAAAGAAGTGAGAATTATAACATTTGCATGTATTAATCCAACGTTGGTCAAAATTAAGACATACAAATGTTTATGCAAATAATTCTACATCACCGTTGGGCAGAACATAGAATCAAAAAAGCACATTACTTTAATTACTTTGAGATAACACACTAATCACAATCATGCTATTTACAACGTTGGTTAGAAAAATAACACGAATATGACCAGAATATTGCTTTAACAAGCTCTCAAAAAAATTTAATATCACTTTTGTCTTTATTAAATTTTAAAAGAGCTCTCTTGACTATTTGTAGCGGAAGAATGAATTAAAAAATTCATTAAACTTTAGACTTTACAGAAACTTTTCTTTATACTTTTCCATTTTCTAGACAAAATTTCGTTGGATAATTTTGTGTAGAAAAAACTGTGCAAAAGACTATTAAAAACAGATAATAAACCTGTCTAAAAGAGCTTCTGTAAAAATAAAATATCAAAAACTGTGTGTTACGTCCTTACTAGGCCTTTTCTTTGCTCAGCCACTCCGCGAGCCCCTATCTGCCTCCCGCTCGCTTAGCTCGCTGTACCGCCGCTCGCTTGCGCTCGGCCCACGCAGCGGCCCATGGCCCAGCCGCGAGTGCCCCAGTCGGCGGCCTGCCACCGCTCAGGCTACGGTGTGTGGCGCCATCCTGGCCATTCAGCGTGATCCAACGGCCGGGCGCGCTGCTCGCGCGGTCAAAACTGACCCGGTCGATGGCCCTGGAACCCTAGCCCCCAATCGCCACTCTCTCCCTCGCGAGGCGTCTGCTCTCTGGCGGCGCTCGGAGGTGGCTGTCCCTAGTCGACGAGGAGGCTCCGCCGACCGGCGCTTGCCGGCGACGAGCCCCTCCCCTTTGAGACGCGAGCCCCTCCCCTCTCCTTTTCTCTATCCCGACCACCTCCACCCACCCCGCAGATGCAGTGAGAGGAAGATGAAGGATCGGCCGCGACCCCCTGCTCCCCTTGCCAGCTGTGCGTCCACCCGAGGGTGGGCGCACTGCCGTCAAGCGGTGCAGTGGCGGCACCCTTTCCCGGCGGTGGGCGGCATGTTTTTTTTTTTGGTCTTTATCTTTTTCGAGGGATTTGGGATTTGGGCTTCTCTGTTTCGAATCGGGGCAAGGGGATTTTCTTTACTTTGCTTTTCTTTGCCCCAGATGGGGTTGGTTCTTCTTCCCGACCTCGGCTTGCCGATGCGTCGGGATCGAGAGGAACCGCGCGGCCTCGTGGCGGCGCACTGTGAGAGTTAGGGTTTCTCTATTTTGCTTTGTACCGAAAAAATCCACAACCTAACCATGGCTCTGATACCAGTGTTAACTTTACTAGATCGACTAGGTGTAGATTACACCGGTAGAACCTCTGCTGTGAATCGAATGTGGTGCTAGGGCTTTGAATGAGAGAGAGAACAGAGAGGGGAAAGGGGAACTAACCTTCTCCTGCGCTTGATGAACCAGTGGCGTTGGCCATGGTGGTCGACGGCGTGGGCATGGGCAAGGTGGCGGCGGTGGTGAGTCTTCACGTAGCTAGCGCTAACCCTAGATCGGTAGGGATGTCGGCGGGGGAGCGGCGGCAGCGTCGAACCTCGTATCGTGTGCCCCGGCCCCCACCTCCTCTTTATAGCGCTGCCACAGGGGCCCCACCAACCTGGTTCGGTTGGAAGCCCCCGATCAGGGCGCGAGTCAAATGGCTCGTTCGATCCGTTGGGATCGAACGGGAGAGGTCAATCTAACACTTTGCCCCTAAAAACTCTTGCTACCTGAAACATGCGAGAGGTGTCCTGGCTAGAATTCCAGAAAATGCCTAATTTCTTCCAACATATAGCAGCAAAGTGGCAATTAAAAAATAGGTGATCACAGGTCTTCCTTTGTCTCTGAGAGCAGAAAACACAATTTACCCTAGAAACTAAATGCCAATTTTCGAGAAATTAATGACTCACAGTTTTAAGCTAGCAGAGCATGGAAACTAGGAACAATAATCTAGTCCACATACCGTCAGTTTACCATCAGCCATGACTATCCCAAAATGATGCCACTCTGAGTTCGCAATTTCCACTTGCCATTTGGAACAAAGAACATCGGATTTAAATTGGGAATCCTCGTGTGGTATATTGGATCTACAAGCATTCGCAAACGCTTTAGGGTCAAGTTCGCCCATTCTTTTGACACCTATATGTGACCGGCCATTTTTCAATTTCTGAAAAGCCTGCCCAACATGCAATAGATAATAAATGATAAAAGCAGTGAGATTATCTTGTGGAAGTATTAAGTGCATACACATCAACAAAGGATTCATTGCTTGGTCAATTACCTCTATGAGCATCTTCCGATTACTTTGCAGCTCGTCATTACTTTCTCTTTCCTTTGTAACCAATGCCTTCATGAGCGACTCCATTGCTTGTATGTCGCCCTCTTCCTCGCCAAGCTGTTTTGCTCTTGCGTCAAGCTCGCACTCTTGCTCGGCAAGATGTTTTTCTCTCGCGTCAAGCTCGCCCTCTTGCTCACCAAGCTTTTTTGCTCTCGCGTCAAGCTTGCCCTCATGCTCGCCAAGATGTTTTGCTCTCGCATCAAGTTGCTGAAGCTGAAAAATCGGCTGTTGTGAAGATTGATAACTGGACTGCAAAGCTGCCTGATAATGGAGTAGAAACTGTGGTGCTTGTGATGGCATATGCTGGATTGGTTGTTGCAGCATTTGTTGTGTCACATTGGACGGAAGTTTCTGTTGTCCAGGAACAGGTTGCATGGGATTGGACTGTACAACTGAAGGAGCCTGTAGAGTGCCTACAGAAGCATTTTTGCTGCGTCAACGGCTGTGACACAGGAAGCTGGCCAGGTACTTGCATAGATGGTGCATCCTGGCCAAAAGGACCAGTCCCCAAGTAATGCTGCCCCTGCTGATTCTGCAATTGTACATGGAAATTATGTGGTGGCCCGGGTGGCTTTTGCAAGGGTGTCATCTGCTGCCCCCCTAGATACCCTTGTAGTGAAGAAGGGTTTATGCCCTACAAAGTAAAATACTTCATGACCAAGGGCACGGAACAATTTACATGAAAGACAATTCACAAAAATCAGAAGTCCTAATATGCCAGTACCATATGAGATGGCGTCGGCACAGCTATCTGACCATTCCAAGGAAACATCTGAGGTCGAAAAGCACCCTATGATGATTAAAGGTAAGTAAACAGGACAAGAAAAAGTAATACTATAGTAAAGTCTTGACTTGTACCATACATTATCTGCTGCTGATGTAACAGTGCCACCCATTAAGCCCATAGGATTGTCCGAACCAAAGTTGTTAAACTAAAGAGGAGTCACTGAGCTTGCACTTGAAGGGTGCCAAGCGCTAGGAGGCATATGTCGACCTCTCGGCTCAGCAAGATTGGCAGTCGGCCTAAGTATGAAAATGATTAGCAAAGAATGAAATGGTTGGAACTTTAAGTAGGATTATGCTTAGTCTAAAAGACTATACTAGAGAGCCAGCCAAAAAGAGAGAAAACATGAAATGACAATTCTATAGCATCCAACAGTATGTTATTCATAGCATTACACTTTTATCTACTGATACAGCTCATCTGATTACTGCATGTACTACTTATTTAATGCATTTGGAAACTTGAAAGTACAACTAGCCCCTAAGGTAGTCTTGGTAATTAATGACAGCTACAGCGGACTAACGGTTTCACTAAGGTGTATATGAGGTCATATTTCATAGGTGATGCGTGAAGGATATTGGATCGATTCAGCGATCGTCTGTCATCAAATTAAAATATGCATCAAGCTATGACTTAGAAGATGCAAAATGCAGCCAAGTCAGATACAAACTCAATGCATGAGGAGTCAGGTAAAACCATATGCAATTACTTTCACTTAGAATCTACCAACCAATTCTTCTGCTGTAAGAAAAATGAACTGTTCAAATAAGAGCAAATCAAACCTGATAACAAGTGCTGCATCAGATCGAGGACTGACACCAGGACCTCCAAATGGGCTACCCCTAACCAAACAAGATAATTCGAACAGCATTAATGGGAATAATAGTGTTTGTCAACAAATGTTGCAGATTTAGAATATAAGCAAAACAAGAACATGTTCTTAACCACCTTGATTCTTCAGGTCTAGGCCGCTTAGGATCAGCAAATCGAATTACTAATGGTTGTTCGCACCCCTATCAACACAATGATACCGTAAGTTCAAAAGGCAATATGCACAACTAGTCATCTTGGCACGAATATTTACCTTCATTATGTAAGTCCCACTAAGAGAATTCATGGCCACAAGTGCAGGTTCTTTCGATGAGAAACTGACAAAGCCACAACTTGCAAGCTATCACATACTCCCTCCGTTCCAAGGCTTAAGGCCTATATTTTTTTGAAAAGTCAAGCTACGGAAAGTTTGACCAAATATTTTGAAAAAACTACCAAGAACTATGATATTATATAGATACCATGTGAAAATATGTTTCATGATGTATCGAAGGGTATATATTTCATATTATAAATATTAATACTTTTTCTAAAAGCTTGGTCGAACTTTACATAGTTTGACTTTTTCAAAAAATTATAGGCCTTAAGCCTTGGGACGGAGGTAGTATGTGACAACAGAAGTTGGAACAGAAGAGTAGATTGACAACAAACCTCGGCTCTGCATCATGCAATCTTTCATAATGTAAACATCTTCCATATGACCAAAAGGGGAAAATATCTGTAAAAATCAACAGAATCAATTTTATATGCAATTGCTAAAACATCAATGGTTACAGATAGATGAGAAGTTCCCCACAACAGAATATTCTTTCAACCAAGAAAACTTCTATGAAGTAAGAAAGAACCTTTTCAATCTCCTTTGTAGTTGCCTGCTTATTAAGTGACGCAATAAACAGTCTGCGCTCAATGGATTCTAGCAAATTAGTGGATGAAAAAATTGATCATCCAATTAGTACATCAAGAAAAAATCTGAAGAAATGGATTTTTTATTACAGGTCAAGCATAACTTAGTTCTCACAATATCTTATTTATCTGAACTAGGAATAAAAGAATTAAGACTCTTAGCAGTCAGTACTAGTTAGAATAGGTCAAATGTGTGGATGTTGAACGAATGGAAGAAAAAAGGAATATGAGAAGTCTGCTGCTGTGAAAAAAAGGCATGTATATGTATTCAGATATACCATTATATCCAATGCAGCTGAATCTAGATCACAAGCTACCTTTTGTTAATAGCTTTGTTAACTGCCAGCCAAAAGGAGTTATGTTGAAATATCATAGCAAACAAACTCTGTAATATAGTGGCAAGAAAATAATGGGGGAAACGATACAATTTCCACAACAGAGGTACTTTGAATTATTACCAAGAAGCTTCTTTTCACCGTTGGCATATCTAACCTGAAGAGGACCCTTCGCCTGACAGAAACATATACACATTCAATAATTTGCAGACAAAAAGATTGGCCTAAACAGATGGCCAACAAAAACTATTTACCCCAGGTATAGTGTGCTGGTTATGAAAAGCTCTTATGACTCTCTCAGCCTCTTCAGAAGTCGCATATTTAACAAAGTAACACTCTGCAAATGCAAACATATCGGTTTCATCACACAAGACATTGCAATTTTCTGCTGGTTTCAATTTGATATATTGTAAATGCAATAATAAACCTAGTGGAGTTAGGCAGTTAATAAAGTTCAAGAACACATTGATCAAGAAAAATAAGACAAGCACATAAACCTTGAATAGAAAAAAAACATACAATGATGTGTAGGCATGTCAAAGTATAAACTGGGCTGCACCCTGCAACACCAAGCAAGATCAAGGTATTATTTTTACAATGCTCCAGCTAAATGCAAGATACACTAGGATTTCAGGGGACAAACTGGATCCCACAATGAAACATTCCTATCCTCACCAGAACACAAGAAGATATAACCCACATACGCACATATGACAAGTAAATAGGTCCATAACCAAGATCCAGCTCCAGTTTTCCCATGACAAGGACATATACTCCACCAACCATTTCCAAAAACACAACAACCACAGGTCAAGTGCAAGGACTTTCACATAGGCTATAGCATCCATATCCTCTGCATGGCTGATTCGAAATGTAACAGTTACATGCAGCATGAACCTGCGAGTCTAACAGTTCGGGGTAGAAGACTCACATGTGAATGACATACATAAACTATGCCAGGGTGCATAATCACATACAGTGAGCGTTTGGTGCATCCATGTCAGCATCATGTAATGGTACAAACGAAAATCAAGTAAATAAACCAAGGTTTCTGTTGTGCGACAAAGTAAGGTTGAAAGAAAAAGAACAGCTGAACCATCAGAAGATATGCCAGACTTCAGTGGTATCAGATAATACTACCAATAGTACCATCAACTCTGAAGTACAGGACCAAAATCACGCCATTTAAACCTACCAGAACAAGATGATCATACAGCAGGAAACGTTACTATGGATATAATGTGTTCCATATTTCAAATTGGTCTGAAGTGCCACCAAGAGGGTCATCGAGCCCATTAATTCCATTCTGATTCAGTATATATGGTCCCCATTAAATGGATCGAGAACTTTCCACTGTCACACACAAACATCCAAAACTGCAGAGGGTAACAGCCTAGCACAACCAAACAACCAAAACTCGTAGATATGTCTTGTTCAGGGCAACCAAGCGGTCATCATCACTCACATGGCAATCAAGTACCCGTTGAACTGACAAAGGCATAATATTGTGCATCAAAGCACAACTCCAGAGTTGACACGCAACCACGATATCCCAACTCAAAACGAGTAGTATCACATCAATTTAGATCAGTCAAGACAACACCACACAACATCATCCAACCATGCAATAACTTATGCATTGAGGGATCCAACCAGGGATTCCATATAGTGCAACTCATGATAAACATAACAAGTATATTAAAGAAAGAAAACTGAAACCATAAAAAGTAAAGAATAACAGGTTGGCTTAATTCATTAGAAGGTTATCTGGTCTTCTGCATCACATTTAAAACCAATAGATGAAAATTGGAATAGTGACCTTTGTTATTCCTGGTCAAACTACATTGAACATGCAAAAGATTGCTATGACCGGAACAAAGTCGTTAGTCCAAACCTGCTACCTCATCTAGCAGCAGGGTGGAGTCTAGTTAGGTTATAGTAATCAGCCAACAGTTTGTTAATTCCTAACCCAGAGGAGGTAAACAGAACGGAAGTGCGTGAAACAAAAATCAACAACCGCCAAATCCAAAATGAGAGAAGATGCAACCTTATTGCTTTTTTAATACTCTCAGAACCTGAAAAGAAAAAGATACTTGCATATTTATATCATAAGAAAAAAATACTTTCGGCTCACCTTCTTGTCCACCAGTTCTTCTACTCCTGATCAAAGCAACTTCAAGAACATCTCCATGTTCCTCAAATAAATGCCGAATCTGAAGACACGAGAAGGATCTTTCACAAACAAAAGAATAAAAAAAAAATGTTGATCCTCAGGAGAAACACAAGCATAAACAACAAGAGAGAAAAAAAATTACAGAGCAAAAGAATGTCAACGAGCAAAGACAGAAAAATTAATAAATGTCTAAACTACATTCATCTTCAACATTATGAGCTTGTGACCAAATAACATTAAGTCTAAACACAATGTTCCAAGTAGAGCCGAAGTTATGTAAATAAGCCATAACTGGATAAAGGCAGCTTTAGCTAATTAAAAAAACACTAGATTTCTAAAAATTGTACTTATTAACATGGTTTTAAAGGCGTTAAGGCGACCAGGGGGCGCTCTGACGCCTAGGCGGGCGCTTTGGATGCCTAGGCGCCTAAAGCGGGCGTTTTTCCAAGGCAGAGGAGAGGCGCCTGGACGCCTAGGCGACGCTTAGGCAACGCCTTTAAAACCATGCTTATTAATGGTCTCAACTTTATCTAGACAAAGTTGAGACTATTAATATGGACCAGAGGGAGTAGATAGTTTATTGTCAAATTTTCTTAGCATAAAATCTATCGTCTCTGTTATCTCCTATAAGCTACATTACAACGCTTTTAAGCTATAGATCTTCACACTGTTTCATGAGTATGATAAAACTTCAAATAATTGTGTACAACCAAGAACCTTTCCGAGTACTGAGATTATGTAAAGGTATCTACAGGCGATGAACAGTAGAGGTATTATAAATCTACAGGTAAGGAAGGGCGGATACTAAATTAAGTGTGAAAGTTATACTCACATCATCTTCTCTTGCTATTCTTGGAACTCTTCCAACAAAAAGTCTAACATAACCACTTCTGTTGTCATGATCTACAGGAACCGTTCCACACAAAAATCAATTAACTCCCTGGTGAAAGGTTCTAACCCTAACTTCAAACGTTTCTCCACTGAAGTTCAATGAGATAAAACAGTACAACCAGAAGAATCCTGGTAACAAACATAAGTTCTACTAAAATTGATTACTGATACCAGTATAAGTACCTGGATGGGTTTGAATCGGAAAATAAACTGCATAGTAGGAGGGAAAACACAACATAAATGGTTTATAACTGAAGGGTAACATCTCTAGCAAACAGATATGACCAAGCTGAAGTTGATTTTATTACAATAGCTTGTCTGAAGCTGAGATAAGCCTCTAGGCCATATCATTATATGGTTAAACAAAAAGAACACAACTTCGTGTCTGATGATAATTACACCATATACATCTAAAACCAGTCTAAGTTCATCCTTCATGAAAAAGGTTGGGTGGTTTTGCCATCTTGGTATATATGCTATCGGTAGCACCACATTATGCAGGTGCATACTTGGACACTCAATTTGTCACATCCCATCATTGACTGACCAGCCAGCTACACCAATTTGACAACAGCTGACTAAATTTGAGGTAGTGTATATACCACAGAGGATCAATGTCATCGCTTACTCCACATTGGTCCAAGAGCACATACATTTGGATTTTGGTGTGCGCGAACAAGCTGAAATTCCAAATCTAGAGACAGCACAGCAATACCTAGAAAACAACGAAGTGCGGAAGCCAAGATTCTGGGCCAACCTGAGTAGTCTCCACGGCCTCCGCCGCCGCTGCCGCTGCCGCCTCCGTAGCCGTTCTTCTGCGCAACATCCGTCTTACCTAAGTCACCGTCGCTGCCACCGCCGCCGCCGAAAGACCAGCGTGACGGTCCACCGCGCGCGAATATTCCGTCCCTGCCGCTGCCAGCGCCGTCCGCGGGGCCGGAGGGTTCGCCGGAGCTGTCTCTGCCGTGGTGCATTTGGTGCGCAGAAGGTTGTAAGAGAGTGCAAGAGATTTTTCTTTTTTGGGATAGGGAGAGAAATTGCTTTTTTTTAGCGGAGAGAAATTGCTTATAACCAACGAAAAAAATAGCGCGCTATTTACTTTAGCACCGCTTCTCTCCAAACGCTATGCAAGTGATAGCGTGCTATTTTTCAAAATAGCGTTTTGCAAAATAATATTTTTTTATAGATATAGTCTGTATACTAAGGATTTCAGTAGTAAAAAATTGTGCAAAGTAATACATGCATAGCCAATTAACCAGTGATGACCGAATGACAGAGTACGGATCAAAATGATCACCAAATTCAAAATGAAGGACATATTTTACAGACAGTCACATAAAGTGATCGTGTTCCTTCAAGAAACCAGTACATCTACACAACGTTGCATGTACATCACTAATTCAACTAATTAATAATTACTACATCAGTACATCACTCCATCTACAATACGAAATGCTACATCGGTACATTCGGGTGCTCTCCAAGATGGAGGAAAAGTGGAGATCCGCGGGGCTGAAGCTAGGCGGGGCGCCGCTTGCTGCGACGTTGCTAGCTGCACTCCTTTTGGTTAGAGACGTGCCGGATGGAGGCGGGCGGCTAGCCGGAGCTGTAGGAGATAAAAGGAGATGCTACGGCTTGCAGCCGCCACCACCGTTGCGTGGTGGGGAATTGGATGCGACATGGGGCTGGGAGTTGGGTGAGCTAGCTTTGTTGACTCGTGCGGGCTGAATGGACCAGATGGATTGCCGATATTTTCAAGTTTTTTGTAGCGTGCTATTACGTTATAACGTATAGCGTGTTTATCGCCATTTAACGCCACTAAAACATGATTAGCTTCATAGCGAGCATATTATGCATATCATATCGTCTACCTCCCGAATACGCTATAGCATAGCACTATAGCGCGTTATTTTTTTCATTGCTTATAACCCTCAAAGGGGCGGGTTCGGTCCCGGGAAGGCCTGGCGACGAAAACAGCCCGTTTGAGCGCGACCCGCGTTGTGGCCGATATTAAAGCAGCCCAGTCACAGGCCCGTAGACAATGCTTTGAATGGGTTGTTTTCGTGTAGTCTGCTGCGAGCGAGAAAAAAGACCCTTGCTATACGTGTGAGCAACGGCACCGCCCACTCGTATCTCTCTAATAGATGGGCGTGGGAGCTTGACTTCTTTGGCTTCTAAAATGTCTTATAGACTCCCCATCGCATAAGTAGAAAAACAATTGTCCAGTTTCTCCTCACCGAAAAACGCCCCATAAGCCTATTTACGTGCAGCGGAGAGAAACTGGTGGAGACCAGTTTTCCGAGCTTCTAGGTTAAGGTTGCTAGCCATTTCCTGAAAAAAGACATATTGTTTGTAGAAATTATAGCTAGATTGCCACCGGCCCCAATCAACACCGAAACGACTTGGTAGTAAAAAATAAAGCCAGTTTCCCGTCCCCATCCCACGCGGCCGCTCGCGTGACCTTCCTCCTCGATACCTCGCTCCTCCATAGAAGCCTCATGTCACGTCGCCGCTGCCCCCTACCCCGCCGCCCTCCCAGCGCCGCTCTCCACCAACCCGCCCCCCCGGCCGGATCCCGCCCGCCTCGATCTGTTCTCTTCCTCCCGCGATCTGCTGGATCCCGCCGGCTCCGGTCTGGTCAGCACCAAGGCTCGCGACTCGGAGCCCGTCCACTGCAGCGATGCAGCAAGCAAGGTGGCCAGCATGTCGACCTCCCTAGCCCCGATGGTAAACATCTCGTGATCCCTGCAAGGTTTCTTCGTTGGTGATGATTGAACGGTGCCCTCCATACATGATGCTTGTTGTACATTTCTAGTAGATTGGTAGTACAGATTGCTAGTAGTTCGTACTTGATAGTAGATGATTCTGTTTTAGTGATAGTGCTGTGCAAAAATTATGATTGAGAGATTCGACCATCTTCCAGAATTTCAAGGGGCACCTCCACAAAACATGATGGAGAGATTCAACCATCTTTATTCTTGTCTACGAAATATTGTCGAAGGAGCATTTTCTATTGACAGCGTTATGGGCGCACTACGACAGAGCATCGCTGAACGAATAGTAGCTTGAGAAGTTATTTTTATTGTAATTTCAAAATCATATGACATTTTCTATTATTTTGGCATGTCCTGAATTATACTACAACACCATGTTTTTTATTTCATTTATAGCTCTTTTTCTACTTATAACTTGCGTATGTATACTATATATCGTTTTATTAAGTGGCCAGATCAAGTTGAGGGGCATAACAGACATCTCACAACTCATTGCAACAAATAAGCCAAAACAACATAAGTCCAAAAGAAGTCTCCGAGAGTTTCTACAAGCTTATGTCCACTGCAGTTTCTCCCCACCGGAATCTATAAGCAGACTTATGCATAAGCAGAAGCCCAAAACAAGTCAACCTATATCGTGTTAGATATCATGAGCGAGCACGTGAGTTTTCATTCACACATTTATTTCTCTTTTATGTCCAGTTCTTTCAATACACTAACGGTGCTTACTCAATTAATTGGTGGAGTGTTGTTAGTACTTAGACTCAATCTTATTATTATAATATAGTAAATGGATATTTCCAGGTTAAAAATAAATAAATGCTTATTTTATTTCTCTAAGCACATGATCTCTCTAACCGATAAATTAACACATGAAGGATCGGTGATACAAAATTCAGAAATAATTATGCCCATCTGCAATAAATTTTGCAAATTGAGAAGAAGAAGAAGAAAAAGAAGAGTTGGGGACAAGGAAATGACAGCTCAATCCGGGGGTGCCTGCTTGTTGCTCACAAGTTGAAGGAGAAGAGAGAGCTGAGAGTGGAGAAGAGGAGCAACTGAGAGGGGTGGACGGCCTGAGGAGGAAGCACTTTTCCTTGTCTCTAGGCAAAGACGGGCCGGAAGGTTTAGGTGGAGTGACCCGACCAGGTGCCTCCCTCTCACACGCAGTGTTGTCCCAGAGTCGACGTCCCCACGCCTCCTCTGCAGGCTCAACTCCACGCCAAAGACCTTGCCTCGAGATGTGTCTCCAAGCCCCCCACCTGCCAGTGCCTCTTGTAGCGCCTCATTACCGCGGCTCGTCCTCCTATGCGACACCTCCACCTGGAGCAACGATTACGTGCACCCCTCCTCATGCATAGCCGCACGATGCTCGAGATGAGGCCGGGGGAGGCACCCTAAAGGAGTTGCGGCTGAGCGGGCTTAGTGTGGTACCAGTCGGAGAATCGTAGGTGGCAGCCGGAAACCTAGCCATGAGCTCTTGAGGAATATGAATAGAGAGGGTCAACTCCACAGAAAATCACTTTAGAGCACGGGCTCCATGGAGCCCTTTTTGAATTTTTTAAATTCATCAAATATTTTCGAAAAAATACCTACGTGTTGAAACAATATGAAATACACGTCAACAAAAATTTAATAGAAAATACCTTATATTTTGGGCACAACAAAAGAGACAAATATGACAAATTTTTAAAAAAGGGAGACCCATTCAAAATTGCATTGTTTACGTCCATATCTGAATTTTTTCTTTTTTAGGAGAAGAGGATAAAAAGTATTTTCACATAAGATTTTGTATGCGTGTGTTATAAATCATTATCTATTCTGATATTTTTACTGAAACATTTTAAATCATTAAATTTGATTTTTTCAAAAAAAATCCTCGTCCGGACCCACACTCCATAGCCATAGAATGTGCAAATGCCCTCATTGCTCATGCATGTCAATAAGATTAAGCTATAGTATAATAACACGCCTCTCTCTCTACCCGGTAGTTTTGTTACCAGCGACGAATATGTCACCAACCATCGCCGGGTTGTCATAATTTTGGGCGACTTCATGTATGTCTCCTTACCGACTGGTCGCACGCTCTGCATCTACTGAACACACCTCACCGGTCGCAACCTCTGCATCTGTTGAATGCACCTCACCGGCCGGAACTGCTTCATCGACTCGCTAATGGCAGTAAGCTCTACACCCTTTGATCTAGCTTTCCGTACCATAGATCTGCATCTAGGTGCTTAGGGTTAGGCTTATCAATGCAGGTGTGTTAGAGTTAGGGTAAAAGAGTGTGATTTGTGCTCTGGTCTGTTCTTCAGATTTATGGACTGTGGTTTTTTAACACCTGTACTTCAGAGTAGGTGTGTTGTTACTATTCACCATTTGATCCATTGTTAGCTAGTGATTAAATTTGCGGGCATTTGTAGATGAATATTTGATCCTATTTAGTCGATGTTAATGAGTGACATGTAATTTCAGGACGGGGTTGTCGAACCTAGTGGTGTGTAGAAACCACATTTCTTGTGCATGTAACTACAACTTGGTTCTCTAATCCATCTTTGAAAATGTTTTTTGTATGTTCCCGCATATCGTAAATTTCTAACACTAGCAAATAGGCACTATATAAGGTAATGTTTTTATTTTTTAAGCATCATGATTAGGATATTTCCACATGCAGTAATTTTCTAGAGATGAGGTCTAGTACCTAGTATTGTTTCCAGAGGGTAGAAAATTGTGCATAATTCCTGGTACTAAGGGACCATCTCTTGAGTTACGTGTCTTCTCGTGTGCTTATTTCCCTTACACAAGCATTATAATCTATGCCTTGCTATTATGGTGTTTTGTTGTTGTGTTTAGTATCATTGTTTTATTGCCTATGCCCATGATAAAAATGTGGCCCAAGGTATTGCATTGAGATGATCAAGATGTTACTTGTGTCGTGCACAATCATAAGTGTCTATGAGACAAGCAGATCATTATGTTCAATGATCATATGCAAATGATTACAATGTGCACATGGATGATTTGACATTTACCTTGCATTTGGGTTCTTTGTTTATCTTTTACTAGATCGTTTTGACTTGGGTCGGTTCAACATATACCATGACCTAGTAAACTTGATCATCATTAAAAATGAGCTAGTCATTCCCATGAGACCAGGAACACTTGGTGTTTATACCTCTACACATTGAAAGGGTATTTGTCTCTAGTTGTGTTTTAGTGATTGCCGTTAACTCAGGGATCTTCTAACCGTGTGCTAAGATGGTTTCAGTTAAATATGGTGAAAAGCACAAGATGGTGGTTGACCCCTCAAAGAGTCGAAAAGATCATTGAAGAGTAGTTTAAGGATTCCTTAGCCTTAGTTGCTAGTTTATTAGGGATCTCAGACTATCAAGAGGGGTTACTCACATTCCCTTCATGTAGATTGATTAAAGATTTAATAGTTCTTAGGTGTTATGTGATCTTCATGCATATCCACTATAACAAGATCAATAAGAACGGAACTTTCTTTAATTTCGACAACTATGTTTTATTTTATTCCAACAACTTGTTTATAAGTTGAATCGATAAGATGAAGTCTCAATTCAGTGGTTGCAAAAAGCCCCAAGTTTAACTTATCAAATAGACTTTTGGTAATTGTTAACACGCTTGCACCAAGATCACAAAGTGCAGATATCTCATTAACAGCAATTTTATTTTAATGGTGGGCTCAAATATATCATCTAGCTTAGCTAGAAGCTTATCAACTAGTCTCTTATACTCCATCTCTAAATCTCAAACTTTATATGCTACTTGTTGAATAAATTGTTGGTACGTAGCATCATTACCTTTCTCTAAACCAGGATTCTTTATGGTGATAATCATTCATAGATCCTCCACGGTGTATTCAGGTGTTGGCACGTTGCTGTAGTCTAGCTCTTTAGGCTCCTCTTCATTCATTTTCTCTCTCATTATCTTGAGGTCTTCTATCAGATTTGGCTCGGGCTTCGCAGCAAACTTTGCTAGTATGAGAGCTTGGCTCTCAGCTACCTTGCTCAACTGAGGCTCAACGGTCTTTGTCCTTTCCTGTAGAGTCTGCACATCATTTCTAATTGCAACGGCTTGGTTAGATAATTTACATATACTACTCTCATGGTTCTCCATGACTTTAATAAGCATATTATTTTGCTCAGTTTGATCTTGCATAAAGGTTCTAACAGTTTTTTCGTATGAGAGATTACCATGATTTGCTCCATTATGATTATCATAATTATTGTAAGGAACTCCTACAGGATTAGAATAATGTTTTTGAACATTAGAAGCAAAATTTGGGTTATTCCAAGCAGATTATAAGGGGTGCGAGCTATAACATTAACATCATTAATATCGGTAGCGATATCATTAACTTGGGTATCTTTCTTACCCTTTACTATGTTGAGTAACTCATCTACCTTAGAAGTAAGCTCTTCATTGTTTACCTCGGTGACTGAATTCACACTTTTTGAGATTCTTTCCACATGCCATTGGGCATGGTTATTTTGCATATCATCAAGTAATTTGTTTGCAACACTCACTTGCTTTCCCATGATTGTTCCTCCTGCTACAGTATCTAGCATAGACTTAGACATTGGGTTAAAACCATTATAAATAAATGGAATATATGCCATTCTTCCATCTAAGGATGGCAATGGGTAGGGTATGGGCAGGGTAGAGCAATACCATACCCATACCCGTTTAGTCAATGGGTACAGAATTTCACCCATACCCATACCCGCGGGTATAAAACTTTACCCATACCCATACCCGACGGATACCCATACCCATTGGGTACCCGGCGGGTAGATCCAAGAGTACACAAGTTATTCACAATTTTATTTTCATCAATAACATATTTGAAAAAAAGACAATTTGCTCTACTAGATAATAGATAGACGAGTACATGCAAGAATCGAAGTTTAAAACTCGCAATCTCATACTCATCCCTAGGTTTTTCGGTCGCATAGGTTTAAATTCTATAGGTAAGTTTGACATGTCATTTTAAACGGGTATGGTATGGGTATACCCATGGGTACAAGTCTATACCCGTGCCCGTACCCGTGACTTAATGGGTAGGGTATGGGTATTACCCGTGGGTACAAAAGTGTGCCCATACCCTACCCATGCGGGTACGGTACCCGTGGGTACCCGCACCCATGAGTAAAATTGCCATCCTTACTTCCATCCCATGACAAGGACAGTTCATTACGGCTTCTTTCATTCTTTCCCATGCAAGCGCTAGTGGCTCGTGATTTTCTTGTCTAAAGCTTGTAATGTTGGATCTTAGTTGCATAGTATTAGTTGGGGGAAAATTAGTCATAAAAAAATAGTACATTCGGATATCTTCGATCCAGATTTACGGATGTAGTATAATATCGTTTTCCCTACAAGACCTAGGTTCAATCGAACCTTGGAAAGCACTGCTAAAAGGTAATAAGAAAGGACACGTCTACAAGACTTTGTTTGTTCGTTTTACCTTAGTTGATCGGACCAATCTAGTTTACTTTATAACGGGTTTGAATCAGTGGATGGAGATAGGCTAGGATTGAAGATCCACCTGCAGCTGCACATCAAATGGGATAAAAGATAATAATAAGCATAGTCATGTATCATGTTTGTATTGAGAATCTATTGTGGGCAACACATCCTAATATTCTAGAGCCCCCATGATGAAACAGGCATAGCAGTAGACTGTTAATCCAACCGAGAGTACACCGAAGCCACGAATTACAAACGATTATTAAGTGTAAACACAAATCAAATCTTTAAGTGGTGATGTTGTTGTTGATCCCGAATGTGGTGCTAAGCGAAGACCGTACTTCCCTTTCTGTCACTGAGTTTCCTATGAGATCGCCGCTAGCCAAGTATCTCACCTCAAGCCTTTATCAATCTATGGGATCTTGGGTACCAACAAGTCCACAGATCGAGACGAGAGACGAAGAAACAAAAGATACAAATCACGAATCCAAACAAAACACAATTCTCCCATGATCTAGATGCACATAATTGCTGCGTGGTTTCTCCCCAACCCGCAGCCCGTGAGGACTAGTCACTCATAACAAATAGATTGCAGATAGAAAACATCATGCAAATACTTAGATTGAAATCAAATATTCTTACAATGGTCGCCAAATCACAAGGAGATCTAAAAGTACAAAGAAATGGCTATGGCTAGTGGAGGGATGGATGGTGGAAGTGATGAACAATGGATGAACAATGGTATGGATCTCCTTTGGTGGTGTTGTTATGCAATCTGAGAATGGCGGCCCTCTAGCCGGCGGCTGGAGCCTCAAAATATATAGGCATCTTCACGAAAGTTGTAGGATTTGACGAGACGAAGCCGTCGCCACCTAGTACGGGCGGGCGGTACAGGCGGACCGCGCCCGTACCTGTTGGGTTTGCAGCATAGAAAACAAAAAAATTCCTACGATGAGAACTATACGCCAAGATCTATCTACTAGATACAAGCAACGGGTGGATATACATCCATAGAGAACTTACCCTCGAAGACAACAAAGCTTTGTTAACGAGTTGGAACTCGTGGATGATGTAGTCGTATACTTGCCGATCTCAAGATCGTGATGAAGTCTAGCAGGTCCGGCTCCAACACGTCCATCAGATCCAGCTCCAGCAAGTCCAGCACCACCAAGTCCAGCACCGCAAAGCAGCGGTGCATCCGTGATCGCACACACGTCCAGTACCCTGACAACCTCCGTCCCTCGCTCCAGCAAAGCAGCGGAAGCAGCAACTCCTTTCTAGATAAAGCCACCGGGAACATGTATCTCGCTAATCCGAGACCATGGGGAAATAATACTAGAGGGGGAGAGAGATCCTTCACGAGGAGGTGTGTGGAAGAAGGAGTGAGAGGGGGGCCTTTTATAGGAGGAGGGGAGGGTGTCCCTTCACCTCCCCCATTCATGTGGTGGTAACTCCCTCCACATTAAAATGCCCCTTCACATTCTCTTTTAAAGTCTCCACTTTAAATGCATTAAATTTCTCCAAATTTAATGCTCTCTCATTTAATAAAACTCTATTATTATTTTTATTCAGAATTTTGTTAATTACTTTAATTAACAAACATTCACATAAAACCCCCTGCAACATTTCAATATTACATGCAGAACCAATTTCAGCAATTTCACCCGAAACAGTTTCGATGTCTATTGAAATAATTCCAGCGCTTTCTTAAATCTTTATCTGAAACATATTTGCTCCAAATCGTGTCGGTATCCCTTAAGTGTGTCACCCTTCGGTTCGTGAATAATGCAGACATGATCGAGACCCCTCTCAGATCAATAATCAGAAGCGGGACCTGGAGATCCATACTGACTCCTACACATTCAACGATGACTTCTATGATCGTGAGAACCTTTAACGCTAGTAACTAAATCCCTTTTTCTCGTGATGCATTACATGTCTGAGATTCGATCATCGGTATCCAAATACCTAGTTTGATCTCGTTACCGACATGCACTCTTTTTTCGTTCCCATGATATAACATTTTAGTGATCACATCACTTGCTTGCAAGCTATTTCAATGTGATATCACCGAGAGGGCCCAAAGTATATCTATCCGTCATCGGGATGGACAAATCCCACTCTTGATCCATGAGCCTCAACATAACACCTTCGTAGCACTGAACCCACCTTTATAGTCACCCTATTACGGTGTGACGTTTGATGTTATCAAGATACTCTTTCGGTGTTAGCAATTAACATGATGTCATGGTCTAAGGCCTAAGATTACTTTGTATGATGTTATAGTAATATAAACATAATGACTTTGATCGTAATGCTATACTTTGGATGAATGTTCATCACATCATTCCGTCAGTGTTGTGACCTCGTTATTAACAACATCCAATGTCCATGATCAGGAAACCTTGATCGTCTTGTTAATCAACAAGCTAGTTTATATGAAAGGCAGTACTAGGAACTTTGTATTTTGTTTATTAAACACACATGTATTAATGTTTCCAATTAATACAATTATAGCATGCAAAATAAACATTTATCATAAACATGGAATAAGATAATAACCACTTTATTATTGCCTCTCGGGCATATTCCCTTCAGTACCAGTGGTTGTTAAGCTAGCCGACACCCTGGTTGGCTTCTGCAATTACTTGGCCGTGTGTACTTCCTCAAATCCTTCATTATGACTCCTTATTTCGCCTTAAAAGCGGTGATTTCCTGCATAACATAAATCAAAGAAGGGATTTGCATATCTTTGCAATTATTAGTCATTAGTGACAAAGTTGAGAGTTTCTTTGGCAATTGCTTGAGCAAAAACAATGTTTAAACGCAGTGGAAGATGGCAAAAATTGTAGCCATCCACTTCCCCAAAGCTCAAACCTTGATCATCCTCGAGCAAGAAGAACTAAAAGAACTATAAGGAATTCAGCGTTTAAACTTGAAACAACGAGAATAAGAGTTCACTTACAGTCGGTAGTCGTATGTGCTCAACACTTCATTCATTTGTGAAGCTTATCAAAGTTAGAGAGAGGACAAGAATACTATACAAGCTTCGGTAAGTTAAGATAATCAAAGTAAAGTTTAATATAAGTATAAATAACTAGAAGCGTAGCAATCAATCCAATTCCTCTAATTAACTCTTAGCTTGCCAAGGAACACTAAGATGTTTAAATAGCATAATTGAGTAAGAGAGTTTCATGTCCCAAGTAGTATAATAATGACGTGTCTTATTTACACCCACATCAATAAATCAAGTCAATCTAAAACACTTCTAATCCAATCATTGTCTTTCTAGAAAAACTCGTAAAGTAGTAATGGTACCATGTCAAGGACTTGTTATGTGGATCCTCATAGATATCTTTTTTTATTTCTTTCTTTTTCATCTCATTTTTCAAGGATCATTGTTTTGTTTCTTTCTGCTAGTGTTTGCACAACCTTTGAGAGTACCAATACTTTTGCCCATACACTGACACGGATGTCACTCATGTCATCAAGTCATAGCCGAAATCCGGGGTTATACCATAGATTGTTCAAAAGCTAGCGGAGTTGTTGGCATCCCAAAGGTGTGCATTAGAGACATAGAACAAAGTTGTCTCGCGTCTTTCTCTTTTTTTTGAGCTAGTACCGTGGTTTGATCCACAAGGTTAGCTTTGGAATGCATCACAATTACCACTAGACTTTATTTCAATCAAACAACTCCTTTTGTGAGTGTCGTCGAGACTATCAAAATATCTATGGGGTTAAGTATAATCAAGGGTATATTCTCAAGACAATCATTCATCAAACAAGTCGTAAATTTTAGACTTTTTCTTATTATACTTGTTTGGCATTATTATTTCCAAGGCAATACTAGGTTAACTAAAAGAACTAGAGCAAGATCTTCAACAACTAATCATCATACTAATAAAAAGCCTTACTCTAACCATATTAAATTAATTCCCACTAGCATGGCATCTTAGAAAATCAACCAACTAAGATAAACAACTCAAACTTCATAAGTGGGAGACATAGGATATACCTCTCATAAGTAACTTTGTGATCCTATTCCTTATAGGGATGTGTTCCTTCAAAACTCAACCAAGATTACTCTCGAAATGATATTAAAGCGAATAGGCAAAGTACGAATCCATGTTTACGAAAAAAGGATAAACGGAAAAATCTTTTTGTATTTTGAGGATAGGGATTAAAGAATAGAAAAGAACTTGCGACTAAGTAAGGGTTTAAGAAAAGAAAAATAAAGGAAAACAAATTAACTAAAACGAAAGCAAATTAAAAAGCAAAGTGTTGGAACAAGCCAACATGAGTGTTTCAAAGCTCTCAAGGAGCTAGAGTTCAACCTCGTTATTACACAAATAAATTTTCTAGGGGAACACATCCCCAAGCTCAGGATTTTGCAACCCCTTTTGTTGCTCATTATGGTGGCGGTGGATAATCTCCCACATTCCATTGGCTACTCCAATCATGGAACCGGGTGTCTAGGCTTGTAGTGGCATCTCGATGGTTGATAGAGAGGTTGTTCATGTTTTGAATACTTCCTTCGAGTGCATATATATCTTCATAGGTGGTGTAGTAGTTTGGTGTCTGCACATCTTGTTCGGGTCCTTCTTGTTCTACTTCTTCATCATCTCCTCCTCCCAAGGGTACTTCTTGTTGGGGTAGATTAGCTTCGACCTGCGCGTCATAACGCAAACGTCCATCCTCGATAGAGAATAGACCGTTAGGTAAAGGAGCCGGGATCAAGTGATCTATTCCAGGTATATTGAAGAAATATCTACCATGATTTTTAGAAATCATACCACATGCTCTTAGAGTAGATAAACCGAGATGGTTACTTCTAGTCAAGGTTGGATGTTACCTAGGTTGATGTGAAGTTCGCATGCAAGAACGGTCAAAACTCCTCCACATATGGGTCCACGAGATTGAAGAGCTTGATGCTTAAGATAAAACACAAGTAAAGCGCCCAAATTTGGCTTTAAGTTACAATTGCTAAGTGCAGCTTTTGCGGGGATCAACATGTCCTCCTCATTAACTCTAGTGAACTCACCACGTGCCTACAATGTGTTAGCAATAACATAGAACAAATATCGAATAGCAGGATGATCGATTTGGTTCCCCTTGGGAGTGTGTCCACAAATTCTCATTAAACTAAAATATTGTAAAGGGGAAGGATCTAAAACAAAAGTAGTTGTGCATACATCGGTGGTGTTGTTGGAAAACCCAAAGCATTGAGCCCATTGGCCGAGTGTCAAAGTATACTGACAGTTGATAAGGCGGAATTTATTTCGATAAAATCTGGGCCTTTGTTCCTCGGAACAACCATAAGGATCCACCGTGTGTGTCAAGGTGCTGAAGAACTCAAGTGTCAAGTGGTGGTGTGTCACAACATCTTGGTGGTCTTGATTTCTCGAATCTTGAGATGATCGAAACGGGTAAGATGGAACTCCTCGGTGAAATCGATGCCAAGTGACTCGGGGGTTAACGTACCAACGGGTGGCGCTGGAGACTCCGCAGCCATCTCATGTGTACGGCAAATCATGTTCATCTAATAAAATAAAAACACGACAAAATAAATAAAGATTGCTAATAATTTTTCTGGTCCAATAGAAACATAGCATAAGTGATTCTCTACACTAACTACAAAAGAAACTCCTCTGAAAACACTAAGCATACTTAGTACCAAGATTGAATCAAGAACAAGACTATATCTAGATTGACAATGATGAATGATTAAGCCAAGCTTTTGCACAAATAAGTTGGGGATCGGAGGAGAATCATACCTTAGATCGAGTGAGTGTGAAGAATCGGAGAAAGATTGAGAAAATGTGAAGATCCAATGGAGATGGTTTGAAATTTGAAGGAAGAAGACAGAGAAAATAGATGATTTGGGATTTTTAGGTTACCTCCTCGGGGTGCTTATGGCGTCTGCGTACTTGGTACGGGCAGGTGGTACAGCCGAAGCCCGCCCGTACCGGGTGTCATACCTTGGGGGCGACG
This sequence comes from Avena eriantha, assembly GCA_910589775.1. Classification (NCBI taxonomy): domain Eukaryota; kingdom Viridiplantae; phylum Streptophyta; class Magnoliopsida; order Poales; family Poaceae; genus Avena; species Avena eriantha. The sequence goes on along the minus strand of OU342743.1, from coordinate 171,162,547 downwards.
GATGCTCCCAGGCGGTGCACTCGGTACGGTCGCACGCGCCCATTGATACGTCCATTTTGCATCACTATTCTATATCATAATTTACTGTTATTCATTGATATATTTTATATTAAGAGTTGATACTTATGTTATTTCATCTATTTTGCATGGTTGATGACTTTTGGAGGCTGGACCGCTAAAGTCAGGATTCTGATGGAAAAAGCACTGTTTGGAGGCAAAATTCACGAAGATCAAAAAATCCCGGAAAATATACAGAAAATCCTATTTTTCCAGAAGACAAAGGAATCCATAAGGGGAGGTGGAGGTGGGCCACAGGGGGCCCACACCAACCCCTGGCGCGGGCCAGCCCTGGCCGCGCCATGAGGTGGTGTGGCCACCATGGCCCACCTCTGGCATTGCCCTTTGGTGTATATAATCCCCTCGAAACCCTAAGACTCCGGGAGCGACCATAGAAAGATTCCGCCGCCTCTGCAGGGCGGAAACTATAGAGAGAGAAAGAGCTCTCCGGTAGGCAGAAATCTGCCGGGGAAATTTCTTCCCGGAGAGGGGAGATCGTCGCCATCAACACCGTCATCAAGATGGACTTCACCGGGATCATCATCATCATCTCCACCAGCACCATCATTACCACTCCATACCATGGTAACAATTGGGTTGAATCTTGCATAGTTCTTAGGGGAAACTTTCCCGATGTTGATTACTTGTTGTAGTTGATGCTATTGAGTGGAACCATTGAATTATCGTTCATGTTCAGATTGTTACATATCATTATTTCATCTCTGATCTTGATCCATATGATGTCTCATGATTAGTTCGTTTAGTTCTTGAGGACATGGGATAAGTCATGTTGTTAGTAGTGGAATTGCGTTGAGAAAGATTCAATGTTTTGATCTTTAAGTTGTGGTGTTATTCTTCTAGTGGTGTTATGTGAACGTCGACTACATGATACTTCACCTTTATGGGCCTAGGGAATGCATTGTGTATTTGGCTACTAATCGTAGGGGTTGCCAGAGTGACAGAAACCTGAACCCTCGTTAGGAAACCTTTGCACAAGGGAGTGTAGGATCTCAAAGTTTAAGGCTGTGGTTAGGTTTTTATCTTAATTACTTTCTTGTAGTTGCGGGTTGTTGCAAGGGGTATAATCACAAGTATGTATTAGTCCTAGGAAGGTTAGTACATTAGCACAAGTTCACCCACGCAACACTTATCCAACTAAAGAAGATTAATCAACTATATGAAGCGAAAGCACTTGACGATATTCCCATGTGTCCTCGAGAACGTTTGGTCATCTTAAGTAATACAACCGGCTTGTCCTTTGCTAAAGAAAGGATTGGGCCACTTGCTGCAATTATTATTATTGTCTTTTATTTACTCGTACTTTATTTATCTGCATTATCAAAAACCCCTAAAAATCCGTTTGCTAAGTATTTACACAGAATTCCTGATCCAAGCCACTCATCAACACCTTCTGCTCCTCGTTGGGTTCGACACTCTTACTTATCGAAAATACTACGATACACCCCCTATACTTGTGGGTCATCAAGACTATTTTCTGGCGCCGTTGCTGGGGAGTGAAGCGCTATTGGAGAGTGGAACTGGTAAAGGAAACTTCTACTGTGAGTATTGTTTATTTCTGTTAGTTACTTTATTTCAATATGGATAATTCACTTAGTTTCTTATTTCGTAATGCTACTATCACTGCTAAGGTAGTAGATGAACCACCACATGCTGAAAATGATACCTTTAAGATACCTACAAGAATTGTTGATCGTGTTATGGATAACTACTATTTTGGAGATGGAATTGTCCATCCCGGTGATCATTTGCTCTTTATACACAAATTATGTGGGTTGTTCAAGTGTGCAGGTATTACAACATATCAAGTTAAGAAGAAGTTATTCTCATTATCACTGAAAGGAAGAGCTGAAGAATGGTACAAGCTGCTGAAGAATGGTCAATCTCTTGAATGGGAGGAAGTTATACCTCTCTTTTATTCAAATTTTTATCCTCCTAGTGAGATTCATAAAGATCGGAATCAAATATAAAACTTTTGGCCTCGTGATGGAGAGAGTACAGCTCAAGCTTGGGGAAACTGAAGTTACTAATGCTCAAATGTCCTATTCATGAGCTCCTAATGATATTATTATCAATAACTTTTATGCAAGGCTTTCTCTTCATGATAAGGATCTATTGGATGCTTCTTGTGCTGGATCATTTACACACATGGAAGAAGAAGCTAAATGGGATCTTCTAGACCATATTCAAGACAATGTTGAAGCATGGGAGAATGATAAAGGAAGAAAGTCAGGTATAAATTATGATTATGAATGCATTAAATCTTTTATGGAAACTGATGACTTTCATAATATTAGTAATGCTTATGGTCTTGATTATCAAAGTATTCCAAATTATTTTAAGGCTTTTGCTTCTTACATTGAAATTCCCAAAGAGAAATGGAATTAACTTGACCTTGATGGCAATCACTTAGGTTTGGGGATCAGAATGCCCACTCCAAAATAGTTTGCTTTTAAAGTAATTACACCATCATCAGCATTAGGCTTGGCCTTCTTTTTACTAGGGAAGTGGACTACAAAAGGATCTCTAGATGGTAGCCTATCCTTACATTCCCTTCATGTAAATTAATCAAAGCATTAATAGTTCTTAGAAATGGCCTACCTAGAATTATAGGTGCTATGGGATCTCCAGGCAAGTCCACAATAACAAGATCAATAAGAGCAGGACTACCTTTAATTTTGATAAATATATTTTGTTTGATCCCAACAGCTTGTTTGTAAGTTGAATTAGCTAGATGGAGTCTTAATTCAGTTGTAACAAATGGCCCCAAGTTGAACTTATCAAATAGACTTTTGGAAATTGTCGAGACGCTTGCACCAAGATCACAAAGTGCAGATATCTCATTAACTTCCAACTTAATTTTAATAGTAGGCTCAAATATATCATCTAACTTAGCTAGAAGCTTATCAGCTAGTCATTTATACTCCATCTCTAAATCACGAACCTTAGATTCTACTTGTTGTATAAATTGTTGGTACATTGCATCATTACCTTGTTCTATACTTGGATTCTTAACAGTGATCATATTCAATAGATCTTCCACAGTATATTCCGGCATTGGCACGTTGCTATAATCCATCTCTTTAGTTTTTTCATCATTGGTTACCACCCTCATCATTTTGAAGTCTTCTACCAGATTTGGCTCGGGTTTGCCAGCGAACTTTGCTAGTATGAGAGCTTGGCTCTTGGCTACCTTACCCAGCTGAGCCTCCACGGTCTTTGTTCTTTCCTATAGAGCATGCACATCATTTCTAATTGCAACGACCTAGTTAGATAATCTTCCTAAACTACTTTCATGGTTCTCCGTAATCTTAATTAGCATATTGTTTTGTTCGGTTTGATCTTGCATAAATGTTCTAATAGTTTGCTCAAACGAGAGATTGCCATGATTTGCTCCATTAGTATTATCATAATTATTATAAGGAGCTCCTACAGGATTAGCATGATATTTTTGAACATTAGAAGCATAATTATTTTTCCATGCAGGATTAAAAGGAGTGTAAGCTATAAAATTAACATCATTAACATCGGTAGCGATAGCATTAACTTGGGTATCTTCCTTACCTTTGACTAAGCTAAGTAACTCATCTACCTTAGATGTAAGCTCCTCATTGTTTACCTCGGTAATTGAACTTACTCTCTTCGAGGTTCTTTCCACATGCCATTGGGCATGGTTATTTTTCATATCATCAAGTAACTTCTTTGCAACACTCACATGCTTTCCCATGATTGTTCCTCCTGCTGCAGTATCTAGCATAGACTTAGACATTGGGTTAAGACCGTTATAAAATAAATATAATATAAGCCATTCTTCCATCCCATGATTAGGACAGTTCATTATGGCCTCTTTCATCCTTTCCCACGCAAGCGCTAGTGGCTCACAGTCTTCTTATCTAAAGCTTGTAATGTTGGATCTTAGCTGCATAGTCTTAGCTGGGGGAAAATTAGTCATAGACAAATTAGTGCATTCCTCCCAAGATTTAATAGTGCCCTTTAGTAGAGATAGCAACCAATCCTTAGCCTTTCCTCTAAGAGAGAAAGGGAATAATCTTAGCTTAACAACATTTGGATCTACATCTTTATTACGCATCATGTCACAAATCTCAGTAAAAGTACTTAAGTGCAATCCCGAATCCTCAGAAGATGAACCCCCAAATTGGTTTTGTTGAACCAAACTGAAAAGGTTAGGTTTTATCTCATATGTTTCTGCATCAACCACGGGTTGAGTGATGGGTGCACAAATAAAATCATCAGTGGGAGTAGCATACTCCCCTAATATCTTTTGAGCCATGGCTCATATCTTTTTGGTAAGTTTTAAGTAATGAAAATGAATAACAAGTAACTACTTTTTTGGGGTTTTCAAATAGATAACAAGAAAGTAAACTAATAACAAGAATTAAACTACAACTAATAATAAAACTAAAAACAAGGTCTCTAATGACCTCACTAGGATAGAGAAATTTCTTCCCTGACAATGGCGCTAGAAAAAGGGTTGATACCTTCGACCCGGATTCACGGATGTAGTATAATAGCTTTTTCCCTAGAAGACCTAGGTTTAATCAAACCTTGGAAAGCACTGCTAAAAGGTAATAAGAAAGGACACGTCTATGATACGTTGCAAATGTATCTATAATTTTTGATGTTCCATGCTTGTTTTATATCTACTTCCTTATGTTTTGTCCACACTTTGGAGTACTTTTACACATTTTCTGGAACTAATCTATTAACAAGATGCCACAGTGCCAGTTGCCTGTTTTCTTATATTTTTGGTTCCAGAAAAGCCAGAAAATGAATATTCTCGGAATTGGACTGGACAAAAGCCAAAGTCGATATTTTACCGGGAGACTCACGGAGCCAGAAGACGAGACGGAGAGGGTCCAGGGGCTGGCCACACCATGTGGTGGCGCGGGTCCCCCCTAGTCGCGCCACCAGGTGGTGTGGGCCCCTGGTCCACCCTCTGACATCGCCCTTTCGCCTATAAGAAGCCTCCGATGCAGAAACCCTAGAGAAGCCAGCCTCTAGCCACGAAAAGTTTCGTAGCGCCGCCGCCACCGAAGGGGAGATTCGGGGGACAGAAAGTCTCTGTTCTGGCACCCTGCCGGGACGGGGAAGTGCCCCCGGAGCCATCTCCATCGATCTACACCACCATCTCCATCGTCGTTGCTGATTCCCATGATGATGAGGGAGTAGTTCTTCCTCGAGGCTAAGGGTTCTACCGGTAGCTATGTTTTCATCTCTCTCTCTATGCATGATCATATTGTGATCATGAGCTTTGTAATCAAGTAGATCTACCTTGTTACTCAAGTGCTTTAATAGATCTCTGCTCTCCCCATGTGTGTGAAAGTGACAGCGTGCACACCATGGTGGCACTTAGGCTAGATATTACAAATACTTGTTATGAGTTATATTTGGAGTTGGATGTCTCTATGAAATTGTGGTGTTTGTTGGAACCATCTAGTGCTCAAGGTGATAGTGTGGGGTTATCTAGATGGGGAAAGCGAACTTTGAGGTGTGCTGTTATAGCCCTACCATGGATTAGAGTGTCCAACCGGAGAGTAGTTCAGAGTAGTATCATGAATAGAAGATATTTATATGAGAGTGTTCACTAACGAAAGTATTATCCCTAGGCCTTGTTTCTAAGCATTGAAACACCATTTACAACTAGATCTATTAGTTGTTTGCTTGCTTCCATCTTTATTTCAGTTTGCCTTTAGTCTCTTCCACGCCATCAAAGCTATTTTCTGGCACCGTTACCACTTATAATTATCTATACCACTTGTATTTCACTATCTCTTTGCCGAACTAGTGCACCTATACACCTGACAAGTGTATTGGGTGTCTTGGGGAAACAAGAGACTTCTTGTATCTTGATTGCAGGGTTGCTTGAGAGGGATACCTTTGACCACTTCCTCCCTGAGTTTGATAAACCTTGGGTAATCCACTTAAGGAAAACTTGCTGCTGTTCTACAAACCTCTACACTTGGAGGCCCAACAACTGTCTACAAGAATAGAAGTGCATAGACGTCAGTCTACAAGACTTTGTTTGTTCGTTTTACCTTAGTTGACCAGACCAATCTAGTTTACTTTATAACGGGTTTGAATCAATGGATGGAGATAGGCCAGGGCTGAAGAGCCACCTGCAGCTGCACATCAAATGGGATAAAAGATAATAATAAGCATAGTCATGTATCATGTTTGTATTGAGATAATCTTTTGTGGGAAACACATCGTAATATTCTAGAGCCCCGGTGATGCAGTGGGCGTAGCAATAGACTTTTAATCCAACCGAGAGTACACCAAAGCCACGGGTTACAAATGATTATTAAGTGTAAACATAGATCAAAGCTTTAAGTGGTGATGTTGTTGTTGATCCCAAATGGGGCGCTAAGCAAAGACCGTACTTCCTGTCTGTCACTGAGTTTCCTATGAGATCGCCGCTAGCCAAGTATCTCACCTCAAGCCTTTATCAATCTATGGGATCTTGGGTAACTACAAGTCCATAGACCGAGACAAGATACGAAGAAACAAAAGATACAAATCACGAATCCAAACAAAACACAATTCTCCCATGATCTAGATGCACATAATTGCTGTGAGGTTTCACCCGAACCCGTATCCCGTTAGGACTACTCACTCATAACAAATAGATCGCAGATAGAAAACATCATGCAAATACTTAGATTGAAATCAAATATTCTTACAATGGTCACCAAATCACAAGGAGATCTAAAAGTACAAAGAAATGGCTATGTCTAGTGGAGGGATGGATGGTGGAAGTGATGAACAATGGTGTGGATCTCCTTTGGTGGTGTTGTGATGCAATCTAAGAATGGCGGACCTGTAGCCGGCGGGTGGAGCCTCAAAATATATAGGTGGGTGGAGCCTCAAAATATATAGGCGTCTTCACGAAAGTTGTAGGATTTGATGAGACAAATGTAGGGGTTCCACGTATGAAAACAATAAAATTTTACCCTACGCCCCTAAACCCCTAATGTTGCTAGGACCTATCTATTAGTAATTCAGTAACGGGAGGGTCTTTTTGCGAACTTACCCTTGAAGACCGAAAAGCATTGTCAATGCTCAGGAGAGCGTGGTTGATGTAGACGAGCCGAAGCCGACCTCAAGGTCGTGATGAAGTCCTTGTGCTCCTGCGGATCCAATGACTTGAGTGCCTCAAGTGTGACACCTCGTGGGGAGTTACACACGTTCGGTGCCTGACGATGACTCCCGCTTCCCCGATCCAGCAGCAGTTGCGGAAGTAGAGCTCCTGGATCTGAATCCCGCAGCACGACGGTGCTCCGCGGTGAAGATGTCTCTCATTCGCACAGTCCGAACTTGGGACCACAGTCACGAGAGAGAGAGAGAGAGAGAGAGAGAGAGAGAGAGCGAATATCAATTGGAGGTCTCCCCAAAAGTGAGGAAACCTTTATTGAATATTGTCTGTTTTTGTCTAGCCAAATACCCCCACTATATATAGGGGAAGGGGAGGTACTACCTCCCTCAAAGTCCCGGGTTGGGACAAAAGGAGAGGAGAGGGGGAGGGGTGGCGCCGCCGGCACCCCCATGGACCCCGCGCGCGGGGGGGGGGGGGGGGGGGGGCGGGGCTGGCCCACTAGGGCGCCGACCACCCCCTTTGGCCCTTATCCCTCTTGCCTTTCCCTAATGGGCCCTCTTCCCTCCGGAATTGGCCCATTAAGCCTTTTGATCTTTAAATTGATTTTCTCTTTTATTAAATAATTATGAATAAATGATTAAATCAATATTTAACATTCATTCACATATTATTCAACCTCTGTGGCTATGGAACACCTTCCACTTCCACTTCGGACATCCTCCGGACTTACCGAAACCCTTCCGGTTTTCTCTCTACTATTCTTCGACGATTCTACCAATCCTATAAATACTCTCTAAGCATCATAAAACCCTTAAGCGTGATATACCCTACGGTTTGGGAACACTCCAGACATGGTCGGGACACTCCTGGACCAATGATCGATAGAGGGACCTGGATGGCCATGTGACCCCTGTGCGTTCCACGAAGATCTTTCGTCGTTCGAACCGGGATGGTCATGTCTTATTCCCTTTGTTTCTCGATACTTGCATTGCCCGATATCTGATCAATGACATCACTATGTCGTGTTCAATCTCGTTACTGGACAATGCTACTTGACTTGTTCCGACAAGTGATATCCTGGTGATCAAATCACATGATGCGCAGCTATTGGATATAACTTCTCCTGAGTGGGCCCTTGAGTATCTTTCCGTCACGTGGACGGACAAATCCCACTCTTGGCATATATTGCCTCTACGGTTCCTCCGAACACCTAAACACACCTTTATTGTCACTGTATTACCAAGTGATGTTTGATGCTATGTAAGCATTCTCGGGAGACAGTGATTGATATAGCCTCACGGTCCAAGGAATAGTCTACGAGGATCCATTTCTAATCATTGTAACTTGAACTTCGTGACATGATCAGGTCACGATGTTTAGGTTGGGTATTGGTTCATCATCTTATTCTCAGAATGAGTTGACTCCATTTCCAACTAGCATAAATGCCACATGATCAGGAAACTTGATCATCTGTTGACCAATGAACCAGTGACTAGAGTTTCACTGGGAACCCCTGGTTGTTTATATATCACATGTGTATTGATGTTTCCTCTCAATACAGTTATAGTATGATATAAAACTTAATCATAAACTTTATGAAATATGGTAATAGTCCTTATTACTATTTGTCTCTAGGGCAGATTTCCAATAGTCTCCCACTTGCACTAGAGTACAAATAAACTAGCTGCATTTGTTCTTAACCATTGGCACCATATATCCGGTACCTAGAACATGCTTGCTCATGGAAGATGTTGAGTCTTGGGTCTATACTTTATAGTCCCAAATCCTTTGCAACTTACTAATGTCACCTTGCTTGACATTAATACTTTATCATCACATGATAACATCTGTGTGTATGCATTGTCGCTATGGCAGCAGAACGAGGCCTGATTCTAGGAGCCTATAGTGACTTTAGATCAACCTCAAGGGCTTTCTCATGGGAACTAGGCCCTGGTACACATCATTCTACGTTAAAAGCAAACTAGCCCCGCCATAACATTATATAACACTTTAGATGGTACCCTTATCTATTATTATAAATGTAATCATCGAAACACGAGTGCACCCTGTGAAAATTTTGATGTTTTTGTTCACCTCGCTTCCTACTTGGCTTTAGTCGGTAATTACAGGAGTTTCCAACATATTCCCTTATAACATAACCCTTTATGCTTTAAGATATGTCATCCTTTATGGATTTGGAAAACATGTCTACAGTTCTCTATTAGACACTGTGGACAAACTTAGCTCAACATTCCGTGATTCAAACTTAATCACTTTTAAACGTTCCTTATTGGATCATATATTATGTTAAGTTATCATCATGGTTTTGTAAGATAGAACCTATGTCTCAACATAGTGGATTATGATCATCCTTTTCTTTCTTTCAACCATTGATGTTAAACTTAATACCATTCCTAAATTGAGTAATTAAGGACTAGTTCCTTAATTAACTTATATTCTGAAACCCTTTTCAGAATCCCTTTAAGGAATACTACATAATATCATAATACACTTATTATCAACTTCTACCCCTTATAAATCATTATTTATTGGTACTTGCACTTTTATTCTTAACACACTTAAGAACCACTCCTATAATCTCCCACTCAAAATATGTTCCCAACATATTTGGGTATGAGTCACTACTCTTACTCAAACTATGTTCCTACATATTTGAATTTGAGACTTATGTTGCTCCCACTCAATTTCATGCAAATTGCATATCCACTCACTATTTTGAACGATTTCAAAATCCTTTGATCAAATATCAAACTTGGAGATTCACTATGAGATACTGGTACTTTACTAGTTTTAAATCCATTAGACATTTAGCACACTTGAATCAAATTCATTTGAATTTGTCCAATACCTAACAAATTGTGTTTTTGTCATTCACCCCCTTTTCCACTATGGCTTTGCAGTCATTTGGGAAAATTCCAAGTAACTCCTTTACTTGTGAGATTCAGTAACGAATTGCTTTCTAATCTCAAGGGAATTTTGCTTCTAGGATTTCTCATAATTCTAGTTTACCATTATTTCCTTAGTAGTTCGTCAGTATGTCATATTCCAAGAATCATGACAAATGATTCACAAATGTCTCCATACAAGATATGGGTTACATTTTGAATCCTACTTTGTGTAGTGAAAACACTAGTGGGAAAAACACAATGATTGTTGGGAGGATACCCCCGGATAGGGTCACGCCGGGGTATAAAGGCCGAGTTAGCCGAGGTTCGGCAAGGCCAAAGCGGATGCTGGCCGGGTCGCCTCAAGGCAGGCCGGATTACGGGGTAACCCGGATCAGGGGGCGTTCGCCTAACTAAGTCTCAACTGACTTAAGGAGTAAGTCGGAAATGCCTGTTTTACTTGTATGCAGGAACGGCTGTGGCCGGATCAACTATGATCCGGGTCACGTCTAGCTTCTAGGAGAAGAAAGGAATCTCGCTGGTCAAAAGGAGCCCCAGTACGCACTACCTGAGCGAAGCAAACAAGGGTAGGACCACCGGGGCATGGCCAACAAGGGTGACGACGCCCATGTCGGCTGACGCGGGCGCGCAGAGGCTCACGTACCCTCTGCATGTGTGACGCGGAGGAAAAGCACCTCGGTCGGCTTACTACTTTGGGAGGAGGCATAAGAATATGCCTCCACGTATGCCCTAGGCAGAGACCTAGCTCCCTCTATATAAGAAGGGCTAGAGTTTCAGTAGAGGGGGGTTCCGCTATTCTGATTTGGCTAGGGTTCTAAGGGTGATGTATATGTGAGAGTTAGAGAGCTCCTTCTTCCTCCTCTCGCCAATACAACTCTAGGAGCACTTGTAATCTTGGAAGTTAAGCAAATACAAACCTCTATGTGAAGAATCACTTCACTATCCCTCCCTGGATTCCCCTAGCGTGTATTAATCCCCACCTTTAGCCTATCCATGGCATCTGCCGTGACACCACCACGACAGTTGGCACCCACCGTGGGGCTAGCAGCGCTAGCAGGGGTCAAGATCTGGACGAGAAACTTCATCGGCACCGATGAATGCGTCTTCTCCGGGCTCGTTCAGCGCTTTGGAGCGCTAGACTTCGTCAGCGACAATGCTGGCTGCTTCGGCACGCGCCCACTTCCGCGCAATGGTCTCTTCATCAGGCTCGGCGCGCACAAGGTCTATGTTGCTGTTGACGTATCGTGTGTTCATCCGCGCCACGTCGTCGAGGCAGGGGAACCACCCCTCATCGTGGTTTCCGGGACGCGTATCACTCGCTCCCCGGACCATGTAGAGGTGATGATGACTGCGCCTGGTGTGGGCGCGAGCAAGGATCCGGCGCCAGATCCGGAGGTAACACCTAAGGCACCTAGGAAAGGTAGAGGTCCTCCACTAGAGAGGCCAGAGAACGTGTTGAGGGAAGCGATGGACAGCTTGGCAAACCCTGTGGTAGCAGTAGATCCGGCCCGGGCGCAGGCCGAGCTAGAAGAAACTAGGCAAAAAATACTAGAGGGTGCAAAAAAGATAGCCGCGGCTCAGCAGTCGTTGAATATGACACTGCGTGAGTACGCAAAGGCGAACAAAGTTGATGCTGTAAAAGTAAAGGGGAGAAATCTCATGAGCGAGATGAACAGAGAAGGTGATACTGGAATTGAGGAATCAGAAAACTATTTGTCCGTGGGGCTGCCGAGGTATAGTACCCCGACAAAGAACCTCAGAGTAGCGGATGCAGCTGCATCCGAGTTAGAGGGTCTAACAGGTGAGGCTCGGCAAAGACATCAAGAGAGGGTTAACGAGCTGGTTCGGATCGCGAACAGACAAAACGAAGAACTACTCAGAGCTAACCCGGAGAGAGTTGGAGCCTCCAAGATCGTCCATTCGGCGATGGGTAACCCGGAGAAATCCGCTGGAGCTGCATCGTCTCCTCATGGTGGTCCAAGGAGAGAAGAGGTAGTAACCTCGGCCAAACGGAACAGACAGATCATCCCGTATGACCCAACGCGGGCAGGGAAAGGAAAAGAAGCACAGAAAAATGATGATCGACGGAGTGTGAGCCGAGGTGAAGCTGGCCGAGGTAACCGTGACCAAGGCAATGCCGGTCAAGGGAACGCCATCAACGGCAATGCCGGACAGCGAAACTCGGCAGGCACAGGACAACCGCAGCAGCGGAATATACCAAGGCAAGAGCAAAGTGCTGGCCGAGGTATGCAACAGAGAGGTGCTCCACGAGAGCAAGACAGGTATAATGATGCAGATTCGGAAATGGCAAACGCGGGATACCCAAGACTGGACTATCATGTGTTAGGGTCAAGATTGGGAAGCAGGGATTTGATGCCGGATGATGCCAGGTTGAAACTGGATCGACTGTATAGGTCGGAACAAATTGAATGTCAAGGTCCACCGGGTCCAGCGTGTTTTGGACCCCGGATCATGAAGGAGCCACCGGTGCCCAACTTCCAGTTACCCAGGGGCACGAAGACGTATGACGGTAGTACAAAGCCGGAGGATTGGCTGATAAATTATGCTACAGCTGTGAAAATTGCCACTGGCAACTTGAGATGGGCTGTACGATATGTACCCCAGATGTTGGAGGGGCCAGCAAGGGTATGGCTGAACAATTTGCTGCCCGGAAGCATTAAATGCTGGATAGATTTTGAGGAAATGTTCATCAGCAATTTCTCGAGTACGTATCAGAGGCCAAATAGGCCGCAGACCCTAGCTATGTGCAAGCAAAGACCAAATGAAACAGATCGGGAGTTTTTAACCCGGTGGTGTACGGTGAGAAACTCGTGTGAGGGCGTGATAGAATCACAGGCCATAGCATGGTTTGCGCAAGGGTGCAGATATGCAAGCGAGCTGTGGCAGAAGCTGTAGAGGAAAATGCCGACCACGTTGGCAGAGATGATCCGGATTGCTGATTCGTATGCTCTAGGTGATCCGACCCAACCTAGGCTCATATCAAACGAGTCAAACGATGAGTACTACCAGAGAGATGGAGCCGGGTCAACCCGGAGGAATGACTACAGAGGGAAAAGGAGAGATGATAGACCGGATCATTGATACGGTTCGCAACAAGTTGCGGCTGTGAATCAAGATCAGCCCGAATCAGGGGGCAGTCAACGCTAGAAAACTGGAGGGCAGTGGACTCCGAGAAACGATGGCAACAAAACTTGGACACCAGAGCAAAAGAAACAGTGGCAAGAAAAGAAGGACCGTCTGAGGTATACTTATGAGTCGATGTTGGATCAGCCGTGTAAGTTTCACACGCCGAATCCGAATAACCCAGCAGGTCATACAACGAGGCAATGTGAGTGGATGCGCAAGATCGAACAAGGTGGTTCGGGGAATGCTCAGGCACCCCGGAATGACCAACCTCGGCAGGAGTTACCCCGGCAGCAATTGCTCTCCGGAGCGAACACGCAACAACTAATGTTGCCTTCCCCTCCACCGAGATATGATAACAATGAGAGAAGGGATGTGGTGCATCAAGTGGAAAATCAGCATCAGCCGGATCAGAGGTACCCCGAAAATGAGGGGAGAAATGAGTACAGAGAGCATCATCAGAGCTATTGTATGTTCACCATTGAGGAAACAGATAGAAAGAGCATGCAGCGCCGACATATGGAGGTGAATGCAGTGATGCCTGCCATGACTAGGTATATGCCTTGGTCTGACCAAGAAATCACCTGGAGCATCAAGGATCATCCCAAGCTTATGCCAAGCCCTGGTTCGTACGCGTTGGTGCTGGATCCGACATTCATTGGACCTAGCATTAACGTAAGGTTCTCAAAGGTACTGATCGACAATGGCAGTAGCATTAACATCATGTATGCGGACACAATGCGCAAGTTGGGTATCTCGGAGAACATGCTACAGGCCACGAGGACAACTTTCCATGGCATTGTGCCCGACATTTCTTGTGAGCCCATAGGCAAGGTCCGGGTTGACGTATTGTTCGGCACGAGGGATAACTGCCGAACCGAAAATTTGGAATTCGAGGTGGTGAACTTAGAAAGTGCGTACCACGCGTTACTCGGAAGGCCAGCGCTGAACAAGTTCATGGCGAGCTGTCATATTAGTTACTTGAAGATGAAGTTGCCCGGACCAAACGGGGTGATTACCATTGCTGGGGATTTCCGACGTTCCATGGAGTGTGCTTCGGCCGGGTCTAACTTAGCAGAATCGCTTGTGATTGCGCATGAAAAAATGAAAATTCAAGAGGTGGCGGCATTGGATCAGTCCGCGCAGCAGTATATGCCAGCGCTGAGTAACCCACATGGAAGTGTCTCCTTCCAGGCCGCGAAAGACACCAAGAAGGTTCCTGTTGATGACATGTTCCCGGAGCGCACCATAACAATTGGTGCCGGGTTAAGTGATAAATAGGAAAGTGAGCTCGTCAGCTTCCTCCGTGAGAATCGGGACATTTTTTCTTGGTCCACACAAGACTTGCAAGGTGTTCCGAGGGAGTTAGCAGAGCACTCTTTGAATGTGAGACCCGGAGCTAAGCCAGTGAAGCAACCTCTCCGCCGCTTCGCCGAGGATAGGAGGAAAGTCATCGAGGATGAGATAGCTCGGTTGCTAGCTGCAGGATTTATTATGGAAGTTCTTTACCCGGATTGGCTGTCTAATCCGGTGCTGGTGGAGAAGAAGAAGGATGATCCGAACGTGGCAGTGGTTTGGCGAATGTGTATCGATTACACGAACCTGAACAAGGCATGTCCAAAAGATCCATTTCTGCTGCCAAGAATAGATCAGTTCATAGACTCAACTGCTGGATGTGAATTGTTGTCATTCATTGATGCATATTCTGGTTTGCACCAGATACCTCTAAATCCAGATGATCAAATAAAGACTGCGTTTATTACCCCGTATGGGGCTTATTGCTATCGCACCATGCCGTTTGGTTTACGTAATGCAGGGGCAACATACCAAAGATGTATGCAAAAATGTTTGTACGACCAAATCGGTCAAAATGTACAAGTGTACGTAGATGATGTGGTTATCAAGACCAAGGAAAGCAAAACGCTCCTTGACGATATCAGGCAAACGTTTGCGAACCTAAGGAGGTTCCGGATGAAACTTAACCCGGGAAAATGCACCTTCGGTCTCTCGGCTGGGAAATTGCTCGGTTTTCTTGTTTCCAGCCGAGGTATCGAGGTTAACCCAACCAAAATCCGGGCCATCGAACGAATGGAACTGCCGAAGTGTCTTAACGATGTCCAGAAGTTCACAGGTTGCCTGGCCTCGTTAAGTCGGTTTGTATGTCGGTTGGGAGAAAAGGCATTGCCTCTCTACCAACTCATGAAAAAGTCGGATAAGTTCGTTTGGACACCGCAGGCCAATGAAGCCTTTGCCCACTTGAAGAAGATGTTAGCCACTGCACCAGTGTTAGCCTCACCACTATCAAAGGAGCCAATGTTGTTCTATATATCCGCAACCAACCGAGTTGTAAGTGCAGTGATAGTGGTGGAGCGCGAAGAGGAAGGTAAGTCGGTGCAAAGTCCAGTGTATTACTTGAGCGAGGTGTTGTGAGCCTCAAAGCAGAACTATCCACACTATCAAAAGGTGGCGTATGGCTTGTACATGGCCGCCAAGAAGCTGAAGCACTACTTTGAGGAGCATCCCATCAGGGTCATATGTAAGGCCCCCATATCCGAGATAATGATTAACAAGGATGCGAGTGGCAGAATTGCAAAATGGGAAATTGAGCTAGCTCCTTATGCGCCGCAATATGACAGAAGAGAAGCCATCAAATCTCAAGCCGTGGCGGACTTTTTCGTGGATTGGGCCGAGGTGCAATGTGAACCACCACTCCCAGATCCGAACTATTGGCGAATGCACTTTGACGGATCAAAAACCAGAACCGAGCTAGGTGCCGGAGTTGTACTTACTTCGCCAAAAAAGGATCAGTTGAAATACGTGCTGCAGATCCATTTCGCGGCATCAAACAATGTCGCTGAGTACAAATCACTTGTGCACGGGCTCAAGGTGGCAAAAGAGATTGGGATACGTCGGATCATATGCTTTGGCGACTCGGATTTGGTGGTGCCGCAAGTGTCGGGACTGTGGGACGCCCTTGATCCGAACATGGCACTATACATATTTCATGTGCAGAAGGTATCTGGTTACTTTGAGGGATGCGAATTTCACCATGTACCCCGGGTGGAAAATGAGGCTGCCGACATGCCGTCGAAGCTCGGGTCAACCCGACAAGCAATTCCACCGGGTGTAGCATTAGAGCACCTCAAGAAACCATCCATCAGGCCGTCCCCAGAAACCGACTCAATCTATGTCCCGGAGGACACGAAATCCGGAACTATGCCCATGGACATTGACATGAGAAGTGGTGCGCGAAAACCGGGGACTGCCTCGGCAAACCCAGGGACTTCTTCAGCGAACCCGGGACTGCCTCGCAAGACCCGGGGACTGCTCAGCGTGATCCGGTTGAAGTTATGCCGGTGGATCAGATGGAGATTGATGAGGATGTGTTCCCTGTGCGAGCAATACCAGCTTGGGCACTACCTATATTTCAGTTCCTGAAAGATGGAACGTTACCCACTGAGGAAGTGCTGTCCAGGCAGACATAGAGGAGGGCAAAGGTGTACACGATCATCAATTCCGAACTATACAAAAGAAGTGTGACCAATGTCCTCCAGCGATGTGTTGACCCGGAAGAAGGGCTTGACATCCTCCGAGATATACATCAAGGGGAATGCGGGCATCATGCCTCATCCCGAGCCTTGGTAGCAAAAGCTTTCCGGCACAGATTCTACTGGCCAAGTGCCTTAGAGCAAGCAGAAGATCTGGTGAGAGAATGTAATGGTTGTCAGAGGTACGCTACCAAGACACATATGCCAATGTCGGAACTCAAGACCATACCAATTACTTGGCCATTTGCCGTATGGTGCTTGGATATGGTCGGCCCGTTCAAACCAACAAGGGGAAATATGACTCACATTTTGGTAATGGTGGATAAGTTTACGAAGTGGATTGAAGTAAAGCCTATAACAAAATGTGATGGAGCTACGGCCGTAATGTTCCTCAAGGATATCATCTTGAGGTATGGTTATCCTCACAGTATCATAACTGATAACGGCACAAATTTTGTGGAAGGAGCATTTGCGCGTTTTTGTCGGGATAAGAAGATCCGGCTGGACGTAGCCTCGGTAGCCCACCCCGCATCGAACGGGCAAGTGGAAAGATCCAACGGATTAGTATTATCCGGGATAAAACCTCGGCTCATTGAGCCGCTGCAAAGATCAGCGGGGTGCTGGATAGAAGAACTACCAACGGTACTGTGGAGTTTAAGAACAACTCCGAATCGATCAACAGGCTATACGTCGTTTTTTCTGGTATATGGGGCAAAAGTTGTATTACCAGCCGACATAGAGCATGATTCGCCTAGGGTCACCCAATACACAGAAGCCGAAGTGCAAGAAGCCCGGCAAAATGATGATGGTCTGCTGGAAGAAGCGAGAGAACTGGCATTGTCCAGATCCGCCATATATCAGCAAAATCTCCGATGCTATCATAGCCTGAAAGTAAGCCCCCGAGTCTTTCGGGAAGGCGATCTGGTGCTCCGGTTGGTACAACGTACTGCTGGCATGCATAAACTATCCCCCCCCCATGGGAAGGGCCATTCATCGTGAGCAAAGCATTGCACAATGATTCTTATTATCTTATAGATGCAAAGCCACAGGAAAAGAACAAGGCGGACAGGTCCGGCGAGGAATCTAAGCGTCCATGGAATGTAGCTCTCCTTCGTCCTTTCTACACTTAGCAAAGAAGTGTATGTATCTGAGTCCTCTCATGTGTCAGTATGTATGCCGACAATGAGCTTATCAATGAAGTGTTGGCACCTCGAGCAGTAACTCGGGGACTGCCTTAATGGTATTTGTCGTTTTTTGTGCGTTAGCTGGAATAAGTTGTTCTACTTAACTCGGATTAGTAATGTGTGAGCACCAAGAACCCAACTCTTCGACTTGCTGCTGTCCAACAAGAATTGGCTTCATGGCAAGCAAGAGAACAAGTTTGGAATTGCGTAGCACATGAAAAGTGACTAAGGAAAATAATTTATTCGAGCCGACGTTTGCTTTTCGGACTAACCTTGTATTTATTTCAAGTTATTATGGAGTTTTATTTTTGAGCTAAGTCTGAAAGTTTCCTAGTATTGTTAACACAATTTTTGAAGCTCGGATTCGTAAGTCATAAAAACCGAATCAAGGTAGACACGAGCCGAGCCAAAAGATTGGATAAACAAGAAAAAGAAACTTAGGGACTACGCCCAAGTTAATCCGGCGTAAGAACTTAGTAGCAAAATATCACATGTATATGGGATACAACTCTACCCGGCATACCGGGGATCTGATAAATTTTCAAGTTTTTTTCGCTCAAGGAGCTGCAGGAGGAGGAAGTTTGGCATCATCTTCGCCATCTTCGATATCCGAGGCGTCATCTTCTCCATCACCATCCGAGCCATCTTCATCGTCCTCAACCTCTTCGTCCCCAGCGGCTTCCAGGAAGCTCGGCCCCTCAGCCCATTCATGAATGGGAGCGTATTCGATGAGGCTATGGGCGCAAGCCTGGCACCGAGCTACCCACTCCGGGTCATTGGTCCATCTGGATCCTGTGCGCAGGCGTGTCAGGAGGTTGAGATCGATCTTCTCATACCACGTGAGTATGTGATGAAGAATGGTATCAGCCGTGGCGCGTCCAGCAGACTCTCTCCAGAGGTCGAGCCGGGTCTCGGTTTCCATTAGCTTCTCAACGAGAATTGCGGTGGTCTCCGAAGTATCTTCTCTGGGCCAGAACGTGTTGAAGATGCGAACTGCAACGTCGAGGATGTCCTTGCCATAATTCTTAATGAGGTCCATGCGCGATGACAAGCTGACCAACAGGTCCTCCATGTCATAGGGAATCTCTTCACCGTCAGGAGCGGCATGAGTACCCCTTTCTCGGCGGAAGTCTACAACTGCTGCGCTCGCAATAGCAGTGCCCTCTAGAAATTTGCCTGGAAACAAGACAAAGGAAGAAGGTAAAGAAAATACATATGAAGTAACCCGGAGAAGTAGGTCGGATAAGGGAAGGAACTTACGTGATATATGGCTGAGGATCCGGGTCAACTCCCTGGTGCAGTCATCACGTCTCTTACGAAGCTGCTCAAGCTTAGCATTCGCCGACCCAAGCTGGATGCCGGACTCCTTGAGTAGATCCTGGTCCTTGGCTATCTGGAGATTGAGGCGCTCACGCTCTTCTGTGTAATCCTGACCAACCTTTTGGAGCTCGGATTGGTGCTGGGCCTTCATTTTCTCCATCTCAGCCTTGAGCCTAGCGATCTCATCGTCCTTGGTCCGAAGGAGGGCGAGCTCATCATCTTTCTTCTTAAGCTCGGCTTGATGCTGCCCTGCTTGTTCGAGAAAATGCAGCATCATATCAGGCACGGGCACACTATCTTCAAGCGATGCTGAAATAGTGTGTTGACCCGGCAGAGCCGAGGTATGAATGTTCGCCGAGCCAAGGACAAAAGGAAATGGAAAGCACTGTAAGGTCGGGCAAAAATGACTTACCCTTGATCTGCTCCAGATTCTTCCGCATAATCTTGTTCTCAGCCTCCACCCCAGCTGTGGAAACCGAGTGACGAGGTTAGTTCGGCAGAGGAAGATGAAGAAAAAAAAAGAAGTGCCAAGGAAGAAATTTACCCCTTTTCTCGTATTCTGCGAGAAGTGCAGCTTACTTTGCGCGTAGCATCTTGTGGGTATCCAGCAGATGTTGGAATTCAGCACTCCGGCGATTGGTAGTCACCTGAAAGGAGTACATAAACATAGATTAGGTGTGTGCATATTCGAAGTGTACAAGATCCGGGCCAAGTGGAACTTAACCCGGCTCTAGGTGTGTGCAAGTTCGAAGTGTACAAGATCCGGGCCAAGTGGAACTTAACCCGACTCTAGGTGTGTGCATGGTCGAAGTGTACAAGATCCGGGCCAAGTGGAACTTAACCCGGCTCTAGGTGTGTGCATGTTCAAAGTGTACAAGATCCGGGCCAAGTGGAACTTAACCCGGCTCTAGGTGTGTGCATGTTCGAAGTGTACAAGATCCGGGCCAAGTGGAACTTAACCCGGCTCTAGGTGTGTGCATGTTCGAAGTGTACAAGATCCGGGCCAAGTGGAACTTAACCCGGCTCTAGGTGTGTGCAAGTTCGAAGTGTACAAGATCCAGGCCAAGTGGAACTTAACCCGGCTCTAGGTGTGTGCATATTCGAAGTTCTCATGGAGCTACGTTAGTTTTCTAAAGAGCATCCGGCCGAGTAACAAGTTACTCCCCCGGAGGCTCGGGGACTAATGGTTATTATCTACAACATGTAAAGGGGAAGCAACATACCTCCATCATCCGCCCCGCGAGGTTGATTGCCTTAGCGGCTGTGTTCATTTGGGCGGAAAACTCGGGGGGGGGGGGGGGGGGGGGGGGGGAACTTCTCCAGGAGATCAGCGTCTTGAACTACCTCTGCCTTGTTCCAATTCATGACGAATTCAATCAACATCGGAGGGTACCGCTCGCTGGTGGGCATATGGGGCGCCACCAAGCCCTTCGCGTGCGCCTCTTTCCTCTCAACCAAGGCAAGGGCCGGGCTGGTATGCAGAACCATCTGCTGTGCATCGGTTGGCTCGGCAGGGGCGTCCTTCGCAGCTGAAGCCTTCTTGGGAAGCATTGATGCGAGGGTACGTTGCCCAGCCTCGACGAATGATGACTTGGTAGCGTCAGGAGCCTTTTTGCCCTTTGCTTGCTGGGAAGAGGAAGTGGTTGCACCGGATTTTCCCTTAGGAGCTGCTGGGGTAGTTCCTCGCCGAGGTTGAGAAGATTCGGACGAGGCGGAGGAGCTTGGCGCTGGTGCTCTGGTTGCTGGACTTGGTGCAGCTGCTGATTTTCTTGCTACCGGACTTGGTGCTGGTGCCGGAACTGGTGCTGGTGCTGGTTCGGTTACTGGTGCTGGAGCTGGTGCTGCTGCCGAGGTGGTTTCGATGGCTGCTGGTTGCGGCGAGGCCGAAGTTGTGGATGCCGTCGCCTCGGCCAGGCCGGTCTCCCCTGCTCCAAGGTTACCCCCTCTTGACGAGGTGGAACAGAACCCGGAGCAGCCGCAAAACCCTCTAGAATAGGGCTCAGCGGGCGTGACTCGTCGTCACGAGGAGGAGAAGGGCTAGGCCGGAGCGGTGAAGAGATGCTAGATCCACTCCGAGGGACCTCCACCGCAGCCCTGCCAAATCAAATAATGTCAAAAGAGAAATTACAACAATGCAAGGAAGAGCAAATTGCAGAAGGAAAAAATGACTTACGCATCCGAGGTTTGGGGCTCCTTGGGTTTCTGAGCCCTTCGTGCTGGGGCCTTGCCTGTTGGTTTGGAGGCGGTTTTGTCTCCGGACTTCTTTCGCCTTTTGGCGGGCTAAGAAGGTTCAGAGGAAGAACTTGGTGCCGCTCCACGCTTCTTCTTCGGCGCTACCGGAACAGGTTCGCCCGTAGCAAGGGGAGGGTCCTCGTGGATATGCCCACCGGGATTAGCTGATGCCGAAAAAGCAAAAGAGAGGGGGACAGCATCAACAGGTTTAATCACCTCGACATCCGAGCCACCTTCATCATTGGGCCAATCTCTAATAGAAGAGGATTTACCCGTGGGTCGCTTTGTAGCGTCGGTCATCGGGAGGAACATCTCCTGGTCTGGCTCTTCCTCATCCGGAGTCTCCCGGTCCGGCGCCCACTTAAGGGTCTGCTGAAGAAATAGCCGAGGAAAAGAATGAACAGCAGAGTAAAAAACGCAACAAGGACCGATATATAATTAGTCCAGAGTAAGTTTGCACCACGAAGCTTACCGCGGGAGGAAGCCTGTCACGACAATAATGCACAATTCCCCAAGTCCACTCAGAGGAGAAGTCCTTGTGGGTGGTGAAGAGAGCCTTAACCCGGCGGTATATCTCCATGTTGCTCAACTCAAAGGATGAGGTCCGGTTGGGGTCGCGGCCGAAGCTCATGTGGCACACCTTGTGGGTGCGCTTCTGGAGGGGGGAAATTCGGTTGCGCACGAACGTGATCATAGCGTCCTCGTTGCGCAACCCTAGCTTCTTCAGCTCCACGAACCTCTTGTTGACCTGGTTGGCCAAGGCCGTGGGCTTCTTGGGAACGACATCCCACAGTTCCGGGTTAGGTGGACCCGGAGTATAGGGGAGTAGCCGGATTAAGTCTTCGGTGCCTGTATTCCGGACGTAAAAGAAAGTCCGGGCCCACCCTTTGTAGGAATCCAGCCCGGTGACCCGGGGGAAAACCGAAAGCCTCCGGGGTGAGATGGACGTAGCTCCGAATTGAGTGAGCTGCTTGTCCTCCGGATGAAGTTGGATGTTTGGGATGACATTACGACGAAGGCCGAAAACCCGGATCCATAGCTTCTTCGTGGGCCATAGTCCGGCATAGCCCTCGATCGTAGAGGCAAAGGCGGAAAGAGAAGTTATGGCATTTGCAGGAAGGTGGTGCGGCTGGAGTTGGTAGGTGCTAAGCCAGTCTCGGAAGAAGTCGCTGACTGGCAAACCGAACCCCCGTTGGAAGTGGGACAAGAACACGACGTACTCACCCGGATTGGGTGAGGGGGCCAGTTCGGCGGAGGCGAGACGAGCAACGACGCCGGTGGGGATGTGTCTGGTGCGGTAGAGCCAATCCAGGTCGTCTTGGCAGACCCAAGACCCGCCCCACGCACCACGGTCCGCCGCCGTGGAGTCCTCCTCCATCTCTTGCTCGGCGACGACGAGCTCCTCCTCCGTCATCTGGTTTTCGCTGCCCTCGTTGGCGCAAGCGGCGGTGGGGGGCAGCGGCCTAGATTGGCAACAACCCATGGTGGAGGAGGCGCGTAGTGGTGGCGAAGATACAGAGGTGTGGGGAAAAAAGTGCGGTGGCGGTGCTGCTGCGGAGAAGCACTGGCGGTGGCGCTGTTGCGGGGAAGAGGAAGAAGAAGAAGAGCAAGGGGCAGAGGGGTGCGGAAGGGGAAAAATCCTAAGGAGTGCGCCCCTCCCCTATTTAACCTCTCCCACGAGGGGAAAGTGGGATCGTATCCTGCAGGCACGCCACACGATGTGGCCGTGTATTACACGCATCAACCAATCAGCACGAAGCCACACGGAAGGCCACAAAATGAAATTGATCCCATGATGTGATGCGTGGATGCGGCAAATGAGGAGGCAGGCATGACACGACCCGCGCACAGTGATAACTGACAATCACTGCGGCGGTTACTATGCTGGCCCTCAAAATAAGACAACGTAATGATTATCCTCCACATGGGTTGGCATACGAGAGAAGGAAACAAGACCCGGATGGAACCGTGGTAACTCGGCCAGCAAGTGAAAACTTGGAATGTGCAGAGGGAAAGTAAAACCATGAGGTCCGAGTTAAAGTGGTAACTCGGCCGACAAGTAAAAACTTGGAATGTGCGAAGGGAACATAAATCCATATAATCCAAGATAAAGAGGTAACTCGGAAATAACGACCAGAGCACAAAATTGAACCTGATGTGGCCTTAGCGGCCAAGGCAGCTAAGACCGCACCAGCTTCAGGGACTAATGTTGGGGGGATACCCCCGGATAGGGTCACGCCGGGGTATAAAGGCCGAGTTAGCCGAGGTTCGGCAAGGCCAAAGCGGATGCTGGCCGGGTCGCCTCAAGGCAGGCCGGATTACGGGGTAACCCGGATCAGGGGGCGTTCGCCTAACTAAGTCTCAACCGACTTAAGGAGTAGGTCGGAAATGCCTGTTTTACTTGTATGCAGGAACGGCTGTGGCCGGATCAACTATGATCCGGGTCACGTCTAGCTTCTAGGAGAAGAAATGAATCTCGTTGGTCAAAAGGAGCCCCAGTACGCACTACCTGAGCGAAGCAAACAAGGGTAGGACCACCGGGGCGTGGCCGACAAGGGTGATGACGCCCATGTCGGCTGACGCGGGCGCCGTAGAGGCTCACATACCCTCTGCATGTGTGACATGGAGGAAAAGCACCTCGGTCGGCTTACTACTTTGGGAGGAGGCATATTCTTAGGAATATGCCTCCACGTATGCCCTAGGCAGAGACCTAGCTCCCTCTATATAAGAAGGGCTAGAGTTTTAGTAGAGGGGGGTTCCGCTATTCTGATTTGGCTAGGGTTCTAAGGGCGACGTATATGTGAGAGTTAGAGAGCTCCTTCTTCCTCCTCTCGCCAATACAGCTCTAGGAGCACTTGTAATCTTGGAAGCTAAGCAAATACAAACCTCTGTGTGAAGAATCACTTCACTATCCCTCCCTGGATTCCCCTAGCGTGTATTAGTCCCCACCTTTAGCCTATCTATGGCATCTGCCGTGACACCACCACGACAACGATCATTATCATTGATTCTTTCCTTTGTGAAGAGAATCATTTAGGGACGTTTTCTGTTGCGCTTCTCAATGCTCCGATGTAGGGTTTTGAATCCTCATCGTGTTATTCACTATCTTCCATTTGCTCCATAATCGAGAAATATCACTGAATGTGAACTTTCTCAAGAATGCACCAAAATCCAAGCAATACAAGTTTTGCTTCTCTTTTGGCTTCAGCTATGGATTTCGTATTCAAAGTTTCCAATGAATACTCTACAAGGACTTATTCGCTATTGTTTTGGTTATATCGAATATCCCCAAAACTTTTACGATGATCCATACTAGATATGGAGCCGATCTCACGAATCCAGATGGTTCACTATATATTCTAATTGAGTGCTAACTATTTCTAACTAATGGTCTCTACATCTACACTACAACGATTTATTTGGCGTCATCTATTCACCCACTTTGATATCTAATATCACATTGTGATGCTTTGCATTTTTACATTTCAAACGCATTGCATTCCACAATTTCTTTTATGCCAATCTTATAAAGTTGAATTTCATTACTATTGATCAAATCATAGTAATTAGATTCTCTTTTATATTCATTCCCTTTGTTGATGAAACACTTTGATCACATCAAATAGTTTCATACTCATGTTTCCTTTGGTAAACTTGTTTACACATTTAAACAATCATATAATGATAATTACCATTCTATCAAAACATAATACATTGAATATGTATTTACTTTTAACAATTCATTAAAACACTTTGTATTCAAGTAATACATGGTGTTCAAGTTATTTTGCCAAACTTAGGCATGATTTATATGTGACAAGTAATCAAATGACTTTCACATATTATCACATAGTTTAAACAATGGTTTCATTCAAAATGAACATATCATTAAGTTGGATATTTTTCAAGGCATTTCAATATTTTTACAAATGTTCATGTATCACCAATTAGTTTCAAACAACAAGGATAATTCACATATAATCAAACAAGACATGAACACAAATAGATATCATTCATAAAAGTGGAACAACTGTTTGTTACAAGCTCATATGAATAATCATCTCACAAAGTGTGAGACACACTAAAGAAGTTCACAATCTTTTTGATTACAATAATCATCCTAAGATATAAACTAATTGATAAATGTTGAGGGAGGGTGTCGTTGGCCATCATCATCATGCTCGCCATCAACACACAACGTCACCTCCTCTCCAGAAAGTATCAAATATACTGGGTTTGCAAGATTATACATTTATAAAACAGAACAAGTATCAAATATACTTAACACTTCAAATGTGTTTGCAAGATTATAACATTATAAAATTGTATATCTAATATATACCTTTGTCATTGACGACCTCAGCGACAATGGGTTCAACCATCACATTCCTCAAATGCGATATGAACTCGTGGAAATCCTGTGTTTCCGCGTCGCCTCTCATAATGTAGGTCCTGACTTGTGCTTGGTAGCTTGGTGGCAGCGACCGCAACACAGCGCCTATTGCAAAAGAGCTTGCGAACTAGTTGTCCAGGAAGTATGCCAGACTCATGTATGCATCATATATGCTCAACAAGTGATCATCCAGTGAGGATCCCTCCTCCATCTTTATGGAGAGGAAATCCCCCATTACCTCATACTCCCATATGCGCACTTGTTCAACGAAATGTGATCTCGGATGTGCCATAACCTTTCAGGGATTAAGACTTCCCACAATCGTCCACATCCCATCTTCCATCCCGAGGCGCATCGTTACTGATATGAATGTGGCCATCACACAGAGAATATCATTTTGTGGCCCAAAAGTTGGGTCGCCCAGGCAACGTGGTACCCAAGTTGAATTTAATCACCGCGATTCGAAAAGTTGGGGTGCCAATTGCTGAGAGGGGTGTTTCGAGTGAATGATGGCCAAACCCAATATTTTCAAATCGCGCCCGTTAAGTCAGGATATTCCTTTACA
The DNA here is from genome assembly GCA_910589775.1 of Avena eriantha. Lineage (NCBI taxonomy): Eukaryota > Viridiplantae > Streptophyta > Magnoliopsida > Poales > Poaceae > Avena > Avena eriantha. The sequence goes on along the minus strand of OU342743.1, from coordinate 171,136,045 downwards.
CTAGTTCATGTTGTGCCCCTTCTTCGCCGGCCACTCTTGTTAGCCACCCTGCACGTGTCGTAGGGGCAAATCCATTACTATACTTTCCTAACTCTCGCACTGAATCTTGCTACGGCGGCGGCGGTCCCTTTTCTTCCCTTCCTCGACCCTAAATCTATCGACGGCGGAGGACCTTTTTTCTCCCTCCCCCGACACTGAATCCGACGGTGGTGGCCTAGCATGTCTTGCAAGGTGAAGGTTTTAGCTACGTCGCTGACTGATTCGGGTCCATCGGGGCCCAAGTCTGGGGCTCAACGCGAAGTAGCGGCGAGGTCTTCATGTTAGGAATATGCCCTAGAGGCAATCATGTATGATGTTATTCCTGTGTATTCATAAGGTTATGGTCCATGTATGAACTACTGATATGTATCATTGAATATGTGATTCGATTGTGGAACTACATATTCATGTTGTTCATACTAGTTGTCCTTGGTCATTGAGGTTGTGCTGGACACACAACTTAGACCAATGTGAAAGTCGGCAGATGACTAGGTTCCACTTGTCATGGGCATGGAGATGCTATTCCGACTTACACGGATTCGGCTAAAGAGTTTAGCGAGTCGGACTAACCCATATTGAGATGCAACGAACAAGTCGTCATTTGCATGTCTCAATCAATGTAATCCTTAGACCTGAGGTTATTGCACAATCCGAGTTGAGGATCACCAACTTAGGTTCTGTCAAACGCTGTTCCGTCAATGGGCAGTTATAAAGGCGGAGTTCGGGTCGACTGTGAATCAAGCTACGTGATGTGAATGACCGAGATGGGATTTTTCCCCTCCATCTGGAGAGATATTCTCTGGGCCCTCTCGGAAGATATGATTCGGAAAGCATGGCCATGCGCGTCTCGGTTAAGTGTTAACCAAGGCAACCGACAAAGAGTTAGTCGGATGAATCACTTTTCTCGGATCGAGAAAGAGAGTCAGACTATTTAGGGGATGACGATCATTCGCCTATAGTCCGACAAGGTATATCGTGAGGCAAAAGGGACTTAGACGAAAGTCGCATTGGAAAGGTATGTCGTCATGACTTATTGGTACTTGGGAGTCGGCACGTTCTGCTAGGGGCCGCTACCGACTGATCAATCACGAGTGAGACTCAGAATCGTGTCCGGGTTACCATGAGCCTGTCGGGTCACACACTTAAGAGCGGGAGCAATTTGGGTTAGACCCAAACAGGAAATCTATTTGGGTTGGACCCAAATAGAGACATGGACTTAGTCAGCAAGTGAGACTTGCAGTGGATAATATAGGCCTTTTACTGAATGGGCCACAAGTGAGTGGAGCCCACTTTCACTCTCTATATAAGCTGGGGCACAAGTGCTTAGAGCACAAGGTTAGGTCACTCCATGTGTTGGAAACCCTAGCCCCAGTCCGTCCTGTCACCGCCGTACCGGACCTAGCAGTCCATCGCCGACGCTCCTCCTCGTACGTGTGGATACCGACGGAGGTGCTGTACGTTCAGCACTTCGACGATCGTGAAGAAAGAACGGATTGTGGATCGTGGAATCGGAATGGATCGCGAGGACTACACTGCATCCAGCGACATGCTTCATCAATTCCGCAACTGCACGTCTAGTGGTAATCCTCGTGGCCTTCTACCCGAGCTGGATCTTGGGATCACCGCGTAGGGAAAAAGTTTTGTTTATCTCTGCGTGGCCCTTTAGTGGTATCAGAGCATTAGATTCTAGTTTTAGGCTCGAGATCGCGCATATGTGATATGCGGTTGGCGTTAGATTGGATCTAATTGCAGTTTTGGTGGTCGATCTATGAGATAGATTGGTTTTGTACAAAGTTGATTGGATCAACTGTACTCGGGGGAATGGATGATCTGGTTTCCGTGATCTAACTGCTAAGGTTGTGGAACGACATACCCCTACCGATCGGCTTCCGCCATCGGGGTAGACTGTGACACGTAAACCTGGATGCAGTGATCGAAGATCAAAGAGTTTGGTAGAATCGGAATTCGGATCGGATTTGGGTAAAATTGTTTTATCCAATGACGAAATCCATGTCCGGAATGCAGATGAGATCTGCGTTTTTTGACCGCCGGATCGGAATCCGGATCGGATTTGGGAATCAGAATCCGGATCGGATTTGGGACCGCCGGCTTCGCCCTATCGTAGCGCCTTAGATGTCGTTGCGAGTTTCACAATGCCGGTAGATATCGTATCTATGCATAACTTGTTTTTGCAGGATGATGTTGTGAATGGTCATGCTTATGTGCATGTGATGTGTGTAATCCATACGTGATCTGTGTATCACGGATTTTGTCAGCCGGATGGAGCCTAGGTGTTGTCTTCTTATTGTATAACAGCCTACATGTCGGATTCTCTGTGTAATTTGCATTACAAGCTAGTGTAGCTGTTTGGAGAATCCGGAAGGCATGCAATTCGGTGTACAAGTCGGCTACATGGTGTAAGACGACATGTGACAAGAGTTGACACGAGTCGGATTACAGGCTTTATGGAGATGGAGATTGCCATGAAGAGAGCCATACCATTTCACATTATAATTGCTTTATTTTGTGTTATTGTTATGTCTCTGTTTTACCTCTATTAGTTGGTAGAAAATAATCCCTCAAAGAAGGTCTAGTCAGTTTCCCCGCCAGTGCTGCACCATCACAAGTCAGACATTTTTGGTAGTGGGCTCATAAAATTGAGGTGCTATCAATTCTTTCCGACTAGGTGGGTTTGAGTCGGACACTTACAGCGGAATCACTTGGTAATCTAGACGGGTCTATCACAACGGTTGTGGGACTCGAGGAAAGGTCGGATGGGAGCCGGGGCATGTGATGCCACCCATCCAACAGGAGTCGTATGAGATACGATTGACAAGGAGTTGTCTATCTAGATCACTTGACGGCTAGCGGGGAGGCTAAAGTTCACTAGTCGACTTGCTTATTTAGGGTCCTGAATCACTAAGTAACCATCGAAGGGGTGTTGGTTCTAGTGGGAGCAGAAATATTGAAGTGTTTAATATGCTTGCTCTTTATGGATACATGTCTTAAGTGTTTTGCATATTTTATGTTGTAGATCAATGGCACCTAGCAGTCTTCCTCAGATTTCCGGTTTTGCTTTGAGAACCATCTTAGAGAAAGATAAGCTGAATGGAACTAATTTCACCAACTGGTATCGTAATCTGAGAATTGTTCTCAAACAAGAAAAAAGGGACCGTGTCCTAGACAACCCACTTCTAGCTGAGGCGGATGAGAATGCGACTGTCGCAGCCACCAATGCCTACCGTCAGATTTGTGATGAATCCACGGAGATTAGCTGTCTTATGCTTGCTCACATGGAACCGGACTCACAGCAGCAGTTCGAGAATGTTGAGTCCTACGATATGATCGAAAGCCTCAAAAGTATGTTCTAGGCTCAGGCAAAGACTGAGAGGTATCAAGTCTCTCAGGCTTTATTGAGCTGCAAGCTTAAGGATGGTGAGCCACTGAGTCCGCATGTGATCAAGATGGTTGGTTACGTGCAGTCTCTGGAAAGACTTGGCTACCCCATAAGCGAAGAGTTCGCTACAGACATAATTCTGAACTCTCTTCCTAGTGCGTATGGCCAGTTCATATCGAACTACCACATGCATGGTATGGATAAGAAGCTCACTGAATTACATGGGATGCTCAAGCAGGCTGAGGCAGATCTCAAGAAAGGTGCCAGTCAAGTGTTGATGGTACAAACAAGGCTAAGTTCAAGAAGAGTTCTTGGACTAAGAAGAAGAAGGCAAAGTCAGGAGGTAAGGCGAAGGACCCAGTCCAAAGCACTTCCTCAGGGACTAAGCCATCTCCTGTAGCCGGATCCACTTGCTTCTACTACAAGTCGGATGGCCACTGGAAGAGGAATTGCAGCAAGTATCTGGCTGATAAAGCCAAGAGCGGAGGTGTGACTTCCGGCTCAGGTACGCTTGTTTGCAATGTTATAGACATTTATCTTGCTGATGCACCTGGTAGTTCTTGGGTATATGATACCGGATCAGTCATTCACATCTGCAACTCGTTGCAGGGACTGGTAAGAACTAGGAGCATTGCAAGAGGCGAGGTTGATATTAGAGTCGGCAACAAAGCGAGAGTCGCTGCGTTGAAAGTCGACACAATGCAACTTCATTTACCTTCTGGATTCATAATGGATCTAAATAATTGTTATTATGTTCCAGTGCTTAGTCGAAACATCATTTCTGCCTCATGTTTGATGAGACAAGGCTATGAGTCGAATATTAAGAATAATGGTTGTTCTTTATATTTGAATGATATGTTTCACGGCTTTGCACCCGTCCCGGACGGGTTATTTATTTTGAATCTTGATAGTGAATCTGTCTATAACAGAAATGTGAAAAGGTTAAAACCAAATGATCTGAATATGACTTACTTTTGGCATTGTCGGCTTGGTCATATAAGTTGGAAATGCATGAAGAAGCTCCATGATGATGGACTCCTAACTTCATTCGACTTGGAGTCGTTCGAGACATGCGAATCTTGCCTTCTCGGCAAGATGACCAAGACACCTTTTGCAAAGAGTTGTGAAAGGGCGTCCGACTTATTGGGACTAGTACATAGTGATGTATGTGGCCCGATTAGCACGACAGCCAGAGGTGGTTATGAGTACTTCATTACCTTCACTGATGATTTGAGTAGGTATGGATATATCTACTTGATGAAACATAAGTCGGAGGCCTTTGAAAAGTTCAAGGAATTCCAGAATGAGGTACAAAATCAACTTGGCAAGAAAATAAAGTTTCTTCGGTCGGACCGAGGAGGCGAATACATGAGCCATGAGTTTGATGACCATCTTAAGAGTTGTGGAATAGTTCCCCAACTCACTCCTCCAAGAACGCCGCAGAGAAACGATGTGTCAGAAAGGAGGAATCAGACCTTGTTGGACATGGTACGATCAATGATGAGTCGGACAGATCTGCCTTTATCATTTTGGGGTTATTGTCTAAAAACTGTAGCGTTCACACTAAACAGAGTACCATCAAAGTCGGTAGAGAAGACACCACATGAGATGTGGACTAGCAAGAAGCCGAGTTTGTCTTTTCTTAAGATTTGGGGTTGTGAAGCTTTTGTAAATCGACTTCAGTCGGACAAGCTTACATCTAAGTCAGATAAGTGTATTTTCGTGGGGTATCCGAGGGAAAACTTGGGTTACTACTTCTACAACCGGGAAGAGGGCACAGTGTTTGTCGCTCGAAACGGTGTCTTCCTTGAGAAAGAGTTTCTCAGTCGGGGAGTCAGTGGAAGTACGGTGCATCTCGAAGAAATTCGAGAGATACCGGCTAGCAGAGAGTCGGCAAAAGCCTTAGAGGTTGAGCCGCACGTGGTACCTGAGCCGGAAACTGCACCGACACTGCGAAGATCGGCCAGATTGCGAAGTGTTCGTGATGTGATGCTGTTGGACAGCGATGAGCCGGCAACTTATTCGGAAGCGATGGTGGGTTCTGATTCCGAGTCATGGCTTGGAGCCATGAGATCCGAGTTAAAGTCCATGGATGAAAATCAAGTTTGGAACTTGGTTGATCTGCCAGACGGTGCAAGACCTGTCGAGTGCAAATGGGTCTTTAAGAAGAAAACTGATATGGATGGAAATGTTTCTATCTATAAAGCACGGCTTGTCATGAAGGGGTTCCAACAGGTTCAAGGAGTTGACTACAATGAGACTTTCTCTCCCGTGGCGATGCTTAAATCAGTTCGGATCATGTTAGCTATAGCAGCTTATTTCGACTATGAGATATGGTAGATGGATGTCAAAACGGCTTTCCCTAATGGAAATTTAACCGAGGACGTGTATATGATACAACCCGAGGGTTTTGTCGATCCGGCTAATGCTGACAAGGTATGCAAGCTTCGGAGATCCATTTATGGGTTGAAGCAAGCATCTCGGAGTTGGAACATTCGCTTTGATGAGGTAGTCAAATCGTTTGGCTTCATCAAGAGTGATCATGATTCTTGTTTATACAAGAAGTTTAGTGGGAGCAAAGTAAACTTTCTGATCCTATATGTGGATGAGATATTGCTGATTGGAAATGATGTCCAGATGTTGCAAGAGACCAAGGAATCATTGGAAAAGAGTTGTTCGATGAAAGACTTGGGTGAGGCGACTTACATACTAAGAATCCGGATCTATAGAGATAGATCAAGGCATCTCATTAGATTGAGTCAGAGTACATATTTGGACAAAGTGTTGAAGAAGTTCAACATGGAATCGTCTAAGAAGGGGTTCTTACTGATGTCCCATGGCATAAAACTTAGCAAGACTCAGTGTCCTTCGACAACTGATGAGCGAAGTCGGATGAGTGCGATTCCGTATGTTTCTATAATCGGATCCATCATGTACGCTATGATTTTACTAGGCCAGATGTTTCCTATGCTCTAAGTGTTGTGAGAAGATACCAAGCTGACCCTGGAGAGATCCACTGGGCAGCGGCTAAAAATATCCTCAAGTACTTGAGAAGGACTAAGGATATGTTCCTGGTTTATGGAGGTGAGGATGAACTCAGTGTAAAGGGTTACACGGATGCGAGTTATCTCACTGACTCGGATGATTCTCGTTCACAATACGGATATGTGTTTGTGATAAACAGAGGGGTTGTGAGCTTGAAGAGTTCCAAGCAAGAAACAGTGTCTGCGTCTACGACAGAGGCTAAGTATATTGCTGCCTCAGAGGCGGCAAAAGAAGCCGTTTGGATGAGGAATTTCCTCATGGATCTTGGTGTGGTTCAGGGCCCGTCCAATCCGTTAGACGTGTATTGTGACAACAATGGTGCTATTGCACAAGCCAAGGAACCTAGACAACACCAGAAGAACAAACATATACTCATGCGGTACCACCTTATTCGCTAGTTCGTGGATCAAGGTGATATCAAGTTATGCAAGGTACACACAGATGCAAACATTGCGGATCCGTTGACAAAGCCACTGCCATAGCCGAAGCATGAGGTGCACCTGAGAGCAATGGGCATTAGATGCCTGGACATGTGATGTCGGATGATTGAATCTAGTGCAAGTGGGAGACTGTTAGGAATATGCCCTAGAGGCAATCATGTATGATGTTATTCCTGTGTACATAAGGTTATGGTCCATGTATGAACTACTGATATGTATCATTGGATATGTGATTCGATTGTGGAACTACATATTCATGTTGTTCATACTAATTGTCCTTGGTCATTGAGGGTGTGCCGGACACACAACTTAGACCAATGTGAAAGTCGGCAGATGACTAGGTTCCACTTGTCATGGGCATGGAGATGCTATTCCGACTTACACGGATTCGGCTAAAGAGTTTAGCGAGTCAGACTGACCCATATTGAGATGCAACGAACAAGTCGTCATTTGCATGTCTCAATCAATGTAATCCTTAGACCTGAGGTTATTGCACAATCCGAGTTGAGGATCACTAACTTAGGTTCTGTCAAACGCTGTTCCATCAATGGGCAGTTATAAAGGCGGAGTTCGGGTCGACTGTGAATCAAGCTGCGTGATGTGAATGACCAAGATGGGATTTTGCCCCTCCATCTGGAGAGATATTCTCTGGGCCCTCTCGAAAGATATGATTCGGAAAGCATGGCCATGCGCGTCTCGGTTAAGTGTTAACCGAGGCAACCGACTAAGAGTTAGTCGGATGAATCACTTATCTCGGATCGAGAAAGAGAGTTAGACTATTTAAGGGATGACGATCATTCGCCTATAGTCCGACAAGGTATATCGTGAGGAAAAAGGGACTTAGACGAAAGTCGCATTGGAAAGGTATGTCGTCATGACTTATTGGTACTTGGGAGTCGACACATTCTGCTAGGGGCCACTACCGACTGATCGATCATGAGTGAGACTCGGAATCATGTCCGGGTTACCATGAGCCTGTCGGGTCACACACTTAAGAGCGGGAGCAGTTTGGGTTAGACCCAAACAGGAGATCTATTTGGGTTGGACCCAAATAGAGACTTGGACTTAGTCAGCAAGTGAGACTTGAAGTGGCTAATATAGGCCTTTTAGTGAATGGGCCAGAAGTGAGTGGAGCCCACTTTCACTCCCTATATAAGCTGGGGCACAGGTGCTTAGAGCACAAGGTTAGGTCACTCCATGTGTTGGAAACCCTAGCCCAGTCCGTCCTATCGCCGCCGTACCGGACCTAGCAGTCCATCGCCGGCGCTCCTCCTCGTACGTGTGGATACCGGCGGAGGTGCTGTACGTTCAGCACTTCGACGATCGTGAAGAAAGAACATATCGTGGATCGTGGAACCGGAACGGATCACGAGGACTACACTGCATCAAGCGACGTGCTTCATCAATTCCGCAATTGCGCGTCTAGTGGTAATCCTCGTGGCCTTCTACCTGAGCTGGATCTTGGGATCACCACGTAGGGAAAAAGTTTTGTTTATCTCTGCGTGGCCCTTCACTTCAGCCCCGATTAGCGAGGAGGTCAGCAAGGATTCTACTCCCAAGGTACCTACGAGCAGTGGGTTGAAGAGAAAATCAAGGTCGACGGCGGATTATTCGGCTCCGGTGGGCGGATGCGGCACCCAGATCTCGAAGAAAAAACCCGGGAGAAGAGCAAGAGGTGAATTTTTCTTATCTGTGCCTTTTCTTGCAAGTAGATTAGTTATGACATAATAGAATCGAATGAACTGAAAAGTTCCCCTTTTTAATCAAATTAGGCACAACTTTGATACAAGGGACCTATATGAGTTCACAGTTCATGTTCGCTAGTACACTACAAAACTTGATTTTTGTTGCGAGAGGGTTGTGTTCGGGCAAGATGTGCATCTGCTTGTGAATTGCAAAGAGGTTGTGTCTGTTTCGCAGCTGGTAGATATGCTTGCCGCTAGAATTCCCTCGGGTCTAGACAGAGGAAAAAATGGGGGTGGCGCAACACGAATGATACCTATCCGCAAATTGAGCACTCTCATGAGCTTCATATGGTTTGGGAGTGTTGTGCAGCTGATCGTAAGGTGAAAGTTGAAGCGATGATTGATGATATGTATGCAGATGTTGGAGATCTTCCTGCGAGAGCTTCTACTCCTAGAGAATACGGACCAATAGATGCTGATCTAGATAAGTTTAGTATACGCATAGAGGTGGATTCATACATGGCAAAACTTGATGAGGGAGTTAATAAGCCAGTTTCGTCATGTACTGTGGAGATCACCGTCGATTCCAAAAACATAACTCTTGATGAAATGAGAGAGATGATCGGTAAGGAAATCAGTATTGACCCTAAGCAGATGGCAAAAATCCGGTGGTGGCATCATAAGCAGCAGCAATTCATAGATGTTTTGGATACTGAAGATCTTATGCAGATTATGCGATGAAAGAAGCAAACTAGGAAGGTGTTCTTCCTTGGTAACATTTCTGATGTTTTTGAACATGTTATAGTGGATATAGATGCCCATGTAGTGGCTGAACAGAATGAGGTGGTCGACGTTGATGAGATCTGATGAGAGCTGCTACTCTAGGCTTGTCATATGGACCGCGGGGTTCCCCGGCCTGTATTTGTAATATTGACTGTTGTTGCATTTAGAGCGTGTTTCTGTGATTATGTTTATTGAGAGATTGTGATATAATGCTGTGTGAGCTGTTGAGATTTCGGACATGTCACTCACTGAAACCATCGTTGTTGTAATAAGACATAAGTACATTGTAGTTGACATGATTATGTTTCTTAAGATGACGTACCATACTTGTTTCTGTTATTATGTTTGTTGGGACATTGTAATGTAATGTAATGTTTTGTGAAACCATGATTGGACAAGTGATGCATAAATACATTATAGTTGACATGATTATGTTTCTTGAGATGATGTACTGTACTTGTTTCTATTATTTTATTTGTTGAGAGATTGTAATGTAATGTTTTGCGAAACCATGACAAGACAACTGATGCGTAAGTACCTTGTAGTCAACATGATTTTGTTTCTTGAGTTGATGTAATATATTTGTTTCTGTGATTATGTTTGTTGAGAGATTGTAATGTGATGTTTTGTGAAACCATGATGTGATTATGTTTGTTGAGAGATTGTAATGTAATGTTTTGTGAAACCATGACTAAAGAAGTGATGCATAAGTACCTTGTAGTTGACATGATTTTTTTTCTTTAGATGATGTAATATACTGGTATGTTTTCATTAGGCAATGAAATTGGGATGGAGGGAGTACAAGTTTAATATTTGAAATGAGAATGTATGAAGAGAATCCATATTAGGCAGGAGATAGTAATCCAGGGAAAGGGCATGGTATTTGATGGCCCAAATATATCGAGCTTGTTGAGGAACCCTGATACATTGCAAATGTATTTATAATTTTTTATGTTCCATGCTTGGTTTTATCTACTTTCTTGTGTTTTGTCCATACTTTGGAGTACTTTTCATATGATTTCTTGGACTAACCTATTAACAAGAGCCACAATGCCAACTGCCTATTTTCTGTTGTTTTTGGTTCTAGGAAAGTTAGAAAATGAATATTCTCGGAATTGGACGGGACAAAAGCCAAAGTGCCTATTTTTCCAAAAGACATCTCATGCCAGAATACGAGACGGAGAAGGGATGGGGGCTGGCCACACCACCTGGCCGTGTGGCCAGGCCTGGCCTATGCCAGGGGGTGGTCTGGCCGACCCCAGCACCCCCTCGGCCTCTCCTTTCTCCTATAAGATGCCCTCGGGACGAAAACCCTAAGTACCCAATCAAAAATCCACGAAAGAGTCTGTAGCCACCATCGTCTCTGTCCCTAGATCGGGAGGGATCTGAAGCTCTTCCCGGCACCCTACCAGAGAGGGTAATTCACCCTGGAGGCCTTCTTCATCATCATGAAAGCCTCTGGTGTGATGCGTGAGTAGTTCATCTCTGGACTACGGGTCCATGTAGTAGCTAGATGGTTGGTTCTCCTCCTTTGTGCTTTCATGTCTAGATCTTGTGAGCTCCGTTCATGATCAAGATCATCTACTTGTAATTCTGCATGTTGTGTTTTCGGGGATCAGATGGATATTGAGATGCTATTTCAGATTGATTATTGATTCTATCATGTCTCTGTTATTTGTGATCTTGCATGCTTTCCGTTGTTAGTAGCTATCTTGGCCAAGTAGATGCTAGCAACTCCAAGAGTTAGTATTTATGCTCGATAGTGGGTTCATGGCTCTGGTAATCTGGGGAAGTGACAGAAATCTCTAAGGTACTAGATGTGCTGTTGCTACTAGGGAGAAAACAACAATCCTTTGTTCATAGAACAATTGTATTGTTTACTTTACACACAATTCGTAAAGCAATAATCTGTTGCTTGCAACTTAATACTAGAGGGGGTTCGGATGATAACCTGAAGGTGCATTGTTAGTCATAGATGCAGTTGGATGGCGGTCTATGTATATGTTGTAATGCCCAATCAAGTTCCAAAGGAGTCAAGATGATTAGTATATGCATGTATTGCTTTCTCGATGTTTGTCAATTGCCCCGCTGTAATTTGTTCACCCAGCATGTTATCTATCTTAAGGAGAGCCACCTCTAGTGAACTATGGACCCCAGTCCTTTCTTTTACATGCAATCTATAAACTATTTACTGCTTTGTGTTTACTTTCTGCAAACTATTACTTCCTTCCATTTGATATGTTTAATCCTTTGTTTTCAGCAAAACCGGTGAGATTGACAACCTCATCGCAAGTTGGGGAGAAAGTTCTGTGGTTGTGTTGGGCAGGTCTCCACGTTGCTACTAGCACCGGTAGTGCACCCTGCCAAGGCTCAACTAGCAACACCTTTGGGGTGTTTCCTTGCTCCTACTGGTTCAATTAAACCTTGGTTTCATAACTGAGGGAAACTTGCTGCTGTGCTCATCATACCTTCCTCTTGGGGTTCCCCAATGAGCTCTACATCAACACTGAGCTATGAAGCATTTTTCTGGCGCTGTTGCCAGGAAGTCAAGGACATCTTCACAAGGGGAGTCCCTCATAACCAATCTCTTTACTTTGTTATTTTTGTTTTGCTTAGTTTACTTTTGTTTTGGTTGCTTGTTTCTTTATCAAAAACACAAAAAATTAGTTCTACTAGTTTGCTTTCTTTATTAAAAACACAAAAAAATTAGTTCCTATCTTAAGTTTCCATTATGTCTAGCCTCGCTCTAATCACTATGACACCCGAGGAAATGATTTTCACTTTTAAACAAGGAATTGAGGAAAGCTTCAAGGAAGCTTGGTCTAGAATCTCTAATCTACATGAAAAAACTGAGCCTAAAATGACTCAAAGCTTGTTCCTTAGCAGTTTTTACCTTGGAATTGCTCTTTGCTATAGATATGCTTTAGATGCTGTTGTGGGAGGAGATTTCCTCCAATGTAATGAGGATGATGCTATTAATGCTATAAATAAATTGATCCTTACTTACAACTTGCCTAGCCAAACTGATATTTCTTTTGCAAGCATATTTCCTAGATTGAACACTCTTGAGACTAGCACTGCTAGATTAAAAGATTGCTATAATACGGTTAGGGAGCATCATAATTATGTTCCAATAAATTCTGAACCATCAAAGTGGCTCCCCACAGTAAAGATTGATATAAATACTGAAACTTTTCAAGCCCGCTATGATATCATGTCTGAATTTTGTCTTATGCCCAAAGATATTTATGAATCTTTGAATCTTTGGGGTCTTACTGAAGGAGGAAAAGAAATATCTCTTGCTATTAATGCTACCATATTACCTATTGGAATAGCTGAAAGAGTGTTTACAAAGATCCTTGGAAAAATGATTTGTACTGATTATCTTGTTATTGAATGTGCAGGAAAAGGACAAATTACACTTGGAAGGTCCCTATTAGAACTCCTTGGAGCAATTATAGATGTGGGAAAGGGGACCATGCACCTTTCTTCTCTACCAAACAATCATATTTTCCCCAAGGTTAAGAATAAAAGTAAGAGAGGTAAGGGCAAGAAATATGGTCTTAATGCTTCTTCATTTGAGAACACTTGATTCTTTTTCTTGCTTCTTATGCCTAACTTAAAGGCGTTAAAGAAAAGTACTTATTGGGAGATAACCCAAAAGTTTTAGACGAGTCTTGGAAGTTATTACCTCTGTAATAACCGCTCCTTATCCTTTTTATTTGCTTTTTGTGCCAAGAGTAACCTCTAATGAGAGAGAAGTAATGATTGGGAAAGTTGCTGTCCCAAAACAGATTTCTGTGCTTCACCGTAAAAATTCGTGTAAAATCTCTGTACGTCTTTTTGAGGTGTGAATTTTTGTGCTTCTGACCCAGGTTGTTATCTAACTTTCGTTAGTTCTACACTTTTTGATTTGAGCAACAGAAGGTCTTCGAAAAGATTCGTCTTTACCTGCTGGTCTGTTTTGACAGATTTCTGCCATTTTCTGCATTTGCTTCTTGTTGGTTCCTTTTTGAGTTCCTTTGGGGAATTGAGCTTTTTGAGGGAGTGCTACAGTAGCTAGTGTTCTAATGGAATTTTATTTGGTGTTAGAACTGAACCTAAAGACTTATTTATCTTGAATGCACTAATGTTGCTAATAAAGATTGTGTGAAGTTTTGTATGAAGGAAAATTTTCAGGTGTATGGAAGGAATGAGTAATGAGATGAAGGATGGACTAAAGCTCAAGCTTGGGGATTCCACGTGTGTCACCCCAAGAAATATCCAAGAAGTACAAGCGTCAAAGCTTGGGGATGCCCAAGGCATCCCCTTCTTCATCAATAAAAATCCCAGGTTTCTTCCAAATGCTTCATTTTTATTGTTCCATGCACAATTGTGTTGTTCTTGGAGCGTCTTCTTTTTTGTTTTCATTTTGGTTTTTCGTTTGCTTTTGTTTGGTTAGTTTGCTGAATAAATTGGTTGGACCCCCTCTTTCATACATTGGTTTTCAAATAGTTTGGTTTGGTTTGGAAAAGAGTAGGAAAGCTCATGCTTAAGTGGTAAAAAGAGCTTGTTTTTGACTGTGGCATATGCTTTGCCATGCCATGCTTGATATTGTTTTGGCTTTATGCTTAGTATTCTTTGCTGTAGCATGACATGTTATAAAAAATTGAGATTATGTGCCTTGGATGAACCATGCGTTGTTTTAGCATATTAAAGCATAGTATAGTGGTATTCTCCTATTGCTTTATTTGGGTTGACTTGGTGCATGCTCACACCATGTTATGACTATATCAAGTCACCATAGCCTTTATGATCCTTTAGTTTTCAACTTGTAGTATCACTTTATGCTTTGATCAATGATGTTTTGTCGTTCTGCATGATTATGGCCATTATTGCTCTCTTAGTTTGTCGCTCCCAGTTTTTTGCTACCCTCCACAACCAAGTATGAGCTCCACTCATGCATCCAGCTCCTTAAACCAAGTTATTCCAAAGAGTCCACCATACCTACCTACTAGCTTATGCTATTCCAAGTATATTCATGTTTTTGTTTACCTTACAAATTAAACTTATTATGAGAAAACTAGTGATTAAAGCTCTCACGAACTTGATGGCACACTTTACTTTTCTTGCCCTTAATAAACTTGAACCATTGTGTCGTCTATGTTGTATATGCTTGCACTTATTTGTTGGGAATAGCAGAACAATGCTGTCATGGGGAACGCTTTCAACATTGCACGGGTACTTTGTACCTAGTTGATATCATGCTCTTTTGTCTATGGATGTTGTCGGTGTGAAATGAAAGGGGAGCTTGTAAGTCCATGGAGTTATGTATATGTGTTAGAGAAACACCTGGGCCGCTGGTATAATCCATGCTGACATGGTAGAAACCTACAGCGTAACCATAATGAGCTGTCTATGAAGCATTCTTCTTATGAAAAAAAAGAGTCCTATATTGAGAAAAAGGAGAAAAAGAAAAAGGGAGATTATGAAAAGAGGAAAGAGAGAAAAAAGCACCATATTCCCATGGTAAATAAGAAGATTGTTGAGATTCTCGTTGTCTACTTGCCTTGTCATTTTTATATGGGGATTCTTTCGTATTATCGGGCAAGGGGTGCCGCGTTGGCGGTTCTCTATGATACACATGTACTTACGATGAAAAGAACTTACCGGTGACTAAACTTGAGTAGCATGAGGAGCGGCCCTCGTATTCAAGGGACATGAGATTTCTAACTGATACTTCGTCAAGCATGTACACCATAGTTTGTTCACTTTAACCTTAATCACTTCAAGATTCTTATGATAGGGGCAATGAGAGCTGAAAGCTAACAAGTACCATAATTTTTGGAAGCTCTTTATGAAACTTGAATCTCTGCTTCCTTCTATGAAGGCCTTTCTTCCACCATTACATTGAGTCTTCACCTTCTACCTTTATGCACTTACTTTGAGGGCATAGTGGCCATTCTTAGTTCTATGTGCATTGTCCCAAGACTAGTTGATTGATGCATAACTTGATATTGCTTGTTTTAAACTATTTGTATCTAGTCACTCTTATGAACTTTGAAGGTGTCCTATGCAATTATATTTGCTACTCTATGAGGGACAAGATGAATACTATTATGCTATGTTTTCTCTATGTGAAACAAACAAACGTCTTGCAAAGCATTGTTATTCATGAATCTTTTGTTTATGCCTTTTCATGTTGCATCATAGTTTGTTTGTCTTATTGCTAGAACTTTGTCTTTCATGTTATGATTGAAGTACTATGATCCCAGCCTTGAATGTTTTACAAATACGTTGATCAAGTTTATGATGGTGCATGTCACCTCAAAAATTATTCTTTCTTTTTATCACTTACCTACTCGAGGACGAGCAGGAGTTAAGCTTGGGGATGTTGATACATTGCAAATGTATCTATAATTTTTGATGTTCCATGCTTGGTTTTATCTACTTTCTTGTGTTTTGTCCACATTTTGGAGTACTTTTCATATGATTTCTTGGACTAACCTATTAACAAGAGCCACAGTGCCAGCTGCCTTTTATTCTGCTGTTTTTGGTTCCAGGAAAGTCTGAAAATGAATATTCTCGGAATTGGACGGGACAAAAGCCAAAGTGCCTATTTTGTTGGAAGACATCTGATCCCAGAATACGAGACGGAGAAGGGATGGGGGCCGGCCACACAACCTTGCCACGCGGCCAGGCCTGGCCCGCACCAGGGGGTGGTCTGGCCGACCCCAACACCCCCTCGGCCTCTCCTTCCGCCTATAAGATGCCCTCGGGACGAAAACCCTAAGTACCCGATCAAAAATCCACGAAAGAGTCTGTAGCCACCGTCGTCTCTATCCCTAGACCGGGAGGGATCTGAAGCTCTTCCCGACACCCTGCCGGAGAGGGGAATTCACCCTGGAGGCCTTCTTCATCATCATGCAAGCCTCCGGTGTGATGCGTGAGTAGTTCATCTCTGGACTACAGGTCCATGTAGTAGCTAGATGGCTGGTTCTCCTCCTTTGTGCTTTCATGTCTAGATCTTGTGAGCTCCATTCATGATCAAGATCATCTATTTGTAATTCTGCATGTTGTGTTTGCGGGGATCCGATGGATATTGAGATGCTATTTCAGATTGATTATTGATTCTATCATGTCTTTTTTATTTGGGATCTTGCATGCTTTCCGTTTTAGTAGCTATCTTGGCGAAGTAGATGTTAGCAACTCCAAGAGTTAGTATTTATGCTCGATAGTAAGTTCATGCCTCTGGTAATCTGGGGAAGTGACAGAAATCTCTAAGGTACTAGATGTGCTGTTGCTACTAGGGAGAAAACAACAATCCTTTGTTCATAGAATAATCATATTGTTTTCTTTACACGCAATTCGTAAAGCAATAACTTTTTTCTTGGAACTTAATACTGGAGGGGGTTCGGATGATAACCTGAAGGTGGATTATTAGTCATAGATGCAGTTGGATGGCGGTCTATGTATAATGTTGTAATGCCCAATCAAGTTCCAAATGAGTCAAGATGATTAGTATATGCATGTATTGCTTTCTCGATGTTTGTCAATTGCCCTGCTGTAATTTGTTCACCCAACATGTTATCTATCTTAAGGAGAGCCACCTCTAGTGAACTATGGATCCCAGTCCTTTCTTTTACATTTTGTAGATTGTATGTAAAAGAAAGGACCGGGGTCCATAGTTTACTAGAGGTGGCTCTCCTTAAGATAGATAACATGCTGGGTGAACAAATTACAGCGAGGCAATTGACAAACATCGAGAAAGCATAAAAGCATATACTAATCATCTTGACTCCTTTGGAACTTGATTGGGCATTACAACATTATACATAGACCGCCATCTAACTACATCTATGACTAATAATCCACCTTCAGGTTATCATCCGAACCCCCTCCAGTATTAAGTTGCAAGCAATATATTATTGCTTTACGAATTGCGTGTAATGTAAACAATACGATTGTTCTATGAACAAAGGATTGTTGTTTTCTCCCTAGTAGCAGCAACACATCTAGTACCTTATAGATTTCTGTCACTTCCCCAGATTACCAGAGGCATGAACCCACTATCGTGCATAAATACTAACTCTTGGAGTTGCTAGCATCTACTTGGCCAAGATAGCTACTAACAACGGAAAGCATGCAAGATCACAAATAACAAAGACATGATAGAATCAATAATCAATCTAAAATAGCATCTCAATATCCATCGGATGCCCGCAAACACAACATGACAAATTACAAATAGATGATCTTGATCATGAACGGAGCTCACAATATCTAGACATGAAAGCACAAAGGAGGAGAACGAGCCATCTAGCTACTACATGGACCCGTAGTACAGAGATGAACTACTCACGCATCACACCGGAGGCTTGCATGATGATGAAGAAGGCCTCTAGGGTGATTTCCCCTCTCCGGAAGGGTGCCGGGAAGAGCTTCAGATCCCTCCCGATCTAAGGATAGGGATGACGGCGGTTACAGACTCTTTAATGGATATTTGATCGGGTTTCTTAGGGTTTTGGTCCTGAGGGAAATATATAGGCGGAAGGAGAGGCCGAGGGGGTGCTGGGGTCGGCCAGACCACCCCCTGGCGCGGGCCAAGCCTGGCCGCGCGGCCAGGTGGTGTGGCCGGCCCCCATCCCTTCTCTGTCTCATATCCTGGCTCCAGATGTCTTCCAGAGAAATAGGCACTTTGGCTTTTGTCCCGTCCAATTCCGAGAATATTCATTTTCTGACTTTCCTAGAACAAAAAACAACAGAAAACATGCAGCTAGCACTGTGGCTCTTGTTAATAGGTTAGTCCAAGAAATCATATGAAAAGTACTCCAAAGTGTGGACAAAACACAAGAAAGTAGATGAAACCAAGAATGGAACATCAAAAATTATAGATACATTTGCAATGTATCAACATCCCCAATCTTAACTCCTGCTCGTCCTCGAGTAGGTAAGTGATAAAAAGAAAGAATAATTTTTGAGGTGACATGCACCATCAAAGACTTGATCAAAGTATTTGTAAAACATTCAAGGCTGGGATCATAGTACTTCAATCATAACATGAAAGACAAAGTTCTAGCAATAAGACAAAGAAACTATGATGCAACATGAAAAGGCACAAACAAAAGATTCATGAATAACAATGCTTTGCAAAACGTTTGTTTGTTTCACATAAAGAAAAATAGCATAATAGTATTCAGCTTGTCCCTCATAGAGTAGCAAATATAAATGCATAGGACATCTTCAAAGTTTATAAGAGTGACTATATACAAATAGTTTAAAACAAGCAATATCAAGTTATGCATCAATCAAATAGTCTTGGGACAATGCACATAGAACTAAGAATGGCCACTATGCTCTCAAAGTAGGTGCATAAAGGTAGAAGGTGGAGGCTCAATATAATGGTGGAAGAAAGTCCTTCATAGAAGGAAGTAGAGATTCAAGTTTCATAAAGAGCTTCCAAAAATTATAGTACTTATAGCTTTCATCTCTCATTGCCCCTATCATAAGAATCTTGACGTGATTAAGGTTAAAGTGAACAAACTATGGTGTACATGCTTGACGAAGTATAAGTTAGAAATCTCATGTCCCTTGAATACGAGGGCCGCTCCTCATGCTACTCAAGTTTAGTCACCGGTAAGTTCTTGTCATCGTAAGTACATGTGTATCATAGAGAACCGCCAACGCGGCACCCCTTGCCCGATAATACGGAAGAATCCCCATATTAAAATGACAAGGCAAGCAGACAACGAGAATCTCAACAATATTCTTATTTACCATGGGAATATGGTGCTTTTTTCTCTCTTTCCTCTTTTAATAATCTCCCTTTTTTCTTTTTCTCTTTTTTCTCAATATAGGACTCTTCTTTTTCATAAGAAGAATGCTTCATAGATAGCTTATTATGGTTACGCTGCAGGTTTCCACCATGTCAGCATGGATTATACCAGCGGCCCAGGTGTTTCTCTAACAGATATACATAACTCCATGGACTTACAAGCTCCCCTTTCATTTCACACCGACGATATCCATAGACAAAAGAGCATGATATCAACTAGGTACAAAGTACCCGTGCAATGTTGAAAGCGTTCCCCATGACAACATGGTTCTGCCAATCCCCAACAAATAAGTGCAAACATATACAACATAGATGACACAATGGTTCAAGTTTATTAAGGGAAAGAAAAGTAAAGTGTGCCATCAAGTTCGTGAGAGCTTTAATCACTAGTTTTCTCATCACAAGTTTAATTCTGAAGGTAAAAAAAGCATGAATATACTTGGAATAGCATAAGCTAGTAGGTAGGTATGGTGGACTCTTTGGAATAAGTTGGTTTAGGTAGTTGGATGCATGAGTGGAACTCATACTTGGTTGTGGAGGCTAGCAAAAGACTGGGAGCGATAAACTAAGAGAGCAATAATGGCCATAATCATGCAGAGAGACAAAACATCATTGATTAAAGCATAAAGTGATACTATAAGTTGAAAACTAAAGGATCATAAAGGCTATGGTGACTTTGGATAGTCATAACATGGTGTGAGCATGGGCCAAGTCAACCCAAATAAAGCTTCAAAGGAGAATACCACTATACTATGCTTTAATATGCTAAAACAACGCATGATTCATCCAAGGCATATTAAGCAATCTCAATTGTTTATAACAAGTCATGCTAAAACAAAGAATACTAAGCATAAATCCAAAACAATAACAAGCATGGCATGACAAAGCATAGACCACAGTCAAAAACAAGCTCTCTTTACCACTTAAGCATGAACTTTCCTACTCTTTTCCAAACCAAACCAAACTATTTGAAAACCAATGTATGAAAGAGGGGGTCCAACCAATTTATTCAGAAAACTAAGCAAACAAAGCAAACGAAAAACCAAAACGAAAACGAAAAAAAAGTCGCTCCAAGAAAAACACAACTGTGCATGAAACAATAAAAATGAAGCGTTTGGAAGAAACCTGAGATTTTTATTGATGAAGAGGGGATGCCTTGGGAATTCCCAAGCTTTGGCGCTTGTACTTCTTGGATATTTCTTGGGGTGACACACGTGGCATCCCCAAGCTTGAGCTTTAGTCCATCCTTCATCTCATTACTCATTCCTTGCATACACCTAAAATTTTTCCTTCATACAAAACTTCACACAATCTTTATTAGCAACATTAATGCACTCAAGATAATAAGTATTTAGGTTCAGTTATAACACCAAATAAACTTCCATTTAAACACTAGGTACTAAAGCACT
The DNA here is from genome assembly GCA_910589775.1 of Avena eriantha. Taxonomy (NCBI): domain Eukaryota; kingdom Viridiplantae; phylum Streptophyta; class Magnoliopsida; order Poales; family Poaceae; genus Avena; species Avena eriantha. The sequence goes on along the minus strand of OU342743.1, from coordinate 171,115,433 downwards.
TCCCTCAAAAAGCTCAATTCCCCAAAAGAACTCAAAAAGGAACCAACAAGAAGCAAATGCAGAAAATGGCAGAAATCTATCAAAACAGACGAGCAGGTAAAGACGAATTTTTTCAAAGACCTTCTATTGCTCAAATAAAAAAGTGTTGAACTAACGAAAGTTAGATAACAACCTGGGGCTGAAGCACAAAAATTCACGCCTCAAAAAGACATTCATAGATTTTACACGAATGTTTACGGTGAAGCACAGAAATCTGTTTCAGGACAACAACTTTCCCAATCATTACTTCTCTCTCATTAGAGGATACTCTTGGCACAAAATGCAAATAAAAATGATAAGGAGCAGTTATTACTAATAACTTCCAAGACTCGTCTAAAACTTTTGGGTTATCTCCCAATAAGTACTTTTCTTTAACGCCTTTAAGTTAGGCAAAAGAAGCAAGAAAAAGAATCAAGTGTTCTCGAATGAAGAAGCATGAAGACCAAATTTTGTTTTCATAGGAGAGGCAAAAGAAATCTTCTCTCTCTTCTTAGGGAAGTGTTCTATAACTTTCTTGAGTGGGAGTTGATATTTAATGGTGCCTTCTTTCATATCAATAATGGCACCAACAATTCTAAGAAAAGGTCTTCCCAAAATAATAGGACAAGAAGAATTGTATTCAACATCCAAAACATAGAAATCAACAGGGACATAGGCATTGTTAACCATAATAAGAACATCATTTAGACTCCCCCTGAGTTTCTTTTTAGCATTATCATCAAGTGGGACATTCAAATAACAATCTTCAAGTGGAGGGAAATCAAGCATATCATAAATCCTTCTAGGCATAATAGAAACACTACTATCAAGATCACATAAAGCTTTGAAATCAAAGTCATTCACTTTCATATTAATGATTGGTTCCCAACCATCTTCTTGTTTTATAGGAATAGAAGCTTTATGTTTCATCTTTTCTTCTTTAATCTTTATGAGAGCATCAGTAATGTGTTTTGTAAAGGCCATGTTCATAGCACTAGCATTAGGACTTTTAGCAAGCTTTTGTAGGAACTTAATAACTTCAGAGATGTTGCAACCATCAAGATCAAAATCGAATTTATCATCTAAAGTAGTAGACTAGTACTAGTCTCAACACTAGTGGTGGTGAAAGTAGAAACACTAATGTTTCTAGCAATTTCATCTTCTCTTTCCCACTTTGCATGTAATTCAGCTAATAGTCTAACATTTTCATCAATTCTTACTTGTATAGCATTAGTAGCTGCAAAGGGATTATCATTAGTTTCAGGTTTAGCAGCCATTTCATTAATCAATGAAGATTGAGCTTCAGACAAAGATGATATATTCCTTTCAGCATTAGAAAATTCAATTGTAAACTAGGAATTTCCCTATTTAGACTCTCAAGTTGATGGCTAATGTTCTTCAAAATGGTAGATTGTTCCTCCATAATTTTAGTAAATAGTTGATTTTGTTCATATTGCATTTGCATGAAGTTCTTAGTGGATCTTTAAACTTCTAAAATTCTTCCTTCACTAGGTAATCCAGGTTTACCATTATAACCATAAGTATTACTAGGAGGGTAAGGCCTATAATTTTTATTACCATAAGCATTGTTGCCAAAATTATTATTTCTTATGAAGTTCACATCAACTTGCTCTTCTTGAGCAACCAAAGAGGCTAAGGGAACATTATTTGGATCAATATGGGCTTTCCCATTAACAAGCATAAACATAATAATATCAATCTTATCACTCAAGGAGGAGGTTTCCTCAACAGAATTTACCTTCTTACCTTGTGCAGCTCTCTCAGTATGCCATTCAGAATAGTTAACCATCATATTATCCAGAAGCTTTGTTGCAGCACCCAAAGTTATGGTCATAAAGGTACCTCCAGCAGCAGAATCCAATAGGTTCCTTGAAGAGTAGTTCAATCCTGCATAAATTTTTTGGATGATCATCCAAGCGGTCAGTCCATGAGTGGGACAATTCTTTACCAAAGGTTTCATTCTTTCCCAAGCTTGAGCAACATGTTCATTGTCAGGTTGTTTAAACTTAATTATTTCACTTCTCATAGATATAATCTTAGCAGGAGGATAATATTTTCCAATGAAACCATCTTTGCATTTAGTCCAAGAATCAATACTATTCCTAGTTAAGGAATTGAACCACTCTTTAGCTTTTCCTCTCAAGGAGAAAGGAAACAATTTCAGCTTAATAATATCACCATCTATATCCCTATGCTTTTGCATCTCACAAAGTTCAACAAAGTTATTTAGATGGGCAGCAGCATCTTCATTACCAATACCAGAAAATTGTTCTCTCATAACAAGATTGAGTAAAGCAGGTTTTATCTCCAAGAAAGTAGCTTCAGGCACAGGTGGAGCAATAGGTGTGCTCATAAAATCATCATTGTTGGTGCTAGTGAAGTCACACAACTTAGTGTTTTCAAGAGTAGTCATTTTTTTGTATTTTTGATAAAGAAAGCAAACTTGTAAAAACTATTTTTTTGTGTTTTTGATAACAAAACAAGCAAACAAAGCAAAAAGAAACTAAGCAAAAGAAAAATAACAAAGTAGAGATATTGGTTATGAGGGACTCCCCTTGTGAAGATGTCCTTGACTCCCCGGCAACGACGCTAGAAAATGTTTTTGATGGCGCGTGGTTGACGTGGGAGCTTCTTCTTATTCTTCAAGTCCCCAGCAACGGCGCCAGAAAAAGTTGTTGATGGCCCAAATATATTGAGCTCGTTGGGGAACCCCAAGAGGAAGGTATGATGAACACAACATCAAGTTTTCCCTCAGTAAGAAACCAAGGTTATCAATCCAGTAGGACTAAGGAAACACCCCAAAGGTGTAGCTAGATGAACGTTGGCAGGGCACACTACCGGTGCGAGCAACAACGTGGAGACCTGCACAACACAACCACAGAACTTTGCCCCCAACTTGCGACGAGGTTGTCAATCTCACCGGTTTTGCTAAAAATAAAGGATTAAACATATCGAATGGAAGGAATTAATAGTTTGCAGAAAGTAAACACAAAGCAATTAACAGTTTGTAGATTTTATGTAAAAGAAATGACCGGGGTCCATAGTTCACTAGAGGTGGCTCTCCTTAAGATAGATAACATGCTGGGTGAACAAATTACAGCGGGGCAATTGACAAACATCGAGAAAGCATAAAAGCATATACTAATCATCTTGACTCCTTTGGAACTTGATTGGGCATTACAACATTATACATAGACTGCCATCCAACTGCATCTATGACTAATAATGCACCTTCAGGTTATCATCCGACCCCCCTCCAGTATTAAGTTGCAAGCAATATATTATTGCTTTACGAATTTCATGTAATGTAAACAATACGATTGTTCTATGAACAAAGGATTGTTGTTTTCTCCCTAGTAGCAACAGCACATCTAGTACCTTAGAGATTTCTGTCACTTCCCCAGATTACCAAAGGCATGAACCCACTATCGAGCATAAATACTAACTCTTGGAGTTGCTAGCATCTACTTGGCCAAGATAGCTACTAACAACGGAAAGCATGCAAGATCACAAATAAAAAAGACATGATAGAATCAATAATCAATCTGAAATAGCATCTCAATATCCATCGGATCCCTACAAACACAACATGCAGAATTACAAATAGATGATCTGATCATGAACGGAGCTCACAAGATCTAGACATGAAAGCACAAAGGAGGAGAACCAGCCATCTAGCTATTACATGGACCCGTAGTCCAGAGATGAACTACTCACGCATCACACCGGAGGCTTGCATGATGATGAAGAAGGGGCGCTAGGGTCGGCCAGAGCACCCCTTGGCGCGGGCCAAGCCTGGCTGCGCGGCCAGGTGGTGTGGCCGGCCCCCAACCCTTCTCCGTCTCGTATTCTGGCTCCAGATGTCTTCCAGAGAAATAGGCACTTTGGCTTTTGTCCCGTCTAATTCCGAGAATATTCATTTTCTGACTTTCCTGGAACCAAAAACAGCAGAAAACAGGCAACTGGCACTGTGGCTCTTGTTAATAGGTTAGTCCAAGAAATCATATGAAAAGTACTCCAAAGTGTGGACAAAACACAAGAAAGTAGATAAAACCAAGCATGGAACATAAAAAATTATAGATACATTTGCAATGTATCAATATCCATTAAACTATTGTAACATGCCAATTTAGTCATTGTTGCAGCGGTAGAAGGGCTGCTCTCTCTCTCTCTCTCTCTCTCTCTCTCTTTTGAAGGTGAATTAGTAGGGAAAGTCCCCACTGCAATTTTATTATTATTTAATATATATATATGGATATTACAAAGTGCTATTACATATGAGTCTAAAGATCCAAGATAGATCAAAAAAATATAAAATGTTCTACCTCACAAGAGGGCAGCAATCTACTCTATCTCTAGTCTAATTGTTGGCTTAGCCAAGTATTGAATTTATCCTAGTGTTTTCTTTTAATTCTGAATTGCACCCATCTCATTTCTTGATAGAAAATTGTTTTCCGTCCTTCTATTGTTGGCCTTTTATCATTATTTTTTTCATTTCGACAAATCCAGATACCTCAAGCAGCAAAATAATAATTTCCATTGCAAAAAGGTAGATGCAGCTTGGTTCTGATGTCAGATAAAGCCTCCAATCCTGATAAATCTATTGCTCTGTCAATGCATATATGATCCTAGCAGATTTTTGCAAAGGGACAATCCCAGAATAAGTGGTTTACCGATTCTTCTAATTGGCAATTGAGAGTTGCACAATTATAGTCAGGCAGAGCAAGTTGTTTCCTTCTCAGAAGATTCCTTGTGTTTAATCTATCTAGAAGCAAAAGCCAAAAAAAGAATTTGTGTTTGTTCTGGCAAGAGGATGCCCAAAGACAAGAGAAGTGTGGAGGTGTAGGGGAATAACCAATCATAGAAGAGTAGGCCTTTTTTACTTAAAATCTATTAGACCCCCAAATATAACTCCAACTATCATGATTATTTGCTTGTAAAGTTGGAATGATCTCTTGGCACCTATCTTCCAGGATTAAAAATTTAGAGTACGCTTGTTGGGAAAGAGGTAGGTGAAAATTATCCTCTAAGAACTCATCCTGTAAAAATTCCCGTACATTGATATTTGATGACTTTGCATAGGACAAGTGTGGAAATTTATCCTTTAAGCAATCATCTTGCCAAAGATAAGTCCAAAAATAAGCAGTTTCCCCAAATTTTAGTATGCATTTAGCCATGGCCTTAAAATTATCAATTAATTTGATATGTGCTTTCCACCAGAAAGATCCCTCCATGCTTCTTCTAGGTAATTTTCCATTCTTATAGTAGGTCTCCCAAATAAGATGAACCCAAGGGATATCATGGTGATTGTAAAACTTGTCAAGGTTCTTTAAAAGGAGGGCAAAATTTTGAATGGTTAGATCCAAGACTCCAAGGCCCCCTTGATTTTTAGGTCTACAAATCTTAACCCATGACACCAGAGCCTGCCCCTTGGCTTGAACATCCTCCGGATTTTTTTCTCCAAAGACAGTGTCTCATATATTTTATGATCTGATCTTTGATAGCAACTAGCACCTCCAGGTAACTCATGAAGAATAAGGATAGTGATGATAAAACAGATTTAACCAGTTGAAGCTTTCCTCCATAGTTTAAGAAGTCAGCAATACCACAATGCCTTCTTTCTACTCTCTGAACAATAGGTAGAAAATGTTCCATGGATGGCTTTGGCAAGCTTAGTGGTAATCCAAGATAAGTGAAAGGGAGGCTACCAGTTTGGCAATTGATTGTCTGAGCAAAGTGAATCAGCCTATCCTTGCATAAATTTATTGGCATCATGCTTGATTTCAAATAATTGACTTTGAGTCGAGTGGAACGTGCAAAAGTCTGTAGAAGAGCTTTTAAGCATAATAACTGAGTAGCATCTGCTTTTAGCACAACCAAGGTGTCATCAGCATATTGAATCACTGGGAAGTCATTGTTAGGAAGCCCACCAATTGGAGGGGTCATAAGTTGGAGGAACATGGCTTTATTCAAGATAGATTGAAGAAGGTCTGCAGCAAGAACAAAAAGGAGGGGTGAAAGGGGATCTCCTTGTCTGACACCTCTTCTGCAGTAATTTTTTTCCAGGTACCCCATTTAGAAGAATTTCAAAGGAGCCAGACTCAAAAATCATCTCAATCCATTTAATCCATTTCCTGCCAAATCCTCTAGCTTTGAGAATATTTAGGATGGATGAATGATCAATTGTATCAAAAGCCTTCTCAAAGTCCAATTTTAAAATGAGAATTTCCTCCTTTGATTTGTGGCATTGGAAAAGATATTCAAAAGCCCACCCAAGGTAATCCTGAATAGACCCGTCTTTGAGGAAGCCATATTGATTCTTATGTACCAATTTCAGAATAACAGTCTGCAGTCTATTAGCAAGGAGTTTGGTAATAATTTTCAACACACAGTTTAATAAAGAAATGGGCCTGAAATCAGCAGAGGTGGAAGGGTTTGACACTTTAGGAATGAGAGTAATGTAGGAGGAGTTGATACTTTCAAGAGAAACTTTCTCATTATAGAAATCATGGATGAGCAATTTGAAGTCATTTCCAATGATGGGCCAGCAACTTTTGATGAATTCATTGTTAAAACCATCAGGTCCAGGGGACTTATCATTTGGTAATTCATAGATCACCTCCTCAATTTTTTTGTCAAGGAAAGGCCTTTCAAGTTAGTTTCTCATCTCCTCAAACATACCATTTCCATAAAAATCTTCAAGGTTGAAGAACATCTCAGTTTTCACAGAAGTACCCATTCTAGCTTTGAAATCATTCCAAAGAATGTCAGCTTTGTCAGAGTGATCAAAGATTTCTTGGCCATTGTCATTCTTAAGCATTGAAATATAACTATGTCTATAACTGATGGTGGCCTTAGAGTGGAAGAACTTTGTGTTTTCACCACCTAATTTCACCCATTTTATTTTTCCTCTATGTTTCCAATAGGTGTTCTGATTCTAGAGTAGAGTAATAACATGAGATTTTAGGAGGTCTCTGAGGTGCCATTCATTGATGGTTAAAGTTCTAGATTCTTCAAGAAAATCCAGAAGGTCAATTATGGCATTAACCTTCTTAATCTGATCTTTTAGCCATGGAATTTGTCTGGCCCAAAACTTGATACCTCTTCTCACATTCTTCAATTTGGCACAAATCTTCTTTGCCAGGTCAAGGCGCCCCACTGGTATATTCCAGGCATTTTGCACAATTTGTTTAAGTTTAGAATGATGTAACCAGAAATTTTCAAATCTAGAAAATTGTGCCTTGGGAATATTCGTTCCAATTGAAATGACATACGGAAGATGATCAGAAGTGGGATTGGAAAGGGGAAAAAAAGTAGAGGGGTACTTGATGGTCTAGGAGCTAGAAGTAAAAAACAGTCTAGCCTTTCTAGTAGGGGGTCTTTCTGCATATTGCTCCAAGTAAATTTTCTTCCCTTAAGAGGTAACTCAATTAGCCCTAGGTTGTTGATACCTTCATTAAAAATTAAAGTGTCATTAACATCTCCTCCAATCTTGTTTCGATCAGTAAGCTTTCTGATAAGGTTAAAGTCCCCTAAGACAAGCCAGTCCATATTATCAGGCATCACAATGTTGGAAAACCAATCCAAAAATTCATCTTTTCTATCAGCTTGACATGGACCATATATGCTTGTAAGTGTCCAGATGTCATTAGAAAGTAGGGAGGAGAAAGTGACAGAAGTAGAAAATTCATTTGGGAAGGCTCTAGTACCATTGAACAAAGAACTATTCCAGATGATGATGATCCCACCAGAAGCACCAATAGAAGGGAGAAAGTCAAAGCTATCAAACTTATTCGGACATAATTTTTTTAAGTAATTCATGTCAAAGCACTCTCTTTTGGTTTCTTGGATACAAATGATGTCACATTCAGATTAAATGATTTTGCTTTTTAAATCCAACCACTTCTTCTCAGAGTTCATGCCTCTGAGATTCCAGTTCAGAATATTCCATTTTCTTTTGTTATTCATGGAAAACCAGAGGGGTAAAAATTTGGGGTGACACAAGATATGTAATCACACAAACAGACTTAATCTTTTCACAAGGTCCAAGAGCCATATATAAGCATAGTTACATAAGGAGTCTGAGAAGCTCAACACAAGTCTCAAAAGTACTTGACCTAGACACAAAATGACAATATTTTGTAGACATTAAAACATCTATTTAGGAGCTTTCTTCTTAGACTGCTGTCTACAGGATTCAGCAGCTCCACCTTTCTTCTTTCCAGTCATGTTGGTGTCAGCACCATTCTTTTTTGGTCCAGTCTTTCCAGGTGGCTTGATGATCAAATCATTGATCCTGCTCTTCTTCAGCAACCTTTTCTCAAGTTCTCCCTGTTTGACCTTACAAAAAGAGTCAGTCAGGTTTTTAACAAATTTATTGCTAAGACAAGGAGGAGCAGCATTGCAAGAGAGGCAATTTAAATCAGAACAATTCACATGAATTTTAAAACCCCCATTGAGTTCCACAATTCTAGGACTCCTTCTCACCTTAGTGTTAACCATTGGTTCCTTTCCCCTTATTTTTTTGGATGGAGCATTGGGCACTATCAGGTTTGAGGGGGAATCATTCAGGCAAGGAGGAGGCATCTGCCCAACACAATCATTAGGGATAATCAAAGTAAAGGTATTTTCATTAGCAATTGGTTCCTTTATAATTTCTGATAGAGGAGAAGTAAGAAAATGTTTTGCCCAACTGAACTTTTCAGGAGTGAGGAGCATGAGTGTTATAAAGTTGAACCAAGTTACAGGAATATCACACTTCAGACTATTTTTGCCAAGTGGAGAACTATTGATGTGAGGAGCAAAGAATCTGTTCCAAAGTTCCAGGCCTTGCTTGGAGAAGGAATGTTTAGTAGCCAGCACATCAGGAGCAGGAACAAAAGGAGTGAAAGCCATCCCCACTTGGAAGTGAGCCTCATTGGGAGAAAGAAGATTATTGTCTTGAATCATCCTGCTGGTTCACCTCATTAGAATGCTGAGCCTCCTCAACATTATCCTGGTAGTTCTGAAGGATATTGAACAAGCCATCACCCATACCAACATCCTCAGTGTTTTCAACTATCTGCTGCTCAAACTCAATGTCATCATCACCATGAACAGAAACATTGTCATTGTCAGAGGAAATATTGACTGTAGGGATAAAACCAGTGACAACATTGTTTGCCTCCTAAGGTGGTAAGTTCAGATTATCAATTGGCATATCCACCCCTTCAGCAAAAATTGGTCCTTGAACTGGTGCATTCCATTGCCCCCAACCAGCATCATTTTGTTGAGGAGCAGGTTCAGCCCACTGGTCCCATCTACCAATGTCACCTTCAGGCTGAGGAGGAGGTGGTAGGGGAGGAGGACCAAATTGAGGTCCCATGACAAGCGGGGGATGATGGTCTTCATTTTCATTAGGCAGTGGGTCCTCATCAGGTGGGCCCCCACCCAGGAGATTTTTGTTTAAAAGCTCCACAAAAGAAGTCCAGGATTCAATCTCAACAAGGTCCCCAATGGTAAATCTAACACTTTTGGGCACATCCAACAGGTCAGTGACTCTGAGTTTAGCAATGATTCTGCCTTTGTCCTCAGGGTCCCTTTCCCAAAGAAGCACCTTTCCTATATCAGTAAAGACAACATTCAGGTCTTCAGTATGCCAATGATCAAGGGGAGGGCCCATAAGAAAGACCCAACATTCATTGTTGAACTGAGTCCTACGCCAGTTGATTCCTTCATTGTGCCGAGCAAAAGAGATTGCAACATCTTGGAAAGGGATTGTCCCAACATCAATCAAACGATCTCGATCACTAACATTGTTAAATTGCACATATGCAGAGCCCAAAGGACAGTCTTGAATATCACGGAAATCCACCCGAGCAACATTGATAAAGAAATCTTGTAAAACATCTTTGATATTCTCGAAAGGAACTGGACCAGGGGGAGGGGATGAATGTTCGCAATAGCATATTGTTCATGAGCACGTGGGCAACGAGGAACTACAACCCTCTTGACACGATTCCGCCCCGCCACCTGAAAAATCTCGAAGCCAGGAGGGAGAAAAGGTTGCGGGTCCAGCGGAATGTTCGCCATTGCGGTGGAGGTTGTCACCGGCGTCGAGCAGAGTAAGGTGGTTGGGGTTTCTGCAGGCGTGGGAGTTGAGGAGGCACGGAGTTGCGAATTTTTCTTTTTTTGGGCGAGGGCAAAGTCTTTTAGACAATCGAACACCCTGGGCTGTGAGACTTGCGGTGAGACTTGGGCCTTGAACCAATTTAGGTAAGATTTGTCGGGCCACGGACGCGTAGGGAAAGTTGGAAATTTCAAAAAAGGCAAAAGACCAGGCAGTTTAAATGCAGTTGATTCTGTGCATGTCGGAAAATCCGCTTTCTCAATAACTCTCCCATTAACCACAATTTCCGCAAATGACGAGCCGGTTTTATTCCCCTTAATTTCATTCATGATTTGACCGTTTTTGCATGGGGATTTGGAAGAGGAATCCAGAAAATCAACACGATCAAAACTCAAAGAAAGATTCTTATTTTTGTACGAGACAAAAGTCCAGTCTTTGTCAATTTCTTTGTAATATTCTCTCTCCTCAAATCTCCAATTCGGACCCCTTCTCCCCACAGGTTGATTTTCAAGACAAAAGACTCATTTGAGAAAGTATTTGAATTATAGATCTCGAAACCCACATCTCGTGATGCAACTGAAAATCGAAAGGTTCTATCTTGAAGAAGTTTGACTTGAAATTTTGAAGAAAGACCACCAAAACAAGCTTGAAGGGCAATGCCAATAGTATGAATATCAACTTTAAAGTTGGCATGACCAAAAGAGCCTAGCAGAAAAAGGTCTTCTGCGAAATCCACCAGAGAAATTAACATGATGACCGAATTTCTTGAAGACAATATCCTCAAAAACTTTGCCCTTAGAGAAATCCTAGGAAGTGCACTTGGTGATCCTTTCCTTCTTATCTTGCACCTTATCGGAACTCAGGTTTTCAGTGATTCGAGCACCCACAACAACTCTTTTGACAACTAGATCAAGCATCAAGCCAGAAAAAATCTTTTCATCTTGCAGAAGGAATCTTGCATCAATCACCACCTTATTTTGATTAAGCAGCACAATTCGCTTAGCATGAGTAAAAAGGATTAAAAACCCTGGAACACTGCCTGAATCTCTCTCTCTCTCTCGCCATGCTGTCCTTGAACGGCAAGGATGCCCAGTCGAGCAACGACAGCCTTCTCTCCGACATCGAGTATTCCTTCCACGATGTGAGTTCCTCTGTTTTCTCGGGCTAGGGTTAGGCAATGGTAAATCTCTCGATCTGAGCTCCATATGTGCATGCAATCGTGTTCGATTTCAGCTTTGCGTTTAGCTATAGGTACCACGGACGATCTACGACTCCGAATGGGAGGGCCTAGATCTCGATGGAAAAGTGCCATGTGACCATGGGCTAAAACTGAGGAGATATGTTGCATTCGAAGGCAATAACACTGGGAGAAGGTTTTTGGGCTGTACAAATCAGGTTTGTTTACATTATGTGCAACTGTGACATGAAGTAAAATGTATCGTGCATGTTAATAACACTATAGTGTGTGTGTTTTTAGGTTGGCCTGGTGTGTAAAGTAGTAGAGTGGGTGGATCTTGAGTGGCCAGATGCACTTAAGAAATGTTTGGCACAATTATGGGAGATGTATGAGTTGGAAAGGTCAGGGAGATTTACTGATGTAAGTGATGCAACTGAAAAAAATTACAAGCTGTCAGTACGAAATAAGGAGCTAGAACAAGAAATCGAGAATTTGTAGTCAAAGCTAACTGACGGAATCGATAGGAGCTTGGTTGTTGGAACTGCAAATAAGCTTTAGGATAGTCATAAGTTGCTGATTCATAATGCAGAAAAGGAGAGGGATCAGCTCAGGGAAGACAAGAAGAAGCTGGTAACATCCCTATTTCAGCAACCCTGATTAGTTGTCCAGAATGCAAAAATCAGGGGGAACAAAAACTTTTTATTGTATTAATGCTGAAGTGTTGCTTGTGTTTGACTTTTTTTATGCTTATGATTGTGTATTAGAAGATATACTCCTTATCTCACAATCAGTTGACAAAAGCTATTTAACAAAACTATCCTGGCTCATTTTACATATTCTCAAGTGTTCTGGCATTTCAAAACATGAGCCAAGATGCTTATGTAACCAAAATTATTTTAGTAGCTTCTACTGACAAAACTATGGAGAGATATATATTATAATCTCCTTATGTTCTCAAGACAGAACCTTCAACTACTCCTACCTCTAGGATTCTCAAAACCTTGTATAATTTTTTTGAAATCTACTCTTGCTAGAAAACCAAGGACTCTTACCTTATTCAAACTCCAACCTTTCAAAAATTGCCCATCCTTACCTCAAGCTAAGCTTGATGGAAACCCTAGTAGTAGTTGATTTGTTTGTAAGATGAGTTGCCTTGATCTGCTGTTTGACTTGATCGCTTAGAAGAAGTATGAGATACTCTAGGAGATCATCCTCTAGGATCAAGAAACCTTTAAATCCCCAAACCCTAAGCAAGAACACGAGATGGATCTGATCTAGCCTCTAGGTGATCATCAAAAACCCTTAACCAGATCAATTCTGAAGGGATCTAATCTAGAAGCTTCCAAGTCAATGAATACCAATGTCAAGCATGGATCTTTCATAGTCATTTTCCGACTTCAAAATCATACCATTGATGATGCTTGGGTGCCTTGCAACCCATCAAAAACCTCCCCTCTCATACTCTAGTCAAAATCCTCAAAACTACCAAATTTGACTAAGTCTGGAAACTGTTTCAACATCACCTTTTTGAATGTCTCTTTTTCTCAACCCTTGTGCATTTTTGATAATTCATTTGAACCATATTGTTAAATATCCTAAGTACTACCAAGGCCCACTCTTTCCCTTGGTTATATCATACTCTAAGACACTTGTTCCTGATGGTTTTGCAGGCAACAAAATAACTATACCTGCCAATCTAGTCAACTTGCCTACTTTGTCAGAAGCTCACACCACCATCTAACCTTCTATGGACCAAATCTTTGCATGGTTGTGTTCTACTCATACAGGTATATTAATATCTACTTTACTCGTTCCAAGTGGATCTTTGTGCTTCTTAAACCCACAAGGTTTTGAAGGCTAGTTGATAATTTTCTTTGACAGGCTTATTTTTTTCAAAGTTTGAAAGCCTGTCTTGGTGAGATCAATCAGGATCAAGCTCAAACCTCTACACAATTGCAATCTACATCACTTGGTCTATCCATCCATATATTCCATTCCCCAAGGGGAGCCTTGAGCTCCAAGATCCAACAAGGTTTTGGTGGCATGAAAACAATCTTACCCAAGATTCTTAAATCTCTAGTTTTCACCAAAATCAACTTGGATTCTCCAATTACAAGGTTGAAAATGCTTGTTACACCTTGTATACATAATCTACCTTTATCACCAAGATTTATCAAATTTTATTCCTACTTATTATGGACCCAAATCTATTAAATTCCTGTAATAGACAAAATCTCCAAAACTCCTTTCCCAATGGAAAGTTTGGTTTTTGCCAAAGCACTTCTCGAACTTTTGGCACAATTGAGATCCATATATCATATCTTATCTCTCCATCTAAATAATAAATATTTTTTAGATCCTTTATTATTTCTTTCTGCCTATTTTCTTAAATGGCAGAAATGGAATAGTAATTGCTTCAAATACTTTTTAAGCCACAATAAATCTTGGGAAAATTCCCCCAAGTGTGTATTCATATTTAGAATCATCTCACATCAAAAACCAACTATGTTCAATATAAATTTATCAAATGATATTCTATAAACCATTTCTGCACTTTTGAATAAATGGATTTAAGTGGACTAAAACTCATTTGAAAAATCTCAAATAATTCCTGGAGGTGTATCTTGACCTCATCTACCCACCAGTACCATTTGCCCATGTTGTACAATGCAAGTTTTTATACTTTCTTCATGGCCATATATTTGATCAATTTTGCTAAGTTAGCAAACCCTCAAATCAAAAACCCACCAAACCTACACCAACTTGGTCAAACAAACTTGCACAACACACCTCTCCTCCCTCTGGTCGAAATACACTGTAGAACGATCACTGTATCCCTCCTTTTTGGCTTTTGTTCTTAAAAGAAGGAGAGGAGAAGATCTTGGCATAAATGAGTATCTCCACTTTTATTGCCACAAGAGCTGCAGCACCCCCTAAGCCCCTCTCTGGTCTTGGCCTAGACCCCACACGCCCCTCTCCACCACCCCTACTGCCTAATAGATGGCCACCTCCCTTCCCACAAGCCCCTCCTACACTATGTCCACCATGGACCTCTCCATTTGGTTTAAAGGACTGGAGGCTAGCACAACTCTCCCCTCTGCTCTCAGACCACCCCTACCCTATCTCCAGAACTGCCTTTGGGAATTTCCTGAAGGCATTATGTTAATTATATTGACATGATTCCAACTCTCAGTAATTCACTACATCAAATACTACTTAACCATTCAAGGAAATAATTTTTGGACATGCATAACATTTCTGGTGAATTATTTCCTAAAACTAGAGCTTTTCTCACTAGAAAATTCATAAGAAATTAAAGAAAAGTGATAAAATCATGAAACCACTTTTGTTGGTCTTGTGATTTCAATACCTATCTGTAGATATCATTTTTGTATATTGATATCATACAGAACCACTTCTTGGCCTCAAAACCCTTATTCAAGTGATATTTGACAACTAAATCACAAACGCAAATCCACAAAGGCAATTAAAATAATTCCAAATGCTATGATCTCAACCTATACAAAACCTACAGAATTCAGTAATGTGCTTTATGTTTGTTTGTTTGTTGTATGTATGTCTGCTTGTATGCCTTGTTTTGCTTGTGGTCTTGCTTGTTTGCATGTATACTCGATGATGACGATAGTTGCGCTTGTATTGACGCCGAGAAGAAGAGATCTTATTATTATTGGTATTAGTATTCTTGGTTATCTAAAGAAGAAGTCCAGGGACATATTGCCATATTGCTGATCATCAGGCAAGCCACCTTCTTGCTTATAAGCCTCGTCCTACTGTTTTACTTATGCATGTTTTACTTGCTGTTTTATGAAAACTACATTGTTTCACTATATGATGTTGTATATCTAGTAGTGGTTTGGCTCCTCCAAACCATTACTCAATGGTACTACTAAGTACAACCCTCTCGATGATACCTACTTGACCCTAGTATGGTAGATGGTGTAACACACCATATCCCTTTGGAGACCCCGATTTAGCAGAAGCAAAGCTATAGGATGGGAAGACCATGGAAAAGTTTTACCAAATGTTTTATGATAAAACCTTGGTGAGGTGGGACCTCCCAAGAGTTGTTGAGAAACAAAAAGGTTTTGTTTTACAAAATGCTGAAGGAAAGATGGAGGAAAAAGGTTTACAAAACCGCACCCGGTTCTTTGGAGTTTAGCTATAACAACTTAACCCGTGCAACCACATTACTCTGGAATGGGACAGGGCTGGATTTGATGTTTGTCTATTCTGGTATAAGCTGCCTCGCAACTACTATATGGGATCGCGATCCCTAGAGGCTGGGCCTTCTCCCTTAAAGGTCCATGTGGGACATCGACCTGGAGAAGGAACAAACTGTCTGCGGGCAGCCAGGCGTTACTATGAGCTCCTCATTGAAAGCGCCCACTGTGTAAAGTGTAAAATGCGCTCCGGTTGGTCCTCGGTACCCGACGTCCCTGTTTTGAGGGTAGTAACACTCATAGGGTAGGCACTTATATTGGAGTGGGCATCCGGAGAGTCTTGATCGGTTACTCGACCCACGATCGGTGTAGATCAGGGTAGTGTACCCGGATGATGTGGGGAAAGTGTACAACCTCTGTAGAGTGTAAATCTATTCTAATAGCCGTGTCCGTGGTCATGGACGGGTTGGAAAAACTTCTGTAGAGCGGTGCTGGTTTTGTTTTCAAAAAGGGTTTTGGAAAAGAAATGGCTTTGGAAATGTTTTGACCATGGGATGGTCGTAAAGGAGTTTGGTCGTGGGACGACCTGAAGACGGGAACAAATGGGTACCCCATTCCTAGTGTTTACAAAACTTTTCAAAATGTTTCCAAAATGGTTTACAAAAGTTTTCAACAAAGATATGTAGATGCTATATCTACAAGAGAAACTATTTGAGAAAAGAACCTCTCTTGAAGCCCTCCTACTAATACAGCCATATTGCATATCCTCTTGATATTATTATTTTCCTGAGGTGGTTTGCGAGTACATTCAAAGTACTCACTTGCATTGTCCTGGCTATTAACTTGGTCAGATATCGAGAAGAAGGTGAAGTGGACGACTATGCGAGCTAGGACGTTCTCCCAGTCAGTTCCTGTAGGTTAAGGCATGGAGCGGGCTCTACGCTTAATGAAGTTCCACTGATGATTGATCGATGTAGCCATAATGGCAAATAAGGTATGACAGGTATTCGTATGTATTGGATGTTTACTTTGATACTTGTCTGTTATGTGCCATGACTAACTGATCATGGGATCGTGGTTGTATGCATAACAGGGATTCTTGGAGGATTAATCTGGGGGGCCCCACAAAGCTAGAGTACTGCATTGCGGATCTGTTGAAGGAACTAAAGAAGGCACGTGAGGGTGAACAAGGAAAGACTATAGAGGATAAAGGAAATTCGAGATGAATAATTTATGTTGTGCCAATGCCTGAAACTAGTTAACTGTAAGACTTGCAGTTGCACTTTCTTAACTAAGCCAAACTCAATCCTCGAACAAACTAATTTCAGACGAACACACATATCATGCATAGAGTTAAGTTCACGCTGACAAAATCACCACTGCAGAGGATAAACCAGGCAGTTCAGTACTAAATAGACATATGTTGTGTTCAAGCGAGCCTGGCCCGGAGCTGCCTGTTTTCCTCCCTAAGATCGGCCGGCTCCTTCAGTACTATGTCGTGCTTCAGCTGTAGGTTCCAGTGCTCCGTCATGGATTGGAGAAGTTGGTCCATAGCCATACGATTTTCCTTCAAGATCCCTTTCATGATCTCCGTCTTCTTCCTAGTCTTCCCCATAAAGATAGATTAGTACTGGAAGGTTCAGATGAAGGAAGGGCTGAAACAAGGCAAAAACGATTCAATGGGGTATATAAATATGAGCAATCCGTGAGAATAGCAAACCCCTATCTATGAAAAAGAAGAAGATAGATAGGTATAGGTCCACGAGTTTTCAGTTTCTGGCACTTGTTAGAAAGGACCGCGAGTTCAGGGCGCAGGTGGTCAAAGGCCAGTTTCTGGGAATTCTGCTTCTCCCTTTGGATTGCTATCTTGTCATTTAGCCAGGTCGCCAGGTCTTGGTCGATCTTTTGCCTCTTTCCCTGCAACAAAAATACATTGTATAGTTTGTTCAGTTCACCAGGACAAGCTGGTTAGTTTCCATAATTAACTGAATCGACTAGTGGCACTGTCATAATTCCAAGGAAGAAGCAATCTAGGACTAATCAACATTTTATGAATCGAGTAGTGGCACTGTCATAATTTTAATTTCAAAGACAAATAAGATTTATCTGCAGTTTAGTGTGCTGTGGGTTTTTCCCAATATCACCAAATAGTAGTGGGAGAGTGGAAAACTCATAATGCAGAAACCCATGTCCAGATACATAATGGAAAGAGCACATGGTGTCCATTCATGAACATGAACGCCAACACATGTCTAGATAGATAAGGAGTTGCCCTAGGATTCTTATTGCACCCTATAATGGGAAGCAGACTTGGGCATTTCTCCCTGAACCCTAAACATTACAAAAGGAGTGGAGGACGAACTGATATTTGTGTCCTCGCTAGCGGGAATCAGACTTGGGCATTTCTCCGATATGCCTCCAGACAAGCCCTTAGCTCCTCGTTCTCTTTATGAACACCCTCGAGTACGGTGATCCCTCTGCTCATGTCCTCCTTCATCTCCTTCACTGCATCTAGGTAATGGTTCCTTTCATGGTAGGCTCGGATGGTAGCCTTGGTTTCCTCGACGCGTCCTCTGAGTGCCTCGGTGACTTCGTCCTGCAGGAGAGTGCACCTTTCCACGAGATTCTTCTTCTCCTCCATGAGCTCGTTGATTATCTTGATGGAATGTTCTTGCCTGTTCAAGTTACGGTCGAGGACTTTCTGCAGCCTCACGACGTCACGTGCAAAATCTAGCGAGATCTCCTTCTACATAGATAATTGCTTGCGTAGGCTCTCATTAGCTTGGGTGAGGGAGCGTGCAAGCCCATGTTGGTTGTCAATCTTTGCACTGATCGCGGCCACCTTTTCATGGTAATCGGCCTTCGATCGCTGCATTGTTCATGTTTATTGAAATAGGAATTCTATAATTACACCCTAGGTTCCAGGTGAATACTGATATACATCAAAAATCCCCGTTGAATCTATTGACCGCAGTGTTAAAAAATGGACCTAGAGATCTATTCATGACCATGATAAACTAATCCTAATCACAAAAAATCCATAGTGAATCTATGAACAGAGGTATTAAGGAAAGACCAAGAGATCCAGTCATATTCATGGAAACATAACACAACTCACAAAAGAAGAAGAAACCCCAATGCGGGGCGGACACGATCTAAGAAATCCACATCACAACTCAGAGAAATAATAGTGTGGAGATTTTCTACCTCGCTGAGACGTGGAACGGGGTTGAACGGGTCCTGTAACGCCTCCGTCGTGGTCGATTCTGGCTCCACGGACAACCTGTAATACGTAGAAGAGGAAGAGCAAGAAGAAGAAGAAAAACAAGAAGAAGCTGAATAAGATCATGATGGAGAGGGAGATGGAGAAGAAGTAGAACAACAAGACCGTACCTGGAGGAGCCCTCGCCTGCTAGAACATTCGGCGCCATTGTCGGGGGAGATTGGGCCTCGATGAGAGGGGGCTTGAGCGACTAGTAGAGCAAGAAGTGTCTCGCGGCGATTTCTCTCCCTTTTCTCCGCGAGGATCGTCGACCGGCCTCTCCCCCTCCTCAAGGGAGCCATGGCTTGCAGAGTGAGGGTGGCGGAGACAGGAGGAAAAAGATAGTGATTAGTGTGGGAGAAGAGTCAAAGAGTACAGGCCGTGGTCTAGTAGTACTAGTACTATTATACAAGACGACCGTGTACGGTCTACCTTCTCAAAGAAGCCAGGGGCAGGGGTAGGGAATCGATGGGACTTGTCTCTATTGCTATGGACACTTCAATCGTCTTCAGGCCGCCCAAAATCCAGTATATAATAAGGGGAGTGCAATCCAGGTGGTCATCACGGGCATCGACGCGCACGTCCCGCGTGCGTGTGTCACGTGTTGATGGGGAAATGACGTGCACAACTACTGCACGATCACATCGGCACGTCGAACTCCGTTGAACTCCACGTCGACGGGCATGCACGGCATATTTACGAGTCTAGAATATGTTGTGCCACTTTTGTTGTGATCAAATTATGTTCAGTAGGCGAGATATTACTTCTTTTTTTTGATAATCGACAAATGCATGAGTGGACACGACGCACGAAACCACTGCTCATCCTTGATCAGATCGGCACCCCACTCTGTGTACCCGCCATCGACCATTCGGAGCAAACTACCTCGAGCACGATGCCCCCTCGCCGTGGCAATGGCAGGTCCAAGCCGTCCACTGACCGTCCTGCGTCCCCGGCTCTTCGCTGTATCATTTGGGCTCGTGAGTCGCCTGCTGAGGCAGCACGTTGTGTCCGACCATGCCAAGATCCATCGACATCGGCACTCGAGAACACCGCGACGTCGAAGCTCGTACCAGCCGCACAGGAGGAGCATGGGGTACCTGCAGCGTCGGACGAGCGCAAAGCAGCAGCCAGGACGGGGGGCGCGTGTTGCACCGGCGAGTACGGATAAGAAGAGGAACGAGAAGAAGACCAGGAAGAAGAGAGGAGATAGCTATTTGAACGAGTTTGACTCGGCCAACAAGGAGGCGTTCATCGATTAGTTGGAGGCAGAAGCAGAGGAGAGTGACATGGACCTGTGGGACTACGAAGAGGAGGAGGAGGACTCCGATGAGGAGATAACACGCTTATTCGAGGAAGGGGGCGGTGTCAAGTCGTCAGAGGAGGACACCGATGACAACAATGGCAGGGACCATGGTGTTGACAAAGACGAGGACGAACCGAAAGACGAAGACGATGGCTTCTTCGAAATATGATCATTTATTTTATTGATTTTAGTTAGATAGATGGATTTTCACTTGTTTATGGAAGTAAAGTATCAGTGGCACGGATAGAGAGGTGGCACGGATTGACCATGCATTAAAAAGTGGAGAAGGGAGGGGTTATCCTGCCCGTTGGATCACATAGGATCAACGGTTGGTGGAGACGATCCGCGTGACATCCGTGTCAGCCAATCAGGGCATAGCACCTAGAGTGAGCACACGTTTGGGCTTTTGTGTGATTTGTGACCGAGAGAGAGGGCAAATCTCTTTTCACAATCAACCTATGGAACCACCAGTGTCATTGCATGTGTGTTCTTCTCATTAACCACAACTAGAGTCATTGCATGTGTGTTCTTTTCACAGACCACATATGGAACCACCATTGTCATAGAAAAGTGTATTCTTTCATTAACCACAACTGGAGTCATTTCACGACTGTTCTTTTCACATACCACGCATGGATCCACCAGTGTCATTGCATGTGTGTTCTTTTTACTAACAACAACCAAACTCATTGCATGTGCGTTCTTTTCACATACCACATATGGATCCACCAGTGTCATTGCATGTGTGTTCTTTTTACTAACAACAACTGGAGTCATTGCATGTGTGTTCTTTTCACATACCACATATGGATCCACCCGTGTCATTGAAATGTGTGTTCTCTTCAGAGACACACATGGATCCACCAGTGTTATTGCATCTGTGCTCTTTTTACTAACAACAACCAGTGTCATTGCATGTGTGCTCTTTTTACTAACAACAACTAGAGTCATTGCATGTGTGTTCTCCTCAGAGACCACACATGGATCCACCAGTGTCATTTCATGTGTGTTCTTTT